>CM065589.1:477481992-478681992 GCA_033119425.1 Bufotes viridis | reverse complement strand
AGGTTGCTTTCTATATGTTTTATATATATTCTTATAAATGTTTTATACATTTTTGAGATATAGCAATGCTGCCGACATTGGTATTTGACAAATAAAGTTAGACGGTTATCCGACTGGGAGGTGTGAGGTTAAGAGTGATTGGAACTGTCTACCTGGGAGGGTTATTCTTGCAATATTGTAAAACCTTTAATCCAGTCCAGAGTTTCTGAATGATAGTAACCCCTATATAGGAGGGGCATCTACAGGGAAATGGTCACCACTGAGGAAGGGGTGAAGTGTAAAACCCCGAAACGCGTATGGTGTATTTTCCCTGTAATTAAAGACCACACAAGAAGGATCCCTCATTATATTCAATCGAAAAGGCATATTCTTACTACCTTCTGCATAAAACCGTGCGGACGCCGGGCGAAAGAGAGACAACACGTGTTACCCTAACGGGATAGCGCTGACCGGACGTCCGTCACTACAAAGTGAGATCCCCGAGATCGAAGTGGAGACAGCACCATAATGAAGGGGACTAAGTTACCTTGCGGTCGGGTAAGATCTACCCTATTCTTTGGTAGTAGCAGTGTGAATCACTTATTCACGGAGCGGTGCCGCTCGTATTCATTCTTTCTACATTGTTGTCATTATTGATGAACTATTCTGTGGAGCTGAGCACGCTAATATCAGTGAAATTTGTGTTTACTGCTATATCATACTACTACAGCTGAAGAAACCGCATCCTGTCTGAATGAGGGCAGAGAAGGGGCGGGTGCCTACTTCACGGACTGCAACTTAGGAAACACTCTTCAATCATGCAGCACCAGAGTTCTGGAATCTAAGATTACACAGCTTGCTGATAAAGAAGTCTGATTGTTTTGGATGATCAATTCCCTCAAATCATATGAACAAAGCCAGAGAGTACCGAGAGGGCTGAGAATATATAAAGAACTAGTGCAATATAAAGACGATCATGAGTTTACCCAACAATGGAAAGAAATGCATATGGAATTTTCGTTACGTATATTAAAAACCGTGTTGAAGAAAAATGAAAGTGAATATGTTACAGTGTGGGGAGTCGCTCTGGTAGACAGCGGTGCGGGTGCAGTTTAGAGGCAAAACAAGGAGTCCAGATGGTGCATCAAACAGTGTTTTATTCACACTTGCACGCCATAAATGAAAAGCAGTCTCTTGGTGACAGTTCACACACAACGGAAATACTGTGGCAAAACAAAAACAGGCCAACACAGGGTCCAGTCACCTTGGGTGGTTTAGGTGCGGGTTCACACCTAGCAGTCGGCTCAGCCGCAGGCGATTCCACCTTCAGGTCGCAGGGAAACACCACCTTGCTGAGCTCCTTCCTCCAGGACAGAGAATTCCTCAGCCCTGTTTGCAGGCTCCAGGATAATCACACCCTCAGACACAGCTGCTGGCTGCGTTTTATACCCAGCCCAAAACATGGACTGGACCGTGGGGAGCAGCCACCCACCCTACTCTTTAGCTGCTCCCAGTAAGAGCCGGCCCGGATCGGCTTTGCAGCCATGCTATTTAACAGAGCAGCACTAGCTGCTGCAGACAAAAACCCGGCTCTCACCTCACCGAGGCCAGCAACCTCGGTGACACGTACCTGCTATCAAATACAACACCTTGCACCCTCTTACACCCCCTTTGTTCAGCCCTGAGGGGTGAACACACGTGAGGCAGTGGACGCGGGACAGGGCATCTGCGTTGCCCTGCAAGCGGCCTGCCCTGTGTTCCACGGAGAATTTGAAATTCTGAAGAGATAGGAACCACCTGGTGACCCGAGCATTCCTCTCCTTGGCCTGACTCATCCATTTGAGGGGGAATGGTCGGTCACCAGACGGAACCTCCTCCCTAACAAGTAGTAGCGGAGAGATTCGAGTGCCCACTTGATAGCCAGGCACTCCCTCTCCACTATACTATATCTGGACTCGGCGGGATTGAGCTTACGGCTCAGGAAGACAACGGGATGTTCTTCCCCGTTGACCTCCTGAGACAGTACCGCACCGAGGCCTACCTCCGAGGCGTCGGTCTGTACGACAAACTCCTTGTTGAAGTCGGGTGTCACCAAAACCGGGGACCCACACAGGGCCGACTTCAACGCGGCGAAGCCTCCTCCGCCTTCTCACTCCAGCTAACCCTCCCAGACTTTCGCCCCTTCAACAGGTCTGTCAACGGCGCTGCTATTGTGGCAAAGTGGGGCACAAACCTCATGTAGTAACCTACAATCCCCAGGAACGACTTTACCTGCCTGGTGGTGACCGGTCGGGGCCAGTTACGAATGGCCTCTACCTTGGTTACCTGAGGTTTGATGACTCCCGCCCAATTACATATCCCAGATATTTTGTCTCCTCTAACCCTATGGAGCACTTCTTTGGGTTAGCGGTCAGTCGGCTTTCCTCAGGGCATCCACTACCGCCTGCACCTTGGGTAAATGGCTTTCCCAGTCGGTGCTGTGGATGACTACATCATCTAAGTAGGCCGAGGCGTACCGACGATGTGGTCGCAGCACTATGTCCATTAACCTTTGGAAAGTGGCGGGGCGCCATGCAGGCCAAAGGGTAACACCTTGTAGTGATACAGGCCCTGCGGGTAACAAATGCGGTTTTTCCTTAGCCGACTCCGTTAAGGGTACCTGCCAGTACCCTTTGGTGAGGTCTAGCACAGAAAAATAACGGGCTTGCCCTAAACTCTCAACAAGCTCGTCTACCCGGGGCATGGGATACGCATCAAACTTGGACACTTCATTTAACTTGCGAAAATCGTTGCAGAACCGCAGCGTCCCATCCGGCTTAGGTATTAGGACTATGGGACTGGCCCACTCACTCTTCGACTCCTCAATGACATCGAGCTTCAACATTAACTGTACTTCCTCCGCGATGGCCCGTCGCCGAGCCTCGGGTACCCGGTATGGTTTTAACCGGATCTTGGCCTGAGGCTCAGTGGCGATGTCATGTTGGATGAGAGACGTGCGGCCAGGGAGGTCCGAGAACACATCCGTGTTCCGACTGATGAACTCCTGACTTCCTGAACTTGTTTGGAAGACAGGCTGTCTGCAATTTTACCGTGGTTACTGCTTCACAGGCCTCGAACTGTGGGGCTGGACCCTTTCACCTAGAAGCCCTGGCCGGGGGCTGTGGTCGTCGGCCGTGTCCCTATCTTTCCAAGGCTTAAGTAAATTCACGTGGTACACCTGCTCCGGCTTGCGCCGCCTGGCTGGTGTACTTTGTAATTACTTCCCTACCTTCTCGATCACCTCATAGGGGCCCTGCCACCTAGCTAGGAATTTGCTGTCAAGGGTGGGTACCAGAACCAACACTCGATCTCCCGGATTGAAGCCCCGTACCCGAGCCTGACGATTATACACCCTACTCTGGGCTTGTTGTGCTGCCTCCATATGCTCCCGGACCAGCGGCAACACCCTTTCTATCCGTTCCTGCATCTGGGTGACATACTCAATGACACTTTTGTGGGGGACAGGCTGTTGTTCCCATGCTTCCTTGGCGATATCCAACAGGCCCCGAGGGTGTCTGCCATAAAGCAGTTCGAAGGCGAGAACCCAGTAGAGGCCTGGGGTACCTCTCGCACTGCGAACATGAGATAGGGCAGAAGCAGGTCCCAGTCCTTCCCATCTCTAGACACCACCCTCTTTAACATATTTTTAGAGTTTGGTTAAACCTCTCAACAAGACCGTCTGTTTGCGGATGGTAAACGGACGTCCGTAGCTGCTTTATACGCAACAATTTACACAGTTCCCTCATTACTTTGGACATAAAAGGGGTCCCTTGGTCTGTCAGAACCTCTTTTGGCAGGCCCACACGGGAAAACATCTCCATTAACTCTTTGGCAATGAGCTTAGCTGAGGTATGTCGCAGAGGCACCGCCTCCGGATACCGAGTGGCATAGTCGAGAACTACCAGAATGTGTTGGTGGCCCCTGGCAGACTTTGGTACAGGCCCAATTAAATCCATAGCGATTCGCTCGAGCGGTACTTCAATAATTGGCAGAGGTACCAGAGGACTACGGAAATGTGGCTGGGGGCTAGTTATCTGACAGGTCGGACAGGACTTACAATAATTCTCTACCTCCTTGAACACACTGGGCCAATAAAACCGCTGCAGTATGCGGTCCTGGGTTTTCTGCCACCCCAGGTGTCCCCAAGAACATGTTGGTGGGCAAGCTCCATGACAAGCTTGCGATACGCTGTGGGCACCACCAACTGTTCAACAGGTTCACCTCGGATTTGGTTCACCCGATACAACATATCCTGCAGAACAATAAATCGTGGGAACATTAATTCAGCCCCTGGTTTCTGGGGTTTACCATCAATTTCCAGCACATTCTCCCAGGCCCTGGTTAGGGTTTGGTCCCGGTGTTGTGCGGTCCCAAAATTTTCCCCGGAGACATTGAGGTCTGCCAACTCAGGCCCGGTGGCAAGTCCTCCGTGTCTCCCACCATTACACTCAGTGGGGTTGTCTCCCCCACTACCGCTGCAGCAGTGGTCACCCCTACCGCTGGCCCTTCAGACTCGGGCTCCCAGGGTTCTGGCCTTCCAGGGGTATCAGGCCACTCTGCTAGGGTTACCCCTGTCTCAGGGCTATTAGTCACTTTCATCTCAGGCCACAGTGACGGAAAACCAGGAAGTCTCTCCCAATTATTAGTTCATAGGGCAGCTTTGTGGAGATCGCCACTTCACAAGTCCAGGTGCCGACCGCCGTGGACAGAGACATTACAGCCGTGGGATAGTCCTTTAAGTCTCCGTGTATACACACCACACCAACTTTCCGGCCCGTATACTGGGTGGGCTGTACCAGGGCAGCACTTACCAGGGTTACCAGGCTCCTGAGTCCAACAGCGCCACTGCCAGGTTATCCCCGATTTGCACCTGGCACAGATGTCGATTGTCTATTGTCTCGGGGTGCCGGTCGCACACAGTCTCCGGGCATACAGGGAAGCCCGGTACCCATAATTAGTCTCCATGGGTTCCCCCACTGTGGACAGTCGGCCCTTACGTGGCCAGGCTCGTGACACCGCCAGCAGACTACTGGGGAGGGATCTGCAAGGGGTACATCCCGGGCGGGTTTGGCCGGCCGCCGGGACTGGGGTGGAGGTTTCCGGGGTTTGACTGGCCTCCTCCCAAAAGAACCCCCTGCAGGTTTCTGGTGGCCTCATATCGCTCCACCAGGTCGACCATCTCAAGGGCATTGGTGGGGATACCTGGCGATCCAGTGCTGGAGAGGGTATGGCAAAGACCTCCAGAATACATCTGCTAACAGACGGTCGAGCATAGCAGTGGGAGTCAGTATGTCTGGCTGCAGCCATTTTTGCAACCGATGTAGCAGGTCATAGTATTGTGGTCTGGCGGGTTCAGCCGGGTTAAATTCCCACTGATGCACCCGCTGGGCCGGACCAAAACATTCACCCCCAGTCTTGCTAGAATCTCACCTTTCACGGTCGGGTAGTCAGCTGCCTGGACATCTGCCAATCGAAAAAAACTTGCTGGGGTCCGGCTGCCAGGAGCGGAGCAACCACCTCGGCCCACTGGTCACGGGGTAACTTTTCCCTCACGGCGACCTTCTCAAAGACGGCTAGGTATGTCTCCACGTCGTCTGCGGGGGTCATCTTTGGGATCGCCGCACGGACCGCTTTCGGGCATCATGGGCGTGGTGGGACGCTCCTGCCGCCTGTAATGCCATCACATGTTGCAGCAATAACTGGTTGGTCTCCGCTGCTGCACGTTAGCCTCTATGAGGGCTTTCACAGCAGCCTCCATGTTGCCAGAAATCACAGGCTGCAACTTTGCCGGCCTAATATAGGACATACACTTTTGCTCAGCAAACAAAGTTCGGCGTTCACGCCAGCCTCACTGCGCATGCCCGCATCCGACACCAAATGTGGGAGTCGCTCTGGTAGACAGCGGTGCGGGTGCAGTTTAGAGGCAAAACAAGGAGTCAGATGGTGCATCAAACAGTGTTTTATTCACACTTGCACGCCATAAATGAAAAGCAGTCTCTTGGTGACAGTTCACACACAACGGAAATACTGTGGCAAAACAAAAACAGGCCAACACAGGGTCCAGTCACCTTGGGTGGTTTAGGTGCGGGTTCACACCTAGCAGTCGGCTCAGCCGCAGGCGATTCCACCTTCAGGTCGCAGGGAAACACCACCTTGCTGAGCTCCTTCCTCCAGGACAGAGAATTCCTCAGCCCTGTTTGCAGGCTCCAGGATAATCACACCCTCAGACACAGCTGCTGGCTGCGTTTTATACCCAGCCCAAAACATGGACTGGACCGTGGGGAGCAGCCACCCACCCTACTCTTTAGCTGCTCCCAGTAAGAGCCGGCCCGGATCGGCTTTGCAGCCATGCTATTTAACAGAGCAGCACTAGCTGCTGCAGACAAAAACCCGGCTCTCACCTCACCGAGGCCAGCAACCTCGGTGACACGTACCTGCTATCAAATACAACACCTTGCACCCTCTTACATACAGTTAGTGATGAATTGAAAAAAGCCAAAGATGAATTAAAAACCAGATTGACGGAAGCTCAATTGCTTAATTTCGAGAAGAAGCTGGAAAAGAAATTAGTTATCACACAAACAGAAGTAAAAGAAAGAAAAAGGGATAAATTTCTACGTGATAAAAACGATTATGACAGTGGAAAATTCTTTGAATGGAACAAACGGAGAAATAGAAAAAGACGGCCTATCAACAAAAAGAGAAATGATTTTTGGACAACAGATTCCGAATCTAGTGCGTCTGAAAATGGATGGACAGTCTAATAAAGCCGGCCCTTTAGGAGAAAAACCAGAAGGGGAGGCAGACGGAGCAAGTTCAATAAGGCGATCAACAAGAAGGAGGCGACAAGTGTCGTGGAAGAATCAGAATATATAGAGATTGCATATGAGAATTATACTGATACCAATGTGGTTGTTAACTTGACTGACGTCGAGCTTGCCCAGGACTGCATCTCAGCCCTAAATTAGGGGCTGGGATTCAGCCTAGTGGAAAGTTTCGACCCTGTGCAGTTTGAAATTGACCTATATAAGGCAGTCCGTAAACTCTATTTGAAAAAAAATGTTTGGTGGTAATGTGAGCAATAAAGCAGAGAAAAAAGAAGGGGAGGTCCCAGCCACTATACATCAGTTGGGGTTCTACACTAGCGAGCCCTTTAGTGACATAGAAGTGGAATGCTTGGAGTTTATGACTGAGAGTAATTTGATGACCCCTGAACCGTCTGGTGAGGTTGAGTAATTTTTAGGAGGTGTCAAGTCCACATTTATTCCCCCTATGAAAGATATAAAAGCACTAATCTATCCCCGGGCTAACGATAATTTATCCACTAGTGAATACCAGGCTCTCAAGACCCTGAGTTCCCGTAGTGATATAGTGGTGAAACCCGCCGACAAAGGGGGAAATGTGGTATTGATGACCTCTGAGTACTATCTACATGAAGCTTATCGCCAATTAGGAGATGAACATACATACTTTAAGTTGAAAGAGGATCCGACTAGAGAAATAGTGGAGAAAGTTGGTGAATTGATACAGAGATATATTGATTTACAATTCCTCTCACGTAGTATAAAAAATAAACTAGTGCCAGAATATCCCAAAAAACCAACATGGTATTTTACACCTAAGATCCACAAATCTCTAGTGGCTCCACCTGGCCGCCCGATTGTGGCTGGCATAGGTTCAGCCACTGAAGCTCTGTCTAAATATGTAGATTGGTTATTACGTCCACTGTTAAAGTCTTCACCTACATATTTAGCTGACACCTCCGATTTTATTAGAGCAATTCAGGAGTTCCAATGGCAAGAGGGTGACCATCTTGTTTCATTGGACGTTGAAAATTTGTATACACGTATACCCCACCAGTTAGGTATACAGGCGGTGACCAAAATATTGAAAAACACTCAAAAAAGCGTTACCTTCATGGAGTTTATAGAGGAAGCCTTAGAATTGATCTTAAGTAATAACACATTTACATTTGATGGGAAGTGGTACCGTCAGATGGTTGGGACGGCCATGGGGACTCCAGTGTCGTGCACCTTCGCTAATCTTTTTTGGCAGTTTTTGAAGATGAGTATATTTTTTCAATGAAAAATCAGTTTGCACACCACATACGTTTATTTTTACGATATGTGGACGATATTTTTATCGTGTGGTCCGGAGACAGGGTGCAGTGTGAAGCATTCGTTGCACACTTAAACCAGACTAATGCAGCCAATATGAAATTTACTCTAAATTTCGGGGGCACGACACTGGAGTTCCTGGACGTCCTAACTGAAGTTAAGGATGGTCAATTACATACCAAAGGCTATAGGAAGCCAACGGCTACAAACACACTTTTACATTATGATAGTTTCCACCCCCAGTCAGTAAAAAAATCTATACCATATAGTCAATTTGTTCGACTTAGACGCCTAAACAATACAGATCAGAATTTTCAGATACAAGCAGAGGAATTAGCAAATAGATTAAAAATGAGAGGATATCCAGAAGAAGATATCAAAATATCTAGAGATAAAGCCTTTGCCTTGGATCCAAAAAAATTGTTAAAAAACAGGAAAAGGGGTAAGAACGATAAAGAAAAAGAAAAAGATGGTAGGTTCGTCTTTGCATTTAAGTTTAGTCCCATTGCAGAGACTGTAAAAAAGGTCATTATTGATAATTGGGAGATTATGAAAAATGAATCAGGTATACAACAGTACATTTCTAAGAGACCGCTTATCACTTTTAAAAAATGTCGCACAATTAAACAGATGTTGGTGACTAGTCGTTACAGTAGCACCGAGAAAAGCAATTGGCTGACTGCACATAACCCGATAGGTAATTACAGGTGCGGTTATTGTGCGTTTTGTAAATACAATGGCCAAAAAAAGTATTTAAGCTTCGGTGGGGTATCACATAAGGTTACACATTTTATTACGTGCAGAACTGAGTATGTAGTATACCTGGTAATATGCCGATGCGGTGCGTATTACATTGGGAAAACTATTCGTCCTTTACATGATCGCTTCAGAGAGCACATTAATTCTATACGTACTGGAAAGGGTTGCCCTCGTTTGATACAACATGTCAGACAACAACATGCAGGCGATATTGAATGTCTTACGTTCTCTGGCATTGAAAAAGTGGATCCGCCCCCGGGAGGAGGAGATCGACATCGCGTCCTCCTTCAGAAGGAGGCACGTTGGATTATGTTATCAAATGCAATGGGCCCAGCAGGCTTGAATGACAAGAACGATATGAGTGTTTTTTATGAGTTGTGATTACATGAATTTGTATTGATTGCTATGTAAGTTAATTGCTTGTATCAAATGTATTGGTGTTCCTTACCTAGCTGTATATCATGGAAGCGTCGCATGTTACCATGGCGAGAGCCTGGGTGACGCATAAATAGATCGACAGCTGAGGTTTTTACTCATACGGTTTGAAGAAGCGCAGGAGGCGTGAAACGGCCGTCGCCGTACCTTGCTGTGTGTCTGTGGAGTAGAAGCTCCCCCCCCCCCCCCCATTTAGCACCCGACATGTGAAGCTTCTTGATTACGAATAAAGCTTACCTTGAATTATGAAGATGGGTGAGTGCCGTGCATTCTATGTTTAACGTTGTTGAACTACCCTATTCTTTGGTAGTTACAATTTGTACTCTACTAGTAGTGACGGGACGCCGCCACATACTATTAGGAGCGGGACGCCGCTCCGGACTTGAACTATACCACATCGAGAGGGATCCTTTCTTGATACACCTGCTGGTGTATGGATCTATGATCTAATTCCACTGTTCACAACTCCAGGAGATTTTCAATCCATAGGTTCTAAAGAACTTAGACACCTGGTGGAACATTTTATTTGTGTATAACCTTCGGCCCCATCAGTTCCAGTTTGCACAGTTCAGTTTTAATACCTACTGTTATTTTACATTATTGGGCCGATATTGGTTATGTCATTTATATTTATTAGATATCCTCCAAAGTGTGACTATCAATACCTTTGCTTCATGTTTTAGCTTTATTCTTTTACTGCTAATTTCTGCTGCTATATATTTTTAATCTGCTGCTATATATTTTTGAATATACTTCCCTATGGTCCGGGCTTCCTGAGTGTGCCCAGTCATATTTTTATCATTTTTGTATTTGGTTTAGTGGGTGTGACTAGCCGATTTGGTGCACCTCTTCTGATCTCACCTGTCCGTGTGCGACTTTTTTACTTTACTATTGCTGTTTAATTCACACCTATTATGTCAGCACAGGACAATGTAGAGACCAGGGATATCTGGGACCATATTGAAGCACAGCGTTTGAAAATAGAAAGTTTTTCATTTGAAAATGAGACTAATACGACTATACATAATAGTCTCATAATTAAGGACAAATTCAGAGATTTAGAGCTATTACTCATCAAACAACTACGACAGAGGTGGGAGATAAAAATCCTACAAAGGTGTCTGGAATGTAGAAAAGTCCCCAAAGGCCTGACATTATTCAAAAAAGCAGCGCAGGATCTAGCGGGGGTTGAATTTGATGGAGAATGGGACAAATTGTTACAAACTCTATCCCTCCTAGAACTGGTGATAAAAAGGAGGGTAGAAATATTAGAGGAAGTTACTGAGAGAATCAAGGAAATGAAAATAGTTATGGATAAATTACCCAGGAATGAGGAATATGATCAATGGCAAGTTAAACTATGTAACAACTTAGATAAAGCGGAAAAAGAGATAATGGAGAAGAAAATTAATAAAATGCTATACACTAAAAGGGATACTAGAGAAAAAGAAAATAATGAAAAGACTAAAATTGACACCAAAAAAACTGACACTACACATGAAAATATACAACCACGTAGTGATAGGGAATCACAAGAGAATTTTATATATACAATACCTACTCAAAATAGATTTGAACTACTAGAGGATAGGAATACTTTTTTAGACAGAACCCCTCTACATCACAGAGCACGTCCGAGACACGATCAAACATGGGGAAGGGTGAAGACTCAAGAATCCAATCACTTCACGGAACACACGTACAATTTAAGGGACCGATCACGTCCGGTGTACAGACCTTATCACCAGAACACAATAAGGACACAACAAGAGCACCAAGGTCCATCACAGAAATATCACACACCCCCACGACAACATTATCAAGGTCACACATCGAAACAAATGGGTTACAAAGAAGAAAGATACGGAGAGGAAAGAGAAAGAAGGATTCATCACAGATAAATCAAACCACTATTGAAAATGATTCTATCATTAACTTAAGCTCTAAAACCATCACGAACACCCAAAGACACTTATTAAATAAAGGTTTAAAATTTGCCCCAACTATTACAGTAAATAAATTTGACACCTTTATAGGGGTGGAAAAAATTATTAGACGCCTTTGCCTTAAGAAATATTTTTTGAAAAATCCAATTCAAAGAGAAATAGTAACGAAATTAGCCAGGAAATGGCTAGTTTCAGAAAATGTGTGGAAAACGACATAAGGAAAGTGAAAAATAATGTAAAATATAAACGTAATAATCTGTCCCATAAAGAAATCAAAGCATTAAAGGAATTACAAGATGATAATGAAATAGTTATTAGACCAGCAGATAAAGGGGGTTCAATCATCATACAAGATCTTGACAAATACAATGCGGAATGTCTTAGACAATTATTAGACATTAATACATACCGCAAATTACCCAAGGACCCCACATCACATTTTCTTGTAGAGTTAGAGGACCTCTGTTCTCAAGGCAAAACACAGGGCATCCTAACTATTGATGAATTTAATTTTATTATGAATAAAACACCACGGATGCCTGTGTTTTATTGCTTGCCTAAAATACATAAAGACTTAACGAACCCACCAGGACGCCCAATAATTTCAGGGATAGGCTCATTAACGTCTAATCTATCACATTACATTGATGAGTTACTTCAACCAAGGGTCAAAAAAACGCCATCCTATACAAGGGATACCACCCAAATAATAAAAATTATAGAGAACTTAGAATATCAGAGTGATTGGATTATAGGGTCATTGGACGTTCAATCTCTCTACACCATTATTAAGCATAAAGACGGTATAGAAGCTATTAATAGGCAAATGAGCGCAGAAGGAAGACTTAACAGTACACAGGTTGATTTTTTATTAAAAGGTATTGATTTTATTCTTACACATAATTATTTCAACTTTAATGGAGATTTTTATTTACAGATTTTAGGTACAGCCATGGGCACTTGGTTCGCACCCAGTTATGCTAACCTGTTCATGGCGGATTGGGAGGAGCAGGTTATTGCACCACATATGGGGGCGGACCTAGTGCTCTGGCAACGTTATATAGATGACATTTTTTTTATTTGCCGTTCAGGAGAAGTGGGACTTAAGCACTTTTTGGAAGTAATTAATATTAATGATAAGAATCTTAGATTTTCCGGGACTACGAGTCAGGATTCTATTGAATTCCTGGACTTAAAAATCTCGGTTCAAGATGGATGTCTGGTATGTAACACATACACGAAACCAACGGCTAGAAACAGCTTTATCTTGTATAATAGCTGTCATTTACCTAGCTGGTTGTCCAATATTCCTCAGGGTCAACTACGTAGAATTAAACGTAATTGCACATCGGATTTAGATTTTGAGAAAGAAGCAGACAATATGAGGAAACAATTTGAAGAGAAGAACTACCCTAATGAAATCCTGGATCTAGCTATGAATAAAGTCAGAAATTTAGATAGAAATACTTCCTTTGAAGATAAAACAGTAGATACAACGGAAGTAGAACAGGAGATTATTCGTATTATTCTCCCGTTCAGTGATGATCATAAGAAGATACGCCAAATAATCACAAAACACTGGCATTTATTACAAAGAGATAAAGTTCTAGGTTCGATTCTATCAAATGTTCCCAGGATCAACTTTACAAAAGCCCCAAATTTGGGATTGTTAGTGGCCCCGACTGTGAAAAACCCTGCTCCTAAGAAACATATGATCACTAATTGGGCTAATATAAAAGGTTTTCACAGATGTGGGAAATGTGGAAACTGTAAAATTACATCTTTCCCAAGAGTGACAAAAGAAATTGTCTCAACAGCAAACAATTATAAACACGTTATTAAAGAGTTTCTTACCTGCACCTCTGAAAACGTCATTTATGTTGTCCAATGTCCCTGTAATCGCCAAAATGTGGGTAGGACTAAGAGGACCCTAAAAAAACGTATTGGGGAACATGTTGCAAACATTAAGAAGGGCTTTGAAAACCATTCATTATTATCCCATTTTAAAAGTGCACACAATCAGGACCCTACAGGAATCAAGTTTATGGCGATAGATAAAGTGGGCAAAGATTGGAGGGGTGGCAACCATGTAGAAAAAATGTCCAGACTAGAAACGAAGAGAATCTTTGAATTGGATACACTCATACCTCAGGGGCTTAATTCAGAATTTGAATTGTTTTGATTTTTATGAGGGGTGGGTGACTATGTGCCGATGAATAGCCCGACGTGTGACTACCACAGTCGGACGTTCCTTGGCATATAGTCCCCCACTCAATCCTACAGAAAATCAAGGAAACCCTGCGGTAATGAATATGAGTGTATACCGATTCTTTGCCATTCTACTTTATTTTATTTTATTGTTTTTTTATTTTTTTATTTGAATCCCCTTATTATCTACTATAATATATTTACATTAATTAATCTGATTATTTGTTTTATGGATATTGTTATGTATTTTTAGGCTGAATCCTAATATGCTAATACATTGGCCTGCTCTTTCTCTTTTTAATCATGCAAGTCAGATATTTAAATTATATCATTATTGTTTTCAATCATTTTTTTAAAAATCGCATCAAAAACGCACTGAAAACGCATCATAACCACAATAGCGTTTTTTGTTGCTTTATAAAGAGAGGCTCCCTAACAACAATTGTATGTGAGCATTCTTGAATTGGAGGTTGCTTTCTATATGTTTTATATATATTCTTATACATGTTTTATGCATTTTTGAGATATTGCAATGCTGCCGACATTGGTATTTGACAAATAAAGGAAGACGGTTATCCGACTGGGAGGTGTGAGGTTGAGAGTGATTGGAACTGTCTACCTGGGAGGGTTATTCTTGCAATATTGTAAAACCTTTAATCCAGAGTTTCTGAATGATAGTAACCCCTATATAGGAGGGGCATCTACAGGGAAATGGTCACCACTGAGGAAGGGGTGAAGTGTAAAACCCCGAAACACGTATGGTGTATTTTCCCTGTAATTAAAGACCACACAAGAAGGATCCCTCATTACATTCAATCGAAAAGGCATATTCTTACTACCTTCTGCATAAAACCGTGCGGACGCCGGGCGAAAGAGAGGCAACACGTGTTACCCTAACGGGATATCGCTGACCGGACGTCCGTCACTACAAAGTGAGATCCCCGAGATCGAAGTGGAGACAGCACCATAACGAAGGGGACTAAGTTACCTTGCGGTCGGGTAAGATCTACCCTATTCTTTGGTAGTTACAATTTGTACTCTACTAGTAGTGACGGGACGCCGCCACATACTATTAGGAGCGGGACGCCGCTCCGGACTTGAACTATACCACATCGAGAGGGATCCTTTCTTGATACACCTGCTGGTGTATGGATCTATGATCTAATTCCACTGTTCACAACTCCAGGAGATTTTCAATCCATAGGTTCTAAAGAACTTAGACACCTGGTGGAACATTTTATTTGTGTATAACCTTCGGCCCCATCAGTTCCAGTTTGCACAGTTCAGTTTTAATACCTACTGCTATTTTACATTATTGGCCCGATATTGGTTATGTCATATTTTTATCATTTTTGTATTTGGTTTAGTGGGTGTGACTAGCCGACTTGGTGCACCTCTTTTTACTTTACACACTGTAATGTCTTGCTATGATGTACTGGATACAGTAAAATACAGATTTTCGGCACTACAGTAGGCCAGAGATAATGTAATTTTGACAATACACACTCTATTGGCTTCCAGTAAGGTATTGGATACAGAAAAATACAGATTTTCGCCACTACACTAGCCCAGAGATAGTGTAATTTTTACAATACACACTGTATTGGCTTACTATAATGTACTGGATACAGAAGAATACAGATTTTCGCCACTACACTAGCCCAGAGATAATAAATTTTTTACAAAACACACTGTATTGGCTTGCTGTAATGAACTGGATACAGAAAAGTACCGATTTTCGGCACTAAACTAGCCCAGAGATAATGAAATTTTTACAATACACACTGTATTGGCTTCCAGTAAGGTACTGGATACAAAAAATACAGATTTTAGGCAATACACTTGACCAGAGATATTGAAATTTTATAATGAAATAAGCCACTAAATGCTTTCACCACATATAACTGCAGAAGTGAACTGCGTATATATTTTTCAACATAGCACTTGCACCCCAAGAACAAATTGCTGGAATGACAGAGCTGTCTAATGGCTATTTGGATCCCTAAATAATCTTTCCCTACACTTGTAAATCGCTTTTTTTTCACTATTAGGTTTTTCCTTTTGCTGTCCCTAGAGCCTTCTCGCGTCTGTCCCTCACTAAGAATGCTAGAAAATGTCTGAATCCAAGATGGCCATCATATTTATAGGGTTGTGACATCACAGAGCTGGCTGGCTGCTGATTGGCTGCATGCATGGCATTATGGGTCATCCCGCCTTCCCAGAGTTCCTTGCCCCATGTTCTCACACTTGTAGCCGCCATTTTTGCTGCCATTTTAGGAAAAATTGCGATTCACTACCACAAAGTGCGAGGAAATCACATTTTTCCGGAAATTCGTAATTAATTCCACTTTGTCAGCTTCAATTTGCTCATTTCTAGTGAACACCATAAAATAAAATGACAAAAAAATGCCAAATTGCTAATTTATTCTTAGTCACCAAGCGATCAAAAAGTGTTATTTATCCCAAAGCTATATCAATGAAAACCACACAAAATCAAGCCCCCACACAACTCCAGGAAAAGGCTACATGCACACGAACGTATGTGTTTTGCGGTCCTGCAAAAAAGACGGATAACATTCCATATGGTGGATCTATTGCAATAAGGCCTATCCTTGTCCGCAAAATGGACAAAAATAGGACATGCTCTATTTTTTTTTGCGGGTCTACGCAACGGACATATGGATGCGGATAGTGCATTGTGTGCTGTCAGCAATTTTTTGCGGACCCATTGTAATGAATGGGTCCGCATCCTATCCGCAAAAAAAACTGAACGGACAAGGAAACAATATATGTTCGTGTGCATGTAGCCAAAGAAAAATAAAAAAGTTATGGGTCTTCGGATGCGGCCTTTTAAAAAGATTTTGCACAAAAGTAGTAAAACATAAATGAAACTATATATGTACTGGTATTTGGTATTGTGTAATCTTACTGACCCAGAGAATAAAGATATCATGTTACTGATACCGAAAAATGAACGCCCCAAAATTTATATCGTAAAAACTCAGTGGCAGTATTGCTGTTTTTCTCATATCCCTCCCAGAAAGACTTAATAAAAGTTAATCAGAAAGCTATGTGTACCCCAAAATGACACCATTAAAAACTACAACCTGTCCCAAAAAAACCAAGCCCTCCTACAACTACATAGACAGAAAAGTAAAAAAGTTATAGCTCTCGGAAGGAGACAATGAAATAAGACAGAACGCCTGGTCAGTAAGGCCCAAAACAGGCTGGTCACTCAGGCGTTAATGCATTAAATAAGGTAGTGGAATGCAACTTTTAGGCCTCTTGCATACAGCTGTTGTGGTTCTGTTCCGTGCATTGGGGACCGCAATTTACTGTCCCCAATGCACGGGCAAAGTCCGTGCTGCGGCTGGGATGGATCCAGACCCATTCAACTTCAATGGGTCCGAGATCCGCCCATTCTGCAAAAAGATAAAGAAAGTTCTATTTTTTGCGGAACGGAAGCACGGATCGGAACACCATGGAAGGAAGTAAATGGGTCTGCATCCGTGATGCGGAATGCACACGGCCGGTGCCCTGTGTATTGCGAAACCTCCATATGCGGCCTGCAATACGGCCACTGGAGCACAACGGCCGTGTGCAAGAGGCCTTAGGCTACATTCAAAGGGCTGTTTTTACAACCAATTGAAGCAATTTTTTTTTAGCCAGATGGCCCCATTGAAATCAATAGGACTGTTTTCAAAAGCTGCTTAGACTGGAGTGCACCTGTCTAACAGCCTTTAAAAACGTGTACACTAGTGAAAAATGGCCTAATGGCCTTTTATTGGTTACAATAAATAAAAAATTACGTTATACACTTAAACGTGCTCCTGGCATGATGACATCACTATGGTAAAGTCCTCATGCTGGAAGCATAAGTTCTTCTGCATCAAATGAAGAATGACCGCCCCCGCACATGCAAGTGAATGAAATTAGTATTTTTTTTTTCATTCTGGGGGCCACTTTGGGGAACTTTATTAATGCTGGGGTCCACTCTGGAGGAATTATTAGTGTTGGGAGGCCACTGTGGGGGACATTATTAATGCTAGGAGCCACTATGAGGGACACTATTACTGCTAGGGGACCACTATGAGGGACATTAATAATGATGGGGCCACTATGGGGGACATTTAATTTTAAAAAGGCCAATCAAAATCATCTAAGTTTAATGGCCATTAAAAATGGTTCTAAAACGGACATTAAAAAACTGTCAACCACCCAGAAAATGGATGCAAAAATGGTTGAAAAAAGGCCATGAACAACTGACAGTGTGTCCATTTTTCTTGGACATTTTTTTTTACTGTAGTTAGATTGTAGCCTAACCTCTGAGAAATTGCAGTTTAAATCACAAGTTCTATTATCCTTATAAACAATTTACTATCCTGCTGGTTCAGACACCTATGCCCCTAGGCAGGAGCCTTAGGCATTGATGATAGCTAGAAAGTTAAAGGAGAAAAGGAAAATTCAGACAGACTATAAATAATTCACCAAATTGGAGTTGATTTATCATACAAAGCCTCTAAGCAATTCTCTGACAAAACACATTTTTTCAGTTTTAGGAACAGCATTTGTTCTAGTATGAAATGTAGATGAATCCCCACTTTTGCATTATTCAAGTGAGCTTGCATAATCCTTCTTTTATTTTACTTTGCCTAAAAGGGACACATGAAAGAATTAGAAATCTGTTGTATTTTCATTCCTGAACAAGCCAAACTCTAACTTTGTATATTGCAAGTTTAAAAACGCAAATGCACAATTTATATGCACAAATTCTTAGGCAATTTGGCATCAGAAAACAATCACATACATCAGGAAATGATTAGCATTTTTTCCTAAGCTTTAATAACATATCATGACTAAGAAATACATTATAGTTGGTCTTGTTTCGTTTCTATTCAGATTTTGTACTTTTTGATCAATAACCTAACTTCATTTTCCTGTTGTGAAGTTTCACAATATATGTCATTATCTAGACATCTGAGGGCAAAAATTGTATTCTTTTGTGCTGTGTTTTATCGTGTGTCAGCCAATAATTACCCTGATCCCTTCTTGAGCCCAAGAAGTAGCTACATTATAGTTTACAGTCAAAGTTGAAAACTATGGAGCTATAATTTTGGCACAAAATCACCAGACCTTCATTGTATTCCGTTCTGCGTACTCCATCCCTGCCCTTCTAAAGTGGATGACAGACTCTACCCTCTCCCAGGCATCCAGTTACCAGGTCAATTCACCCCAGGTCTTATATGTGAGGTCACAGTGTGAGTATTAAGCGGGCCGAGGTAAATACAGTTCTGTTTACTCCCGGTTATGTCATCCCTGGGCAGTCTTGCATAAGTGATGAGGAGAACGGCACAATGATTCTCTGGAGCACACTCTGGTAAGGGACACAGGCCAGATGGTGGTTCGAGGTGCCCTTGGTTGTCTGTATTAATGTGCCTATGGCAAGGTCCCTTGTTGTCGTTACGCCAGTACTTTTTATGTTGGTACAACCATTTACTGTAGTGTTTACTGAGGAATTGGATGTAACTGTTACCAGGAGCAACGTTCAGTAAAAGTCATAAGTTTGATTCCACTGCTGTCTCAGTTTCCAAGTATAGAACCGTCTCTAGTACATCCAGATATGAAATACAGTCTCTGTAAGATAGACAGAAGTAAAGCTGCAAGGTGTCCACTGCACAGACGTGTGATGTCTGTCTCTCAGGCTTTTAATGATATAGGGTTTATGCTTACTGGTAGGTGACTTCAACGCTGGTCCCTGTTATTCCAGTGCGGGCTAATGAGGCTGCCGGAGGCTGGTAAGTCCCTCACTTTTAACACCAACGGTCCTAAGGCGCTTATAAGAATGGCCGTAATCCTTTGGGTCTATGTTCCTTTAGTTCTTTCTGGATTAATATCCTTTTCTGAAGCTAAACTTCTAGCTGATGTCCACTAACTCTTAGCAGAGTTCAGAACAGAAAGCGGACCCCTTTAGCTCGGGGCTGAAGACTACCTAACTAGCTAGGCTATATATGGAATGTGTTGTCTCACCAACCCCCCCCCCCCCCCCCCAGTGGTAGGCTCAGTGTAATGTAATCTAACACACCTGTAGGCAGGGATTATGCATAAAGATGCACTGCAGCATAAAACAGGTTATATAAAGCGTACAATGCATAACACGACAACCTTTCAGTACCCGCTTGGGTAGTGGGACACTGCATACCCCCCTTGTTTAACCTGAGCCAACCTCGACATGAAGATGAAGGTCTCCTGAAAGATACCAAAAATAGAAAAATCCTGCAGGCATGAAGAACAGTACCATAACCCATTTTTCTTGAGGCTGAAAAGCAATTTGTTAGTCACAAATGTAAATATCAGGCAAACACCAAGAATGGTAGTAAACAAGTAAAAAGGGGCGTCTTTGCTTTCCTCTAGAGATTGATGAACAGGGCGCTGACCTGGCACAGCAGAATAGTGACAAACCAGGGTAGTCTGTAATGGGGAAATGATAAACATGAATGCAAGTCAGAAGGCTCACATGGCACAAGTCCATTCCATGAGCATAGGGGATGTAAAAAAGATGGACAACACAGAGGCTCAGGTACATTTGAGTCTTTCTCTGGGCACAGGCTTGAACGTTGCAAAAATAAGGGAATGTAGAGCCATGAGGGAGTTCTTAGAGCAAAGTCTCTTACCCGGACTCTGTAGTTCCACCAAGAAGCGAAATTGTAATTCACATTAAACTGGGATAGCTGGAAGCATTCCCCTCTGGTTTTAAAGTAAGCACTTAATCCTCCTCTGGGTTTGCAGTAGACACTCCCTATAACGGGCAGGTGGTTGTCCCTTTGTAATCCGGCTGGATCTGCAAAGTGGCGGTCCTTCTTCTTGCCGTGGCTCAAGGGGATTTGGTACATCTGGGGTTTCTTGCACTACTGAAACCTCTTACTGAGGTGGTTCCTCTGGCTGATATGACACTGTACTGACTGGAGCAGGCACAGCAATGTTTAACCATGGTGTAAGGAACCATTTTAGAGGATCTGTTTCAATCATTAGTTTTTCAACGGTCTACATAGGCTCTACAGGCTTAACTGGTAGTTCAGGCACTTGAGTTGGAGGCTGATTTTCCTCTGCAACAGTCTCGTCTGGAAGGATTACTGCTGGAGTATCTTTCTCTTTGTTACACAGTTTCAGGCGATTGCAATGTGCTATTTGAGGTGATTTGTCTTCTCTGGTGATCTAATAGGTGTCAGTTGCTGGATTGGGGATAGCTGAAACGATGTAGGGCTTTCTTTCCCACTTACTGTCCAACTTGCTGGTGCGATGATTGTTCTTTAGCCACACATAATCATCAATTTCAAGAGGCTCTTCTTTGGCAGATTGGCCATAATCTTTTTGATGCCTCTGCTGGGCATGTTCCATGCGATAGTGGACAATTTCTTGTGCATCAGCTAGACGTCTTTGGTGCTCACTCACCCAATCAGTCTTTGCCAATCTATTGATGGCAACAAGCACTTGTACATTCAAAGTATGGTCATCAGGTAGTTTACCTTGTCGGCCAAACATGAGGTAGTAAGGTGTATACCCAGTGGAAAAGTGAATGGTATTATTGTAGGTATACATTAATTGAGGCAGAAGAGTAGGCCAATCATTCCTGGTAGCAGGTGGCACAGCTCTAAGCATTTCAATCAGGGTCTGGTTGATCTTTTCACAAAGTCCATTGCCTTGGGGATGGTAAGCTGTTATTCTGATTTTCTGGCAATTGTGAAGCGAACAGTTCTTTGAAGAATTTTTTCTGGACATCCGTATGGCAACAGGACATGTTTCCAGAAGGCATTTGCAGTTGTTTTAGCGGTCAAGACCTTAACAGGTATGGCTACAACAAATTTGGTGTAATGGTCAATGATGGTCATAGCGTACAGTTGTGTTCAAAATTATTCAACCCTCAATGCTGTAAAGGGTTTTAGGAAATTTAGTGTACATTTGTAATTGTGTTCAGAATGAAATCTTACAAGGACTTTTTAAAGAACCAAATGCAACTAAAATGACATCAATAGTTTTTGTAATACAGCATTAAATGTTTTTTTTGTGATTTCTTCATTGACACAATTATTCAACACCTTAAAGACTACTATTCTTAAAAACAGAGGTTCATTCAAGTGTTTTCGATCAGGTATTGAAAACACCTGTGGATGTCAAGGAGCAGCAATCAAGCATAATAAGCACCAATTAGGCAGATGTAAAATGACTGTGATACTCAGCTCCTTCTAGACATTTACTGGTGTGTTTACAGACATGGTAAAGTCAAGAGAATGGTCCCGGAAGACAAGAAGAGGTGTTTTCTCTTCACAGGAAGGGTAATGGCTATAAGAAGATTGCAAAGATGTTAAACATACCAAGAGACACCATAGGAAGCATCATTCGCAAATTCAAGGCAAAGGGCACTGTTGAAACGCTACCTGGTCGTGGCAAAAAAAAGATGCTGACTTCGACTGCTCTGCGCTACCTGAAGCGCAAAGTGGAGAAAAGTCCCCGTGTGACTGCTGAGGAACTGAAAAAAGATTTGTCAGGCGCACACTGCATAATGAAGGCCTCAATGCCAGAACTCCCAGGTGCACCCCCTTGCTGTCTCCAAAGAATAAGAAGAGTCGACTGCAGTATGCCAAAAGTCATGTGGACAAACCACAAAAGTTTTGGGATAGTGTTCTGTGGACTGATGAAACAAAATTAGAACTGTTTGGGCCCATGGATCAACGCTATGTTTGGAGGAGGAAGAACAAGGCCTATGAAGAAAAGAACACCTTTCCTACTGTGAAGCATGGCGGGCGGTCAATCATGCTTTGGGGCTGTTTTGCTTCTACAGGTACAGGGAAGCTTCAGCGTGTGCAAGGTACCATGAATTCTTTTCAGTACCAGGAGATATTGGATGAAAATGTGATGCAGTCCGTCACAAACCTGAGACTTGGGAGACGTTGGACCATTCAACAGGACAATGAACCCAAGCATACCTCCAAGTCCACTAGAGCATGGTTGCAGATTAAAGGCTGGAACATTTTGAAGTGGCCATCGCAGTCACCAGACTTAAATCCGATTGAGAACCTCTGGTGGGACTTAAAGAAAGCAGTTGCAGCGCGCAAGCCTAAGAATGTGACTGAACTGGAGGCTTTTGCCCCTGAAGAATGGGCCAAGATACCCGTAGATCGCTGCAAGACACTTGTGTCAAGCTATGCTTCACGTTTAAAAGCTGTTATAACTGGAAAAGGATGTTGTACTAAGTACTAAGATTGAATGTCACTTGGGGGTTGAATAAAACTGATAATGATGTGAGCACAGAAAAGACATTTGTGGTTATTTCATTATAAATGTTATGTTATATTTGTCTGACTTACAAGTGCCTCTTTGATTTAATTGTAAACAATGTCAAACTGGCCAAAACACTCAATTTCAGTGGGGGTTGAATAATTTTGAACACAACTGTATGTATAGCCTGAGCGCCTTGGTTCTAGCTTCACGTGGTCAATTGCAACGATCTCTAACGGTGTCTGGCTTACAATAGGATGTAAGGGTGCTCTTTGTTCATGCCTTTCACTTCGTCCAACAGCACAGGCGGAGCACTCTCGACACCACTTCTCAATGTCTCCTCGCATTCCAATCCAATTGAATCATCTACGAATGGTAGCTTCTGTCTTCGGCACGCCAAAGTTTCCCAATTTGTCATGGTACATCTCGAGAATTATGGTTGCATCCCGGCGGGGTATTAGGATTTTGTATACCCTGTCATAGGTAACTGGATCTAGGCTTCTTCTCAATAGTAGGCCCTTCTGCAGAAAGAGTTGTTTCCGGTGTCTCCACAGCTTCAACAGTTCTGGGTCTGCATTTCTTCTGTGGATTCTCACTGGTGAGGAAGTCATGTGGTTCTCTGATTACTTTACTTTCTGACTGAAGTTTGATCCATCTCTCTTTTTAAATTTGAGATTCTGGATTGTTCTGTGGATGGGGATGTAGGACTCTTTTGGTGTGATGGAGAGGATGCCTTGTTGGGCGATGTTTTTGTAGAAATCAGGCATCTCCACTTCTTCCCAGACATCTATGTGTGCAGTAGGATCTTCCTTGGTAGGCAGGCGAGATAAGGCATCCGCGTTCTCGTTGGACTTGCCCGTTCTGTATTTTACAGTCAAGTTGTAGTTAGCAAGATGTGAAGCTCATCTTTGCTCTAAGGCACCTAGCTTGGCTGTATTGAGATGTGCCAGTGAGTTGTTATCGGTGAAAGCTATGAAGGGATTTGCTGCGAGGTAATCCTTGAATTTTTCGGTGACAGCCTACACAAGTGCGAGGAACTCTAACTTAAAAGAGCTGTAGTTCTGGTCATTCTTTTCAGCTCCTTTCAGGGATCTATTAGCATAAGCAATCACTCTTTCTTGTCCTTCTTGCATTTGGGACAGAACAGCTCCCAGGCCTTTTTTGCTGGCATCAGTGTAGAGATAGAATGGGCACACTTTTTCCAGCTCACCTTGTATCTGGCCTTTCTGCCCGTGTTCAGGAGCCTTTGGGTGAGTCCCCAGGTACGGTAAAGTGGAAAATAGTAGAAAATAGTAGAAAAACGGCTCCAGAAAGCAATTTTCGTCCTCTTAAAACTTCTCCTTTAATTCAGAATATTCAACAGCACACTAAGTACATACAATAACGCACACCACGCCCCTGGTATTGCAATTAATATAGCTTTTTATAGCAGAACTAAAGGAGTGATCAAAGTTGTCAAAATGCTGGTGTACATTATTGTATGCACTAAGTGTGATCTCATGTATGTGGGGAGTACCACCCGAAAATAAAAAAAATAGGGTATTAGAACACCTCAATTATATTGCTAACTCCGCTCTGATAAATATCTATAATGACACTTTGTTCAGGTTCACGCCCGCCGAACTAGGTCCTTTTGTGCCTATAGGATAGAAAAAGTAAGTGCACCCCTACGCTGAGGAGATTTTCGTCAAAAACTTCTCCTCTGTGAAGCATATTGGATTTTTAGGTTAAACAAGAGGGTTCCTGCGGGCCTGAACCTGAAGAAGGAATTAATGTATATATACCAATGATTGCAATATATGTTATGGATCCAGCATTGAGACATTCATGTTAAGTCCCAATGTAGTTAAATACAATGAGGTGAAAAACCAAATGTGGATAGTTATTACCTGTGATTTTATTTATGTAACATGTAGCCATTCATACTGTGCGTTTTCTGGTCCTGACCATGCACCAATTTGTGCATGTCAAGCTCTTAATGTGTTATGTTGAGGAACGTGGCAGAGGATAATAGGGCGTAGGAGGAAATCCCAGTGTGAAGGAAACATGAAATCCAATATGCAAATGGATAACAGGGTGGATTAACCAATGAAGGATCTTCCCCCCCCCCCTTTTGCAGGGAGGTGGCACAAGTGTAACATTTAAACCATGCTTTCCACCATGATACCATGTTACGATTAAGGACGTATTGTCTGAAACGCGTAAACGAGCACTGCATATAAAGTGACTGTATCTGCTGTTGAATATTATGAATTAAAGGAGAAGTTTTGAGAGGACAAAAATTGCTGTCTGGAGCCGTTTTTCTACTATTTTCTACTTAGAGATATAATTGCTGTTGGTAATCAGGATATCCCAAAACTGGTGGTTCTGTCAGCTTCTTTTTCAGGAGTTGGAAGTCATTTTTCCTGTCTTTATTCCACTCCACAAGTATCTGAGTCTTCTGATACTTGTTTGGATGTCCTCTTAGGAGTTCCTGAATTGGCTCAACAATCTGGGCGAAGTGAGGGATGAAGCATCTGTAGTATCCTGCAAAACTAAGGAAACTTCTTACCTCCTTTACTGTGTTAGGAGTAGGCCAATTCCGGACTGCAGCTAACTTTTCCGGATCTGGTTTAACACCTTCTGCGCTGACAACATGTCCCAGGTACTTAATTTCTGGCTTCAGCAGGTAGCACTTAGATGGTTTGATCTTGAGTCCATGTTTAATGAGGACTTGAAAGACTTCTGCAAGATGTTTCAAGTGGTCTTCGTTGGATTTGGAATAAATGATGACATCGTCCAGATAGAGCAGGACAGTCTCGACGTTTCTATGGCCTAAACAGCGTTCCATTAGTCTTTGAAATGTTCCTGGTGCATTAGAAAGTCCAAAGGGAATGTAATTAAATTTAAATAGGCCCCTATGGGGGAAGTAAAAGCTGTTTTCTCTCGGTCTTCAGGAGCCATAGGTACTTGCCAGTATCCACTGGTCAGATCAAGGGTAGAGAAATAGGCTGATGACCGCAATGCTGTCAGGAATTCTTCAATTCTAGGTAAAGGATAGGCATCCTTGTGGGTGATTTGATTCATTTTTCTGTAGTCCACACAGAATCTGATGTTACCATCCGATTTGGACAAGAACTAGTGGTGCAGCCCAAGGACTATGGCTGTTGTGGCAATGTGAACCCTGATGTTTGCGGTGAGGTCCCGGGGAAGCATTTAAACAGGGTTTTTTTGCACCAGGAGCGTGTCACCAAGGTGCCCGGCCTTGGTGGAGTAAAAACCCTAGATTAGGTGGCCACTAAGTTAGCTGGTGGACACAAATATAGCTAGTATAGCTGGTTCCAGCTAGTATGGGGCGGGCTTTTATTGGGAACAGGCAATGTGCTGGGTGGGTGCCTGTTCCCCATGCTCCAGTCCGGGACTTAGGGTATGCTCACGTCCAGGGATTCCATTTAATCTGGTTGCTGGACTTGGAAGCGTCTCACTCTGGAGAGTGTGCAGACAGAGGCCTGGTGACGCTCTGTCAGTGTGGTCTCGGCAAGGCTGAGGGGCCACGAGGCTATGCAATAGCCTGGACTTTGGGGGGACTCGGCGATGCCGAAAGGTCAGAGTCGGGAGGACTGCTAGACCACAACCCCCTCCAAAGGTACTGCACTAGTTACAGCCTGAGGGCTGGTGGACTGTATGGCTGGGGTAAGCCGGCTCCATGTGTGAATGCTATCGTATAGCCGAGTTAGGGATACGATGTTTATTATGTTTAGGTAGCGCCCAGGCGGGCAGGCTTTTGCTTTATTCCATGCGGTGTATGAAGAGTGTCAAATAAATTGCACTGTTTGGACCTGAAACCCAGTGGTTATGAAGATACTTCTGCGAGACAAACCCTACATTGTCTTGGATAATATTGGAATCCTTCATCTCTTGGATCATTTGTTTCACGGATTGGTACATCGTTGGTGGTATAGGCCGGTACCTTTCTTTTATTGGAGGGTGAGAGCCGGTAGGGATAGTGTGTTTGATTCCACGGACTTCCCCATA
This sequence comes from Bufotes viridis, assembly GCA_033119425.1. Classification (NCBI taxonomy): domain Eukaryota; kingdom Metazoa; phylum Chordata; class Amphibia; order Anura; family Bufonidae; genus Bufotes; species Bufotes viridis. The sequence continues at coordinate 478,655,222 of CM065589.1, read as the reverse complement.
ATCCGTAGAGTGCTTACTTAAGGCTTGATGATGCTCCTTCACGATGTTCAAAACTCCTTCAATTTAGCTTTTGGGCATAGTGCTGTCTCCTACGTTGAATTCTTCCCACCATGATGCAGGCGCAGCATGTTCGGGAGTACTGGAGTTCTGCGCAGATTGTTCCACTTTAGTTGCAGGCACGCTGATGACATCCTGGAAAGAGCAACAGGATAGTGTTTAGTGAGAGTAATGTGGGGATCATTCAAGTTTAGGAGACAGACAGGCACTTTACCTTGGGAAACGGTCACTAAGCTTCTTGCAGTTCTGACTAGTGGATGATCGTCCAGCGAGAAGGGCTCTACCATGGCTTGGTAGCCTTGACCTTGAATTCCCGGGGTGGCACGGCACCATATTAGTGTCTCGGCATTTGGTTTAAGGATCACAGGTTGGGTGTTCTGGTTTTTTAGAAACCCCCCTAATCAGGTCTAGAAAAACATTTTCTTATGTACAAGCACTTTCTCCTTCCTTTCCAAGTTAGTGACATGGCCAAGGGGAAGATCAGGGTGGTGCTTGTACAGCAATCTTCAGAAAGTTGGAGAGGGGTCGGAGGATTTCACCATCCCCTAACTTTCCATGCTCCTGCCCCTCACCAACTTCCTAGTGATGCTGCTGTACAGGCACCTCCCATCAATTTTTTTATTTCCACAAACTCTGCATTTTCTGTTTCTCTAACAGTCCTAAAGTTTTTTTCTGGACTGCAGGTAAAGCTTTCTCCCCTGAATTGGATGGGCTGTTCTACAAGTTTCTAAAAAAAAATTCCTAATATTATCAGATAAAAAATTATATGACAAAAAGTCATTTTGATCTGTATAGGCTGTAGGCCTAATAAACGTAACCTTATCTTGCTCTGTAAGCCGCTGCAAGGTTGTTTCCAATTGCTTATCAGCCTGGGCTATATAAACTGTGCTGTTTCTTTCATTCATTTCCCAAGTAATTGGTCTCTACAGATCTTGTTAGGTCTCTTTAGCTTGCTAGAGCCTATAAAGATCTATATTCCCTTTGTCTGCCAGTGTACTGACTTATGCTTTTTTCTGGATACAGACCCTCTGCCTCCTGACCTGGAGCTGTTCAATTTACAGATCCTGTGCCACCAGCCCTATTCCAAACTTTTCATGGTATCACACAAACTCTGCCCGCACTGACCTTGGCCTGTTTTCTGACTAAAAGTATTACCTGATCTTTCAATGCCATGCATCAGTGTTTCTGATCCCCATGGGTCAAACACACCAGGACAAATCCAAGAGGTAGTTGTCCGGTCACTCCCCTGCAGTGAAGACCGGATCCCTGTACAGTGGTTAAACATGCTGCACATACCTTATGCCAGCACAACATAAATGAACATCGCTAAGCATGACGGAATTAAAGAGTGTGTACTTGGGAACCCCTACATGTGCATTTGCCCCTGCATGAGTAGACATGGACTAATGAATAATTGTCCAGAATGCAAATCTTCTATGTGGCTTTCAGGTCATAGACAGTTTGTCTTCACCTGAGCCTTTCATGCCATAACTTATCTAAAACTTGTAACAGCAATATAATGTTCGAGTTCTTTGTTAAAACTTTCTCTTTTTAGCTTGAAAACTCCAGAGTAATTGTTTTATTGGAGACTTTACATTAATTAACTTGTCACAAGTAATTGCATTTTGTGTAATAAAATGTGTTGCGTGCTTCCGTCTTAAAAAATGAATACAAAAACAGACACTGTAAAATTCTTTTGCAATAAATTACATATTACTCAGAACCGTGACATGACTCCTGATTCTGCTCATTCTTGAATTTGCTGGTATTTAGATTAGCAACAAATAATAATTCAAAACTGATTTATAGCTGATGGTGATAACGGAAAATTAGAATTGCCAGCAATCATTTCTTGCTTTCATTCATGTTGAAATGCACCACATATTTCTGACAATTTAGAGAATTTAATGGAATTAATTCTACATTCCTTAAATGTGTCATTTAGTAGGATATGGTTTATAAGTCCAGATATGAGAGGGAACGCCTTTAAAGAAATAAAAATGTTAATTATACCATAAATAATTTAACACTTTAGTAAGAAGTATACACAGAATAATATAATCATTTATACAAATATTTAAAATTAAAATGAACATTGAACATGTGATTCTACTCACTATTATAAAAAGCACTTTATAAAAAGCATATAAAAACAGGCTGCTTTCTAAATGTTGCTTGTAGTCTGCTGATATTTTCAAAGAATAACGGCAGGGACTCCAGATTGTTAAATGACAACAATAAACAACAAGGCGCGGATTATTTAGCATGAACGGAAATTATACTGCAGAATGGAGTCTATCTTATGAAAAAAAGGGCTGAAAAGGTAACAACTAATTTCACATCTCATACGCTTTTCTAGACATGAGAGTTAAGAGAGAAAAAAGTTTCATCTAGCTAGACTAGTCAGTAATGCATGCATAGCTGCATTTTTCATGGTCGTAAATTCAGGACCAGAGAGTATGACAATTGCTGACCTATCCCTATGAGAAGTGGAATTTGATCCGAATTTCTGAGGGGTACAATGATGGGGGGCGGCGCTGTCGCTGCTCCCCGTCATTGCACCTGCTACTTACAAAAAAATGCACTTTGCGACGAAGGTATTCATCACAAAGCAAATTTGTTTGTAAAATTTGCCGAATCGAACTTATAAATTCTCTCATCTGTAGTCAGCAATATCAGATCAGTGGGAGTACAGCACCCCATAATGTTGTCAGTTTTCTGTTTATTGAACATTGAAAAAAAGGAATACAATGGGTATAACCCTGTAGTTGTACATTGTATACAAAGCCAGCAATGATGACATATACAGAAAAAAGCATAAGATTATATAGAGCATACATTTGCGATTAAAATGAGCAACAGAAATCATGGTACAGTGATCTCTAGAGAATGGCCTGACTTAGTACAGTGCATTGGTTCAAAGGCGTAGCATAACAAGCACACTATGGGGTAGATAGGGAAGGTGAAGGGACATAGTGGGGGTAGACAAGGTGTGTAAGGGAAGGGGAGAAGGATAAAGAGCCTTGGGGGAGGAAGGCTCATCTGGTCAGTGACACATCTAGACATATGTATATTAGTGTAGAGTGGAAAGTGATAGCACAATAAAGACCAACATTTCACGAGTACCCCAAACGATGTCTCCCGTGAGGGGGTTGGAGGGACAGTACCTGGCGTCTGGTTCGAGTCCTACACACTATTGTCATCTGAGACTGAGGACCTGAAGGTCAACCACGGCCTCCATATCTTAAAGTATTGTTCATGTCTGCCAGCTCCTCCAGGCGACAAAAATGGTCTACCTTATTTACCCATTGTGAGAACGTTGGGGGCTCTTCACTCAGCCACCTCTGTGGTATGAGCAGCCTCGCTGCCTGAATTAGGTGGGTCGCCAGGTTCTTTTTGGAGGGGGATAGAGCTGGAGTTGGGAGCCAGAGGAACACTAGTTCTGGGGACAATGAGACAGTAATGTGCATTATTCTATTGATCATGTCAGATATTTGTTTCCAAAATGGTTGTATTTTTGGGCAGGACCAGAAAATGTGTAACAGTGTACCTAAATCCTCCCGGCATCTCCAACATTTGTCATTGTTGCGGAGTCCCTTCAGAAACAGCTGCCTGGGGGTTTGATACCATTGTGTAAGGACTTTGTATGAGTGCTCTTGCACCTTGACACAACGGGAGGATCCGTGGGAGTTTAAGTGTATACGTAGGATATCTGTTTCAGTGAAATTCATTTTAAGGTCTGCTGCCCATGTCTTCAGATATTGTGGAGTTTCAGTGGAGCAGGGAGTGTTTAATGATAGGAATAACATCGAGGTTAGTCTGTGTGGGGGAGCTTTTAGACATAGCAGTTTTTCAAACCATGTCAACTCTACCTTGTATTTCTTGTTATCTATTATTACCTTACTGGCCGAGTTAAATTCTATTAAGTCCAACAAGTTACTGGATGTCAGAATTTGGCTGAGAGAGTGATGGTCAGGTAGGGCTCCTGAAGCTCTGTCAAGAAAGCTGTTGTGTAAGTATGCAGCTGGCGCCAAGCTGGTGCTATATGTTCTGCTTTGGGTCTAACCGAGAAAGGGATAAGATATGCCGGCATGATTGGGGATGGGTTGTGAAGTAGGCCTTGGTCTTTATTGCCGCATAACCATGCCTGTACCTCTGAGCAATTGTTGCACTGCTCCCATTGAAGTGAAAGGGAGCAACTGCAGTAACCAGCTCTGTCCTCTATACAAAGGATGGAGCTATGTAGTTTTGGAGCAGTAGCTAGTTTAAGCCAGCTGATCAGCAGGGAAGCAGGTTGTTCAACCTCAACTAATTTGATATTGATATTGATTACATTTCCTACGGATAGGTCAAAGATTAATTCGTGGAGACCTCCCTCTCCATTCTGTGTCAGTGTGAATTCATTCATCACTAGCTACAGTACAGTTCATTGCTTTGCAAAATGGGCATTAGGGGATTACTCTTATTATAGGTGGCAGACCTGTTAGGTAGTGACACTGTATTGACACTCTTCTGGACACAGGATTAAAGAATGAACTCTGAACAATACATACTTTTTAGAAACATTCACATAAATTTATTTATTGATGATCATGCTAAAAATGAATAATGAGTTTTAATATAATAATTTGTGTTGGGACATTTCCCTTTTGCTGTGTCACAATCTTATTACAGAGCTCATTATCTTCTTCTAAAATAACAGATATTCTTTATACTTATATCTTTATCTTTTTTGCTCATTTTAAGAAGCAGAATATAAAAGAAGTGTTAATCCTGTAAAATATTGAAGTGCGCTGTAATACATTGCCACATTATTCTACTCACTCTACAAGTTTTTAACTAATTCTAAATAGAAGAACAATCATCTATGGACTTATTTTAGAAAATGGATAGCTGCTGGAAAAAAATGTAGTTGGTTTGTTGAAGAATAAGATTACTTCCATCTTTGAATGATATTCACACTACAGTGATTAGATACCCAGGAAGATTATCTTCTTTGTGCCTTTTCTTCCCAAAATACATTTAGTGAATTCCAGCAATGGTTTTCTGGGTTTCTAGTTAATCAGTATGCAGTCTTGTTAGAAAAAGTACAGATTGCATTGTCATTTCAGCAAATACAGTTCATATTTTCCAACTGTAGTGATATAGGCTGGAAATGCTGGACTGAAAGCAACAGGTACATAGAATAGAGAAAGTTCTTCTAGCACAAAAAAACATAAATAACATGCCCCCTGTCTGTCCCTTGGTTGACAACATTTTTTCTTTTTTCTCACTCTTCTCGCAACATTTTAGTAGTTGTGATGGAGGGGAGCCCTGGGCAAGCACAGACAGTTGTAGTGATCTGGGGGTAGGGGTGGGGTCAGCGGTGATAGATGCACAGGCTCCAACAGGTTAAAATTCCAAATATTGTTTGATTTACCCTCCAAGCAACACAGTGACATCTGTGTTCAACCTTCACTTAGTTGAACCCATGGTAACATAAACCATAACATAAAAAAACTGGGTAATATCTATACATAATAAGGTTCCCTCACTTATTCCTCAGCATCAACATTAGATCAGCTGTTTTAGCAGCTGCCAGCACCAGAAACTATACAGTGGATGGAAGGCTTCATCCACTGTGTAGATTCTGGCACCTGCTCACTTGAATGAGATCCTTGTACTGCACAGTCAATGCAACCTTCTGCTTGCAATTCCATACACCCCATTGGTGCCTAAAACAGCTCATCGTGAGGAAGCAGGGTGATGGACCCCCACCAACCTGACATTGATGACCTATCCGGAGGATAGGCCTTCGATATTTAAATACTAGACCCATTGCAAAGAATATATACTTATTTTAGTGATTTTAGGCAGCCATATAGAACAAGTGCACTTATATCTGGATCAAGAAACCCACAGTGGGTCATTATTGGTAGTTATTTTATCAATGTCAATAAATATTGTTTAAAATTTCCTCCATATCTGTTTCTATTCCCGCCGGTATTGTTCTCAATATCAGAGAGTGCCCATATTATATACTGTATACAATTTTCCTTTTGCTAGCTAGACCGGTGAATCTACTTATCTGAGAGCACCTCATATTGGTAATTAGCTGACCCAGTGCGACACAATCATTTTCTCTACAGTCTAATGATAGCTTATAAATATATATATATATATATATATATATATATATATATATATCTAAATCAATGGGAATAGATATATATATATTTTTATAACAGCTCACAGCGACATATATGTAATCACACTACAACAACACAGCAATACGGTCCTACCTACGCTAACACAATCCCAAGTTCCACCCACAAACTTCTAACTAATACACTTCCATTCACAATAGCAGCCCACCAAAACTAGATCTGGACTATAGCTGTGGGGTACAAAGGGTTAAGGCACTGCAGCAGGGGTACAGGGGCAGCAGTGAAGGGGTTACTATACTGCAGCTGGGGCACTGTATAGGGCAGCAGTAAAGTGGTTAATAACCTTGCCAGTAGGGGTAGATCAAGGGTTCAGAGTTAAATAATATGGGCAGGAATAGTAGTTGGTATAGAGGGTAGGGTCATGGTTAATGCCAGGGTTGGTGGTAGGGTGGAAGGGGTTAAATGCAGGGGATAGAATATGGAGTGGGAAGGAGTTAAATGCAGGGGAATAGCATTGGTGGTATAGTGGGTAGGGGTTAAATGCAGGGGAATACAGGGCAGTTTTGTTGGTGGGATAGTGGGTAGGGACAGCAAGGGTTAAGCAGAGAATCATTGGTGGTATAGTGGGGTTCTACTTAGCCATCCAGGGGTTAATTGCTCGTTGTCCAGGGGATGATTCTCCTTGCTCGTCTTGCTGGGGGATGATCCTCACTTGTTCCTGCTGCAGGCTCTAACTAACTTTTGAGTGCCGGGCTGTTGGATATTTATATTCGACAGCCCACTCTCCTGGGCCGCCCGAGCTGTTATGACGTCACCGCACCAGCCCGTGCATCACTGCACGCGTGCAGCAGGGCTGCGCCACTTGCTGACAGGCGGGAGAATCTTTTGATCTCCCGCTTGTAGATCTTTGCATTCTGGGCAGCGTGATAGTAATCCCGCTGACGGAATGCGCATAATAGAAGGGAGGGGAGGTTTCTCCCCTCTTCCTATTATGGATAATTATCTCCAGAAGAATGTGCGGTCATTCTGATGCAATTAATCAGATGGCATCAGTGTGAATGCTTGGGGCACATTCCCACTGATACATCTGGCTTCAGGGGAACCAGGGGACATAAGATACATGTATATGGATACTTGGGGCACATCCATATACATGTATACATTAAATAGATCTCATTTTGGGAGTATACACGCATATGGATGCTTGGGGCACATCCATACACGAGTACATATCCATTATATACATATATATGCATACACTGCAACTTTCTGGGAGCATACATCTATATGGATGCTTGGGGCACATCCATACACATGTATACATCCATATATATTTATATAGTACACCCAGGCCGGTGGCCCACAAATATTTTTTTTTGGGGGGGGGGGTAATTCCCTCAACAATCCCCCTGTTGTCGAGAACACGACAATATAGTTTGATGAAGTGCTGGGACATATTTGCCTCCTCAACCCCACTTAACTGTTGGTGACAGTTCAGGAAGGACTGAAGTAATCTGGCCCTTAGGTACCTAGACATCGTCCATCACGGCTAACACCTATGACCTGCCCGCTACTGCTCCATCCACAGAATACACCGTCTTCTTCCCTCTGGCTTGGCCAGGTGCTTCCTTGGCCTCTTTCTTTACAACCTATTTCTACCTCTACCTATTTCTCTTTCTCCGTTTTTGTCATATGGATAAAAAGGTCTGTCCAGGATCAGCTCTCCTCCCACACAGTGCAGGTGTTTTTAATTAGCCTGCACAAGTATTTATGAGTGAAAGGCTTCTACCAGCTCTCAGACTTAGCTCCTGAGAGCATGTGATAGGTGAGCTTTACCAACTGATCACATGGTGCAGTACTGCGTGGCGGCCATTATTTGCTGCGGCGCGGCGCTGGGGGGTTGGCGGGACCCGGTGCCATGGTGGCATTGCCGGACAGCAGGGGTGCTGTTTGGCGGCTGGATCCCGCCGCCCGCCAGTGCGGTACTGCGGCGGTCGCCAGGCGGTGCTGCGCCAAATTTAGAGTACGACCCACTCTGAGAGGCAACCTTGGCGTGGTGAGTGGGCTTATGCCTTTTGATCAAAATGTACACTAATGTCTCTTTCATAGTATAGGGGGCAGTACAGTAAATATTGCGCTGAGAGGCAATATTAATTTTGCTCAGAAGCAGTTACAAATCAGAAGCTGAGCTTGTGGATGTGCGATTCTACCTATTTCTCTTTCTTTACAATCTTCAGGTCTCAGCCACTCCCAATTCTCTGCAATGGCCTTACCTTCATAGTCTTTAAGTCAATCTTTCTTTCTGTAATGGTCTTCGGGTGTCAGCCACCACCAATATTCTGGAATGGCCTTGCCCTCAAAGTTATTTAGGTCAGTCATTTGTTCTGCAACGGTCTTCGGGTGTCAGCCACCCCCAATGTTCTGGAATGGCTTTGCCCTTACATTCTTGGCACAACTTTCATCTGACCATTCTCTTTCCATCTTGATTGAAGGATCTGTTGAATAAGAGGTTCTCCCATGGACAGATACACAAGTTTTCTTTTCTCAAGGCAGGTCAGACTTTCAGAAGAGGTGATGTCAGGGTATCTAAATTCTACCTGCGGGAAAGAACACCGCACTAACTGACATTCAGTCCAACCCTTACAAACTTCATGTAAAAGAGGGGGCCTGTCCCTAAGGGATCTATTCTTCCTCATACACACAAAAACAGAAACACATTCCTCCCCCCTCCCTACACCTTCAAATTAGGTTTAGTGTGTACCCATGGAGACTCATGCAACCTGGCATATCTCTCTACACTTCCAAAGACACCAGTATTACAGACCCCCGTGTCAATGGGAAACGCCGATAGGATGCAACTGTGTGTCCAGCCATATTGTAGTATGGGCTATCACACATTTGCACCTAGAATGTCCATGGGTACACAACTAACCCCCATACAAATAATCAATATATATTCATACAATACTATGAGGTTACAGGATGGCAATGTATTACATGAGACACAGTCCTGTGTACATGACGATTACCAGAACCAGAAGGACTATCACCGGGTGTATCAATAGTTTGGCAATGTGAACACTGATGTGTGCGGTGAAGCTCCGGGGAAACCTTCAAACAGGGCTGTTGTTTGCACCGAGAGCGTGTCACCAAGGTGCCCAGCCTTGGTGGAGTGAAAGCCCCAAGTTAAGTAGCCACTAAGCTAGTTGGTGGTCACTAAAATAATTTGTATAGCTGGCTCCAGCTAGTTCCAGGGCGGGCTTTTAGTGGGAACAGGTAATGTGCTGGGTGGGTGCCTGTTCCCGATACTCCACTCCAGCTGCGGTGGACGACAATCTTTGTGCAAATGATCCCCAAGCCAGAGCTAATCCCTTACAATAGGTTAAAGAAGGATGTTGCCTTTGGACTGTAGCCAAACAGACGTTCCCACAGGAAACCTTGAAATCCTTGTCTAAGGCGGTAGCGATCACTGTTATTTTATTCTTGTCGTGCGACAGTTGAATGGTGGCCTATTTCTCTGTCTCTCAAAGATTCTAAAGTATTTCGTCCTCTTGGATGAAGTCTAGTAGAAGACGTTTTATTTCTATCCCAAAGCCAAGAGGAATCCTCTGGAGTCTCACTGGAACGTCAGGGTGGATGTCAAGTCTCTTCTCCGGGGTGATTGGTGTCCTTCCTTGTTGTGTCCATACCTTATCATTATATCTTATTGTCTTTGATCAAGTATCTTACTATATACATACCAAATTACCTCTTGATCAATGAAGTCAGTATAGTTGATATATTAAGTACATTACCTAATGATTACAATCATACTATAATGCAGCGATGTCATATATACAGCTATATCGAATGTATGAATTACGCCCCTCCCACGGTCATAGCTTCCGTCTTGTGCACTATTGAAACGCAAATGGTAGGCGCGTCCTGCTGTTTTGAGTATAGTTGATACGCAGGTGGTAAGCGCGTCCTCCGGAAGTAAGGTATGCGTTCCACGGGTAACAACAGGATGTGACGTCAACGGGCACCTCCCAAATTTAATTAAGGTGTTGTACAGGTGCTGATGTTTAGCAGGATTAGGGAAAGTGCAAGGGATAAGCAGTTTAAGGAACGAGGAGGAGGGGTCCCCACCGGGGGTGCCCTCAGGCTGAGACTTAAATAGGGTATTGGGGTTAAGGGACAATACATAGTTCAGGCCCCTACCCCATCCACATATACCGTACTGCCAACCCTCTTGCCCTTGTGGTTCGAATAATAGGGGTTTGTATAAACATAAAGGGGTTTTAATAATGATCAATAAATGTGATTTTAGGAGTTACTTTCAATAAAAAAAAAAATTGATACATTTGGGATGAAGAGAAAATGAACCCACAAATATCTATGTACATCATATATTTTCTTAGGTTTAATTTATGTTAATTATAATATGGCCAGCTTCCTTCATAGTTCCCTTGTCACAGAAGCATTAGATGTAGAAGCAAGGGAGATTTTTTCAGAGAAGGCGATTCCAGGTCTAACTACCATTCATTGCAAGGCCTGCTTTAGGGGTCTATATATAAGTTACAGAGAAAATGTCAAATCATGGTGGGAGATAAAATCTCTAGAGAACTACATTGCACAATCAATTGTACCAAAAGGTTTACGGATTAAATTAGTACCAGCTGAACGTATAATAACAGCGTACCTTTTATTAAAATGGGAGGAGGAGATGACTAAGAGCTCTTTGACCCTTATGCAATTATTCTTGGATGAGGAGAAAACCCATTTCTCCAAAACATCTGACAAGTTGCAGAATTTAATTGAAGCAGCCTTAAAATTCAAGGCGGATCCGGATTTCACAAAAAGGGAGTTATCCCTTCAAACATCAATTGAGAAATTACAAACTCAGATTAAGGATAGGAAGCATAGACAGTTTATACGTGACCTACATGAATTTAGAGAGAATAAGGCCTACAATTTTACATCGAGCAATATAGCCCCGTCAGCGTCAGAGATCTCTTCCTCGGATTTATCTGAATCTGAATCCCAGGAGTGTACCCAAAAGGAGAGACCTAATACAAAGAAGAGGTTTGGACACAAAAGATGGCAACGGGGGGGAAGAGGCTAATATCGAGGCGGACGGGGGGCGGAGATGTTGTACCATTCTCCTCCTCCTCTACTTTACCTCCACCATCCTCGGGTTCTGCAATCAATCCTCCTACACCCTCAAATTTTAAGGACAGGGTCAGGTACCGTATCATCTGAGAAACAGGGGAGGGGAACCCTAGATCAGGATGAGAAAACCCAGGTTATCAATCTGACTTCTAGGGCTCTATCAGAAGTAGAAATAAGGGTATTGAAAAGAGGCCTCTCCTTTGTACCAATGACTAAGTTTGTCCCATTTAAATGGGTGAAGGATATTAACCTCTTTTGTAGGAAATTAAAATGGCACAAATTCATGAAGAATACAGATAAGGTCACCTTAAGTAATCTGGGGATCAGTGATGATGACCTTCCGGATCTGGAGCTTCTAATGAGTTTATGGGAGGAGGGATCACGGAACCCAGGGGAAGGCCCATTTACGAACCTTCGCCCAGGGTCAGGTACCGTATCATCTGAGAAACAGGGGAGGGGAACCCTAGATCAGGATGAGAAAACCCAGGTTATCAATCTGACTTCTAGGGCTCTATCAGAAGTAGAAATAAGGGTATTGAAAAGAGGCCTCTCCTTTGTACCAATGACTAAGTTTGTCCCATTTAAATGGGTGAAGGATATTAACCTCTTTTGTAGGAAATTAAAATGGCACAAATTCATGAAGAATACAGATAAGGTCACCTTAAGTAATCTGGGGATCAGTGATGATGACCTCCCGGATCTGGAGCTTCTAATGAGTTTATGGGAGGAGGGATCACGGAACCCAGGGGAAGGCCCAATTACGAACCTTCGCCCAGGGTCAGGTACCGTATCATCTGAGAAACAGGGGAGGAGAACCCTAGATCAGGATGAGGAAACCCAGGTTATCAATCTGACTTCTAGGGCTCTATCAGAAGTAAAAAAAAGGGTATTGAAAAGAGGCCTCTCCTTTGTACCAATGACTAAGTTTGTCCCATTTAATTGGGTGAAGGATAGTAACCTCTTTTGTAGGAAATTAAAATGGCACAAATTCATGAAGAATACAGATAAGGTCACCTTAAGTAATCTGGGGATCAGTGATGATGACCTCCCGGATCTGGAGCTTCTAATGAGTTTATGGGAGGAGGGATCACGGAACCAAGGGGAAGGCCCATTTACGAACCTTCGCCCAAAAAGTAAAAGGATGCCACCTCCCTCTAATTATGAACACATTGACATATTTCTAACACTTGTGACAAGGGATTTGGAGAATTCGGATATGGTTCATGCCCCACAGTTTAATTTAAAACATGATGAATTTAAAGCCCTGAGAGGTTTGGAAAAAGATGATTCAATCGTCATTAAACCCTCGGATAAGGGTGGCAATCTTGTAATAATGGGGCATGAACAGTATTTAAAAATGTGTTATGACATCCTGGATAATACAAGTTGGTACTGTAGATTGCGCACAGACCCCACATTGATGTTTTCGGAAGAACTTGAGAAAATCCTAAATGAGGGCCTACAAAATAAGGTTATTAATGCGGCTGAACATAAGTTTATGTTTCCACCACACCATGTGCTGGCGAAATTTTACACACTACCAAAAATCCACAAGGGGATATCCCCCTTGAAGGGGCACCCCATTATATCGGGCGTGGATTCTCTAACTCAAAATAGTGGGGTATATGTCGATCAAATATTACGCAAATTTGTATCTGCTCTTCCTTCATATACTCGTGATTCAATGGATTTTCTACGGAAAATTGATACAATAACTATTGATCGATCATGCTGGCTAGAAAGCATTGACGTGGAGTCCCTATACAGTAACATCCCGCACGATAAGGGCATTAAGGCGATATCTTATTTTCTAAAAACACGTGGGACTCAATTTTCCGTACACAGTGATTTTGTGCTCTCCCTGCTTCACTTTATATTGACCCACAACGTTTTTATTTTTAATTCCCGATCCTACCACCAGCTCAGGGGGACAGCGATCCGTGTGCCCCATCATATGCAAACCTCTTCCTGGGCTGGTGGGAGGACACGGTGGTCTTTCCCGACCATGAGACCTGGTGGAATAATAAGATATTCTATTGGACCAGATATATTGACGATGTATTCATTATCTGGAATGGTACAAAGGAGGAATTCCATAGGTTTGTACATGATCTGAATGATAACGTTGTGGACCTCAGATTTACATCGGTTATAGAGGAACATCAAATCACCTTTCTTGATCTGATGGTGATGAAGCAGGGGGATAAGTTGAATACTACACTGTTCAGAAAAGAAACAGCAACAAACTCAGTGTTGCATTGGAAAAGTTTCCACCCATATGCCCAAAAAAAGAGTATTCCCAAAAGTCAATACTTGCGAGTACGACGCAATTGTTCAATGATGGAAGGATATATAAGGGAGGCAAGGAACTTACAGAAAAGGTTCCTAAATAGGGGATACCCCAAAAAAAATTGGGGGATGCATATAGACAGGCCTCCTCTTCTGACCGGACACAATTACTGATACTGAAGATGCAGGAAAGAACAAAAACATCGGAAATCAGATTGATTTCCACATTTGATGCTGGTCACCAAGAGGTCAAAAAAGTTCTGAGCAAGTATTGGTCAATCCTGGGGTTGGATCCTGACCTGGATAGGGTCATCAACAACTATCCCAGCATTACATACCATAAGGGGAGGAGTCTTTGGGACCGCCTAGTGCGGAGTTTCTACACTGCCCCGAAAAGAATAGGTACATGGCTTGATCGCCAACCCCAAGGCATGTTTAAATGCGGTAGATGCAAAGCCTGTAATTTTATACTGAGCTCAAAGATAATACAGGGCTCAGCCACCAAACAATGTGTCATAATAAGCAATTTTATCAATTGCCGAACAAAAGGAGTGGTTTACATATGCCAGTGTACATGTCCGCTTGATTACATAGGTAAGACCAAAAGGGAGTTGAGGGTTAGGATATGTGAGCACATTAATGATTTGATAAAAGGAAAATCGACACCCATTGCACAACATGTGAAGGAGGTTCATCAGAGGAATCCAGGGTGTTTATCCTTTTCAGTTCTAGAGGTGGTCCCACCATCGCCCAGAAGGGGGGACTGGGATTGCAAAATACTGCAGAAAGAATCAGCATGGATTTTTAATCTGCGATCACAGACTCCATGGGGACTTAATGAACGTCTTGATTACCAATGTTTTTTACAAATTATGAACCATTTTTGGAGTCTAATCATTATAGGTCCCCAGGTTTCATGAATTTCCCCCTGCTTCCCCTGTAATCATGTTCAGCCAGGAAATTCCTCTTCTTCTTCCCCCTTCTTCCCTCCTTTTCTGAGTCTTCTTCTTTGCTGATTGCTGGAAAATTGCTAATACCTTTTTGGGACTGGGAATGCCGACTGAGGACTAATGAATGTCCCTTTTCTGTGACTTATGGAGGTCTGGTGGGAATTCCACCGGTATCCCCATACCTTATCATTATATCTTATTGTCTTTGATCAAGTATCTTACTATATACATACCAAATTACCTCTTGATCAATGAAGTCAGTATAGTTGATATATTAAGTACATTACATTACCTAATGATTACAATCATACTATAATGCAGCGATGTCATATATACAGCTATATCGAATGTATGAATTACGCCCCTCCCACGGTCATAGCTTACGTCTTGCGCACTATTGAAACGCAAATGGTAGGCACGTCCTGCTGTTTTGCATATAGTTGATACGCAGGTGGTAAGCGCGTCCTCCGGAAGTGAGGTATGCGTTCCACGAGTAACAATAGGATGTGACGTCATTGGGCACCTCCCGATGTGGTTCGCGCGCGGCAGACAGACATGAGACCACGCGATAGGACGTACCGGTAATGAGGGGGCGGGCGGCTAGTATTTAAATAACGAGAGCGCTTTGGGTAGTTAGGTGCAGCATCAGTCACCTCAACCCTGGAAGCGACGCTAAGAAATAGGTCAATCTATTTGGGTAAGTACAAGGTGTATTATAGTGACACCATGCTTTGACCCATGTGGAATTAGGGTATGACTATAGCATTTGTGTATGGTTTGTGTTTCTTCATACAGGTATCTGCAAGTCAATCTGTATCTACACGGCTTCTGAATCCCCACTTTTGGACCTTATATTGTCGCACAGGTTTTCGTACTTCTTTGCCCCCTGATAAACCCAGGTTTGGGGGAAACGCGTTGGGGTTGTTGTTCAATTTATCTGCTACACAATACTGTTTGTTCCCGTGGCACATTACATCTTATAGTCTATGATCCAAGTGGGGATATCAGGCCACATCATTGTCATAGATGCACGGGTTATGTTGGAATTTAATTAAGGTGTTGTACAGGTGCTGATGTTTAGCAGGATTAGGGAAAGTGCAAGGGATAAGCAGTTTAAGGAACGAGGAGGAGGGGTCCCCACCATCAGGGGGTGCCCTCGGGCTGAGATTTAAATAGGGTATTGGGGTTAAGGGACAATACATAGTTCAGGCCCCTACCCCATCCACATATACCGTACTGCCAACTCTCTTGCCCTTGTGGTTCGAATAATAGGGGTTTGTATAAACATAAAGGGGTTTTAATAATGATCAATAAATGTGATTTTAGGAGTTACTTTCAATAAAAAATGTTTGTATACATTTGGGATAAAGAGAAAGTGAACCCACAAATATCTATGTACATCATATATTTTCTTAGGTCCTTCCTTGTTGCTCTGCAACATCTAAACCTAGGATGGGACTAATGGTGCAATACGCTTCAGGGAGGAGTTCTCCTCTCTCGGTGCATTTATTACCATAGATTGCATAAGACATATTTGGCCTTTGGTACCAACACCAAAACCCTTGTCCCAAGTATTTAGGGGAGGAGGGTATTGGGCTGGCCAACTCACAGGACCCCTCCGTGCTCCAACACTGGCGTCTAAGCACGCGATCCTGACTACCTTGACAGAGGATAGCATCCTCTTTATTCCAACATCCCTCTGTGTCAAACAGATAAGGATGGCCTCCCTCATAGGTCAGAACGCCCGATGGGAGCTGTGGATGAAGTACCGTCTGGTTATTTATAACAATCCCTAGGTTATTGGCACTGTATCCCTGTCTGAGATGGCCAGATATAGGTGCCAATGTCAAAGCCGTGCAGGTGAGTTTCTGACATCCGTGCCACTGGACCACCCACCAATTGGTGTGATTGGCTGCAAAAGGGGAGATCAGGGGACCTACCCGATGACGGAGGTTGAATGAGAAATGGCCACTGTACAAGGAAGATACAATATGTTTAAGGTTGTCCGAGAGTTCACTTTGGACCTGCGTACACGATAGAGCAGGTAGATAGAGAGGTAGTGGCATCTATTTGCGAATGTTGCAAACCCTCAAGAACGTTGTTTACATCAAGCTGGGTCTTGAATCCTTCCCCGGTGTGTCGCGCAACATCCCCAAGTTTACTTCTCAGGACTTCCTGATCCATAGTGTTCAGGGCACCCACTCCCAAAGCACCTCCGCCTAATCCCATTGCGACCAGATCTCTCATCCCCCTGTATTTCCCGTTCTGAGGGTAGTCTTTTCTTACCTCTTGCCCCGCCTCTATCCAACCTCTGATCATGTCAATTTGGTTCCTCACAAATTCCCCACATCTGTGGTCCCAATTATCAACTTTGAAGTCATCCACGGAAATTCTCCATGTGAATAGGACGAATTTCGTACTCATGATGATCTTCCATGGGGATGACAGTTGAGGAGTAATTGGATTTTGCCAATTGATAGGGGCATTGCAAAAGTCTGAATGCGGTTTCACAGGTTGGAGACCTGTTGTTTCATAGGGGATCCTCACTACTGTTATACACACTTGCCCTCTACCCCTTAACGGATACCATTGGTCTCTTTTTCCAGCCTGTAACACTAGTTTTCCTATGGGTTTGGATTTGTACAGATAGACCCACTGTGTAAATGTCCAGCATCCTTCATCTACTGCCTCGCAAAAAGGCCATTTAAACGAACCATCTATGTTGATGTCAAAGTTAATATCCCTGCCACTGGGGTCCTTCCAATCGGAAGACACATACCTATCCCGGTATTCCTCAGTCATAGGGGTACCGTCCATCCATACATCCACAGTGGGGGTATCCACCCCATTGCACACTAAATCCCAACTCCAGGGATTAGTGTCTAACATTACCATCTGGGTGTCTTGTTCCCAGTGGGCATAGGTAACGAAATAGTATCCCGTCACCTCCTTAACATCAATAGTGATCATGAAAGACCGTATAGATGAAGATACCTTTAACTGAGCATACCTAGGATCCTTTGCATCAGTCCGTACTTTTAAAACTGTGGCTCGGACCAAAGTTACTGCAGTTTAACTTTAACATCATTACACTGGTTCGTATGTAATCTGTGGACACATGTCCTTGAACATAACTGGATTCCCTAGTGATAATCAACTGGGAATCCCTCAACATACAGTAAGCTTTTAGGGTGCCTTTTACCGAAATGGGTCTATAAAAATATGTCCTTGCCTTCAACCCATCATGGCTATCCTCCCTTATGAAGGTAGCTTTAAGGACATACCAGCCACTATATTCTGCCCCAGTGACATCCTCAGGACTCAAAACCCCTTCTTTGGTACACAACACCGTGGTAGTGTTGGCTTCCACCTGCTCGTAAGGGTGCGAGTGAGGGTCTCTAGACACCCATCTTAAAGGTTTCATGGGTGTAGGGTCTGAGTCCTGAAGCTGTGCCATGTTCAGAGGATCCTTAAATCGTTTCTGGCTAGTCAGAACCTTGGCGGGTCTCCCTCCCGTGATCTGTCAATTCAATGTATATGTATCAGTACAAGGATTCCACATTTGACCCACCAAACCCCCCCCACCCAACTCTAAGCGGGTATACATTATTGAGTTGGGGAGGCTCGGGTGGCATTATCCTGGTCGATGTGGATCCACAAAACGTCCTGCCGCCTGCGTGACTTTTTCTTGGTAGTCATAGGACTTTGCACCTTCAGCATTGTGTCACTTATTACTTCAAGGACCTGATAAGGTCCTTCCCAGTTTGCGTCCCAAGGACCAGACCGACAGAAGATTTTCACCATCACCCGTTCTCTTACAGAGGGCATCGGTGTCTCCGCCTGTAGATACGGTTTGTAAAGCCGTATCGCTGCATGAGGCAGTAACTCTTTCAGGTTCTGTTGAACCTGTTGGAGAAACATGTCTCTAGCAATGGCGTTCTTAACAGGTTCTGACACTAAAGGTTCATTGGGCAGGCATAGGGGCATTTTGGGTCCAGGCATGAGTTCGTATGGTGTGATACCGGTACTGGTAGCCTCGGTAGCTCGGCTTCCCATTAGCGCAGTTGGAAGAGAGGTTACCCATGAGGAACCTTTCTCCAGTAGTGCTTTAGAAAGTTGTGTTTTAATGGTCTGGTTCATCCGTTCCACGATTCCCGCAGACTGAGGGTGGTAAGGCACATGAAACCTTTGCTTTATGTCTAAGAGACCACAAAGCGCTTTCATTACCTTACCCGTGAAATGGGTTCCTCTGTCTGACTCTATCACTCTGGGGATACCCCATCGTGACAGAACCCGCTTCCAAAGAACACGGGCAGTGGTTGTAGCCGAATCATTGACCGTGGGGATGGCTACTACCCATTTAGAAAAGACATCCACTACCACCAGTGTGTAATGACAGTTAAGACTTCCTGTTGGTAAAGGTCCGATAAAATCAATTTGTATTGCGGACCATGGACCATCTGCAGGAGGGACTCGCTGCCACACCAGCTTCAGGGTGGACGCCCTTGGGTTAACCTGAGCACATACCATTCAGGAAGAGATGATGGAGGCAGCATGTCCGGTTGAAAAATCCCTTTATTTGGGAACTGCTCACATGAAATACGTGAATATAAAAAGTTGCTACGTTTCGGCTATCACATAGCCTTTGTCAAGCACTATGTGATAGCCGAAACGTAGCAACTTTTTATATTCACGTATTTCATGTGAGCAGTTCCCAAATAAAGGGATTTTTCAACCGGACATGCTGCCTCCATCATCTCTTCCTGAATCGTCTGCATAGGAGCCTGTATGGATCTGGGGCTCCAGGTTGGCTGTTGCATTCCGGTGGACCATATGATCTGGCGAGTGCGGTTCCATATCGATTGATTGTATGTGCTGAGCACATACTAGGCATTGTTGTGTAACTTCCTCTATTGTTTTGGACATTCCTGGTCGGTACAATTTGTCTTTCAGGAGAGACAAAAGTTTATCCCGACAAAGGTGTCCAAACAGTTGGTGGTACAATCTATTTAGCTCTGCTTGCAGATGCTGCAGAACCACGGGAAGAGGAAGTTGTTGTGCACCGGTATCATAACACAGGATCCCTTGCTGTGTTGACCAGGGATGCTGTGGAGATGTGAGGTGTGTCATTAGAAGAGAATCATTGGCTTGTTCCTCCTCAAATGACACCGGGCCATTTTTCAGGTTGGTACGTACTGCAATCCGGTAAAGTGGTAGTGGCTCAGTGTCTGTTTCCCGAAGGAACCCAGACACTGCCACTAGTTTGGCCAATTCATCCGCCTTGTTGTTATCTAGTGTTAAAGGCTCATCCCCTTTCTGATGCACAGGGACTTTAGTGATGGCTGCTTCCGCCGTGTGTGCCATGTCCTATTCCCATAGTGCTTTTAGAACCGACAAATGAGCTTGGATTCTATCCGAAGAACTGGTAATTCCCCTAGCCTCGGGAAACCAAAGAACCGAGAAACATGGTCGCCTTTATAACTATGCTAGAATGGGCCCCAAATGATTACGATCTAGGGAGGAAGAGAGAACCCTGAATGGTTCCCCTTAGGACAGACACTTTGCTGCTCTTCTGTACGCCCCTGAGGGCTGCTTTTATCGTTTGAGACGTCCAGACCTGGCTTTGGACCGTGAACAGACTGAAATGCTGGAAGGGAAGACCCTACTTGTTCCGCCACCAGCCTGACCTGCGAAAAGCATGAGAAATTAAATAATACCAGCGTCTGCCTGAAATGTAACAGGTGGCAGACAATAGTGATAGTATACGTGAGCAGACAACAGACATCGTTGGCAAATGTAGCAATCCAGGGAGACAAAGAGAGACCGAGCCTGGGCGATCCAGGAAGACAGAGACAGACCAAGCCTGGGCAATGCAGGTAGACAGACAGAGCCGAGCCTTGGAGATCCAGGGAGACAGACAGACCGAGCCTGGGCGATCCAGGGAGACAGACAGACCAAACCTGGGCGATCCAGGGAGATAGAGACAGACCGAGCCTGGGCGTGCCAGGGAGACAGAGACATACCAAGCCTGGGCGATCCAGGGAGACAGACCGAGCCTGGGCGATCCAGGGAGACAGACCGAGCCTGGGGGTTCCAGGGAGACAGAGACAGATCGAGCCTGGGTGTTCCTGGGAGACAGAGACAGACCGAGCCTGGCGTTCCCAGGAGACAGAGACAGACTGAGCCTGGTGTTCCCGGGAGACAGGGGTGAGGAGAAGCCAGTGAGAGAGAGAGAAATAGCCTGGCCAAGATATGCCGGCGGCCGGCCAGGATTACCACCGACGCCCCCCTTCCCAGGGGCAATAAGAGAAAGAATTGGACAATAGGACATGAAGAAAACATTTTTTTTTTTAACAAGCATTTAAACCAAACCAAGAAAAACCCCACCCCAAACAAACCCCCTCCCCCTTACTGGAACCCTGGAAACCGGCTGACCCAACCCTTCTCCTGAAGACCCTGTGACCCAGCAGCAATTGGCTCCGGCAGGAGCCAGGCTAGAAGAACAGCAGAGGGCTGCCCAGTACTGGAGGATCCCTGTGGTGGGCCTGGGTGCAGGGCGGGGTAGACGTACCTGCAAGGGTACGGACAGGCGGGTGAGTTACTGTGCTTGGCATGCATTACACACTGGAATGCACGACACCGCTGCACCAGAGGAGGTACTGGTAAGGGAACTAGTTTTTTTTGAGAGACCCAAAGAAAATGGCCTGAAGGATGCCTTCCCCCAACCCCTCTCCCCCCTGAATGGAACCTAGCTGGCTGAACCCCAAACCCTGCTCCAGGAGGCCCTGCAGCACCAGTGGTAACTGGCTCTGGCTGGGGCCAGGGAACTGGCAGCACAGCATAGGAGCTGTGCAGGAACCGGCAGGAACCTGCAGAGGGTTCGGCTGCAGAGCAGGGAAGACACTTCCCGCACGGGCAAAAGGGGCAGCGCAGGCTTGCGATGCTTGGCGTGCGTTGGACGCGCTGAGGGGAAGTACAAGGATGCTGGCCGGAGGTGCCATATGGCAGGAAAAGGGACTTGGGAATTTACCTTACCAGTCCTGCTGAAGGTGCATATAGGCAGCGTGAAAGCTCCAGATGCGGTGGTGATATCCAGGCGATTCATGAGCCGAATGTACGCAGTAAGTGCCTAGAAGCTGCGAATACAAGCAGAGGGGGAGAGGGGGACCAGCCACTTACTTTTGCCGACATCCCAGTCACCCCGTGGTGACACGCGTGCCGGCTTCTAGGACGGCTGCAACAGGGGCAAGCACGTGGGAGCGTTCCGCGGTGGAACGGACGCCAAGACACAGTGGCGCGATCCTGGCGAGTGATAGTTGTGGGTAGGAAGGGCGCCGCAGGCAGCGTGACCAAGCCCATACCGGGGAGACAGAGAAAGACCTGTGCATGCCTGCAGCACCTGAGCACGCATGCCTGGGGGAGAGGCCGTGCCCTGGTTATGATGGCCTCCGCCTCTCCCACAAATACAGGCTGACTTATCAGCCTTACTACTTGTGTTTCTAGCCATGGCAGCGTGCACCTGTGCATTGGGATGTGCTGACTGACTCCCTTTTTCTTTACATTATCTCATATCCATCTATTTCATATCCCTCCCTCTCATATCTCTCATATCTATCTATCTCTCTCATATCTATCTGTCTATCTAGAAAATAAAATTCCACGCTGCTCTCAAAAGTTGTTCAATGCAGGACATTTCTCATGCATTATAAAAATAATGCGCGAGAAGTCCTGGTAAGAGGACAGAAACTTTGCATTGAACAACTTTTGGGAGCAGCATGGAATTTTCTGTTCTATTTACTGGATCACTTCCACAGCTGCTGGCACAGCGTCATTCACATTGCTCCTACTGTGCTGTGTTTTTTTTTTTCTTTTTATATCGCCTATCTATCTAAAATTATGGAAAGGCAGCATTCTGACTTCAGTAAAACAAATGGATTCCTTTATTCACCCAACACTCAATGCCATTGAGTGTTTGGTTGAATAAAGAAATCCACTTTTTTCATTTTTAAGGGTCAAGGAAAATATGGTAGGCATTCCTCTTACTGGTTTTGCATGTAACTCAATTCATTTGTTAAATCAACATCAGGCATATAAAAAACAAGTAATAAAATAAAAAAAATTTTTTTAAAACACTAATATAAAAAGGTAAAAAAACAATAAAAACCAATGTATATAGAAAACACTAGTATAAAAGCTCACTCTAAAAATCATGCATCATTATTAATCATTGTTATTGATATACCGATAGTATTCAATATTCAGCAATAATTACACTGACTGTTAAATATTGCATGTTCATTCATTCATATTCATAGTCCAGACATCATGTTAGATGGTATTCCAGATGGTATTTCAAATCGGACTGGCAAGAAAATATAAGTAAAGTAATGGTTTATATATATAGGTAGCAAATTAGATGAAATTTCAATTAATCCAAAGTCTCTGGTACTCGATTAGTTAATTTAGCAAATGCTGTAGTGATTATTCAAGATCTTCAATTAGTAACTGAATATAACAGAATGTCCATCCAAATATTCATACTTAGTGAACAAAGTTCTCCATACAGTATTTACAGCCCATTATCAGTGGGCTCGCAACAATATGCTGTATGGGGTTCTGCACTTACCCTGTCCCCATGCTGATGGAATGCCAGGTATTCGGTACAGAACTTCTGCATGTGTGCTGTTACTCATGTAACAAGTTCACGTACACCTGCGAGTTTCCAACTGTTTAGCTGGTTCACAGCTGAGTGCGATGTGTTGCTTGCTCCTTCGTTGCCAGTATGCAGGCAAGGATTTTTAGCTTAAGGAAAGGAAGCTTCCATTTATACTTTAGGTCCGGACCATATAGATCAGTCATGTTCAACCTGCGGCCCTCCAGCTGTTGCAAAACTACAACTCCCAGCTTGCCTGAAACGCCTAAAGCTATCAGCCCACAGCAGGGCATGGTGGGAGTTGAGCATCCCTGATATAGATCATGGTGTTATATACTGTATGTACACCAGACGCATTTTGGAGCCCTGGCTCCTTCCTCAGTTTTTTCATTTTTACTAGCATTTTAAATATTTTTTTTCATATTTCTTTCTATTCGTTAATTACTTTTTTACTTTGAACGCAGAGGACAAATTATCTACATGTCCCTGCTGTCTCTATATACAGAGCACTGGCAACAGTAACTATTTTCAGGTGTTTTCTGAATATTTAAGAGAGTTAAGCAAGTCTCCTGGTCAAACTTGCTAAGGGAAGCACACTTAGGGCTCATGCACACAAACGTGTGTCGGCCGTTCTGTGCGTTGGGGGCCACAATTTGCAGTCCCCAATGCACGGGCACCATTCATGCGGTTGCCGCAGACAGATCCAGACACATTCAACTTCAATGGATCTGTGATCTGTCTGCACCACAAAAAAAATAGAACATGTTCTATTTTTTTGCGGTACGGAGGCACAGAGAGAAACCCCACGGAAGCTCTCTGTAGTGATTCCATGGGGTTCCATGCCTCAGTTCCACACTGCTCCTTTTGGATTGTAGACCCATTCAAGTGAATGGGTCCGCATCCATGATATGGTGAGCACACGGTCAATGCCTATTAATTGCAGACGAGCAACGTCTGACCAAATAACTGAAGTGTGAACTGGGCCTTACCTGCTTCCGGACACTGGCTCTCGGCTCCAGTGCTCTCCGACCTCTACTCAGGTCCCCGGATGTCATCATCCATTTTGACGCTGTCTGCAACCAATTGTAGGCCATGGTGGTGACTTCTCCCCTTGTATCAAGTGAATAAATGTGACTGTTGATATAGTACTTCAGAATTTTGGGTCCCGCTTTTAATTTTGCCCAGGGCCATATTTTGTTTAAAACCGGCCCTGTATATCAAGTTGTTACAATGGCAGTTCACCTATGCCATTGTACCGTTCATGCCACCATCGGCTACTTGTGGAAACAATTTAGGGCCATGTCCTGGTATGGCTATTCGCTAGTTCCTTTACACCGTGTATCCTGGCTAATTGTGGTGTGCCAGTCTCATTGCAGGGTATAAGCCTTTTCTTGCTGTCTGTGCATCTGCATCTGTTCAACTAATGAGTTTGCAAAGTCTGCTATTTAGTTCTGACTTCTGTGTCAGTTTGGGGGATGTCTCTTGAGTGCTATAACCTGCCCTGGTTGAGAAACTTTCTTGTCTCTCATGTCTGTCTTGCAAAGTCTTGACCTAATCCATTTGGAGTCTGCCTGTGTCTTAGTCACAGTCTTACTGTAGTTTGAAGTTTTGTTTGGATTGTTCTGCTTATGTCTCAGTCTGAATTCTGTCTTAGTTCATTTGCCATGGCCTAATCAGAGTAACAGACTTATTCCTTTTCAATTTTTTGCTATAGTTTGTTCTGTGTGTTATCCGAGTTCTTGTTGGATAAGTCTTGCCTAGTTTCTGTATGTATCTGCTGTGTCTGAACATTGTCCAAGTTTCTGAAGTCCATATGTCCAGGTTCCTGTAATCAGTTCCTAAAGTCCATCTTGCCAAGTTCTGCAATTTCTGAACAGTGTCCAAGTTCCGGAAGTTCATTCCTGAAGCCTGTATGTCCCTGTAAAAGAAGAAGTGTGTATGTATGGGTTTCTGATCTGTCTGTCTGCCAATGACATCTGTGTCTTGTCT
The DNA here is from genome assembly GCA_033119425.1 of Bufotes viridis. Classification (NCBI taxonomy): domain Eukaryota; kingdom Metazoa; phylum Chordata; class Amphibia; order Anura; family Bufonidae; genus Bufotes; species Bufotes viridis. The sequence continues at coordinate 478,629,987 of CM065589.1, read as the reverse complement.
TATGCCTGAATTTGTGTTTGCCTTGGATTTTCATGTGCTCTGTCTGGTTCTGAATTTTGTCATGCCTGCAGGGCCGGTGCAAGGATTTTTGCCGCCCTAGGCAAAAGAAAAGTTTGCCGCCCCCCCCCCCCTCATGTGACATCACAATGCCCCACCCATATAATCTGCCATAATAACTAACGCGAGTGTATAGGGATAGCAGTGTGTGTGCAGTGGATGCATGGTGTGTGCAGTGGATGCATGGTGTGTGCAGTGGATGCAGTGTGTGTGCAGTGTGCAGTGGATGCAGTGTGTGTGTAGTCGATGCAGTGTATGTGTGTGTGGAGTGTATAGGGAGACCAGTGTGTAGGTGATGCAGTGTGGGTGTGTGCAAGGGATAGAAAGAAGTTCCGTGTTTGTGTATAAGGTTTGTGTTGTATGTTTCTGAATGTGTGTACAGAGTGCGTTCTGTGAATCTGTGTTTGCATGTGTAAGGCTCTATTCATACATCCAAAATTCTGTTCCGCATTTTGCGGAACGGAATTGCAGACCAATTTATTTCTATCCACACTCCCGGGTCCACACTACCATCCCGCAAAAAAATAGAACATGTCCTATTCTTGTCTGCAATTGCGGACAAGAAAAGGCATTTTCTATGCGAGTGCCGGCAATGTGCGGTCCGCAAAATGCGGAACGCACATTGCCGGTGTCCGTGTTTTGCGGATCCGCAAAACACACTTGGATGTGTGAATGGAGCCTAAGAGATGCATTGTGTTTCAGTTTGTGTAAGGGATGCAGTGTGTGTGTGTGATGGATGTCAAACTCTCCCCCCCCCCGTCACTCTCTTTCTTACCCCCCTCCCTTGTGTCACTCTTTTCCCCTTCTTGTCACTCTCATTACCCCATCATTACTCTTATTCCCCTAGTCACTCTATTTCTTGCCCCTTGTGTCACTCTGTTCCCTCCTGTCAGTCCCTCTGGTGTGGTGTGGTGTGGTGTGGTGTGGCCGCCCCTTCTTGTCACTCTCAACCCCCCATCACTCTCATTCCCCCTCCCCTCTTGTGTCACTCTGTCCCTCCTGTCAGTACCTGTGGAGTAGGGCGCAGGATTAAGGCAGGCAGTGTGAGAACTTCCCTGGTGTCAGTCCATGTGGAGTAGCGTGGCTGAGCTCTGTCCGGTTCCGCGGGTACAGGAGCTTTTGTTCCTTGTACCCGGCCGGACTGAGAGGAAGTGCACACTAAGTGAGCACTTCCTGTCAGTCCGGACAGGTACATGAAACAAAAGCTCCTGTACCCGCGGACTGTACAGAGCTACGTTACTCCACAGGGACTGACACTAGGGAAGCGCTCACACTATCTGCCTTAATACTGCGCCCGGGCGGTGCGCGTCAGCCCGGGCGGGAGCCGGCGCCCCCAGCAAGAGTGCGCTCTACGCGGTGGCGTACTCTGCTTATGGGTGGCGCCGGCCCTGCATGCCTGTGTTCCTGGTACTTTGTACTAGTGTTCCTAACCCCAGTAGGTCAGCTGCCAGTAAACCAGTGATCTTCCCAGGAGGCAGTGGTCTGGTCACTAACTCATAGTGAAGTCTACATGCCAGTTGCCAGAACAACACCCTTAGGGTTTGGCCTAATGACAAACCAGTTATTTGGCAAAGTGGTTCCACAACCATTTCAGTATGTATCTCCATAAAACAAGCAAAGTCACTGATATATGAATGTGATGAATGCAGGCACATGATAATGGACTGTTCTAGTTAATTATTAATAAATCAGGAAAATGTCACCACCTGCTTTCTATTTTATAATTTGAGTGCAAATTTCAAGCCCCTATTTTGATATGCAACTTAATAATGAAATAAAATTGCAATAAAATGTAGTACTTAACGGACCCTGGCAAATGACTGTAAACTGTATATTTAACACATAGCATTACATTCATGTGAAAGCTGATGGTAACACAAATGACTATTAATTAACATATTGGAAAAGGCAGTAAATAGAGACCTTTTGATAAACCATTCTCTATAAAGTGAAAAAGAAAGGCTTAGAGAAGTAAAAACTAAAAGTAATGTTTTTATTAAATGTCATTACTTTTACAGAAAGAATCAATCTTTTCCCTTAATATGATTTAATAACTATGAATAGCAGAAAGACTTACTGGCAGGAAATTGAAAATGCATGTTTAACTGTTCACTTCAAAGGGAAGCCTACATTTATCCAAAATTAAATCTTCTCTATTTTCTTTCAGCTCGGCCTCTTCTCCTGTCTCGGTCTGTCCAATACAGCATAGCAAACATGCTTAGAATAAATTATTCATACTGTTTCTTTTTTGCAAACATCAGAGGCTTTTGTAGGTAACCCCACTCAATGTTTGTGATGCTATGATGAATTTGCAGTATTCTAACTATACAAAAGGTGAAATTCTGCATTTTATAAAATAATAAATGTATAGATTTGTTTAAAAATTTTACTTATCATTCACTTTGTACAAATTAAATGAGGCAAAAATTCTGTGCTGATTAGTTTATTATTATATTTTTAGCTATCGCTGAACTTAAATCTGTATTTAGTAAGCTTAGCTTCTACACCTACCATTTTGGTAGGTTCAGGAAGACAGAATTTTAACAAATATTGAACCCAAAAATAAGGCACATGAGCCTCATACAGGGACATGATAAAAAGTGAAATAAGAAATGAAGAATTGCAAAAAAGGAAAATAAGATACTGGTACATGCCTTAAGTTATAATAAAGCAAAAGAGAGACATATATGGCTCTATATACCGTATTTTTCACCACATAAGATGCATTTTCGCTCAAAAGTGGGGGGAAAATGCCCCTGCATCTTATGGGGCAAATACTAATGAGTGCTTCCATTATAGAAGTGCTAATTAGTACCAGAGGACCGGCAAGCAGTGAAGGCTCTGTACTAACTGCTTCCTGGTCCTCTGCTGTTGGCTGTGCTGCGAGGGCGCTCTGTGACCTCATGCTGTGCATTCACAGCACAGCCCGCGGCAGGATGAAGATGATGTGTTTTTTTATTTTATTAGGCATGAGGCAATGGGGGCTTCTTGGTGCTGATCTGAGGCAATGGGGGCTGTTGGGGCTGATCTGAGGCAATGGAAGCTGTATGAGGCAATGGGGGCTGGCCTGAAGCAATGGGGGCTGCTGGGGGCTGATCTGAGGCAATGGAGGCTGATCTGAGGCAATGGGGACTGATCTGAGGCAATAGGGGCTGATGTGGCCGATATGAGACAATGAGGGCTGATGAGGGGCTGATATGAGGCAACGGGGCTGATCTGGGGCAATGGGGGCTGATGAGGTACACCATCACCTCCTCCTCTGGCAGGGAGTTCCATTGCAGTCTCACTGCTTTCAGAGTAAATAAACCCCTTCTCTACTGATGGAGAAATCTTCTTTCCTCTAGACATAGAGGATGTCCCTTTGTCATGGTAGCAAGTCTTGGGTATAAATAGATAATGAGAGAGCTCTCTGCATTCACCATTGATACATTTATGAGGCAATGGGGGCTTCTTGGTGCTGATCTGAGGCAATGGGGGCTGTTGGGGCTGATCTGAGGCAATGGAAGCTGTATGAGGCAATGGGGGCTGGCCTGAAGCAATGGGGGCTGCTGGGGGCTGATCTGAGGCAATGGAGGCTGATCTGAGGCAATGGGGACTGATCTGAGGCAATAGGGGCTGATGTGGCCGATATGAGACAATGAGGGCTGATGAGGGGCTGATATGAGGCAACGGGGCTGATCTGGGGCAATGGGGGCTGATGAGGTACACCATCACCTCCTCCTCTGGCAGGGAGTTCCATTGCAGTCTCACTGCTTTCAGAGTAAATAAACCCCTTCTCTACTGATGGAGAAATCTTCTTTCCTCTAGACATAGAGGATGTCCCTTTGTCATGGTAGCAAGTCTTGGGTATAAATAGATAATGAGAGAGCTCTCTGCATTCACCATTGATACATTTATTCATAATTATTAGATCTTCCCCTCAGTTGTCTTTTTTCTAAACTAAATAACCCTAATTTTGATCTTTCTAGGTACTGTATTATATGTTATAGTATAACTATGATATAGTAATGCTTATAAGGATTATGGAACAAGGACACCCAAGACTGCTAGATGATTTGAAACAAACTGACTTTATCTGTACTTACAGATTTAATCTTTTCAAACGCCTTTGTCTCATTGACCCTTGCAATCAATGTCGGACTGAGGTGCGTAATGTCCACCGGTAAAATTAATTCTGGGGGCCCACAATAAAGCTATATGCATATATTACACAGAAGCAGCAACATGCTGCAAGATGATGGATTATGGGGGTCTATAAAGTGACTTCGATACAGAAGGTGCCTGGTGAACAATGATACTGACTGGCCTGCTTCTGTACCTAGACGTCATCTCAGCATACCATTGCATCTATTATATAAACTGAGAAGTTTGTAAAACAATATACGTAATATACCCAAAGGCTGCTTATAATTGGGCAAGAACACCACTATGGTAGAAAGATACTGGAGAAATATACACTATAATTAGAGAGGAGCGAATTTCTCAAAAATTTGATTTGGCCAGTTCGCCGAATTCTCCGGAAAAATTTGCTTCGATACGAATTTATTTGCGGCGAATCATGTTAAAAGACAGCTATTTCCGGGCTGCAGAGAGCCTTTAGGTGTGTAGAACAAAAAAAAAAACAGGAGTGGATCTAAAACAGATGACACGTGAATGGAATATTTGCATGTCTTCTGTGTTTTGTACCCACTCCTGCTTTTGGCTACCAAATCATAAGCCAATTCTGATGGGACCATACAGGTCTTAAAGCTGCTACACAGACAGGATCCATTGTGCATCTCCTTTTTCCTTCCTTCTGACAGATCAGAAGTGTCAAATAAATGATGATCTCAGCAAGGCTGAAAGCTAAAATAGTGGACCAGTCATGAAGTGGGGAGGATGGGAACAGCATGAGAAGTCCACAGAGTGGACCTATGACATAGCGGTGAGGTGGCAGCAGCATGAGGAGACCACAGAGCGGCACAATGACAGAGTCTGGAGGTTGCGGCAGTATGAGGAGGCCACCGAATGGCACAATGACCGAGTCTGGAGGTGGTGGCAGTATGAGGAGGCCACCAAGTGGCACAATGACCGAGTCACTATACGTCAAGAGTTTACCCCTTATAACCGCAGTGCTGACCGCAAAATAAATTTAGTTTTTCGACCGAAATACTTCAATAAAGATTTTACCACATATATACGCATCGCTGACCACTGAATTAATTTTGTTTTTCGACCGCAATACATCAATAAATATTTTACCACATATAACTGCAGTGCTGAACGCTGAATAAAATTTGCATTTCGACCTAAATGCGTCACTAAAGGTTTTGCCACATGTACCCGCAACAATGAACACTGAATATATTTTGTTTTTCTACCGAAATACATCACTAAACGTTATAGCACATATAACTGCAGCGCTGAACGCTGAATAAAATTAGTTTTTCCATCAAAATAAGTCTCAAAAGATTTTACCGCATATTACTGCAGTGCTGAAAAAAATGTGTTTTTCCACCGAAATATGTCAGTAACGATTTTACCACATATAACGGAGCACGGAGATGGAGAGGGTCTTCGGATTCCACCCATACTATACGGACATCTCAGAAATGAATGGCTGCTCCCAACAGCAGCTCCTGGGAAGGTCATGGAGTGTCCCGGCCTTCTGTCATCTATTCGCCCCGCTGAAGAATTATTTTGAAAGTGTGTAGACGGCACACGGGGCCCCCATGCTGCAGATTTATCATGAAGAAATCATGGAGATTTTACCGCATCTAACTGCAGCGCTGAACGCTGAATGAAATTTGTTTTTCACCAAAATTCACAAATGATTTTACCGCATATAAGTGCAGCACCTAACGCTGAATACACTTTTTTTTCCCACCGAAATAAGTCCCAAAAGATTTTAACGCAGATAACTACAGCACTGAACGCTGAATACAATTTTTTTCCCCACCAAATAAGGCACTAAAGATCTTACAGAATAATACTACAGCGCTGAATGCTGAAAAAAAATTGTTTTTTGACTGAAATATGTCATAAAAGGTTTTTCCACATATAACTGGAACAGTGGACGCAGAGTATATTTTTCTTTTTCCACGTATATATGCCACTAAAGGCTTTTCAATAGAGGGTTATAGGCTGTCAGTTTAAAAAAACACCGGCGCCTGAGGCGGAGTGATCTGGAGTGAACGGGACATAGCGGAGAAAGTAGGTCTGCCCTGGAAGAGCGAGACAAGGTCCTCGTGCGGTTTCTGTGCTGCAGAAAAGTCCTCGTAGTGTCCAGTAAGCAATACCGCAGATAGCTGCAGGCTGGTGTGAATTAGTTCGAATTTTTGTGCATGGTGTATTCACCTGTATTGGTGTGCCCCTCTTATGAAAGTCGTCAAGTAATCGCGCAGTGTGTGAAACGTAAATAAAATATTTCACCACAACGTAATTGAGTGCATACCGCAAAATGGACTTTCCCACATATAAATGCAGTGCTGAAAGCTGAATATATCATTATTTTTCTACTCAAATACGCCACTAAAGTATTTACCACATATAACTGCAACAGTGAACGCTGAAAATCTTTTTATTTTTCTACTGATATACGTCAATAAAGGTTTTTCTACATATAAGTGCACCAGTAAATGGCGAATGTATAATTATTTTTCTACTACAATACGCCAGTAAAGGCTTTACCAGAAATGACTGCAACAGTGCAGTGCGTATATATTTTTCTTGTTGGACTGAAATTCGCCCCTATACACTTTCAACAGAAAACTATTAAAGATTGAAGTGCGTATATATTTTTCTTTTTTTACTGAAACACGCCCCTATACGCTTTCCCCAGAAATAACTGCAGTGACCTGAGAATATATATTTCTTGTTGGACTAAAATAGGCCACTATACGCTTTGACCAGAAAAAAATTAACCCCTTAGTGACCAAGCCTGTTTGGGCCTTTATGACCAAGCGTTTTTTTTCCTTTTTTCATTGTCGCGTTCCAAGAGCTAAAACTTTTTATATAGCTTTATGAGTGCTTATATTTTGCGTGACAAGTTGTAGCTTTTAATGGTTCCATTTTGGGGTACACATAACTTTCTGATTAACTTTTATTAACTCTTTCTGGGAGGGAGATGGGAAAAAAGCAATACTGCCACTTCGTTTTTACAATATAAATTTTATGGCGTTAATTTTTCGTTATAAATAACATGATATCTTTATTCTCTGGTTCAGTACGATTATAGCGATACCAAATACATGTAGTTTTTTTACGTTTTAGTACTTTTTTTGCAATAAAACCCCTTTTAAAAAAATTTATAATAATTTTGCATTCCCGCATCCCAAGACCCATAACATTTTTATTTTTTATTCTATGGAGTTGTGTGAGGGCTTGATTTTTGCGGGGCGACTTGTAGTCTTCATTGGTATCATTTTGGAATGGCGCTTTTTGATTGCTTGTTATTACATGTATGGGTGGTCACTAAGGGGTTAAAGAGTGAATTGCGTATAGATTTTTCTTGTAGTACTGAATAAGATACTAAGATATTAGCCACTAAAAGGCTTTTCAACATAACACTTGCAGCTTAATAACAAAAAGCTGGAATGACAGAGCTGCCTAATGACTATTTGGATCCCCAAATAATCTTTCCCTCCACTTGTAAATCACTTTCCTATCAATGTCCCTAGGGCCTTCTGAAGTCTATCCCTGCACTTAGATGCTGTGAAATGATTCCTCCCTATCCTTTCACTGCATTTTTTTACACTTGCTGTCCCTAGCGCCTTCACGCGTCTGTCCCTTCACTCTGAACGCCGAAAAATGTCTGACTGTAAGATGGCTGCCGTAATTATAGGACTGTGACATCACAGGGCTGGCTGGCTGCTGATTGGCTGCATGCAGGCATGTCAATCTGGGTGATCCCGCCTTGCCAGAGTTCCTTGCCCCATGTCCTCAGTCCTCACACGTGTAGCCGCCATTTAAGAAAATTGCAATTCGTTACTACGAAGCACGAAGAAATTCGCATTAGTTGCGAATCAAATTTTTCCTGAAATTCTAAAATAATTCCACTTCCTCAGCTTTGATTTGCTCATCTGTAAATATAATGCATGATCCTATGATAGGCAACATATATCCCGCTTCGTTTTAAGGTAACCGTATATATTCTACACATAATCTTGAGATGTCTGAACCAATGACAATTGTTATACAGTTATACAGCATTGAGGTCACCAGTGGCCATAAAGATAGCAGTGGCATTCAAAAGTTTGGGCACCCCTGGTCACAATTAATGTTACTATTAACAGTTAAGCAAGTTGAAGATGGAATGATCTCCAAAAGGCATAAAGTTAAAGAGTACATTTGTATTTTAAACAAAGGTTTTTTTTGTTTTTGTTTTTGTCTTTTACATTTTTAAAATAACAAAAAAGGAAAAAGGGACCTAAGCAAAACTTTGGGCACCCTGCATGGTTAGAATCTTGGCACCCTGCATGGTTAGAATCTAGTAGCACCCCTTTTGCCAAGTATCACAGCTTGTAAATGATTTTTGTAGCCAGCCAACAGTCTTTCAATTCTTGTTTTTCATACATTTTTCCTTGCAAAAGTCTTTCAGTTCTGTGAGATTCCTGAGCTGTCTTGCATGCACTGCTATTCTATCCACAGATTTTCAATGATGTTCAGATCATGGGACTGTGAGGGCCATGGTAAAACCTTCAGCTTGTGCCTTTGCTTCCAGAATTTGCTGGAATTTTAATCAATTCTTCCCTCTAACTGTGAAATGTTCCCTGTGCCACTGACAGCAACACAACCCCAAAGCATAATTGATCCACCCCCATGCTTAATGGTTGGAGAGATGTTCTTTTCATCTAATTCTGTTTCTATAAAAACATATATTTGCTCATTGTGGCCAAAGAGTTCTATTTTAACCTTACTGGTCCTCATAACTTGTTTCCAACATACATCTTCTGATGCTGAGAAGAGGTTTTCTTCTAATCACTCTTTCATGAAGGTCATATTTGTGCAGATGTCTCTGAACAGTGGAACAATGTAATACAACTGTAGAGTCTGCTAATTCTTCCTGAAAGTCTTTTGCAGTCAAGCAGGGGTTCTGCTTTGTCTCTCTAGCAATCCTACGAGCAGCTGTCTCTAAAATTTTTCTTGGTCTTCCAGACCTTCTCTTGACCTCCACTGTTCCTGTTAGCTGTCATTTCTTAATAACATTTCAAACTGAGGAAATTGCCACCTTAAAAAGCTTTGCTATCTTCCTATAGCCTTCTCCTGCTTTCTGAGCCTCAACCATTTTCATTTTCAAAGTATTAGGCAGCTGCTTAGAAGAACTCATAGCTGTTGTTTTTTGGGACACGGATCCGCAAAAAAAACTGATGCCTTTTCCGTTTCCTGTCCGCGTCCGCATTCCGCATTTCACGTCCGCAAAAAAAATATGGCATGTCCTATTCTTGTCCGCAAAAAACGGTTTGCGGACCCATAGAAGTCAATGGGTCCGCAAAAAAAACGGAAGCCACACTGAAGCCTTCCGTTTTCCATCCGCATCCGTTTTTTTTGCGGATGGTTGCTTGGTAACCAGTGAACTTGGCCAGGAAGTGTAAAAACTAGTTTGGACCAGACAGCAGTGTGTGCCAAGCTGTGAGGTGAAGTGTGTCTGGAAAAATGCCCCGCTGGGATACTGAAAAGCTGATAACTTTGGTCCAGGACCACCCTGAGTTGTGGGACACTCGGACGAATCAGTATCATGATAAGGTCAAGAAAGATGCTGCGTGGGAAAAAGTGGCCCGAAGGCAGAAGCCACCAAACAATCAGAGCAGCAGGATATATAGATGGATCCAGGGTGGGGATATGTAAATTTTACTTTGGCTATCCTTCCGTTATTTTTTCACGGAACACGGACCGCAAAAAAAACGGAAGCCACACGGAAACCACACGGAAATAAATGTAGACACACGGCACGGATGCGGATGAGAAAAAAAACGGAACACGGTAGCCAGTTTTGCGGACCGCAAAAAAACACTGTCGTGTGCATATAGCCTTAAAATGTGTTGGCTCCGTGGAGCCAAACTTCGTTTCACCTGAAGTCGCACAAGACTTTGGTGAATTAATTCGGTATACATTTCTGCATCTTTAAAAACATTTAAAGTTAGGACTCCAAATATGGGTTTGGTACCAAGGTACCAGCCGGCACCAAACCTGACTTCGGACTCATAATTTTAAATGTTTTTAAAGATGCAGAAATGAATACCGGGTGATTACACGTAGGCAATATATTTTAATGCTGTACGGAGACAGGTCTCAGACAACATTAAAGCTGAAGTATTTGAACAAATTGACTTTGGATATGTGATCCGAAGCTCGATTCACTCAAGCCTAGCCTGGACGATAAGTTTAGTAAGGTTTGTGCGATGATGGATGTGGTCATGTTGACTGGTAAACTACCTAGTAATGTGCTAGAGATATTTTGGAAAAATTCCTTACAGGTGTCAGTTTTCAATAGGAACCTGAAATATAACGAATATAACACTGCCATGCCGGATGTTCATGGTAAAAATGTGTGTACAGTAAAAAAAAATTGCCCCCTGCAGGCCATAGTTGGAATATAGAAGCTGAGGCCCCTGCAGTGCTCACTCATTCCCAGGTTGAGAGGAAGGCCACAGAAGGGGATGTCAAGGCTTGTCCTATGGGTGCAGATATAATGTGTATCCCAGTCACTGACATCACAGACGATATAAACCAGGTTGCCTATGGTAACAATGAAGATGTGGTTATGGAGAGTGATGTGGGGCATGCTGTAATCGGTGCACCAACATATGAGCTTCTATGTAATGACACTCAGGATTTAGAGCTCAGGGTAAGGGCTCATGCACACGAACGTATTTTCTTCCCGTGTCAGCTCCATTTTTTTTGCAGACAGTATGCGGAACCATTCATTTCAATGGGTCCACAAAAAAAATGAAAGTTGCATTCCGTTTCTGTATGTCCGTATTTCAGTTCCGCAAAAAAATAGAGCATGTCCTATTATTGTCCACATTACGGATAAGGATAGTACTGTTCTATTAGGGGCCAGCTGTTCCATTCCGCAAAATACGGAACGCACGCGCATGTCACCCGTATTTTTGTAAGGTTTGTTTTTTGCAGACCACAAAATACATACGGTCGTGTGCGTGAGCAAGTCATGCAGAGTGTAATCTGCCAAGCAAGGATAGAGACTCAGCACTGTGAGCAGGGAAAGAGTTCATTTCTGAATGTCTATTGGCAATTGCTGAAGTAGCACTCACACAAGTCAAGTGTGGTAATGAGCTCTGTGATAGGTCAACAACCTCATTTAGAAGGAATGCTCATAGAAGGCAACATGTCTGATATTGGGGAAAAGCCCTATTTTTCTGATCTGCACAGCAGCCTGCAGGTTATAGCATGCACCCAGGATGAGGATGAATTGAAGGTAATGTCTCTGAAACATGTAAAAGAGAAAGATGAGCTAAATATAGAGGAGGTAGTGATACACGGTGCAGTGGTCTGTTCTGGGCATGATGTCCAGCCAGCTAAACTCCTGGAGACAAATTGAGAAAATGATGTGTCTAAGAAGACCAATGAGACACTGCTAACTGGTCAAGGTAACAGGTCCTGAAAAATGAATTTTCATCCAGCCTCTATGTAATGGTGAGGTCAGGATAACAAATCCCAGTGTAGTCACAGAAAACACTGTACATAAATTTGTTATGTAACCAACATGGTTGGGTATTTGTGTTGGTATTGAAAGAAATTGTAACAGGAAAAATAAAATCAATGTACTTTTGTGAGGGGTAAGGAAATTGAAGAGTGATTTCATGAAAAAAATATGGAGGAGTTGGTATCTGAACAAGTGTCTTGTACACATATGGGGAGTGACATACACGGTATGCCTACTGCAGAGTTTAACCCAGATGTTACCCAATAGAGGAACTTTGACTTTGGTGGGGGGAGGATATGGGTAGTGGTCCTGCCAGAATGGCATATTGGTGTAACTCACCCGGGGAAAGCCGGGTGAGACCAAGAAAGTCTTGGAAAATAGGGTTTTCCCTCTCTGTTCATCAGCTTGGCTAGGGATCAGCAACCTCTGGCACTCCATCTTTTCAGAAACTACAACTCCCAAAATGCTTTATTCACTTCTATGGAAGTTAAAAGAACAGCCAAACAGGTTTGCTTGCTGGGAGTTGTAGTTTCACAGCAGCTGGAGTGCCAAAGATTGCTGATCCTTGAGCTAAGCTGTTAGTGAGATGCAATTAGCAGCCAGCTGAGCAGCTCAGGTGTAAGCTGAACTCTTTTGGCAGGGCTCCCAATCTGGAGAAGAAGAGGGCTTACCAAGGCCTGTGGGAGCCAGGACCCTCCAATCACATGTGTGGTATGCACTGTAATTTGTGTTTTGGGAAACTGGGTGATAGACCTGGATCCTGCTAGTGAGGAAAGCTACGGTGTAGTTAGTAGCCAGACGGCAAAGGATTTAAAAAAAATGTAAAAAAAAATAGGGAAAAAAGAAAAAGTAGGTACATATTAGGTATCTCCGTGTTCGTATGGACTGGCTCTATAAAGAAAATATCACATGATTTACCCTGTCAGGTGACTGCAATAAGAGAAATAAAAAATAAAAACAGTGCCAAAACAGCGATTTTATAGTCACCTTGCCTCACAAAAAGTGTAATACCAAGTGATCAAAAAGTCGTATCTACCCCAAAATGGTAAGAATTGCTTTTACTGTGTAAAACTTAACAAAAATAAAAATAGACATATTGAGTATCGCAGCGTCTGTAACAACCTGCTCTGCAATAAGAGAAATAAAAAATAAAAACAGTGCCAAAACAGCCATTTTGTGTCACCCTGCCTCAGAAAAAGTGTAATACCAAGTGATCAAAAAGTCGTATGTACCCCAAAATGGTACCAATCAAACCGTCATCTCAGCCCGCAAAAAATTAACTCCCACATAAGACAATCACTAAAAAAATAAAAACCAATGGCACCCGTAAACCAGTCCATCAAAATCTGTGCTGCAAAAGCCATATTGCGTTTCTTCTCTTCTGAGTCTGGCCATGTGCCCCCACAGCAGTTTACTACTACATATGGGGTATTGTCATATTCAGGAGAAAATGGGTAACACATTATTGGGTGCTTTTTCTCCTGTTACCCCTTGTGAAAATTAAAAATTTGGGGCTAAAACATTTTATTGGAAGTAATTAACCTTTTCATTTTCACAGCCAAATGGGGTGTAGTTTCCAAAATGGGGTCACTTTCTGAGGTTTTCCACTGTAGGTATGTCAGGGTCTCTTCAAATACAAAAAGGTGCCCAAAAACCATTCTAGCAAAATCTGCCTCCAAAATCCTTCTGACCACTGCCACATGCCCATAGAGCAGTTTACCACCACATATGGGGTATTTCTGTAAACTGCAGAATCAGAGTAATGTATATTTTACTGTTAACCCTTGCTGTGTTTCAAGAAAAAAAATATCGATTAACATAAAAAAAAGTTAAAAAAAATGAAATTTTGACATTTCACCTCCATTTTCCTTTAATTGTTGTGGAACATCTCATGGGTTTACAACGTTTGTAACATCAGTTTTAAATAATTTGAGGGGTTTAGTTTCTAAAATGGGGTCATTTATGGGTGGTTTCCATTATTGGATAAATAAAGGTGAAATATATCAACTCAAATTTACCACTGTCTTGAAGTACAATATGTCACGAGAAAACCATCTCAGATTGGGTTGGATAACTAAAAAGCGTTCCAAGGTTATTAGCACATAAAGTGACGCATGACAGATTTGCAAAAATTCCCCAGGGATTTAGGCCTTATTCACACATCCGCAATGTAGTCCGCATGTATTCCGCAATTTTGCGGAATACATGCGGACCCATTGACTGTGAATGGGGCCGGGAACGATGCGGAGAGCACACACTGTGCTCTCCGCATCCGATTTTGCGGAGCGCGCCGCCAATTTTCCGGTCCGCGGCTCCACAAAAAAAATAGAGCATGTCATATTCTTGTCCGCAATTGCGGACAAGAAGAGGCATTTTTTATGGAGTTCGGGCAATGTGCGGTCCGCAAAAATGCAGAATGCGCATTGCCGGTGTGTCCGTGTTTTGCGGATCCGCGGCTCCGTGGATCCGCAAAACACAACGGATGTGTGAATAAGGCCTTAAGGTGAAAAGTGGCTCGGCAATGAAGGCGTTAATGGTGCTGGCAGACATTCCGTCTGCATCCGGCAGTGTTGGATCCGGTGAAATCCGGCAGGCTGTCGGAATTCACATCTGAAGTGTAAAAGAATGCTTACTGCCCATTGTATTCATTTTTGCAGTATGTTTTTTACATTGTAACAGCAAATAAGCTAATAGATGCCATCTTCATGATTTTTTTTACTAACACCAGGAAATTTTTTAGTCATAGCTACCTTTTAATTTCCTTTCAATGTCAAGGCTTTTTGGATGAAAAGTTCCTAAAGAACATCAGAATTAGTATCATTAAAAAATACTTTAGTTTAAATGCATCGCTCTCAAAATTAAGACCCATAAAGAAAAAAATATATTGTAACGCACCAAATTGATCAGTTAGGATCTCAACTGCGGAGTCCTTTGACATCCACTCCTATCACACTACTTGAGTGTTGATGGAGTCTTTTGCGGCTGCTCAGTGTGTACCCCAGGCGGCTCTCTCAGTCTTAAGCGGAGAGTATGGGGTAACAAAATCATGTACCGCGTACTAAAGATAGAGTGTAAAACTAATAGTGAGGAGAGTTTGTTTTAGGAATCAGAGTACAGATTAAAGTTCATGAATAACAGCTCTAGGTAATGTTCAGAAATCCCAGGCCTGCAGTACTAATAGTCACCAGCGCGTGTCCCTTCCTTTCAGTGAGCAATGTCAGTGAACAAAATGACAGGCTGATACTTGCTGTTAGAAGTCATGCAGGGATCCTGCAGTGGTGGAGCTGGATAAGGTAGGTGAGGGTTTCTCCTGGAGGTTCAGAGTTGCAGGTAGTTAGAAGCTTGCGTCCTCGTGGTGAATGGAGCAGGCAGGGTGCGCACTCCATTAGTGGAACACCCTGTGCAGCACCTGGCTCCTATTTATTGACCAAGTGTGGATGGGCGGAGCCACCTTAGACGGCCCAGCGGCCACTGCTTCCAGCCTGGGAGGCAAACAGCGATCGTTGTCATGGTTACACAGGGCATGGATCCAGGCTGGAGCGCAAACCACCGTATCCTTACAGTACCCCCTTAAGGGGACCCTCTCCGGGGTACCCCAGTAGGGAGGGTCGGTCGGGAAATCTCCTGTGGAACAACCTTTGGAGTCTGGGTGCATGGACGTCTCGCACATCTTCCCAAGAGTCATCCTGAGACCCGTAACCCTTCCATCTAACGAGGTACTGGATCCTCCCCGTCTTCTTCTGGAGTCGAAGCTGCTCAACCTCAAATTCCTCCTCACCACGGACATCTATCGGGGGAGGGTTGAGGAACCCGTGAGGGGAACGGGCTAGGTCTAAACGGTTTTAGCAACGATACATGGAATGTGGGATGTACCTGTAGTCGAGGAGGAAGGGTAAGTCTCACCGTGTTGGGGTTGATAATTCTTTCTATCAGAAACGGACCCAAAAATTGCCTACCCAGTTTCTTAGCAGGTACCCCCAACCGAAGGTTTCTCGTTGACAGCCATACCGAGTCTCCAACCTGATAAGGAGGATTTTCTCTTCTGTGACGGTCGTAGTAGATCTTCTGCCTTTCCTTTGCCCGTTGGAGGTTGTCTTTCAGCATCATGAGGGTTGTTTGCAAGGTAGTTACATAATCATCTGTGGCAGGAACGTTTGTAGGAAGGCTGATTTCAGGGAGAGACCTAGGGTGGAATCCATAATTAGCAAAGAATGGACTATGTAGAGTGGAGGAATTTACAGAATTGTTGTAAGCGAATTCGGCAAGAGGGAGTAGGCTTTCCCAGTCATCTTGAAGGAATGAGCAGTGACATCTGAGAAATTGTTCCAGACATTGGTTCACCCTTTCCGTCTGCCCGTTAGTTTGGGGGTGGTAGGCGGTAGACATTCTATGGTCGATTTGGAGTCTAAGACAAAGTGCTCTCCAAAATTTGGATATAAATTGTGAACCCCTGTCTGATATAACTTGGGTAGGGATTCCATGTAGTTTTATGACATTGGACAGAAAGGCCTCGGCAGTTTCACTGGAGGAAGGTAATTTTTGAGGGCGATGAAGTGTGCCATCTTAGTTAGTAGGTCTACTACAACCATGATGGTGTTGTTTCCTCTGGAGCGGGGAGTTCTACAATGAAGTCCATTGAAACCCATTCCCAGGGTCTGTTGGGGATAGGAAGACTCATAAGAAGGCCATATGGTCGATTTCTATCACTTTTGCATGAGGCACATGTCTCACATGTGGAAACATATTGCTTAATTTCTTTGGTCATTTTTGGCCACCAGAAGTTCCTGCGTATCAGGTTTATGGTTTTGGCAATGCCAGGGTGTCCCGCGAGGGTGTGTCATGGCAGAGTTTGATTACCTGGGTGGTGAGAGGAGTTGGTATGTACAGTAGGTTGTTTTTGTAGAGGAAACCCCGTTGGTCTTTCCGAAGTTCCGGGGATGTTAGCACAGTCAATTTTCAGAGCATCCTTAAGCTGGGTTTCCAATTCGATGGTGGCGAGGATAATTTTGTTAGGTGGTATAATGCATGTGGGGGCTGTGACTGCGCGCGGCATTCAGCCAGACGTGATAAGGCGTCAGCCTTCCCATTTTGAGCCTGGTCGATAAGTAATTTGAAAGTCGAATCTGTCAAAAAAAACTCCACCGTACCTGACGTGCTGACAGTGTTTTACTGGTTTTCAGGTATTGTAAATTACGGTGATCCGTGTATATTGTGATGGGGTGTGTTGAACCTTCAAGTAGGTGCCTCCAGTTCTCTAGGGAACATTTTATGGCAAGAAGTTCCTTTTCCCCTATGGGGTAGTTGATTTCAGCTGTGTTTAGAGTCTGGGAGTAAAACCCG
Organism: Bufotes viridis; assembly: GCA_033119425.1. Lineage (NCBI taxonomy): Eukaryota > Metazoa > Chordata > Amphibia > Anura > Bufonidae > Bufotes > Bufotes viridis. The sequence continues at coordinate 478,612,946 of CM065589.1, read as the reverse complement.
ACAGGATGTAGTGGGGATGAGAAGGAGCTCCGCTGGGACAGAACAGCTCCTATGGCTGCCTGTGATGCATCTACTTCCAGCACAAAGTGATAGTTTGGATTCGGAATGGTCAGAATTGGTGCTGAAGTGAATTTGTCTTTAAGTAACTCAAAAGCTGATTGGGCCTCCATGGACCAAACAAATTTCGTATTGACACTAGTTAATCTGGTTAGGGGTTTGATGGTAGCGGAGAAGTCTTTGATGAATTTCCTGTAGAAGTTCGAGAACCCTATGAAACGCTGGAGGGCTTTCCTAGAGTCCGGAATCGGCCAGTTTTGGATGCAGGTGATCTTTGACTGATCCATCTGAATTCCCTTGGGTGAGATTATATAACCAAGGAACGGAAGGGTAGTAGTCTCGAATATACACTTTTCTGGTTTGACATATAAGTGATGGACGCTTAATCGCGCAAGTACCCAACGGACGTGTTTCCTGTGATCTTGTAGGTTATCGGAGTAGACCAATATGTCATCTAGATAGATGACAACACATACATCTAGTAGATCCCTAAATATGTCGTTGATAAAGTTTTGGAATGTGGCAGGGGCATTGCACAAGCCGAAAGGCATTACCATATACTCAAAGAGTCCGTGCCGGGTGCGGAAAGCAGTTTTCCATTCATCCCGGTTCTAATCCTAATCAAGTTGTATGCGCCTCTCAAGTCCAGTTTAGTGTAGATAGTTGATGTTTGAAGTCTTTCAATAAGCTCGGATATTAGCGGCAGGGGGTACCGGTTTTTGATTGTTATTTTATTTAATGCTCTGTAATCAATGATGGGTCTGAGGCTCAAGTCTTTGTTCCTTACGAAGAACATACCTGCGGCTGCAGGGGAGGTTGAAGGCCGAATGAATCCCTTCCTTAAGTTCTCTTCGAGATAATGTTTGAGGTGGTCGAGTTCTGGTTGTGCCAATGGGTAGATTCTTCCTGTGGGTATTTCACTGCCCGGCAGCAGGTCTATGGGGCAATCGTAGGGTCTATGGGGCGGTAGGGTTTCCGCCATCTTTGCACTAAATACCTCCGAAAACTCTGAGTATTGGGTAGGGACCTGGTTCACCCCTACATGCATGAGAGTTTTAATAGGGAAACAGGTCTCCCTGCAATAACGTGAGGTAAACCCAATTCTCCCCTGTTCCCATAAGAGAACTGGTTGATGTAACCGGAGCCATGGCAAGCCTAAAATGATGGGGAACAAAGGGGAGTGTATGACATCAAAGGATAAAAATTCTGTGTGGTTATTTTCGCTTGTCACCAAAAGGGGTTGAGTCTGGCTATGGATAGGTCTGGGGGCGTAACTGAAACATCAGCTTGCACGCATTCAGGAATTCGCGGAACTGCTTCCGGTCTCCTGAGAAAAGTTCAGGTGGACTGACCTTGGGTTCCGGTCCATCGTGGTGGTGTCCTGTGCGCGACGAGACGAGATCTCGCAACGTCTGATTTTCCAATTGGAGATTCTGTACGGTCACGTTAAGGGTTTCCACCCTCTCAGTGAGGGCGACCATGTGCCGCGCGAGCTCCGCTGGATCCATGAAGGTTCCACTAATATGTAACGCACCAAATTGATCAGTTAGGATCTCAACTGCGGAGTCCTTTGACATCCACTCCTATCACACTACTTGAGTGTTGATGGAGTCTTTTGCGGCTGCTCAGTGTGTACCCCAGGCGGCTCTCTCAGTCTTAAGCGGAGAGTATGGGGTAACAAAATCATGTACCGCGTACTAAAGATAGAGTGTAAAACTAATAGTGAGGAGAGTTTGTTTTAGGAATCAGAGTACAGATTAAAGTTCATGAATAACAGCTCTAGGTAATGTTCAGAAATCCCAGGCCTGCAGTACTAATAGTCACCAGCGCGTGTCCCTTTCTTTTCAGTGAGCAATGTCAGTGAACAAAATGACAGGCTGATACTTGCTGTTAGAAGTCATGCAGGGATCCTGCTGTGGTGGAGCTGGATAAGGTAGGTGAGGGTTTCTCCTGGAGGTTCAGAGTTGCAGGTAGTTAGAAGCTTGCGTCCTCGTGGTGAATGGAGCAGGCAGGGTGCGCACTCCATTAGTGGAACACCCTGTGCAGCACCTGGCTCCTATTTATTGACCAAGTGTGGATGGGCGGAGCCACCTTAGACGGCCCAGCGGCCACTGCTTCCAGCCTGGGAGGCAAACAGCGATCGTTGTCATGGTTACACAGGGCATGGATCCAGGCTGGAGCGCAAACCACCGTATCCTTACATATATATATATACAGTCATGTGAAAAAATTAGGACACCCTTTGAAAGCATGTGGTTTTTTGTAACATTTTTAATAAATGGTTATTTCATCTCCGTTTCAACAATACAGAGAGATTAAAGTAATCCGACTAAACAAAGAAAACTGAAGAAAAGTCTTTTCAAGATCTTCTGTAAATGTCATTCTACAAAAATGCCTATTCTAACTGAGGAAAAAGATAGGACACCCTTGCCCCTAATAGCGAGTGTTACCTCCTTTGGCTGAAATAACTGCAGTGAGACGGTTCTTGTAGCCATCTACCAGTCTTCGACATCGGTCTGAGGAAATTTTACCCCACTCCTCAATGCAGAACTTTTTCAGCTGTGAGATGTTTGAGGGGTTTCTTGCACGTACAGCCCTTTTCAAGTCACCCCACAGCATCTCAATGGGATTCAAATCTGGACTTTGACTTGGCCATTCCAGGACTCTCCATTTCTTCTTTTTCAGCCAATCTTTGGTTGATTTACTAGTATGTTTTGGGTCATTGTCATGTTGCATGGTCCAGTTCCGCTTCAGCTTTAATTTTCTAACTGATGGTCTCACATGTTCTTCAAGCACCTTCTGATACACAGTAGAATTCAGCGTGGATTCTATGATGGTGAGCTGACCAGGTCCTGCTGCAGCAAAGCAGCCCCAAACCATGACACTTCCACCTCCATGCTTGACAGTTGGTATGAGGTTCTTTTCTTGGAATGCTGTGTTTGGTTTACGCCAAACATGTCCTCTGCTGTTGTGTCCAAATAATTCAATTTTGGACTCATCTGTCCAAAGAACATTATTCCAGAAGTCCTGGTCTTTGTCAACTTTATCTCTGGCAAATGTCAGTCTGGCCTCGATGTTTCTCTTGGAAAGCAAAGGTTTCCTCCTTGCACACCTCCCATGCAAGTTAAACTTGTACAGTCTCTTTCTGATTGTAGAGGCATGTACTTCTACATCAACAGTAGCCAGAGCCTGCTGTAGTTCTCGAGATGACACTTTAGGGTTTTTGGAGACCTCTTTTAGCATCTTGCGGTCTGCTCTTGGGGTGAACTTGCTGGGGCGACCAGTCCTGGGCATGTTGGCAGTTGTTTTGAAAGCCCTCCACTTGTAGACTATCTTCCCGGACAGTGGAATGGCTGATTTCAAAATCTTTGAGATCTTTTTAAATCCCTTCCCAGACTCATAGGCTGCTACAATCTTTTTCTGAAGTCCTCTGACAGCTCTTTTGCTCTCACCATGGTGCTCACTCACTTCAACAGTCAGGAGCACACCAAACTAAATGTCTGAGGTTTAAATAGGGCAAGCCTCATTCAACATGCAGAGTAACGATCTACTAATTATGTGCACCTGGTGTGATATACCTGTGTGAGATCTGAGCCAATTTAAGAGGGAATACATGTGAGGGTGTCCTATCTTTTTCCTCAGTTAGAATAGGCATTTTTGTAGAATGACATTTACAGAAGATCTTGAAAAGACTTTTCTTCAGTTTTCTTTGTTTAGTTGGATTACTTTAATCTCTCTGTATTGTTGAAACGGAGATGAAATAACCATTTATTAAAAATGTTACAAAAAACCACATGCTTTCAAAGGGTGTCCTAATTTTTTCACATGACTGTATATCTATATATATCTATATATATAGATATATATATACACATATATATATATAAACATACATACACTATAATATTTGTGATTCGTGCTCTTTTATTATTTATAGATGGCTTCTTCGACCGGGGCCTTGCCAAAGATGGCGCCGGCTCACACAACAGAGCCCGCCTGTCGCCTCCTCACAGCGCATCACCGCCGCAGCGCAATTCCTGCTCTCCCTCACCTCTGGGACCCGACACCTTCTCCTTGAACGAGGCGGAGTTTCCCTCACAGCCTCCGACTCCTGATGAGGCCCGGACACCCGCGGCATTGGTCCCCCAAGATGGCGCCAACATGGACCCCTCCTGGGCCTCGCTGTTCTCCAGTCCACAGAAACAGAGACCGCCTCTGGAGACAACCCATCCTCCTCAGGTAAGTGCTGATGCCTGGGCACAGGCAACAAGAGCCCCTCTAGCAGACCCCATACAAGCCTACCAGACCTCAAATAAGCCCCTCTCTGAGGATTCACTAAAAAAATATGCTCCGAGCACTAAAGCATTCATTACATGCAGATATAGCGGGGTTGATTAACCCCCTTGCGGCCAAGGTGCAAGAAGCAGAAGATAAACTCCTCCATGTAGAAAACAAAATGGCTGAATTGCAAACTCACAAAACAATATTATAGATGCCCATAATGACACTACAGATGAGCTTGAGACCATCAAGAGAAAAATCCAGATACCTCCGAAACCGCACGGTCCCCGCTTCCGGACGGACCCTACAGCTACTCCTGGACCACAGGACGCCTAATTCTTTCTACAAGACCAGAGACGGTCCCGATAATAGGTGACCTCCATAGCACTTCCTTGTTAACTAAACATGTTTAATAAAGCTTTGAGGAGAGTCTCATGCCAATCGTGTGGGGTGATCTTTTTCTCTCCTGTTTAGGTACTTCTACATATGGTGCAGCTGCCTGCTTGACAGTTACGAACAGTCGAGGTTCCTCTCAGCCTCATCTGTGGACTTACGCCACCGAATACACACAGACGGTTCTTGACCACCTGATACTGTGTTTCCACCTGCTTTCCTCTTTCCCTTTATTTCCTCTCACTTGCTCTTGCCCTCTTTCTATCTGTATTGTTACTTGTATTGCTATAACATTTTGAACAGATAATTTTTTTTTCTTTTTTATTGATAGGTAATTTAATGCCTATAGAGTTGATAGTTAATTGTTGGTTTATTGACTGCTATAAGAAACCTTGGTGGGCAGAGCCTCTCCCCATCCCTATGGGACTCAAAATCTTATCTCTAAATGCTAAAGGGCTTAACCCCTTAAGGACCCGGCAATTTTTTGCAAATCTGACCAGTGTCACTTTATGTGGTGATAACTCTTAAATGCTTTTACTTATCCAGGCCATTCTGAGATTGTTTTTTCATCACATATTGTACTTCATGACAGTGGTAAAATGGAGTCGAAAAATTTCATATTTATTTATAAGAAAATAAATAAATTTACCAAAAATTTGGAAAAATTAGCAATTTTTCTAGTTTCAATTTCTCTACTTCTATAATACATAGTAATACCACAAGAAAAAGTTATTGATTTACATTCCCCATATGTCTACTTCATGTATCGATCATTTTGGGATTGCCATTTCATTCATTTGGGGACATTACAAGGCTTAGAAGTTTAGAAGCAAATCTTGAAATTTTTCAGAAATTTTCAAAAACCCACTTTTTAGGGACCAGTTCAGGTCTGAAGTCACTTTGGGAGGCTTACATAATAGAAACCACCCAAAATGACCCCATTTATACACATATATATATATAAACATACATACACTATAATATTTGTGATTCGTGTTCTTTTATTATTTATAGATGGCTTCTTCGACCGGGGCCTTGCCAAAGATGGCGCCGGCTCACACAACAGAGCCCGCCTGTCGCCTCCTCACAGCGCATCACCGCCGCAGCGCAATTCCTGCTCTCCCTCACCTCTGGGACCCGACACCTTCTCCTTGAACGAGGCGGAGTTTCCCTCACAGCCTCCGACTCCTGATGAGGCCCGGACACCCGCGGCATTGGTCCCCCAAGATGGCGCCAACATGGACCCCTCCTGGGCCTCGCTGTTCTCCAGTCCATAAGAAACCTTGGTGGGCAGAGCCTCTCCCCATCCCTATGGGACTCAAAATCTTATCTCTAAATGCTAAAGGGCTTAACCCCTTAAGGACCCGGCAATTTTTTGCAAATCTGACCAGTGTCACTTTATGTGGTGATAACTCTTAAATGCTTTTACTTATCCAGGCCATTCTGAGATTGTTTTTTCATCACATATTGTACTTCATGACAGTGGTAAAATGGAGTCGAAAAATTTCATATTTATTTATAAGAAAATAAATAAATTTACCAAAAATTTGGAAAAATTAGCAATTTTTCTAGTTTCAATTTCTCTACTTCTATAATACATAGTAATACCACAAGAAAAAGTTATTGATTTACATTCCCCATATGTCTACTTCATGTATCGATCATTTTGGGATTGCCATTTCATTCATTTGGGGACATTACAAGGCTTAGAAGTTTAGAAGCAAATCTTGAAATTTTTCAGAAATTTTCAAAAACCCACTTTTAGGGACCAGTTCAGGTCTGAAGTCACTTTGGGAGGCTTACATAATAGAAACCACCCAAAATGACCCCATTTATACACATATATATATATAAACATACATACACTATAATATTTGTGATTCGTGTTCTTTTATTATTTATAGATGGCTTCTTCGACCGGGGCCTTGCCAAAGATGGCGCCCGGCTCACACAACAGAGCCCGCCTGTCGCCTCCTCACAGCGCATCACCGCCGCAGCGCAATTCCTGCTCTCCCTCACCTCTGGGACCCGACACCTTCTCCTTGAGCGAGGCGGAGTTTCCCTCACAGCCTCCGACTCCTGATGAGGCCCGGACACTCGCGGCATTGGTCCCCCAAGATGGCGCCTAACATGGACCCCTCCTGGGCCTCGCTGTTCTCCAGTCCATAAGAAACCTTGGTGGGCAGAGCCTCTCCCCATCCCTATGGGACTCAAAATCTTATCTCTAAATGCTAAAGGGCTTAACCCTTAAGGACCCGGCAATTTTTGCAAATCTGACCAGTGTCACTTTATGTGGTGATAACTCTTAAATGCTTTTACTTATCCAGGCCATTCTGAGATTGTTTTTCATCACATATTGTACTTCATGACAGTGGTAAAATGGAGTCGAAAAATTTCATATTTATTTATAAGAAAATAAATAAATTTACCAAAAATTTGGAAAAATTAGCAATTTTTCTAGTTTCAATTTCTCTACTTCTATAATACATAGTAATACCACAAGAAAAAGTTATTGATTTACATTCCCCATATGTCTACTTCATGTATCGATCATTTTGGGATTGCCATTTCATTCATTTGGGGACATTACAAGGCTTAGAAGTTTAGAAGCAAATCTTGAAATTTTTCAGAAATTTTCAAAAACCCACTTTTTAGGGACCAGTTCAGGTCTGAAGTCACTTTGGGAGGCTTACATAATAGAAACCACCCAAAATGACCCCATTTTATAAACTACACCCCTCAAGGTATTCAAAACTTACTTTAAAAACGTTGCTAACCCTTTAGGTTTTCCACAAGTGTTAATGGCAAATGGAGATAAAATTTCAGAATTTCGATTTTTTGGGGGGGAAAATTTTCCATTTTATTCCATTTTTTCCAGTAATAAAGCAAGGGTTAACAGCCAAACAAAGCTCAATATTTATTGCCCTGATTCTGTAGTTTGCAGAAACACCCCATATGTGGTCGTAAACTGCTGTATGGCCAAACGGCAGGGCACAGAATGAAGGGAACGCCATATGGTTTTTGGAAGGCGGATTTTGCTGGACTGGTTTTTTGACACCATGTCCCATTTGAAGCCCCCCCGATACAACCCTAGAGTAGAAACTCCAAAAAAGTGACTCCATCTAAGAAACTACACGCCTCAATGTATTCAAACCCGATTTTACAAACTTTGTTAACCCTTTAGGTGTTCAACAAGAGTTATTGGCAAATGGAGATGAAATTTCAGAATTTCTATTTTTTGTTACCTTGCCTCACAAAGAATATAGAGCAACCAAAATCATATTTGCCCTAAAATAGTACAAACAAAACTGCCACCTTATCCTGGAGTTTCCAAAATGGGGTCACATTTTTGGAGTTTCTACTGTAAGGGTGCATCAGGGGGGCTTCAAATGGGACATAGTGTCAAAAAACCAGTCCAGCAAAATCTGCCTTCCAAAAAGCATATGGCGTTCCCTTCCTTCTATGCCCTGCCATTTGGCCATACAGAAGTTTATGACCACATATGGGGTGTTTCTGCAAACTACAGACTCAGGGTAATAAATATTGAGGTTTTTTTTGGCTGTTAACCCTTGCTTTGTTACTGGAAAAATTAAAATGGAAAATTTGAAAAAAAATAGCTGTTTTGGGACCGTTTTTTTTTCTTGTTATTTACATAGTTGATCTGACAGGTTAGATTGTGTGCTATTTCTATAGAGCAGGTTGTTACGGACACAACCATACCAAATATGACTACTTTTGGGGGGGTTTGTTTCAGTTTTTCGTAACAAAGCATTTTTGAAAAAAAATATTTTTTAGTGTCTCCACATTCTGAAAGCCATATTTTTAATTTTTTATGTAGGTCTTATGTAGGGGCTCATTATTTGTGGGATGAGATGACTATCTTGGTGTGCATATGACGTTTTGGTCACTTGCTATTACACTTTTTGTGATGTAAGGTGACAAAAATGACTTTTGACACGGTATTTATATATATTTTTTTCTGTGTTCAACTGGTTGTTACAAACGCGGCAATAGCTAACATGTATACTTTTTCTTTATTTATTTATTTAAGTTTTACACAATAATATAATTTTTTAAACAAAAAAAATCATGTTTTAATGTTTCCATAGTCTGAGAGCCATATTTTTTTATTTATTGGGTAGATTGTCCTATATGGGGTATCATTCTTTACACGATGAGATGACGGTTTGATTGGCACCTGTTTTGAGTGCATATAACATTTTGATCGCTTGCTATTACAGTTTTTGCAATGTGAGGTGACAAAAATAATTTTTTTTTACATTGTTTTTATTTAAAAAAAATTACGGTATTTACCTGAGGGGTTAGATCATGTGATATTTTTATAGAGCAGGTTTTTACCGACGCGCCGATACCTAATATGTATACTGTTTTTTAATTTATTTCACTTTAACACAATAACAGCATTTTAGAAAAAAAATTAATGTTTTAGTGTCTCCATAGTCTAAGAGCCATATTTTTTTTATTTTTTTAGGCGATTGTGCTATGTAGGGGCTGGTTTTTTGTGGGATGAGATGGTGGTTTGATTGGTACTGTTTTGGGAGGCATACGCCTTTTTGATTGCTTGGTATTACACTTTTTGTGATGTAAGGTGACTAAAAATTGCCTTTTTTTACACCATTTTATTTTTACGGTATTTACTTGAGGGGTTAGGTCATGTGATATTTTTCTAGAGCAGGTTTCTACGGACACGGCAATACATAATATGTGTAGAGTATTTTATTTTTATTCAGTGATATGTGTTTTGTTTTGTTTTTTACTATTTTTCACCTTTTTTATATATATTTTTTGACCCAGAGCCACTTGGTTCTTAAAGATCCACTGTGTCTGATGTCAGTATAATACAGTACAGTACACTATATAGTGTACTGTACTGTATTTTGTACTTTACACTGTCTGGTCAGACTTCTGCCTTTAGCAGAAGTCTGGTCAGAGTTACTATTACCATGGCAAGCAGGACGCCTCTGAAAGCATCCTGCTGCCATGGCAACCATCACCCGCTGCCAGAACAGAGCAGCGGGTGATGGGGAGGGAGGGGAGCTCTCTCCATCTGCGATCCCATCCTGTCGGGGGGCTGCAAAGGCACAGCAGCCCCCCGATGGGAGAGGGAGGGAGCTCCCTCCCTGTTAACCCCTTCCATACCATGGTCGGGACGGACCACAGCATGGAAGGGGTTAAATGGCTGGCATCTGTACAAGCACAGATGCCAGCCGTTTTAGCAAAGTGTCAGCAATGTGCTGACACTCTGCTAACACCGCTGGACCACCAATAACTATTATAGAGGTGGCGGGCGGCGCAATCCCGCACGACGCACAGCCCGCATGCCGCACCACCATAGGGTCAAATCCGGCGGACATTGAGGGCTTGGGGGGGTCGTTGGGGATATATTTTATACATTTTATAAGGTTCTTATTCCTGCAGTCAAGGACTGTGGGGATCAGAACCTTTGACCCGGCATTAGAAGTCTTTGATTGGCTAGTCTGTACAGACTAGCCAATCAGAGCTATCGCTGGCTGGGGACCTCTTTGATTGGTCCCCGGCCGGTTAGCTGAGACCCCTGCCTGTGTGTAACAGCTGGGGTCTCAGCGCTGTCACCATGTCTGCAGACATGGTGACAGTTTAACTGTAGGACGAAAATGCTCGTCCTAATGCGCTAAGTACCGCTCAGTTAGGACGAACATTCTCGTCCAGGGTCCTGGAGGGGTTAATTGCCCCCCAAAAAGGTCCTATGTTTGGAGAGAGGCAACCACTGCCAAGACAGATTTTTTTGCATCCAGGAGACCCACTTAGTGCAGGAGGACGCTAAACGCATCCACCATCGCTCCTTTCCTCATGTTTTGCATTCTCATTTCAGCAGAAAGTCTGGGGGGGTGCTCATTGCCATCAGGAATGTGGTCGCCTTTACTCCTATTTCGTCCAAGGTAGATCCCAATGGCCGGTACATCATTCTGGTATGTTCCGTTAACAACATCGTTTACACTATAGTCAATCTTCATGCACCCAATGACCACCAAACTTCTTTCCTACGCAAACTAATGAAACAGGTAAATTGCCTGAAGCAGGGAAAAGTCATTCTTTGTGGTGACTTTAATACCATAATGGATCAGTCCCTGGACTCTACCTGTCCATCAAGGTGTTTGGGAAGTGGGATAGTCTCTTTCCTGCATTCAAAGGGCCTCATAGATGTTTGGAGAGCCCAGCACAGTATGGAGCAGGACTATACCTTCTTCTCACTGCCTCACCTTTCATATTCCCCCATTGACATATTCATGGTAGACCATTCCACCCTAATGCATACTGCCTCCTCTGACATTGGGCTTATTCAATGGTCAGACGACGCCCCAATCACATTGACCCTAGATGACCTGTACCAATCACCAAGAGCCCCTATATGGTGTAATGACACATATCTATATACCAACCCTGCATTCGTTGAGGAACTCTCCACTGACCTTAATGAAGGCTCTGTCTCAGATGCGTATATTCTGTGGCAGGCACATAAAGCATACATGAGGGGATCTTTGATCAAACTGCGACATAAAGTAAGGAAATCTAGAGAAAAGGAGAAGAAACATTCACTCACGGTCATTGTGGAGAGCAGAAAGAGATAAACTGAGGAGTCTGTTATCCCATAATTACTCTAGGTCCCTCCTAAGACTTAAGTCGAGATATTATGCCTAAGGAAACAGAGCAGGTAGCTAACCAACTCAAGGTTCATCCTTCATCCTTAAAGCTTGTAAAAAAGCAGGATCTTGAGATAGGGGCCACTTAATATGGTGGATTTGGTGATCTCTGTAATGGAGACACCCCTTTGCTCGGTTTTCCTTCCTTTGAGGGATATCTGGCTTTCATTGTGTTGTAGACCCATAACTGGGGCTCCACATTTATTTTTCATATTCCTGTTTCCCAGGGAGCTTTGCACTTCGGATTGCTGTGTTGAGACTCTTAAGTGAGGCTCCGCGGTGTTTTTTGTAGCTGGTCTCCCTGAGATCAGCTATTGTTCTGTTTGAGTAGTCTCCGAGGCATTGCTCCCGGTTAGCCAGAATCCTACTCCGCACTGATGAGGGGCAACACCCCGAAACAGCTGTCTGTGAATGGATAACTGGCTTAGGTTTTCCCCATCACATCCTTAAAGCTTGTAATAAAGCGGGATCTTGACATAGGGGCCAGACGGTCTGTCAAATGAATACTATCGCCATTTTCTCCCTATACTGACCTCTTATATTCTGGACATTTTTAATAGAGCTCTGGAGGGAATCCCATTTCCATCTGAGATGCTTACTGCCTTAATTGTCACACTGCCCAAACCAAGAAAATCCCCAGATGTACCACAAAACTTCCGACCAATATCATTACTCAATTCGGACATTCAAATTTTTGCCAAATTGATAGCTAACAGATTGTCCTCTTTGCTCCCATCCCTGATTAAAGATGATCAGACTGGGTTCGTTAAAGGTCATCAATCATCAGACAACACTAGGACATTGGTGGACCTGTTCAATTATGCTGAGCAAAGACGCTTGCCTATGTTGGCGGTGACGCTGGACACTGAGAAGGGGTTTGACCGCCTACACTGGTCATACGCATTCTCGGTACTCCAGAAGAAGGGATTCGAGGGAGGCATAGTGAACGCCTTTCAGAGCTTGTACTCCTCCCCCATGGCTAGGATTTGGGTCAACAGTGTGGTGCCAGACCCCTTCCGAATCACTAATGGCTGCCGCCAAGGGTGCCCTCTGTCGCCTTTACTATTCATACTGGCCCTGGAGCCTCTTGCTCAGCATATTAGAAACTCCCCCCTCCTCGTGGGAGTAGACATAGGAGGTCATGACCAAAGAATCACGCTTTATGCAGACGACATTATCCTTACCCTAACGAACCCCCTTACATCTCTACGGTCTGCCCTAGATATTATAACGCACTTTGGTTCATTGTCCTATTATAAAATCAATAATTCCAAATCCCAAGCCTTGCCTCTCAATAGCCCTCAAAAGGATTTGTCCCTGCTAAGGAACCGATACCCCCAAGACTGTCAAGAGTCAGAACTACCATACCTGGGAATCAAACTCACATTCCCATGTTCCCTCCTCTATAAGCGAAATTACGAACCCCTTCTCTCGACTTTGTCCTCTGATTTCTCTAAGTTCTCCATGAAAGAGATCTCATGGGTAAGTAGAGTGGCGTCATTTCAGATGATGACCCTTCCTAAACTGATTTATATCAGTATATTCTTTAAAAAGGCACAATCTATTTTATCTAAATATATATGGAAATTGTCCAAACCTAGAATAGCTCAGACACAGCTCTTTCTCAGGAAAAAAGCAGGTGGAATAGGTCTCCCTTCTATCAGTGACAATTACAAAGCTATTGGCTTCTCACTAGCCCGGGACTGGTGGACACAGGAATTCCCCAAAGCCTGGCATCACATTGAATCCCACTCCATTGGTAGTGGCTCCTTGAAGGATCTTCTGATCCGTATTCTATGGAATCGAAAACTCCCTGATCTCTCCCTTTTGACAGTGGAGCATAAGGGGAAGCTTTGGTTACAGATTCATGTTAATTATGCAGACTCCAGGGATTCTCTATTCTCTCAATCTGACACCTACACTCTGGAGTCACTAATCGAGAACATTAACCTTTCCAAATGGCGTGAAAAAGGGATTAGAAAGACCAATTTCAACTACCATCTGGGGAGTTATATAACTACCTCAGAATTAAACATTTCCTAATGTCTATCCTAACATCACTTCCGCCCATGCACAATGGGATTCTTCAATTATATCAATCTCCTGACGTATTGAGGAAAGGAGAGACTGGTCGAATCTATGATTTTTTAGGCAATAAAACTAGTCTAAACCTTTCATGAAGTGGGAACAGGGAATAGGGTGTTCATTCTCTGAAAACTCTTGGTCACTTGCTATTAATTTCCTAACTTCCAATTTCAAATGTATCACCCACTACGAAGTGGGGGATAAGACGCTTCTAAACTCGTATTTTACACCCCAGAGGCTACACACTATCTACGCTACCACTACCCCTTTTTGCTGGAGAGGGTGTGGGAGCTTGGGATCGTTATTCCACATACTATGGACATGCACCGTACTTGCGGGATTCTAGGATTGGGTGTTCGCGTTACTCACGGAGATAACGAGGGAATCCATGCGCCCAACCCCGGAATTAGCACTCTTGTTCCTGGGCATCCACCGATTACACCCTTCCCATAGGCCCATAGCGGGACATGTGCTGCTCAGTGCTAAGTTAATAGTAACTCGACATTGGAAATGCCCGAATCCTCCAGACATCTCAGAAGTGGTACTAGAATTGAACATAACATGCCACTACGAAAAAACCCTTCCACCCTCAGTGCTTTCCCCTGCAAAATACAAGAGAACGTGGGTCCCCTGGAGGTCTCATCCACTATTCTCCCCGTAGGAATATACTTTGCCTATTTCTCTCTTAGGGGATATCTCCTACTGCCTTTGGTGTCCTCACCTGCTGGTCTATTAACTCGTTAGTGCATACTTGTTGCTCTTCTTTGCTTATTAATGCATATATTACTCTCCATGATACCTATTACATTGTTCTGTGTACTCTCACTCTTTCTTTGTGCCGTATCATCTTAATGCAATACCACATCGATAACTGGTTGGCAGCATCCGTGCGGATGCCCAGGTATCTTATACGAAACAATATTACTGTACTGTTAGACCTTGTTAGTGTTGAATTTGTTTATTGAACTTGTTTATTGAGTTTAATGTAACTGAACCCTCTGCAGCCTCTATCCGGGTCATTGCGCTCACCATATCTCACCTAATATCAGATGGCTACGACCATCTTACCTTGTTTATTATTTGGCGACTGCTTCCACGGTATTTTGCCTACTCCCGGTGGCTGCGTCCACTATATTCTGTTTTCTTTAAAAATTTCAATAAAAACGATTGAACTTAAACTTAGGTTTGGCGATAATAATCTTTGTATAGCACCAACATATTCTACAGCATTTGACAATTCAGAGGGCACATGTAAAGGAAAAATCGGACAGAATAATAAACTAACTAACAAACAAGAGGCACTAGAACCCTGCTCACAAGACAAATAGGGATGAATCAAAAGCTAAAAGGTTATTGCTTTGTACGATGGTCAAAAATATCTTTCATTAAAAAAAAAAAATTGTTGTCCATATAAAGAGCAGTGTATTCCAGAGAGGTGCAGCACAAGAAAAGTTTTGGGAATGTGAGATTTGTCAGAATTTAGAGAATGGATAGGTAGATAGATCATTGTTAATATGTGACTAAGAACGAAAGTATTTAAAAAAAACAGTTAAATTGCATTTCAACTTCACTTGGAAAAAAAAAAAACTCAAAATATTATGTGTGGAATGTACCTTTGTTATTCCAGTTTGATTATTCAGTTTATTTTAATATAATCAGGAAAAAAAATAAGTAAAATGTATTGTTTCATAATTAAAATACTTTGCCTCTGCCCCTTTATAGCAATCCATGCATATTTCGGTATCTATCTATAGTATGTACAATGTATTATATGAAGAGCTATTTAAAATCAAGAACTCATCCTTAAATCATGTAATAGCCATCCTGATTACTCACATCAGAAAGCAAACTTGAAAAACACATGAAAAGGCATGATAAGGGGGAGGGGGGCTTGCCAACAGACAACCTAGATGAGTCAATCAGCGCTGCAGCAGGCAGGGAGGTGCCTTTGCAGAACAACTAGAAAAATGAAAATGAAAATGAAAGTGGAATCTGATTGGTTGCTATGGGCAACTAAACCAGTTTTCCTTAAGACCAGTGTTGATTAATCTCTCCTATTGCACCCTTTGACTGCTAGGGGTATGGCCACACAGTCAGGCTTCCTAATCGTTAATTTCTAATGATAATTTGTTTTCCCTTAGTCCTAACAGCAGCACAGATGGGGCAGTTAACCACCCCCCATGGACTGGCAGGACCGGCGGAATGTTTAATGAGCCCAAGACTAATAACTCAATTTAACAATTAAGTATCTCCTTAAAAGGAGGAAGTCAACCCCCAGCTCACTGTGTTTATAGTAAGAAAAAACTAGACTTACTAGGGTGGGAAATTTGTGTGCTGCTGTTAGGACTAAGGGAAAACAAATTATAGTTAGAAATTAACGATTCCCTTACGTCCTACCAGCAGCACAGATGGGGAGATAGAAAGAAGAAACCCCTAGGGAGGGCCTTCCTGCCTGGAAGAACTAGGAATAGTCTGCCCAAAGGCTGAAAACTCAGCTAGACTGGCATCTAGTCTATAATGGGAGATGAATGTCGATTCAGAGCTCCAGGAGGCAGCTTTGCAAATCATGTTGAGAGGCAGAATACTTCTCTTGGCAAAAGAAGTAGCCACAGCTCTAGTAGAGTTGGCCTTCACGAATCCCGGAGGGTCCAGAGATTGGGAAACAAAGGATTCCTTAATAGCCTACTCAATCCACCGACTGATGGAAGGTTTGGATGCCTTACAGCCTTTAAACTTACCGGCAACAGGATTAGCAGATTCTCATCTTTCCTGAACTCCTTGATCTATCCACATAGATCCGGAGACATCTCAAGACATCCAGAGGATGTCTAGCAGGTTTCTAGGAGGAGGTGGTAGATGTCGACAGAACCGGGAGGGATATCACCTGGTTGATGTTCTGGAAGGAAGGAAATGTAGGCCTAAAATCTAAGAGGAATCTAAGAAGGACCCTGTCATGTAAGAAAATGGTATAGGGCTCATGTGCTGAGAGAGCTTGAAGCTCAGAGACCCTCTTGGCCAAAGTCACTGCAAGGAGAAACACAAACTTCCAAGTGACGAACTTGATGTCCACCTCCTCTAACGGTTCAAAGGGGGGAGATGCTAACCCCCTGAGAACTACTGATAAATCCCGTTTGATCAGCGGGTCCTGAGAAAAAAGCCTGTTAAGGCAAGCTGAGATGGCTGAAACTTGAACCTTCAGAGTAGAAGGGCAAGGCCTCTATCAAGGCCGTTTTGCAGGAACTGAAGGATAGTGGAGAGGGGCGGATCTGCAGACGCCACCTCAGTTGAGGTACAACAGGATGAGAATATCCTTATAATACGAGAGTAGGCTCTCTTGGTAGAGTCCGCTCTAGAATGAGACAGCATTCTCAGGACCGACTCTGAAAGCCCTTCTATTCTGGGAAGGGACTGATCAACCTCCAGGCTGTCAGGTTGAATCTGTGCAGATCTGAGCAGAGGTGAGTGTCCCACGACACCAGGGTCTGCTGTGGGGGGAGCCTCCAATATTGTCCTCGACTCAACTGGGTGAGCTAGGTAAACCAGGATCTCTTCGGCCAAAACAGTATGATGGCTATCACCGAGGCCTGATCCTGACGGATTTTCATCAATACCCTCGGAACCATGGAAAACAGAGGGAAGATGTATGCCAGCCTGAACCTCCAGGATATTGACAGAGCGTCTAATGCCAGGGGGTTGTCCTCCCTGTAAAGGGAGCAAAACCTCTCCACCTTGGCATTGAATCTTGTTGCCATGAGATCCACCTCTGGCATATCCCACTTGAGGACTATCTGCTTGAATATCTCCGCATGTAAAGACCACTCCACCGACGGAAGACCGCGGCTCAGCCACTATCATATTGAGGGAGCCTTGGATATGGATCGCAGATAAGTGGGAAAGGTACAACTCTGCCTAATCCAGAATCACCCCGATCTCTGACAGGAGGGGAAGTGATCTCGTGCCTCC
Source organism: Bufotes viridis (assembly GCA_033119425.1). Taxonomy (NCBI): domain Eukaryota; kingdom Metazoa; phylum Chordata; class Amphibia; order Anura; family Bufonidae; genus Bufotes; species Bufotes viridis. The sequence continues at coordinate 478,595,466 of CM065589.1, read as the reverse complement.
CTGCTTGTTGATGTAAAGTACCGCAGTCATATTGTCTGACTGGACTTTCACCGATTTGCCCCGGATCTGAGGGGCTAAGTGAAGGAGGGCTAGCCAGATAGCTCGAATCTCGCGAAGATTGGATGAAAGAAGCCACTCCTGAGGAAACCAGGTCCCGTGAAATGGAGTGTCGTCTAGGTGAGCGTCCCAGCCTACTTGGGACGCATCCGTAGTCAATATGACCCAAGTTGGCTGGGTCATAGACTTCCCGTCTAAAAGATGGCACCACCATCTGAGGGAATACCGAGTTCACCAAGACAGGGAGCACAGGGAGTTTAGCCCAGCAGGGCTGCCATTCCATTTGGAGAGGACCTCCGACTGTAGAGGGCGGAGGTGCCATAGAGCCCAAGGGACTGCTTCCGCAGACGCTGACATGAGCCCCAACATCTTCATGAGAGTCCAGATTGGAACTCGCCGGGTAACCGAAAGGAACTTGCCGTGTTCTGAACCCGGGATCTTCTTTCTGGAGTCAACTGGAGCGACATCCCAGTGGAGTCGATTATGAAGCCTAGATATCTTACTGAAGTCGACGGGCTCAAGTTCGACTTCTGCCAGCTGATGATCCAACCTAGGTGGAACAGAAAGGAGATTGTTACCTGAAGAAAGTGGGTTAGGACCACTAGAGCAGAGGCTTTCAAAGCCAGTCGTCCATATAAGGAATGATGGTCAGTCCTTGAAGCCTCAAAGATGCCACCACAGAAACCACCACCTTGGTAAAAGTGTGAGGGGCAGAAGAAATCCCAAAAGGAAGGGCAACAAACAGAAGATGCCTGAAGACACCGGACACCTGGACCGTGATCCTGAGATACTTCCAGGAAGCAGGATGGATCGGGATGTGCAGATATGCATCCAGGGTTGCCATCACGTCTCCAGGATTGAGGACGTGAACTACTGACCTGATGGTTTCTACACAAAACTTCACCTTCCTTATAAACCGATTAAAATATCTCAGATCGATAATCATCTGGAGATCTCCTGAAGCTTTGGGAACCAGAAAAACTGGTGAATAAATCCCTAGGCCCCGTTCTCCTGTTGGAACCTCCTCCAGAATTAACCAAGAGCCTCGAGGAGGACAACTTGGCAATAGCCATGTCCACCTTGGGAATGAATCCCCATGAATCCACCAAGGGTTTAGCCATCGGGAACATGGATTTAAACTTCTTTGTTAAAACCGGACCCACCAGGTTTTTTCCACTCTGTAAACATGACAGAGAGGAGGGTCTCATCCGCTTTAAAGACACGAGGTGCCCGACTAGCAGGATCCGAAGGCTCTCCACAGTCAACGTCATGGTCCCCCGACCTGATGGACTTGAGCAATTTCTGTCTCTTTTCAGGGGGGAAAAAACACGACATCAGCTCCTCCTCATCCAAGGAGGAAGAAACTAAGCAGATCAAGAAGGTCTCTCTACCGGGACAGAGGTCTCCCAAGCAGGTATTTGACCAGATTTTTTTTTTTTCTTTTGAAAAATGTCAACAGAACCAGGGATTTCCAACCAATCTCCCAAGCTGGTACTTGCCTAGCCTTAAGCTGTTTACCTTCTGCAATCTGACGAGTGCAGGTATGATCAGCTTAGAATAACTGTTGACCACTGCAATGGTAGCAGGATAGATGCTTCCTCCTGGAATCCACTTTCCTGCCTTCCGAATCCCGCGGAGAAGACATCACTGCGGGAAAAAAGGGACAAATAAAACATTTGTAAACCACCTTTCTACGCAGGAAACGTAGAAAAACAGACTGGAGGCAGCTGAGGAGCGGAGGAAAAAAACACCACAAGTGGAACAACACCAATTTTAGGACTCTGGGAGCTAGCTGAAAAAGCATATGCAGCCAGAGACCGAACTGGAGCACACAGCTTCCTAAAATAGGGGAAGGGGAGGGATAGCAAATCCACCCTTTCCCCAGTAAATCCTCCACCGGAAGAAGCATAAGAAAAAAATACTTAAAATTTTCGCATGAAAACGCAAAAGAAATCGCATCCGCGATAAAAAAATCGCATCTATGAAAAAAATCGTGCCCGTGAAAAAATCGCGGCCAGATTACCCGGAAGTGACGCAAAAGGAGAATCCCCGCGTCACCTCCAGAAGATGGCGGCGCACAGGGACCGAGAATCCTGGACCGAGGATGCCGCCAAAATACCCCAGCCAGGCGCAACTGCCAAATTGACAAGGAAAGGACCTAGGAAAGGGCAACGCTGTTACCCAAACGAAAAGAAGGCTCCCCGCACTTTCCATTAGAAAGGGAGGAACAAACCACCTAGTCCACCTGTCCAGGAGGACAGAAAAAAACACAGCGGGCTGGGGGTTGACTTCCTCTTTTTAAGGAGATACTTCATTGTTAAATTGAGTTATTAGTCTTGGGCTCATTAAACATTCCGCCGGTCCTGCCAGTCCACGGGGGGTGGTTAACCCCCCCATCTGTGCTGCTGGTAGGACGTAAGGGAATGCAGTTTTGGAAGCCAAAATCAGGAGTGAATTCAAAAAGAAGAGACATCATTTGTGTTTCATTACCAGGTGTTCAGGTGCTTTTATCTTCCTGCCATTTAGACCTGTGTGCAGTATGCCTGGGAAACCAGAGTCTTTGTTACTCTACCCTTAGGCCCCTTTCACACGGGCGAGTTTTCCCCGCGGGTGCAATGCGTGAGGTGAACGCATTGCACCCGCACTGAATACAGACCTATTCACTTCAATAGGACTGTGTACGTGAGCGGTGATTTTTAATGCATCACTTGTGCGTTGTGGAAAAATCGCAGCAGGCTCTATATTGTGCGTTTTTCATGCAACGCAGGCCCCATAAAGGTGATTGGGGCTGCGTAAAAATTGCAAGCATCCACAAGCAAGTGTGGATGCAGTGCGATTTTCACGCATGGTTGCTAGGAGACGATCGGGATGGAGACCCGATCTTTTTTATTTTCCCTTATAACATGGTTATAAGGGAAAATAATACCATTCTTAATACAGAATGCTAAGTAAAATAGTGATGGAGGGATTACAAAAATAAATAAACTCTTCTATTTATCCCCAGGACTGTCACTGTGACAAGGGGACATCCACTGCGTCTGGAGGAAAGAAGGTTTGTATGCAAACAAAGAAGAGGATTCTTTACAGTAAGAGCAATGAGACTATGGAACTCTCTGCCTGAGGAGGTGGTGATGGTGAGTACAATAAAGGAATTTAAGTAGGGGCCTGGATCTATTTCAGGAGTGTAATAATATTACAGGCTATAGCTACTAGAGATGGGTCGTTGATCCAGGGAGTACTTCTGATTGTCTGAATGGAGTCGGGAAGAAATTTTTTACTCCTCTTAAGTGGGGAAAATTGGCTTCTACCTCACAGGGGTTTTTTTTTTTTTAACTTCCTCTGGATTCGCTAGCAGGATGACAGGCCGAACTGGATGTAGAGATGTCTTTTTTCAGCCATATGTACTATGTTACTATCTTCATTCACCAGGACCTGCGCTGACGTCACCGTGCTCACCACGTGGTGAGCGTGATGACGTCATCAAAGGTCCTTTTCCTTTCAGGTCCTCAAAGAAAAAGAAAGAAGACGAGCCGGGCTGAGCGATCAAGTGGATGAGGTGAGTTTATTTTTAATTTTTATTTTTTTTACCCCTCCATCACTATTTTACTTAGCATTCTGTATTAAGAATGCTATTATTTCCCCTTATAAGCATGTTATAAGGGAAAATAATAAAAGCTACAGAATACTGAATCCAAACCTGAACTTCTGTGAAGAAGTCTGGGTTCGGGTCTGGGTACCAAACATACCGATTTAAAACGCATTAAAACTCTTTGCACTTGCGCATTTTCTCACAATGCACCCGCATCTTGTCCGGTGCTCACACGCGACGCCTGTGTAAAAGAGGCCTTAGGAACACTGTGCATCCATTCCGTGCATTGGGGACCGCAATTTGCTCATCTCCGTGATTGCAGACCCATTCCACGGGCACACTGTTCATGTGCAAGAGGCCTACTTGCGTGGTTAGCCTGGTTATTCATCAATGTCTTCTTTCTTAGTCTGTCTGTGTAATCGCAATGCTCCCAGTTCCGAATGGGTTCCCAGCTTTGTAATCACATTTCTATGTTGTAATGTCTTTATGTCCCGTTCTGTCTGTGAACGCATTGTTTCCTGTATCTGGTTTCGCATGGGCTCCAAGCATGTTTGAATGGATGTCTGTAAATGCCATGGTCCCTGTACCCTAATCTGTATGTGTTACAGGCTATGTAACCATGTTTCTATGTTGTAGTGTCTTTATGTCTGGATCTGTCTGTGAATGCCATGCTTCCTGTATACCCGTTCCTCATTAGTTTCTGGCATGTTTGCATGTCTGTCTGTAAATGCCATGCTCCCTGTACCCTAATCCTTGTGGGTTCCAGACTGTGTAACTATGGTTTTATGTTGCAATGTCTTCTTCTCCTGTTTATGAATGCCTTGCTCCTTGTTCTGCATGGGTGTCAGGCATGTTTGTATGTCTGAGAATGCCATGCTCCTTGTTCCACATGGGTTGGAAGCACAAAAGAAAAAATAAACAATGCAACAACACTCTACAAACATGAATAATAAAGTAAATACAATAGTGCCATACTCACTATAGAAAATGTACTCATGCTAATGCTAAGTTATAGATGTGAGATTAAATGCTCCGATGCTCATCTAAGACGGCTATTGTGGCACCAAAAGAGGTATAATACAGTGTGGGCTTATCATGCATGTGGATCCTGCACTTTCTGAATTTAATGGAGGCCAGTATGGCACCAGCAGAGGTAGTATTTATTGTAGGTTCCTGTCCTAAAGATATCGCCTTGACACTGGCGGACAGGCACAAATAATGTTGTACAAAATGATTTTGCCAAGAATCTCACATTTATAATGTAGCATTAGCATTTGTACATTTTATATAGTGAGTATGGCACTGTTGCATTTACTTTATTATTTGTGTTTGCAGAGTGCTGTTGCATTGTTTGGTTTTGCTTTTGAGCTTCCAGCCATGGTGATGTGCACCTGCACAATGGGATGTGCTGACTAACCCCCATTGTTTTCTTTGAATGTTTGTATGTCTGTTTATCATCATCATTCTCTCTGTTTCGCATGGGTTTCAGACATGCTTGTATTTCTCTGATGATGTTCTGATCTGTCTATGTTTGCCATTCCTGTCTATGTAGCTCTGTCTGTGATCCTGTCTTGTGTCAGAACAGTTTTCTATATATGTCTGGATTGTTGGGACTTTGCACCAGTGTCACTGTTTCCTTGCAGGTCAGCTGCCAAGTGTAGCGGGACCATCCCAGGACAATTATAAACAAAAAGTTATAGCAGCATTTACAGAAGTTATATCATAAGTGTGGGAGGTGCAAGCGGTGATTGGTACCAGCCTGTAGTGCCCCATTATCCGGAATATAGAAGAGGACCACAGCACGCTCAAGTCTTCAGTGCAAAACTATAGTGAAAAGTTTCAACCTTACATAGTCTTTTTAAAACCCCTGTTAAAGACCATGTAAGGTCGAAAGGTCACACTATTTTGGTGAATAAACTACCTACAGTTTTGCACTAAAGACTTGAGCATGCTGCAGCCCTCTTCCGTATCCGGGACCATCCCAGGAGGTAGCAGTCTATTCCAGCTATTTCATGAATTAATATAATTATTACAATTTTATTTATTTTTTTGCATCAGCTTTTATTGCCACAAAGAGATTGTTACACGGATGACTGTCAAATGAAAACATCCATTCTTTGTGACTGAGGAAGAGAAGGCTCAGGATGTAATGGTAGTTCTACCCAATCACTCACATGGGCTCAGGGCACTAAGTTAGGGATCTAGGGACCTGAAACCCTGCCGTCTTTTTTAGCAGCTACTTGCATCTTCCTTGTAATAGTCATTGGAGCTTATATTCTTTTGACTATGTGATGTAGTATTCCTGCTAGAAAATATGAATGAATTACTACTAGAGATGAGCCATTCTAAATTAATCAAAATTGTTACAAATTTTCCAAAAAGCTTGAAATAAAGACAAGTTTTATTACTTGATATATACAGGTTTTAGCGCTACAGTTAGAATAAAATGCATTAGTTTATTCTGTGTGTTGCACATCTTGAGCTGTTCACTTACATACAGACTGCTACACAGCTGATGAGATTTTTAGCATCATAGTTTCACTGAACACTGAACAATTGTACCACTTCTTCCCCAATCAAACCTGTTGCAAATTTTCTATAGTTAAAGAGATTCTGTCACCAGGTTATAGCCTATATAAATGCGGACATGCACGGCTAGATCGCCGCTAGCATGTCCGCACTATATCTGTGCCATAGAGCTGCGCTTTTTTATTCAGTGTAAAAAATTATTTTATTTATATGTAAATCAGGGTGTTAATGTGCCCAAGGGGAGGTACGAACCTTTCTTGTTCCCAGCCATGTGAAGGAGCCCAGCACCGCCTCCGTTTTACTAATCTCCTCCTTGTTCACAGTTATATCACCGTAAATCTCACGATGCGCGAGATCGCACATGCCCAGTTCCTTCCCTGAAGCTGATGCCAGCACAGGGAAGGACAACTATGTTGGAACTGCGCATGCAGTGGGTCTGGGTCAAAAAAATGTAAAAAACTGAAAAAAAGTAAAAATAAAAAAACACAAATCACTGAATAAAAATTTTAAAAATAAAATACACTACACATATTAGGTATCGCCGCATCCATAAAAAACTGCTCTATAAAAATATCACATGACCTGACCCCTCAGGTGAACACCATTTAAAAAAAATGGTGTAAAAAAAGCCATTTTTTGTCACCTTGCATCACAAAAAGTGTAATACAAGCGATCAAAAAGGTGTATGCCTCCCAAAATAATATCAATCAAACCGCCATCTCATGCCACAAAAAATGAGCCCCTACATAGGACAATTGCCCAAAAAAATAAAAAAAATATGGCTCTCAGACTATGGAGATATTAGTCCCCCCCGATGCACCCCTAGAGTAGAAACTCCATAAAAGTGACTCCATCTAAGAAAGTACACCCCTCAAGGTATTCAAAACTGATTTTACAAACGTTGTTAACCTTTTGGGTGTTCCACAAGAGTTATTGGCAAATGGAGGTGAAATTTCATAATTTTTATTTTTTGTTACCTTGCCTCAAAAAAAGTGTAATATAGAGCAACCAAAAATTATATTTGCCCTAAAATAGTACCAACAAAACTGCCACCTTATCCTGTAGTTTCCAAAATAGGGTCATTTTTTTGGAGTTTCTATTCTAGGGTTGCATCAGGGGGGCTTCAAATGGGACATGGTGTCTAAAAACCAGTCAAGTAAAATCTGCCTTCCAAAAACCATATGGCGTTCCTTTCATCTGAGCCCTGCCATTTGGCCATACACCAGTTTACGACCACATATTGGGTGTTTCTGCAAACTACAGAATCAGGGCAATAAATATTAAGTTTTAATTGGCTGTTAACCCTTGCTTTGTTACTGGAAAAAATGGTTTAAATTGGAAAATTTGCCAAAAAAATCGAAAATCTGATATTTTATCTCCATTTGCCCTCAACTCTTGTGGAACACCTAAAGGGTTAACAGAGTTTTTAAAATCAGTTTTGAGGGGTGTAGTTTCTTAGATGGAGTCAGTTTTTTGGAGTTTCTACTCTAGGGGTACATTAGGGGGGCTTCAAATGGGACATAGTGTCTAAAAACCAGTCCGGCAAAATCTGCCTTCCAAAAACCATATGGAGCTCCTTTCCCTCTACGCCCTGCCATGCGCCCATACAGTAGTTTACGACCACACATGGGGTGTTTATATAAACTACATGATCAGGGCAATAAATATTGAGTTTTGTTTGGCTGCTAACCCTTGCCTGGTGACTTGAAAAAATGGATTAAAATGGAAAATTTCAAAAAATCTAAATTCAGAAATTTTGTCTCCATTTTTTATTAAGGCCCCTTTCACACGGGCGAGTTTTCCACGCGGGTGCAATGCGTGAGGTGGACGCATTGCACCCGCACTGAATCTGGACCCATTAATTTCTATGGGGCTGTGCACATGAGAGGTAATTTTCACGCATCACTTCTGCGATGCGTGGAAGTCGCAGCATGCTCTATATTTTGCGTTTTTCACGCAATGCAGGCCCCATAGAAGTGAATGGGGCTGCGGGAAAATCACAAGCATCCACAAGCAAGTGCGGATGCAGTGCGATTTTCCAGCATGGTTGCTAAGCGACAGGAACAGATCTTTATTATTTTCCCTTATAACATGGTTATAAGGGAAAATAATAGCATTCTCAATACAGAATGCATTGTAGAATGTTGATTAAGTGGTTGAAAATAAAAAACTTAACTTACCTTAGCCACTTGATCGCGTATTTGGCGATCTCTCTTCTCTCTTCAAGCTTTAGCTGCAGTCTAAATGACCTGTGATGACGTCACATCACATGGTCCAATCACATGGTCCGTGATGGACCATGTGATTGGACCATGTGATGTGATGTCATCACAGTCAAATGATGTTTACATTCTGGCGATGAAAATGATGAAGTACTTGGGCTCCCTTCTCAGGGGTGTTACGGCCCTTCATGATAAAGGACGCTATCCTGAGTGACATCATATCTATGGGGGGAGGAGAACACAAGAAACAAGGGGATGGGAGGACAAATAGAGAACAAGAAAGGAATAAAAGAAAAAACAAACACATGGAAAGAGAGAAAAGAGGAGGTAGGTGACTAGTGCGACCAAAAGGTCTGTAGAGACAGTCACCAGGGTCTGGACAGCCCTGAGTAAGTGTCTCAAACTATTGGGGGGAAGTAACAGCCAGAGAAGAGCAGGCCCGCTACCTTCCCTGTCATAGTAAACTGTCAGATCTTTATCACCAAATGCTAAGAGGGAGCAAAAGAAGCAAAGAGATTCAAGGCCGAAAGAAGAGAAGAGCTGCAGTGGCTCTGAAGCATCCTTCAGGTGACGGAGTTGGATGGGGATCCTCGACGGGGACCAGTTAATCGTCACTGTCGTCGCTCACGAGGGGTTGACTTGGTCAGTTTAGGAGTCTCGGTGCTGGCAGCCTGTGATAGGCAAAGCTTTCTCTACGTTGTTGGAGCTGGTGGTGAGATGGATGGCCACGGACCCAGCTCGACTGGTGGCAGGTCCAGTTGTTGTAGAAAGTGCGGTAAGTCCGAGGGATGACGGAGAGTAGCAATATTACCTTTGTGGTCGGCAAATAGGGCGAATGGATAACCCCAACGATAAGGAATTTCACGGTTCCTGAGGAGGTCCAGTAGAGGACGTAGGGCAGCTCGTTGAGACAAAATGTGACGTGAAAGGTCCTGCAGTAACATAATGGGGGGCCCCTTTATGAGACATGGGGGAGGATTGTCGAGCTTTGTTTAGGATTTGCTCTTTAATGACATAGAAGTGAATTCTGCAAATGATGTGTCTTGGCTTGGCGCCATCAGGGTTAGGAGACCTAAGAGCTCTATGCGCTCTGTCAATCTCTATGTGGGAGTTTGGCGGGCCTCCTAGGATTCCATTAAATATTCTCATGATCGTGGGTAGTAGGTCCACAGTCATTATTGATTCTGGAAGAGTCTAGACCTCTGATCCGTATGTTGTTACGGCGACTGCGGTTTTCTATTTCGTCCAGGTGCTGTTGTAGGGCATAAAGTTGCACATCGAGAGTTTGGGCAGTTTCTTGTAGAGCTTGAACAGTGGCGGCCAGAGTTGCATGGTCTTGTGTAACAGAATTAATTCTTGTGTCGAGCACAGCTAGCTCAGAACGGACCTGGGAGAATTGCTTTTTGCATTCTTGTAGGATGCTGGTAGCAAAGCTGGACAGGTCTTCTTTAGAAGGTAGAAAGCAAGTTAGAGTACACAAATCTGCTAAGGTTGGCGGTCTGGAATCTTCATCAAATTGGTTTGCAGAGGGTGGAAATTTCAAGGAGGGGTGCAGGGAGAATCCCTGAAGGTGCTGGGCTGCAGGGTCAGTCATGTCCTTGGATCCAAGAGAGGGTGCTTCAGAGGACTGTGGGCGGGAGTCGTCTCATGAAGATCCAGTGGACCGCTAGAGAGGGTCCATGGGAGTGGAAAGGGGGACAAAGGGGTCCTGCTCAGTTGAAGGAGAAGAAACATGGCGCGTGGATCGAGTGGGGGACCATTGATAGTGGTCCAAGGGCCGTCCCTGGAGATGGGGACCTGGCTGTGGTGACAGATGGTCACAGGGGGCCCCTGGCGTATGCCTGAATTGTTTGGCACGGCGGGTGCTATAGGCGAGTGCCCACTGGGCCAGAAGGGGTTAACTGGGGGTCTTGGAGCAAGGTCCATTGAAGTGGCAGGGCCATGACCGTTGGTGCTGCAGAGATGAGGAGGGGTTCCAGTAGGTGGATGGCGGCAGAATCGGTGCGCGCATGTGGGGAGCACGATACAGGAGTAGCCGGAAGGGTCCTGTCTGGGCTGTGGATTCGTGCCTAGTGGTCAGCGGAGGAAAGTATGGAAGGCACTGACACTGAGCGGCACCTGGCTGGATGTGAAGCAGGGCTTCCGGGCCCCGTTTTGCAGCGCTTCTGAGGACCGTATGGCCCGGACTCCGGCGCCATCTTGGGAGCGCATGGTGCGGCCATGGAGTGTGGAGCCTGGTGAGGGGGATTGCCGCGTGAAGCAACTAGGTATTTCACCTTGAGAGGATGTCAGGAGAGATAGCGGTCGGGCTCTACCGTTCTTTAGAGTTTTTCTCATTAGTAGCAGTTGGTGTGGGGAAAATTCGCCAGGGATGCAGCAGAGCTCTGGCAGAGCGCATCCTCACTCGCTCATGGCTGGCCACGCCCCCGTGCAGCTTTTTTTTTAAACAGGCTGTTTGTTAACACCATCAACCATATGTTTACCCATAGCTATATAAAATAATAGAAAAATTATTTTAAAAAAAAAGGAAAAAGAGAAAAACAAGTGTGAACAAGTTCTATGAGACCTCAGAGTGTCATACACAAATTTTTAGGCCAATTCGAATTTGCACACAGTCCGACACTGGCAACACTGATTGGGATAGTGTCAGACTGTGCAGGGACACTGGTAACACCCATCTGGACCTTCATTGCCAACTGTTAGCAATTTATTTATAACTTCTATCAAGAAACCGAATAGCACAACAAAGTGTCAGAAGAATAAATGTCCAGAATTGCTATTAGGTGGGGAATTCAAGTAATTAATAGACATACCAGGACAGGTATAAGGTTCCTCTTTAAAAATGAGCATCTATATTCAACTTCCTCAGACTTAGTTTTGGATATTAAATATTTAACAGCTGTATCCTTTGGTAGTGGTTAAGTACAAACAGGATGCTGTGTAAAGAATGATGTATTGAAAGAAGCTGTATCTTTGTATTACACATTGGTTTTAACATTTACAGTGATTTATTATTTAGTGCACACAACCAGTTACTAACACAGTAGCCCTCTGCTGAAGGTTGAGTTTCTTTTCCCTACTTCGCACAACTCATCTGAAATTCTACATTACTTTGTAAAAAAAAAAAAAACTGGCAGACAAAAACAGCAGAATCTGATGTCAGACTTTCTTTGTAAGGTTCCCTGCTGCAAAGTTTGAATTTTAAAACAATCTGCTTTAGGATCCAAGCCAGATAATGATATATTCTTTAAGTGAGAATGTCCTCAAATAACCTACCATTAAAATCTAATCTACCAGTTAGATTTTTATAATAAACCAGGCATGCATATGGGTCTATTTATGATCACAGTATGATTAATGCTTCATTAATAGAACATTTTCATTCTGATTTTTTTAGCATCTGTATAGATCCTTCTGCATTAATTAAGGTGTGATATATACAAGACAATATATCTCTCTGTATAGAGCTTACAAGAACTTACAAAGATGTATCCAGGTAAAGCCGTCATTTTTGAATCTGCAAAAATGTTTGTACATTCCCTCATCATCTTCTGCCTAGACTACTGCAACATTCTCCTCTGTGGCCTTCCATCTAGCACTTTCACACCCCTCCAATCTATCCTTAACTCTGCTGCCCGACTAATCCACCTCTCACCCTGTTACTCCTCTGTCTCTCCCCTCTGCCAGTCCCTGCCCTGGCTCCCCATTGCCCAGCGAATTCAGTTTAAAATACTAACCAACACATACAAGGCTGTCCACAACCGGTCCCCTCCCTACATCTCTGAGCTACTTTCCCAATACATCCCCACACGCAATTTTCGAGGTGTTCTCACAACTCTGTTTCTCCACCCCTGTGATGATGTCACTACCAGAGTTTTGAGGAGTTCTCACAGCTCTGTTTCTCCGCCCCTGTGATGAGGTCTTTACTTTCAGTTTCCCTCCTCCCAGCTGTCCCTCCTGTGATTGATTCCTCTTCCTATAAATCACCCCTCTTCCTGTTTAATCATGCGGATTATATTTCTCATCTGAGTTGTGTCAGCCTCTGGAATATCTGCAGTTGTGTGGTCTCTTTTCACTGGACCTGTGTTCTGCTGAAGCAAGTAACATCGGATATTGTCTGCTGAGTTTGGATCTGTCTTCACTGCTGCTGCAGCTCCTACAGATAAGTTTGCGGACATTGTGTGTTTTGGTTTGTTTGCTGACTGGGTCCGAGGCGACCCCAGTTCCGTCCGTGTTCTGAGCAGGGCGCCGGTGGCCATGCCCCTCCCACTATTGTAGGGGTTTCAGCTGTCACCAGCCTTAGGTACGCGGGCATGCCATGACCCACCATCAGGGTCTGGGCATGGGCATAGCAGCATAGGGAGAGCTCTTAGGGTCTGACAGGGATCACCCTTTATGCTCCCTAGTTTGGGTCCGGTCAGTAGCTTCAGCACTGTTTATGCTCCTGTTGTTCACATATACCCGTGACAACCTCCTTCTCTCCTCTCCTCTTATCACCTCTTCCCCCACTCGCCTCCAAGATTTCTCCCGGGCATCCCCTATACTCTGGAACTCGCTACCCCAACATATCGAGACTCTCCCCTACAGTGGAATCCTTCAAAAGAAACCTGAAAACCCACCTCTTCAGACAAGCCTACAACCAGTGACACTGCTGCCTCTATACCGCCATGACCAACTTCACCCTCGCCTACTGTCTCCTTCCCCAAGACCATGTAGATTGTAAGCCCTCACGGGCAGGGCCCTCTGTCCTTCTGTACCAGTCTGTAACTTGTCTCGTTCATGCTTAACGCAATTGCCTGTATTATGTATGTGCGCCACTTATGATATGTACAGCGCTATGGAATGAATGGCGCTCTAAAAATAAATAATAATAATAATAATTTTTATATTCAGACATAACTGAATGGGTTTCATCTGTCAGACTCCAATAAATGCTGTAAAAGCTTTGTTTGAATTCTATAAAAATATTGTTGTGTATGTATGATCCATACAATACTTCAAATTTATCATGGTAACCAGGTTGCATTTTTGATCCTGACAATATATGATAGGGTTGAAAAAACGTTTGATCCTTCTAACAAGAGATCATGTATCTTTTTCAGTTATCACTGTTGCTGTGGGTTACTGTTAACCATATTATGATGGCCACCGCAACTACTATGAAATGGTGAAGTGTTATGTGACTGTTATCTCCCCAAGGTTTAAGGTAAACTTTCATCAGTTGCCCAAATTACCAAGTCCTAACAGCTGCAGGTCATGGCAATGAGTCCTGATATTCATGATAAACCAGCATTCCCCATCCATTCCCGCTGACTGATCTTTTTTCAAACTAAAATCAACATCAGGTAGGCGGAAGGAGCTGGGATTAATTCAATACATATGATTTCAATACAAGACTTTAGCAAAACAGAGGGGCAATTAAAAAAGTGACTCAGCTTTTTGATAAGGGGATCTGTCACTCTTATATGCTGTCCTTAGTGAAGACACCATACAACTGGTGACAGATTCCCTTTAAATGTGCCATTTACTTACATTTATCTTATAATGCCATGTTTACTATGATATACAATGTGTTGAGTATGCACTGTGCTGGTTCTACACCACTGAGGAAATGCCTACTGAGGTACCACAAAATAAGGTACTACAATTAGGTGAGTATTATAGCTAAATACTGGTGGAAAACATTGCAGGTATCGCCACTTCAGAAAAGTCATATTACCTTGGCCTACTATTGAGATTGGACTGCACTGCCTTCATTCAGAGATCGTAACCACTAAGTCTGTTACCTATCAAAAGACTGTTACAGCCATTAAAGGGATTGTCCAAGTTTATTTCCTATACAATTGAATAGGAACGAACCGTCCCATTAAAGTGAATAGGATGGCTTCTTGTAGTTACACCTGCTTACCGCTGCTGTTGCAACGGCAAGCAGGTCAAAAATGAAGAGAAGGCAGCGCAGCTGATCGCCGGGTTGCCAGGTATCAGACCCCCACTGATCTGATATTATATATATGACTAGAGATGAGCGAACACCTGGATGTTCGGGTTCGAGAAGTTCAGCCGAACTTCCCGAAAATGTTAGGGTTCGGGATCCGAACTCGACCCGAACTTTATTCCGAACCCCACTGAAGTCAATGGGGACCCGAACTTTTAGGCACTAAAAAGGCTGTAAAATAGTCCAGGAAAGGGCTAGAAGGCAGCAAAATGTAGGTAAATGCCCTGCAAACAAATGTGGATAGGGAAATGAATTAAAATAAAATAAATAAAAATTAACCAATATCAATTGGAGAGAGGTCCCATAGCAGAGAATCATGCGTCATATCACCCACCACTGGAGAAGGCCACTTTCAGTTATTTAGGCCCCAGCACCCAGACAGAGGAGAGATGTCCCACAGCAAGGAATAAGTGTCATACCACCCACCACTGGAGAAGGCCACTTCCAGATATTTAGGCCCCAGCACCCAGACAGAGGAGGGAGGTCCCACAGCAAGAAATAAGGCGTCATATCACCCACCACTGGAGAAGGACACTTCCATATATTTAGCCCACGGCACCCAGACAGAGGAGAGAGGTCGCAGAGATTCAGGCATCATGCCACCCACCATTGTAACAGGCCACTTTCAGTTATTTAGGCCCCGGCGCCCAGATTGAGGAGAGGTTCATTCAACTTTGGGTTGCACTGCAAGATCATGGTAAAGTTAAAAAAATGAGGATTCAATAAAGAAGTGCCCCGGAGTACAAGAATACATGGTTGAGAGGGAGGCAGTTATAAATGTCTATTCTGCATAAGGGAGGGCCAGGTCCTGTGGGATCCATGCCTGGTTCATTTTTATGAATGTCAACTTGTCTACGTTGGCTGTGGAAAGGCGGCTGCGTTTGTTAGTAATGACGCCCCCTGCCGTGCTGAATACACGTTCAGACAAAATGCTGGCCGCCGAGCAGGCCAGCACCTCCAAGGCATAAAATGCTAACTCTGGCCACGTGGACAATTTGGAGACCCAGAAGTTGAATGGGGCCGAACCATCAGTCAGTACGTGGAGGGGTGTGCAGACATACTGTTTAACCATGTTAGTGAAATGCTGCCTTCTGCTAACACGTTCCATATCAGGTGGTGGTGCAGTTAGCTGTGGCGTGGAGACAAAACTTTTCCACATTTCTGCCATGCTAACCCTGCCCTCAGAGAAGCTGGCCGTGACACAGCTGCGTTGGTGACCTCTTGCTCCTCCTCTGCCTTCGCCTTGGGCTTCTACCTGTTCCCCTGTGACATTTGGGAATGCTCTCAGGAGCGCGTCTACCAGCGTGCGCTTGTACTCGCGCATCTTCATATCATGCTCCAGTGCAGGAAGTAAGGTGGGCACATTGTCTTTGTACCGGGGATTACAGCAGGGTGGCACCAGTAGTCCGCACACGTTAAAATGTGGGCAACTCTGCTGTCGTTGCGCAGGCACTGCAGCATGTAGTCGCTCATGTGTGCCAGGCTCCCCAGAGGTAAGGACAAGCTGTCCTCTGTGGGAGGCGTATCGTCATCGTCCTCCGTATCCACCCAGCCACGCACCAGTGATGGGCCTGAGCTGTGTCGAGTGCCACCCCGCTGTGAACCTGCTTCATTCTCATCCTCCTCCACCTCCTCTTCATCCTCCTCGTCCTCCAGTAGTAGTTGTACCTGGCCTCTGCTGTTGCAAAAACCTCCCTCTGAGCCACTTCTAACAGACTGGCCTGAAAGTGCGAAAAATGACCCCTCCTCCTCCTCTTCCTCCTCCTGGGCCACCTCCTCTTCCATCATCGCCCTAAGCGTTTTCTCAAGGAGACATAGAAGTGGTATTGTAACACTGATAACGGTGTCATCGCCACTGGCCATGTTGGTGGAGTACTCGAAACAGCGCAACAGGGCACACAGGTCTCACATGGAGGCCCAATCATTGGTGGTGAAGTGGTGCTGTTCTGCAGTGCGACTGACGCGTGCGTGCTGCAGCTGAAACTCCACTATGGCCTGCTGCTGCTCGCACAGTCTCTCCAGCATGTACAAGGTGGAGTTCCACCTGGTGGGCACATCACATATGAGGCGGTAAGCGGGAAGGCCGAAGTTACGCTGTAGCGCAGACAGGCGAGCAGCGGCAGGATGTGAACGGCCCGCACTTTATGCAGCAGCTCTGACATGTCGGGGTAGTTGTGAATGAACTTCTGCACCACCAAATTCAGCACATGCGCCAGGCAAGGGAAGTGCGTCAAACCGGCTAGTCCCAGAGCTGCGAAGAGATTTCGCCCATTATCGCACACCACCAGGCTGGGCTTGAGGCCCACCGGCAGAAACCACTCGTCGGTCTGTTGTTCAATACACAGCCACAACTCCAGCGCGGTGTGGGGCCTGTCCCCCAAACATATGAGTTTCAGAATGGCCTGCTGACGTTTACCCCGGGCTGTGCTGAAGTTGGTGGTGAAGGTGTGTGGCTGACTGGATGAGCTGGTGGAAGCAGAGGAGGAGGAAGCCGAGTAGGAGGAGGAGGCTACAGGAGGCAAAGAATGATGCCCTGCGATCCTTGGCGGCGGAAGGACGTGCGCCAAGGAACTCTCCGCCTGGGGCCCAGCCGCCACTACATTTACCCAGTGTGCAGTTAGGGAGATATAGCGTCCCTGGCCGTGCTTACTGGTCCACGTATCTGTGGTTAGGTGGACCTTGCCACAGATGGTGTTGCGCAGTGCACACTTGATTTTATCGGATACTTGGTTGTGCAGGGAAGGCATGGCTGTCTTGGAGAAGTAGTGGCGGCTGGGAACAACATACTGTGGGACAGCCATGGACATCAGCTGTTTGAAGCTGTCTGTGTCCACCAGCCTGAATGACAGCATTTCAAAGGCCAGTAGTTTAGAAATGCTGGCATTCAGGCCCAGGGCTCGAGGGTGGCTAAGTGGGAATTTACGCTTTCTCTCCAAGGTTTGTAAGATGGAGAGCTGAACGCTGCCGTGTGACATGGTGGAGATGCTTGGTGACGCAGGTGGTGTTGTCGGTGGCACATCCTCTGTTTGGTGGGCGGCAGGTGCCAACAGCAGCAGAAGAGGGAGCAGGGGGAGCCAGAGTGAGTTCCTTGCTTTTAAGGTGTTTACTCCACTGCAGTTCATGCTTTGCATGTAGATGCCTGATCATGCAGGTTGTGCTAAGGTTCAGAACGTTAATGCCTCACTTCAGGATCTGATGGCACAGCGTGCAAACCACTCGGGTCTTGTCGTCAGCACATTGTTAAAGAAATGCCATGCCAGGGAACTCCTTGAAGCTGCCTTTGGGGTGCTCGGTCCCTGGTGGCGGTGGCCAGTAGCAGGCGAACTCTTTTGGAGGCGGCTGTTCTGCTTTTGCCCCCTGCTTTCTCTTTTGCTACGCTGGTGGCTCGGTCTCACCACTGCCTCTTCCTCTGAACTATGAAAGTCAGTGGCACGACCTTCATTCCATGTGGGGTCTAGGACCTCATCGTCCCCTGCATCGCCTTCCACACAGTCTTCCTCCCTGACCTCCTGTTCGGTCTGCACACTGCGGAAAGACGCAGCAGTTGGCATCTGTGTTTCGTCATCATCAGAGACGTGCGGACTCCGATGAGGTGGTATTCCCATGTCCTCATCATCAGGAAACATCAGTGGTTGTGCATCAGTGCATTCTATGTCTTCCACCACTGGGGAAGGGCTAGGTGGATTCCCTTGGGAAACCCTGCCAGCAGAGTCTTCAAACAGCATAAAAGACTGCTGCATAACTTGAGGCTCAGACAGTTTCCCTGATATGCATGGGGGTGATGTGACAGACTGATGGGCTTGGTTTTCAGGCGCCACCTGTGCGCTTTCTGCAGAAGACTAGATGGGAGATAATGTTGTGAACGTGCTGGATCCACTGTCGGCCACCCAATTGACTAGCGCCTGTACCTGCTCAGACCTTACCATCCTTAGAACGGCATTGGGCCCCACCAAATATCGCTGTAAATTCTGGCGGGTACTGGAACCTGAGGTAGTTGGTTCACTAGGACGTGTGGCTGTGGCAGAATGGCCACGTCCTCTCCCAGAACCAGAGGGTACACTAACACCACCACGACCGTGTCCGCGTCCCTTACTAGATGTTTTCCTCATTGTTACCGTTCACCAAGCACCACAATAGGAAAATAAATATTTGGCCCAATGTATTGATTTCAAATTTCAGGCCTTTTTTTACAGGCGCCTAACACTATCTGCCTATTTATTTATGTAGCGTATTACACTAATCCAGGCACAGCAGTAACCACTGATTTAGGGGAATATCTCTTTTAGGGCTAGTATTTAGGCCCTGGATGAAAGGTATCCTTTTATGTACAGATTTACACTTGGAGATGCACAGTAGCGTGTGAAAAAATATGTAGGATTATGTCTTCAGCAATTGTATTTTAACACTTTGTGTAATATACCCTTTAACGGACAGAAATACAATGGGAGATGCACGGTAGCGTGTGAAGTTATTGAGGATGACCCTCTCAGCACTTGTATATACATCTTGAGTGTAATATACCCTTTTACGGACAGATTAACACTTGGCCTGCAACAGCTGGAACACCAGATTCAGGGTATTGCTATTTTGGCAATTGAATTTCACCCCAGAACAAAATATATGTTTTGGCGGACACTATTATACTTAGCCAGCCAGTGCTGGGACACCAGATTCAGGGTATTGCCATTTTGGCAATGGATTTTCACCCCAGAACAAAATATACGCTGGACAGATTTAAACTAGGCCTGCAACTGCTGGAACACCAGATTCAGGGTATTGCTATTTTGGCTATTGAATTTCACTACAGAAAATAATCTATCCTTTGCCAGATAGCAGACAGTATTACACTGAGCAATTAACTAGCAGAAGTTGAATCATTCACAGCTGTAGATCGATCAGTTCATTAGGTGCTGTTGCTGACTTTTCCCTGCCTAATCTCGTCCTCACAGAAGCTGCGTCCTTCCCCTACATCAGTGCTTCTCAATTATTTTCTGTCATGCCCCCCCTAGGAAGAAGAAAACATTTCGCGCCCCCCCCCCCACGCGACTGTAAATAGTATCATTTCTCTATAAAATTGTTATAAGTACACCAATCTCCCCACAGGTGAGGGCCATTAACCCCCCCCCCAAATCATGTGAAGGCTCCATTAACCCCCCCCCCCCCCAATCATGTGCAGGCTCCATTAACCCCCCCTCCCCCCCAAATCATGTGCAGGCTCCATTAACCCCCCCTCCCCCCCAAATCATGTGCAGGCTCCATTAACCCCCCCCCAATCATATGCAGGCTCCATTAACCCCCCTCCCCAATCATGTGCAGGCTACATTAACCCCCTCCCCAATCATGTGCAGGCTACATTAACCCCCTCCCCAAATCATGTGCAGGGTCCAGGCTTCCCCCTCCCCCAAATCATGTGCAGGCTCTCTCCCCCAATAGGGTCCAGGGTCCCCCACCTACCCAATACTTACCTCCCTGGAAGCGCTGGATGCAGGCCTCTTCCGGTCTGTGTCCCGCTGTGCACTCTGCTCAGGCGGCGCGATGACGTCATCGTGCCGCCTGAACCGCTCTGATAGGCTGCCGGCACAAGGCCCGCAGCCTATCAGAGGAGCAGGGGAGGGAGACGCCTCTCCCTCCACTGCCGCACAGCACAGCGATCTGTATCGCTGTCCAGAGGACGGCGATACAGATCACTATGGAGATGAACGCTTCCACAGTGGAAGGGTTCATCTCCTGTCACCTGGAGCCCCCCTTTACGGAGCCTCGCGCCCCCCATGGGGGACGCGCCCCACTATTTGAGAAACGCTGCCCTACACTAAACAGAGCAGTGTGACGTGCGGAGCTACGTGACTCCAGCTTAAATAGAGGCTGGGTCACATGCTGCACTTGGCCAATCACAGCCATGCCATTAGTAGGCATGGCTGTGATGGCTTCTTAGGGCAAGAAGTAAAACGCTAGCTGATTGGCTGCTGTGCAGCCCTTCAGAAAGCGGGAAGAAATCGCCGAACAACGGACCCGAACCCGAACTTTTTTGAAAATGTTTGGGTCCGTGTCTCGCACAACCCAAAATTCGGTACGAACCCGAACTATGCTCGAACTGTTCGCTCAACACTATTGATGACCTATCCTGAGGACAGGTCATCAATAAAAATACCTTGGACAACACCTTTAAGTATATTGCTACACGTGAATCAAGTAAAGTTCACCTTGTTTGAGAACTGTGTCCACTGGATTTAACAATCCTAGAGTGTAAAACGATGCATGCCACTCACTGCCAAAAGGATTCCGTCTGTAAGATGTGACTCTCCTACATATACAATCTTTGTAATCTTTGTTTGCTCTAAAAAGGATTTTCTGGATTTATAAAAAAAAGAAAATGACTTAGGCCTTATGCACACGACCGTTGTTTGAATCCGTGTCTGTTGTGCAATTTTTCGTGATTTTCTGCGGACCCATTGGTTTTCAATGGGTCCGTGGAAAACTCGGCAAATGCACCGTTTGTCCTCCACGTCCGTGGTCCGTGATTCCAGTCCATCAAAAAAATATAACCTGTCCTATTCTTGTCCGTGAAAAACGGTTCACGGACCCATTCAAGTCAATAGGACCGTGAAAAAATGCGGATGGCCATCCGTGTGTCATCCGCGTTCCGCGTCCATTTTTTTTGCGTATCCCTTGGCAGGCACTTGGCAAAAATTGTCAGCCTGTCTTTTGATAAAATCTTTTGGGTCATGTCCGCTAAAAAAACGGAAGACACACGGAAACACAACGGAAACAAAAACTGACACGGATCACGGAACAACGGAACCCCGTTTTGCGGACCGCAAAAAAATACTGTCGTGTGCATGAGGCCTTATACACATATGTGTCTGAATGCTCACCAGTCCAGATGATGCCACCATAGCTCATTAATACTTATTTTTTACTTCCCACCAGCAGAACAGTTGTTTTTCTGCTGCTATGATCTATTGAAATGTTGGTAAGGAAGAAGCATGGTATTATGACAACCCCACTAAGAATGATGGAATGGACACAGATACTCAGGCTTGTTAAACAGTAAACTTGATATTGGATGAAGCACAATCTTGGTGGTTGCAAAACACCAACTCTTAATGGCTTGAACTCCACATTTAATGGTTCCAAGCACAAAGTTAAGCTGGAGTCACGTAGCGCCGCACGTCACTCTGCTCTGATAAGTGTAGAGAGAGGACCCAGCTTCTGTGAGCAGGGCTGGTGCAAGGATTTTTGCCGCCCTAGGCAAAGATCCATTTTGCCACCCCCTCATGTCATTCACTCACTGACACACACACGCTGACACACATACACTCACTCAGACACTCACTGAATGACGTACACAGAAACTCACTGAAAGACACACACACACATACACTCACTGACAGACAGACACACACTCACTCAGACACTCACTGACAGACACTCACTCACTGATACACACACACAGAAACTCACTGACAGACACACACAGACACTCACTGACAGACATACACCTACCCACTGAAATACACAGAAACTCACTGATAGACAAACACACACATATACACTCACACAGACACTCACTGACAAACATACACACACACAGACAAATACACACTCACATACCATACACTCACTGACAGATGCACACACATGCACTCACACACTCACTGACAGACAGACACACACACAGACACTCATGACAGACATACACACACTCACTGACAGACATACTCTCACTCACTGACAAACACACACACATACACACTTACTGACAGACAGACATACACACTCACTGACATACACAAACTCACTCAATGACAAACACTAACTCACTGACATACACACACAGACACTCAATGACAGACACACATACACCTACTGACAGACATACACTCACTTACTGACATACATACACTCACTCACTGACAGACACACACAGGCAGACACTCACTCAGTCAAACACTTAAACAATCACCTCCCTGAGGTCCAGTGTGGTTCAGCTCCTTAGTCCTCCAGCACGCCGATTAGTATGCCGGGGCTGGGGACGTCATACTTCGGCTCCCGGCATCACAGAGGGCACACGAAGAGGAGTGGGAAGCTGCTAGAACAGGCTCCCTTGCCGCCCGCCTCCTCTCCTCCGGTAATTTACTGGCAGAGCAGGCACCTGCCACCAGGGTAAGCAGGTGCCTGCTCTGCCATATTTAAGAAGGACCCCCACCTCCTGACCCACCTGTAAGGGGCTGGGGGCGGCTCAAGAGCCGCTTGCCTATCGCTGCAGCCCCAGACAGGGAGAGCCCACCAGGCCGCCCCCAGCAGGCTGGTGCCCTAGGCGAACACCTAGTTCGCCTAAAGGTTGGCGCTGGCCCTGTCTGTGAGGGCGAGATTAGGCAGGGAAAAGTCAGCAAAAACACCTAATGAAGTGATCGATCTACAGCTGTGAATCATTCAACTTCTACTAGTTAATTGCTCACTGGTTTTTAGGCTGCACAGAGCGTTTTTCTGTCACTTTGATCGGCGGACATTTTGTGTCTTGTGGTGCACCAGCACACGCTGCCACCAAGTCCATCAATACATCAATTTTTTTTTTGATATATCCTACATCAGGGGCTTGGCTGTGCTTATTGTCACCCCTAGAAAATCAGAATAGAAATTTCTATATTTTATTAAGGGGTTAAATTCAATTGCCAAAATAGCAATCCCCTAAATCTGGTGTTCCAGCTGTGGCTAGCCAAGTGTAATACTATCTGCTGTCTGGCAAAGGCTATATTTTGTTCTGGGGTGAAATTCAATAGCCAAAATAGCAATACCGTAAATCTGGTGTCCCAGCAGTGGCTGGCAAAGTTTAATAGTGTCCGGCAAAGGATAGATAATTTTCTGGGGTGAAATTCAATTGCAAAAATAGAAATACAGTAAATCTTGTGTTCCAGCTGTGACTGGACAAGTTTAATAGTGTCCGGCAAAGGATTTATTATTTTCGGGGTGAAATTCATTTGCCAAAATAGAAATACAGTTAATCTGGTGTTCCAGCTGTGACTGGACAAGTTTAATAGTGTCCGTCATAGGATATATTATTTCCTGCGGTGAAATTCAGTTTCAAAAATAGAAATACCGTAAATCTGGTGTTCCAGCTGTGACTCAACAAGTTTAATAGTGTCCGGCAAAGGATATATTTTTTTCAGCGGTGAAATTTAATTGCTAAAATAGCAATACCCTGAATCTGGTGTTCCAGCTGTGAATGGACAATTTCCATAGTGTCCGTCAAAGGATATATTATTTTCTGGAGTGAAAGTCATGTAGAAAAAATAGAAATACAGTAAATCTGGTGTTCCAGCTGTTGCAGTCCTAGTTTAAACCTTTCCGTAAAAGGGTATATTTTTTTCTGGGGTGAAATTTAATTACCAAAATAGCAATACCCTGAATATGGTGTTCCAGCTGTGACTAAACAAGTTTAATAGTATCCGTCAAAGGATAGATTTTGTTCTGGGGTGAAATTCAATTGCCAAAATAGCAATACCCTGAATCTGGTGTTCCAGCTGTGACTGGACAATTTCCCTAGTGTCTGTCAAAGGATATAATATTTTCTGGGGTGAAATACAGTTGCAAAAATAGAACTACAGTAAATCTGGTGTTCCAGCTGTTGCAGGCCTAGTTTAAATCTGTCCATAAAAGGGTATATTTTTTTCTGGGGTGAAATTTAATTGCAAAATAGCAATACCCTGAATCTGGTGTTACAGCTAATGCGGGCCTAGTTTAAATCTGTCTATAAAAGGGTTTATTTTTTTCTGGGGTGAAATTGAATTGCCAAAATAGCAATACCCTGAATCTGGTGTTCCAGCTGTTACTGGACAATTTCCCTAGTGTCCGTCAAAGGATATATTATTTTCTGGGGTGAAATACAGTTGCAAAAATAGAAATACAGTAAATCTGGTGTTCCAGCTGTGACTGGACAAGTTTCATAGTGTCCAGCAAAGGATATATTTTTTTCTGGGGTGAAATTCAATTGCCAAAATAGCAATACCCTGAATCTCGTGTTCCAGATGTTGCAGGCCAAATGTTAGTCTGTCCGTAAAAGGGTGTATTACACTCAGCGTGCACCTCCAAGTATATTTCTTTCCTTAAAAGGGTATATTACAAAAAGTGTTACATTACAATTGCTAAAAGCATAATCCTGTAAATCTGCACGCACTATTGTGCATCTCATAGTGTATTTCTGTCTGTAAAAGGGTATATTACACTCAAGGTGTATATACAAGTGCTCAGAGGGTCATCCTCAATAACTTCACACGCTACCGTGCATCTCCAAGTGTATTTCTGTCCGTTAAAGGGTATATTACACAAAGTGTTAAAATACAATTGCTGAAGGCATAATCCTACATATTTTTTCACACGCTACTGTGCATCTCCAAGTGTAAATCTGTCCATAAAAGGATACATTTCATCCAGGGCCTAAATACTAGGCCTACAATTGATATTCCACTAAATCAGTGGTTACTGCTGTGCCTGGATTAGTGTAATACGGTACATAAATAAATAAGAAGATAGTGTTAGGTGCCTGTAAAAAAAGGCCTGAATTTGAAATCAATACATTGGGCCAAATATTTTTTTTCTTATTGTGGTGCTTGGTGAACAGTAACAATGAGAAAAACATCTAGTAAGCGACGCGGACGCGGTCTTGGTGGTGTTAGTGGACCCTCTGGTGCTGGGAGAGGACGTGGCCATTCTGCCACAGCCACACGTCCTAGTGAACCAACTACCTCAGGTTCCAGTACCCGCCAAAATTTTGCAGCCGTATTTGGTGAGGCCCAATGCCGTTCTAGGGATGGTAAGGCCTCAGCAAGTACAGGCGCTAGTCAATTGGGTGGCCGACAGTGGATCCAGCACGTTCACAACATTATCTCCCACCCAGTCTTCTGCAGAAAGCGCACAGGTGGCGCCTGAAAACCCAACAACATGCGCGTAGGAAGCCCCAAAAATCTGGGGGGGACAGCACTTATGGGGCCCGTGTCCCCGCCCACCCTCAAGCCACGCCCACATATTTTTCCGCCCCCCCCCCCCAAGAGCCAAAAATCTCTCTCTACCCCCTCCCTTATGGGCCAGTGGGTCCAGTTTAAAAAAAAAACACACACACACAGAGACACACAAAACAAGACACTTATACTTACCTTCATCCGTCACAGCGATGCGATGCAGGCCTCTTCCGGCCTGTGTCCCGCGCTGCACGGCTAACAGACGGCGCGATTACGTCATCGCGCCGCCTGTACCAACATCTGATAGGCTGCCGGCCTAGTGCTGGCAGCCTATCAGAGGAGCAGGGAAGGGAGAAGCCTCTCCCTCTCCTGCTCCGCAGCACAGCCATCTGTATCGCTGTCCTGGGGACGGCGATACAGATAACTGTGGAGATGAACGCTTCCACAATGGAAGCGTTCATCTCCCTGTGCCCCGCCACCGCCGCACACATTGCGCTGCCGCTGGGGGATTTTACATACCTGTCCCCCCCGCATTATTTCCTGGGGGGGGATTCGTCCCCCCCGTCCCCCCGCTTCCTACGCCCGTGCCCATCAGTCTGTCACATCACCCCCATGCATATCAGGGAAACTGTCAGAGCCTCAAGTCATGCAGCAATCTTTTATGCTGTTTAAAGACTCTGCTGGCAGGGTTTCCCAAGGGAATCCACCTAGCCTTTCCCCAGTGGTGGAAGACATAGAATGCACTGATGCACAACCACTTATGTTTCCTGATGATGAGGACATGGGAATACCACCTCATCGGAGTCCGCACATCTCTGATGATGATGAAACACAGGTGCCAACTGCTGCGTCTTATTGCAGTGTGCAGACCGAACAGGAGGTCAGGGAGGAAGACTGTGTTTAAGACGATGCAGGGTACGTTGAGGTCCTAGAGCCCACATGGAATGAAGCTCGTGCCACTGACTTTCATAGTTCAGAGGAAGAGGCAGTGGTGAGACCGAGCCAACAGCGTAGCAAAAGAGGGAGCAGGGGGCAAAAGCAGAATAGCCGCTGCCAAGTGAGTTCGCCTGCTACTGGCCACCGCCACCAGGGACCGAGCACCCCAAAGGCAGCTTCAAGGAGTTCCCTGGCATGGCACTTCTTTAAACAATGTGCTGATGACAAGACCCGAGTGGTTTGCACACTGTGCCATCAGAGCCAGAAGCAAGGCATTAACGTTCTGAACCTTAGCACAACCTGCATGACCAGGCATCTACATGCAAAGCATGAACTGCAGTGGAGTAAACACCTTAAAAACAAGGAACTCACTCAGGCTCCCACTGCTTCCTCTTCTGCTGCTGCCTCGGCCTCTTCCTCCGCCTCGGGGGGAATGTTGGCACCTGCCGCCCACCAAACAGAGGATGTGCCACCAACACCACCACCTGCGTCACCAAGCATCTCCACCATGTCACACGGCAGCGTTCAGCTCTCCATCTCACAAACCTTGGAGAGAAAGTGTAAATTCCCACCTAGCCACCCTCGAGCACTGGGCCTGAATGCTAGCATTTTTAAACTACTGGCCTTTGAAAAGCTGTCATTCAGGCTGGTGGACACAGACAGCTTCAAACAGCTGATGGCCATGGCTGTCCCACAGTATGTTGTTCCCAGCCGCCAATACTTCTCCAAGACAGCCATGCCTTCCCTGCACAATTAAGTATCCGATAAAATCAAGTGTGCACTGCGCACGGCCAGGAACACTATATCTCCATAACTGCACACTGGGTAAATGAAGTGGCGGCTGGCCCCCAGACGGAGAGTTCTTTGGCGCACGTCCTTCCGCCGCCAAGGATCGCAGGGCATCATTCTTTTCCTCCTGTAGCCTCCTCCTCCTACTCGGCTTCCTCCTCCTCTGCTTCCACCTGTTCATCCAGTCAGCCACACACCTTCACCACCAACTTCAGCACAGCCTGGGGTAAACGTCAGCAGGCCGTTCTGAAACTCATATGTTTGGGGGACAGGCCCCACACCGCGCAGGAGTTGTGGCGGAGTATTGAACAACAGACCGACCAGTGGTTTCTGCCGGTGGGCCTCAAGCCCGGCCTGGTGGTGTGCGATAATGGGCAAAATCTCGTCGCAGCTCTGGGACTAGCCGGTTTGACGCACATCCCTTGCCTGGCGCATGTGCTGAATTTGGTGGTGCAGAAGTTCATTCACAACTACCCCGACATGTCAGAGCTGCTGCATAAAGTGCGGGCCGTCTGTGCACGCTTCCCGCGTTCACATCCTCCCGCTGCTCGCCTGTCTGCGCTACAGCGTAACTTCGACCTTCCCGCTCACTGCCTCATATGCTACGTTCCCACCAGGTGAAACTCCACCTTGCACATGCTGGAGAGACTGTGCGAGCAGCAGCAGGCCATAGTGGAGTTTCAGCTGCAGCACGCACGGGTCAGTCGCACTGCGGAACAGCACCACTTCACCACCAATGACTGGGCCTCCATGCGAGACCTGTGTGCCCTGTTGCGCTGTTTCGAGATCTGGATATTGTTGCTGTCTGCCAGCAAGCTGCCCTGACTCCATTATGTTGCTGGCCTACCACCATGTTCCATATGGATGCTGCTGCATCCATCATGCCACTGTGGCCTTTATGCCACTGCTGCTGTTTGCTACCATCATATCTGTAAGGTTGCTGCTGCTTCTGCTGCCTCCATCATGCCACTGGAGCCATCATGCCACTGCTGCAACATGCCAACCATTATATTCTGTATGGCCTCTGCAGCCATCATCTAACCATTGCCACCACCATGCCACTGCTGCGACTTGCCAACCATCATATTCTGTATGGCTGTTGCTGCCTCCATCATGCCACTTCCCCCATCATGGTACTGCTGCTGCCTGCCGTAAATAATGTTCCAAATGGCTGCTACCTCCATCATGCTGCTGCCTGCCTTCTAACATGTACCATATGGCTACAGGACGACATTTGTCACATCAATGTTGTACAACAATTTTTGTAATGATAGTCAATGGTGTTGCATTGCGACATGCTGCCATTGCAATGCTACTGGTGCACAAAAATCCATCCAAGTTGGAATTTTTTGCGGCTGTCGCATCGCAGTCACAGCAAGTCGCATGTCGCACTGCGACACTGTTGACTATCATTACAGAAAATATTGTGGGATGTTGCTGCAACAAATAGTTGCATGTAGTCATACAGTTGTGTTCAAAATTATTCAACCCCCACTGAAATTGAGTGTTTTGGCCAGTTTGACATTGATTTTGATCATTTCAGTCATCTTGTTTACAATTAAATCAAAGAGGCACTTGTAAGTCAGACAAATATAACATAACATTTATAATGAAATAACCACAAATGTCTTTTCTGTGTTCACATCATTATCAGTTTTATTCAACCCCCAAGTGACATTCAATCTCAGTACTTAGTACAACATCCTTTTCCAGTTATAACAGCTTTTAAACATGAAGCATAGCTTGACACAAGTGTCTTGCAGAGATCTACGGGTATCTTCGCCCATTCTTCATGGGAAAAAGCCTCCAGTTCAGTCACATTCTTAGGCTTGCGCGCTGCAACTGCTTTCTTTAAGTCCCACCAGAGGTTCTCAATCGGATTTAAGTCTGGTGACTGCGATGGCCACTTCAAAATGTTCCAGCCTTTAATCTGCAACCATGCTCTAGTGGACTTGGAGGTATGCTTGGGATCATTGTCCTGTTGAAAGGTCCAACGTCTCCCAAGCCTCAGGTTTGTGACGGACTGCATAACATTTTCATCCAATATCTCCTGGTACTTAAGAGAAATCATGGTACCTTGCACAAGCTGAAGCTTCCCTGTACCTGTAGAAGCAAAACAGCCCCGAAGCATGATTGACCCCCCACCATGCTTCACAGTAGGCAAGGTGTTCTTTTCTTCATAGGCCTTGTTCTTCCTCCTCCAAACATAGCGTTGATCCATGGGCCCAAACAGTTCTAATTTTGTTTCATCAGTCCACAGAACACTATCCCAAAACTTTTGTGGTTTGTCCACGTGACTGTTGGCATACTGCAGTCGACTCTTCTTATTCTTTGGAGACAGTAAGGGGGTGCGCCTGGGAGTTCTGGCATGGAGGCCTTCATTACACAGTGTGCGCCTTATTGTCTGAGCTGAAACTTCAGTACCCACATCTGACAAATCTTTTTTCAGTTCCTCAGCAGTCACACGGGGACTTTTCTCCACTTTGCGCTTCAGGTAGAGCACAGCAGTCGAAGTCAGCATGTTCTTTCTGCCACGACCAGGTAGCGTTTCAACAGTGCCCTTTGCCTTGAATTTGCGAATGATGCTTCCTATGGTGTCTCTTGGTATGTTTAACATCTTTGCAATCTTCTTATAGCCATTGCCCTTCCTGTGAAGAGAAATCACCTCTTCTCTTGTCTTCCTGGACAATGTCTAGAAGGAGCTGAGTATCACAGTCATTTTAAATCTGCCTAAATGGTGCTTATTATGCTTGATTGCTGCTCCTTGACACCCACAGGTGTTTTCAATACCTGATCGAAAACACTTGAATGAACCTCTGTTCTTAAGGGGTTTTTAAGGGGTTGAATAATTGTGTCAATGAAGAAGTCACAAAAAAAACATTTAATACTGTATTACAAAAACAATTGATGTCATTTTAGTTGCATTTGGTTCTTTAAAAAGTCCTTGTAAGATTTCATTCTGAACACAATTACAAATGTACACTAAATTCCCTAAAACCCTTTACAGCATTGGGGGTTGAATAATTTTGAACACAACTGTACCCTTAATGCTATGCATCTGCCACTACTACCACTACCACCACTACTACTATAACTACTACTACCCATAGACAGCTGACCTACAGCTTTTACTGCCGGTACAATTGCAGCCTAGTGTTGAGCGCGAATATTTGAATAGCGAATTTTTATCGCGAATATCGGCACTTCGCTAATTCGCGAATATTTCGAATATAGCGCTATAAATTCGCTATTTCGAATATTTGTTTTTTGTTTTTTTTAGTTATATTTTTTTTCCCACTTCCCAAAAGTAGTTCTTACCTGTCCTGAGGATTCCTGGCTTCCTGGCTGCTCCAGTCAGTGCCCATTGCCGCTTCTGCCAACTTCCGTGCTCATGGAGCGTCCCCATCACCATGGGAACGTCTCCATAAACTAAAACGTACTGTCGGATTTGAGAATTACGAATTAATCGAAATGCGATTTATTCAAGCTATATTAATCGCATTGCGATTACAACTTAGCAGTGCACTGCTATCTTACATATTAGGCTAGAATTAACGAATATGGAATATAGCAGCAGTGCTAACTAGAAATCATAATGCGATTACTCCAAGTTACATTAATCGCATTGCGATTTCAATTAGCACTGCTATAATATATTCCATATTCGTTAACTTCGTTAATTCTAGCAAGCTGACCCATTATAAACCCATCCCTAAGTTGAAATCCCAATGCGATTAATATAACTTAAAGTAATCGCATTGCGATTTCTATTTAGCACTGCTGCTATATTCCATATTCGTTAATTCTAGCCTAATATGTAAGATAGCAGTGCTAAGTTGTAATCGCAATGCGATTAATATAACTTGAATTAATCGCATTGCGATTTCAACAGACATGGTTTACTATGGTTGCTAAAACGAAGATGGAGAATACTTCGTTATCTTCGTTTTGAGGAATATGACGAATACATTTGTCATATTCGCTAATTCTACCAAGCCAACCATAGTAAACCAGGTCTAAGTAGAAATCGCAATGCGATTAATTCAAGTTATATTAATCGCATTACGATTTCAACGTAATTCTCAAATCCGACAGTACATTTTAGTATAGAGACGTTCTTGGCTTGGTAGAATTAGCGAATATGATTAATGTATTCATCATATTCCTCAAAACGAAGATAACAAGGTATTCTCCATCTTCATTTTAGTAACCTATTCGTCAACTTCGCTAATTCTAGCAATCAAATAGGAAGGTTGACTATAGAGACACCTGTGTTTAATTCGCTATGCGATTATATTATATATATTTTTTTTTTATAAATAGAATAATTATCAAGTAATATAATTACTCTATTAAAAAAAGCAAAGTAATATAATCGCATAGCGAATTAAACACAGCTGTCTCTATAGTCAACCCTCCTATTTGATTGCTAGAATTAGCGAAGTTGACGAATAGGTAGCTAAAACGAAGATGGAGAATACTTCGTTATCTTCGTTTTGAGGAATATGACGAATACATTCGTCATATTCGTCATCTTCGCTATAATTCTAGATATGAAACCAATAGGAAAGTAGCCTAAGTTAAAATAGCAATACACGATTATTTAAATCGCATATTAATCGCAATAACTAAAATAATGACGAATATTCGATTTTGACGAATGTGAAACGAATATTCTTTCGAATATTCGCGAATTTCGTCGAAATTGAATATGGCAACTGCCGCTCATCACTATTGCAGCCACGTGCCTCTTACAATTAACCTCCCCTCTCCACATGCATACTGCATCGCTGCTGCTCCCAATTAAAAGATTAAAAGGAAGCATTTTTATAGGCTTGTTCACAATGAGCCACTTTTTCTTTTGACAACAAGTACTTCTGCGTGTCGTATGGGCAGGCATTCTGACCCCATCAATCCACTTTTTTTTTGGGGGGGGGGGAGTTATCCCATTACACCATGTGTGTTTGAACCTGATATGGGACAATTTTGGGAAGCTTTGGAAATATGAGAAAGCATAACACAATTGGTGCAGTGTGATTTAAGCATCCTGTTTGTTATCTTCAAACGTGTTTCACTCATAGCTATTTATGTCAGTGTCATTCAGACATCATTTACTATTGCTGTCATTAAGGTCAAGAGCTTGCGGAGCAGGGAAGGAAAAAGCTTAATCAAATAAAAATTATCAAAAAGAGATAACAAGTTTTCCTCAAAATTCTGTCTTAGGAGACTATAAGGGGTTATATATCAATTTTCAGGGCAATTAGAGCCACTTTGGTTTGGCCCAAATCAATTTGGGTCCAAATTGAACTTTTTGAAAAATTTGGTGAACCTGAACTAAACCAAATCTCGACAGGTTTGCTCATCCTTAATTCTAATTAACTCAGATGCACCTGTACTATGTGGAAACAGGAAAACCAGACAAACTGTTATCAGCCAATCAGCCATTATTCAGAATCCAGACGAAGTGCAGGTATGCACGAAACGACTGTCGTCTAGATGTTCATATCCATGTTTATGTAACCTGCAGAAAGCAATAAAGCAAGAAGATTTTTACTCCCGGGTTTCAAATGAGCAATGTAAAATGAGTGCAATCAAGACATGCTATTGAACTCTTTCTAAGGATACATATTAAAGATAAAAAAAATTTGCACACCCTTTATAAATCCACAATAAAATGTGATGTCAGTTCAACAAGTAATAAATGCTATTATGTAGAGAAAGTTAATACAAGGCACATTATACACTGCTCATTTCCAAGTTATGACCACCCTGCAATACATCAGCGGTGGCCGTGCTTGCACACTATAGAAAAAAAGCACCAGCCTATGTGAACTCCAATGGTCCCGGCCACCAGAGAGGCCGGCACTTTTTCTATAGTGTGCAAGCAAGACCACCATGGAAATGAGCAGTGTATAATGTAATGGAAAAATGAATACAGCCAGCAAAGGAAGTAATACGGACAACAACAATACATTAGTAAGTGGCTTGTATTTACTTTTGCTACATAATAAATGCCATTGGTGAAGTGACATATAGAGGCTGTTGATAGATATTTGGATAAGATTACTGATCCTCGGCTTTCAGAGGTACAGAGGAGTTAAGAGAGTATTAGAATACAGGGTGGGCCATTTATATGGATACACCTTAATAAAATGGGAATGGTTGGTGATATTAACTTCCTGTTTGTGGCACATTAGTATATGTTAGGGGGGAAACTTTTCAAGATGGGTGGTGACCATGGCGGCTATTTTGAAGTCGGCCATTTTAAATCCAAATTTTGGTTTTTTTTTCAATAGGAAGAGGGTCATGTGACACATCAAACTTATTGGGAATTTCACAAGAAAAGCAATGGTGTGCTTGGTTTTAACGTAACTTTATTCTTTCATTAGTTATTTACAAGTTTCTCTTTGTTTACATGGTTTTTTTTATTATTGTGAAGCAAACAACAAATAGTACAAAATAACAGAAAAAGTCAATGTGCATAACTATTCACCCCCCTAAAATCAATACTTTGTAGACCCACCTGTTGCAGAAATCACAGCTCCAAGTCACTTTGGATAGGTCTCTATGAGCTTGTCACATCTTACCATAGGTATTTTTGCCCATTCCTCCTTGCAAAATTGCTCCAGCTCCTTCAAGTTGGATGGTTTGCGCTTGTGAAACACAGATTTTCAATTGGATTGAGATCTGGGCTTTGACTAGACCAGTCCAACACATTTACATGTTTCCCCTTTACACCACTCAAGTGTTGCTTTAGCAGTGTGTTTGGGGTCATTGTCCTGCTGGAAGGTGAACCTCAGTCCTAGCCTCAAATCATGCACAGAGTGGTACAGGTTTTGCTCAAGAATATCCCTGTATTTAGCACCATCCATCTTTCCCTCAACTCTGACCAGTTTCCCAGTCAAGGCTGCTGAAAAACATCCCCACAGCATGATGCTGCCACCACCATATTTCATTGTGGGGATGGTGTTCTTTGGGTGATGCGATGTGTTGGGTTTGCACCAGACATAGGGCCAGATTTATCATTAGCCTAAGTCACTTTTCTGGAGTTGAAAAGTCGCAAAAAATTGCGCAAAAAGCCAAATTGCGCAATTTTTTGCGACTTTTTGGAGACTTACGCCACTCACTCCAAAACCAAGTTTATGGTGTTTATGGCGTTTTGTCGTATGTAAATCACTTGCAAGACAGATTTATTATTGCGACTTTTTAAATAGTCGCAAAAAAGTCGCAAAAAATTGCGCAAACTCACTCCACTCATGACCATGCTTATGTTTGACAAAATCACTTTTTTAAAATTGCGACTTTTCCAAAGACAAAGCCAAAATACAACTAGGAACCAGAAATACACCAGATTTATCAACCTCTGAAAGAGCCCATGATAAATTTGACTTGACTCAAATACACATACGCCTTCTTTGAAAGTGGAGTGAACTGCAAGAGTAATGATAAATCTGGCCCGTAGTGTGTTCTTTGATGGCCGAAAAGTTCAATTTTAGTCTCATCAGACCAGAGCACCTTTCTCCATGCATTTTGGGAGTCTCCAACATGCCTTTTCGCAAACTTACAACGTGCCTTTTTGTTTTTTATTGAAAGTAATTGCTTTCTTCTGGTCACTCTGCCATAAAGCCCAACTCTATGGATTGTACGGCTTATTGTCATCCTATGTGGAACTCTGCTCCAGGGTTACCTTAGGTCTCTGTGCTGCCTCTCTGATTAATGCCCTCCTTGCCCGGTCCGGGAGTTTTGGTGGGCGGACGT
The DNA here is from genome assembly GCA_033119425.1 of Bufotes viridis. Lineage (NCBI taxonomy): Eukaryota > Metazoa > Chordata > Amphibia > Anura > Bufonidae > Bufotes > Bufotes viridis. The sequence goes on along the minus strand of CM065589.1, from coordinate 478,560,636 downwards.
CTCTTGGCAGTTTGCTGTTGTGCCATGTTCTTTCCATTTGTTTATAATAGATGTGATGGCACTCCTGGGGATCATCAAAGATTTGGATATTTTTTTATAACCTAACCCTGACTTATACTTCTCAACAACATTGTCCCTCACTTGTTTGGAGAGTTCCTTGGTCTTCATGGCAGTGTTTGGTTAGTGAAGCCTCTTGCTTAGGTGTTGCAGCCTCTAGGGTCTTTAAAAAAAAGTGTGTATATGTAATGTCAGATCATGTGACACTTAGATTGCACACAGGTGGACATCATTTCACTAATTATGTGATTTCTGAAGTTAATTGGTTGCACCAGAGCTTTTTATGAGCTTCCTAACAAAGAGGGTGAATACATATGCACATGCCAATTTTCTATTTCTGAACAATAGTTTTATTTATATATTTTTCTCATTTTACTTTACCAACTTAGACTATTGTGTTCTGAAACATCACATAAAATTCAGATTAATAAAACATTGAACTTAAGGCTGTAATGTAACAAAACGAGAAAAAAGTCAAGGGGGTGAATACTTTTGCAAGGCACTGTACATCCTGACCAGAGTAGGTTTATACCAAATAGGAGAACTATTTGTAATCTATGTAGACTATTTGGTAATATCCATTTGGGCAGCAGGGAAATCTGCTCCATCCTGTCATTGGATGCCTTTAAGGCATTTAGCTGATCTTAGGGAGACCAGCTACAAAAATACCGTGGAGCCTCACTTAAGAGTCTCAAACACAGCAATCCAAAGTGCAAAGCTCCCTGGGAAACATAAAATGCAAAAAGATTGTGGAGCCCCAGTTATGGGTCTACAACACAGTGAAAGCCAGATATCCCTCAAAGGAAGGAAAAACAAGCAAAGGGGTGTCTCCATTACAGAGATCACCAAAACCACCATATTAAGTGGCCCCTATGTCAAGATCCCGCTCTTTTACAAGCTTTAAGGATGTGACGGGGAAGACCTAAGCAAGTTATCCATCCACAGACAGCTGTTTCGGGGTGTTGCCCCTCATCAGTGTGGAGTAGGATTCTGGCTAACCGGGAGCGATGCTTTGGTGACTACTCACCAGTCTGTGGATGGATAACTTGCTTAGGTCTTCCCCGTCACATCCTTAAAGCTTGTAAAAGAGCGGGATCTTGACATAGGGGCCACTTAATATGGTGGTTTTGGTGATCTCTGTAATGGAGACACCCCTTTGCTTGTTTTTCCTTCCTTTGAGGGATATCTGGCTTTCACTGTGTTGTAGACCCATAACTGGGGCTCCACAATCTTTTTGCATTTTAAGGCATTTGACAGGGTACAGTGGATTTTTCTCTGGAAGGTGGTGTCAAGGATTGTACTAGGGGTGTCACAGAGCGCCGGCGACGCGATCTTCCTGCGATGCGCCGCCGGCATCCTGCCTCTTTCCCTAAGTGGGGACGCACGCGGTGTCCCCGTCTCCCAAGTAACAGGGGGTCTGTGCGGTCGGCGTCCTCCATTCCCATGGCAACAGTATCAGGCTGAGCACCGAGCTGGTCACTTGGGGCTTGGCTTCTGTGTCTGAGTGGATCATGTGATGCTGGCCACATCACATGACCTTAGCCTTTCATTATTTATACAGGCAGCCTGCTGGCCACAGGTTGCCTGTGATTTTGGTCCTGTGCCTAACTGCTACTACTCAGCGGCTAGTCTGGATTTTGACCCTTGGCTTTTGTTTCCGACCCGACTTCATCTGCCCTTGTGTACTGACGTGACCTCAAAGTTTGACCCTCGGCTTGTACTCTGACTCGTCCTTGCTATTCCTTGTGTACTGACGTGATATCCTGGTTTGACCCTTGACGTGTTTGCTTACCGTTCTTGTTACCCCTGTTCGCCTACATTAGTGTTTATCTCTGGCATTTCAGTATTGCTCCTGACACTTTACGTGACTTCGGATCCATCTGCAGGGTTCCCTCCTACTGCCTCTGCCTGGCTATATTCTGTCTCTGTCCGCTCTGCCTCTCTTAGGGACCGTCGCCCAGTTACGCCCCGTCGCCTAGGACGGGTAGTGTAAGTAGGCAGGGACAGAGGCGTGGGTGGCAGCTAGTGGGTGCACATCCTCTTCCCTACTCCCTAGTTCATGACAGGGGGACAACTTACTTATTGGGTAAACATTTTTATACTAACCCTACAGCGACGAGTAAGGTTAATGTGAAGAGAATGATTCATTTACTTTATCACCTTCCCTTTTTACTTTTTGTGTTTTTTAATGAACCTCTAGCAAGTAACAGGATATAGACAGATAAACATACATATTCATGTACATTTACAGTGGAAGTGGGTGTTCTTAACTGCACTTGGGGTTGTGGACAGTGATCAAAAATATTTAATTTTGAAAATGTTATTTGTGAACAGTTAACAGATATGGAATTTAAGAGAATGTTAAATAATAATAATCAGTTATTGGAACAGATTATGGGGCATGAAGTCCCAATGTGAATCTAACTTTCCAGTGGTCTAGATGATTTCCTGTCTGGCTGGAAGGGGAGAAAGGGATGTTGGTTTGATTGTATTTGGTAGGGATTAAGGATGAGCAAACCAGTTCAGTCCAAACTATGCTACTTTTCGGACGGCAGACGATCAGAATCTTTCCGGGTTTGTTTTGGTTGCTGTACGGTTATGAGACGTTTTAGTGCACATGGCAGGAAAAAAAGCTTTAGGGAGGAAGCAGAAGGGTTCTCATGCAACCCTGAGAGGGAGTGTGTGTGGAGGGGGGGGGGCTTGTTCTTCCAGACTGACAAACAGCCTGGATGAGCCAATCAGTACTGCAGCAGGCAGAGAGGGGCTCTAGCAGAAAGAGAAGAACGCCATTCTGTGCTTGGTTGTGAAAGAGGGTGGTTGGGTCTTACAGTGTCTTCCTGGAAAGCAATCTTGGGGAGTCAGGGACAGTGAAAAATCAATCAGGGACAGTAAGAAATATATATATATATATATATATATATATATATAGTATTATTTGAAAAAAAAATTAATAATCAAATGACACCTATACCCAAATATAAACTTAATTTGTTAATGTCTGAGAACATAATATTGTTTTCTGAATATTTAATTCAGAAAACATCACACTTTTGGATAAAGAGTCCCTCTTTAAAGGATAAAACTCCACTATCCATATTTCTAGACATTTCATGTCACCTTCATCTTTAGTGGTCAACAGCAATCTGTGTTGTTTTTACTTTGGAGATAAAAGATCAATCAACCGGAACAGAAGGCTAATCCTTTCTTGCTTCTCAAAGACTACAACTTGTAATTGGCTCTTCAGTGCCAAAAAAACAATTTGATGCTCCTTGATCACATATGCAAATTACACTCTAGTCTCTGAAGGCTCATATCTTCTCTTTTCAACTTTAATCTAACAGACCAACAAAAATGTAGTGACTGCAATGTTTAATTCAGTATAAATGACAAAAATTGGATTTGAAGTACATTTTTGCACTGTGTTAGGAAATGTCATTTTCAGAGAACACTGTATACATCATGATTATACAGTGTAATCATAACTAGAAACTAACAGGGTGTTTACTTTTAACTTACTATCACTATAGGTTATACATATTTTAGGAGTGCTGCGTATCCAGATTGGCATGTTAACATTTATTCAGCTAAATGATTTGTCTACTTTAGATGTTTTATTCCATACTCTTTCTCCCTATGGCTTTATCCATAAGAGATCTGGACTTTTTCCATCACAAACTAATTTAGCTTGTTTGGAAAATGAAGAGACCACAGCTGAAAAAGAAGATTTAGCCCTCAGGGATGCTGAAGGTTTAAGTATTCCAAATTGTCTGAATCCAAGAGCAAAAAGAAAAGATGAGGAAGCACTGTCTGTATCGGTGAATGAAAAGAGCAGGGTAAGTATGATCCTTTTAATATTCTTTATTGAAAAATTACACCTTTCAACGCTCCCTCATTTTCTCCCTTTGTTCGCTCGGTCAGTTACAGCTAAGTAACGCCTATCAGAGTGTTGTGTCTTTAACACAACCCCTCTAGGTGAGCACCCCTCCAACCTCACCAAGTAAGCACCCACTTGTTTGGTACTTGTTTCGAAGCTAGTCCAAGGGGTCCATAACTTTTTTTATTTTTAAGTCTATAGAGCTGTGTAGAGCTCAATAATTTTCATTGATACAATTTTGGGTGTGTGTATGACTTTTTGATCACATTTTATTCAATTTTTGTCAGAGGTAAAGACCAACAAATGTCGAATTGGCCATTTTGACTTGCTTTTCCGTTTCGCTGTTTGCCATACGTGTTACATATATTTTATATTATAATAGTATGAGTGTTTTTTTTTCATGTGTCAAGGCCCATGATGTTTATTTTTTTTATTGTTTATTTTGATTTGGGGGAAAGGAGGTCGATTTGAATATTTTATATTATAATAGTATGGGTGTTTTTTTTTCATGTGTCAAGGCCCATGATGTTTATTTTTTTTATTGTTTATTTTGATTTGGGGGAAAGGAGGCTGATTTGAATTTTTATATTTTGTAATTTTTTTTATATTTTTAAAAACATTTATGTATTTATTTTACACTTTTTGTATAGTTCCCCTAGGGAACTTGAACAAATAGTCATCAGATTGCTTCTCTTATAGACCCCAATGCATTAGCATTGGAGCCTATGAGACTTAAACTATGTTCCTATGCAGAGGCAACTCTTCCATTAGGCCACTTAGGCGGCTGCCTAAGGCCTCACACCGCCAGAAGGAGATGAGCGCTGGTGGAAGTGTCAGCTACAAGTCCCTGGTGTATTTAAATGCTATTTAGCATGTCTTTCAGAAGAGTTTGTCCTGGGATTTGAACTCACAACCTCCATTTTCAGAGGCAAGGCACTTACCCACACAGCTATGAGAGCTGTATAACCAGTTACTTTAAAAAAACTAAAAATAAATAAAAATAATATATATATATATATATATATATATAACTTCTACTGTAGACTCTGTTATAACTTTGATAGCTAGTGTACATCCATACACATGACAGCTGCCCCAGCACACTGTGTATGGATGTAGCAGAGCTGGGTGTGTTGAGGCAGCTGTTATATGTATGGATGTACACTATGTATCAAAGTTCTCTACAGTAGAAGTCTTATATATATTTTTTTAAGCAACTGGTGATACAGTTCTCATAGCTGTGTGGGTAAGTGCTTTGCCTATGATACTGGAGGTCATGGGTTGGATTCCCAGCATAAACTTTTCTGAAAGACAGGCTAAATAAGAACACGAGCACCAAATCTTTTACACTAGAGGCTGGTACAGCGCGGGAACACAGGCTGTAAGAGGCCTGCATCGCATCGCTGACATGGAGGTAAGTATAACTGTTTCTGTGGGGTTCTTTTTGCCACATGGGGGGGGGAGAGGAAATTGATACTGGCACATGGGGGGACTTGATACTGGATACTTGGCATTGGCACATGGGGGGAGGAGAGGCATGTTGGGGGGGGAGATGGCACTATGATACTGTCACATGGGGGGAGGCAATTGATACTGGCACATGGGGGGGAGGCACTTGATATTGGCACGTTAGGGGGGGAGATGGCACTATGATATTGGCACATGGGGGGGGGAGGAGAGAGGCACTTGATACTGGCACATGATGGGGGGCACCTATGGGGACACTTACTGGCACATTATGGAGGTCCCTTTTATATTGGCACATTATTAGGGACACTATAGGGGAGAGTGGCACTATGGGGCATCTGGGGGCACTATAAGGGCATTAGTTGGGGTCACTATGGCATTTGTTTTACTGGCACTTTATAGGGGGCACTATGGGGGATAGGAGCACTATGGGGGCATCTGGTGGAACTAAGAATGGGCATTTTTTACTTGCACATTATAGGGGGCATTATGGGAGAGAGGAGCACTGTGGGGCCATCTGGTGGCATTATAGGGGTATTATTTGGGGTCACTATGGCATTTTTTTACTGGCACATTATTGGCACATTATAGGGGGCACTATGGGGGCATCTGGTGGCATTAAGAAGGGGAGTTTTTAACTGGCACTTTATGGTGGCACTATGGGAGAGAGGAGCACTATGGAGGCATCTGGTGGCACTACAAAGGGGCATTTTTTTTACTGGCATATTAAGGGGGGCACTATGGGGAAGGGGGAGAGAAGCACAATGGAGGCATGTGCTGGGGGCACAAAGATGGGATATTTTATACTGGAAAATTATTGGGCACTACGGGGGCATTTACTGGGGCACTATCTAGGGGTATTTTATACTGGCATATATTATGGGGACATTAGCTCAACTGCGGACACTAAGCAGGGGTACTTCTTGTACTGTCATATTATAAGAAGAATTATTACTACTAGGGGGCTATGGGGAACATACTACTATGGGCATAATGGGGCATTATTACTAAGTGTGCTCTGGCAGAGAACTATTTCTATTGGTGGGAATTTGGGGAGCACTGTTACTTTGGTGGGCACCCTGGCACAGTATAAGCTTAGCACAATTATTTTTGGGGACATTATGTTTATACTATTAGTGTCCGGGACAAAATTTATTGCACGCAGTTATTTTTTTTAGAGCACTGTGTGTCAATAATTGTTGAAGAGGGCACTATCTGTGTGGTACTAATATTTTTCAGGGAACACTTTCTGCAGTATAGCATTGGAGAGCACAGTGGGCACAGTATTGCAAATACAAAAGTATTGGAAATTTGGGAAACTATTGTCTGTTTGTCAATCTCTGCAAAGATGGGAGATGGGTGAAAAATCATCATGGCGGTCTGGTCTGAATGGAGAAGATGAGAAAAGAGAACGTCTACATCAAAGGTGACATCACTGGATGTAAGAGGTATGTGGCGCTATGTAGGAGAGGTGATGCTCCGGCTCCTCCCCCTGCCATTTGCAGAAGGAGGAATCAGAGCTGAGTGAGGACAGCAGGCCATGGGCAGGTGGCGGATGGTGGGGGGAACCACAGGCCTTGATTTTTATTATCGCTTCCATATCTTATATTCGTGAGTAGTGTTGAGCAAACAGTTCGAGCATAGTTCGGGTTCGTACAGAATTTTGGGGTGTTCTGGACCCGGACCGAAACATTTTCAAAAAAGTTCGGGTTCGTTGTTCGGCTATTTCTTCCCGCTTTCTGATGTTTCCTGATGATGAGGACATGGGAATACCATCTCATCGCAGTCCGCACGTCTCTGATGATGACGAAACACAAGTTCCAACTGCTGCGTCTTTCTGCAGTGTGCAGACCGAACAGGAGGTCAGGAAGACTGTGTGGAAGACGATGCAGGGGACAATGAGGTCCTAGACCCCACATGGAATGAAGGTCGTGCCACTGACTTTCATAGTTCAGAGGAAGAGGCAGTGGTGAGACCGAGCCAACAGCGTAGCAAAAGAGGGAGCAGGGGGCAAAAGCAGAACAGCCGCCTCCAAGAGAGTTCGCCTGCTACTGGCCACCGCCACCAGAGACCGAGCACCCCAAAGGCAGCTTCAAGGAGTTCCCTGGCATGGCACTTCTTTAAACAATGTGCTGACGACAAGACTCGAGTGGTTTGCACGCTGTGCCATCAGATCCTGAAGCGAGGCATTAACGTTCTGAACCTTAGCACAACCTGCATGACCAGGCATCTACATGCAAAGCATGAACTGCAGTGGAGTAAACACCTTAAAAGCAAGGAACTCACTCTGGCTCCCACTGCTCCCTCTTCTGCTGCTGCCTCGGCCTCTTCCTCCGCCTCGGGAGGAATGTTGGTACCTGCCGCCCACCAAACAGAGGATGTGCCACCGACAACACCACCTGCGTCACCAAGCCTCTTCACCATGTCACACGGCAGCGTTCAGCTCTCCATCTCACAAACCTTGGAGAGAAAGCATAAATTCCCACCTAGCCACCCTCGAGCCCTGGGCCTGAATGCCAGCATTTCTAAACTACTGGCCTTTGAAATGCTGTCATTCAGGCTGGTGGACACAGACAGCTTCAAACAGCTGATGTCCATGGCTGTCCCACAGTATGTTGTTCCCAGCCGCCACTACTTCTCCAAGACAGCCGTGCCTTCCCTGCACAACCAAGTATCCGATAAAATCAAGTGTGCACTGCGCAACGCCATCTGTGGCAAGGTCCACCTAACCACAGATACATGGACCTGTAAGCACGGACAGGGACGCTATATCTCCCTAACTGCACACTGGGTAAATGTAGTGGCGGCTGGGCCGCAGGCGGAGAGTTCCTTGGCGTACGTCCTTCCGCCGCCAAGGATCACAGGGCATCATTCTTTGCCTCCTGTAGCCTCCTCCTCCTACTCGGCTTCCTCCTCCTCTGCTTCCACCAGCTCATCCAGTCAGCCACACACCTTTACCACCAACTTCAGCACAGCCCGGGGTAAAAGTCAGCAGGCCATTCTGAAACTCATATGTTTGGGGGACAGGCCCCACACGCGCAGGAGTTGTGGCGGGGTATTGAACAACAGACCGACGAGTGGTTTCTGCCGGTGGGCCTCAAGCCCGGCCTGGTGGTGTGCGATAATGGGCAAAATCTCGTTGCAGCTCTGGGACTAGCCGGTTTGACACACATCCCTTGCCTGGCACATGTGCTGAATTTGGTGGTGCAGAAGTTAATTCACAACTACCCCGACATGTCAGAGCTGCTGCATAAAGTGCGGGCCGTCTGTGCGCGCTTCCGGCATTCACATCCTGCCGCTGCTCGCCTGCCTGCGCTATAACGGAACTTCAGCCTTCCCGCTCCACGCTTCATATGCGATGTGCCCACCAGGTGGAACTCCACCTTGCACATGCTGGAGAGACTGTGCGAGCAGCAGCAGGCCATAGTGGAGCTTCAGCTGCAGCACGCACGCGTCAGTCGCACTGCGGAACAGCACCACTTCACCACCAATGATTGGGCCTCCATGCGAGACTTGTGCTACCTGTTGCGCTGTTTCTAGTACTCCACCAACATGGCCAGTGGTGATGACACCGTTATCAGCGTTACAATACCACTTCTATGTCTCCTAGAGAAAACGCTTAGGGTGATGATGGAAGAGGAGGTGGCCCAGGAGGAGGAGGAGGATGAGGGGTCATTTTTAGCACTTTTAGGCCAGTCTGTTAGAAGTGGTTTAGAGGGAGGTTTTTTTGCAACAGCAGAGGCCAGGTACAAATGTGGCCAGCCAGGGCCCACTACTGGAGGACGAGGAGGAGGAGGTGGAGGAGGATAAGGATGAAGCAGATTCACAGCGGGGTGGCACCCGACACAGCTCAGGCCCATAACTGGTACGTGGCTGGGGGGATACGGAGGACGATGACGATACGCCTCCCACAGAGGACAGCTTGTCCTTACCTCTGGGGAGCCTGGGACACATGAGCGACTACATGCTGCAGTGCCTGCGTAACGACAGCAGAGTTGCTCACATTTTAACGTGTGCGGACTACTGGGTTGCCACCCTGCTGGATCCCCAGTACAAAGACAATGTGCCCACCTTACTTCCTGCACTGGAGCGTGATAGGAAGATGTGCGAGTACAAGCGCACGCTGGTAGACGCGCTCCTGAGAGCATTCCCAAATGTCACAGGGGAACAGGTAGAAGCCCAAGGCGAAGGCAGAGGAGGAGCAAGAGGTCGCCAACGCAGCAGTGTCACGGCCAGCTCCTCTGAGGGCAGGGTTAGCATGGCAGAAATGTGGAAAAGTTTTGTCTCCACGCCACAGCTAACTGCACCACCACCTGATACGGAACGTGTTAGCAGGAGGCAGCATTTCACTAACATAGTTGAACAGTACCTCTGCCCTCCACGTACTGACTGATAGTTTGGCCCCATTCAACTTCTGGGTCTCCAAATTGTCCACGTGGCCAGAGTTAGCATTTTATGCCTTGGAGGTGCTGGCCTGCTCGGCGGCCAGCGTTTTGTCTGAATGTGTATTCAGCACAGCAGGGGGCGTCATTACTGACAAACGCAGCCGCCTGTCCACAGCCAACATGGACAAGCTGACATTCATAAAAATGAACCAGGCATGGATCCCACAGGACCTGTGCCTCCCTTGTGCAGAATAGACATTTATAACTGCCTCCCCCTCAACCATGTATTCTTGTACTCCAGGGCACTTCTTTATTGAATCCTCATTTTTTTAACTTTACCATGATCTTGCAGTGCAACCCAAAGTTGAATGAACCTCTCCTCTGTCTGGGTGCTGGGGCCGAAATAACTGAAAGTGGACTTCTCCAGTGGTGGGTGATATGACGCCTTATTCCTTGCTGTGGGACCTCTCTCCTCTGTCTGGGTGCTGGGGCCTAAATAACTGAAAGTGGCCTTCTCCAGTGGTGGGTGATATGACGCATGATTCCTTGCTGTGGGACCTCTCTCCTCTGTCTGGGTGCTGGGGCCGAAATAACTGAGTGGCCTTCTCCCGTGGTGGGTGATATGACGCATTATTCCTTGCTGTGGGACCTGTATCCTCGGTCTGGGTGCTGGGCCGAAATAAATGAAAGTGGCCTTCTCCAGTGGTGGGTGATATGACGCATGATTCCTTGCTGTGGGACCTCTCTCCTCTGTCTGGGTGCTGGGGCCGAAATAACTGAGTGACCTTCTCCCATGGTGGGTGATATGACGCATTATTCCTTGCTGTGGGACCTGTATCCTCGGTCTAGGTGCTGGGCCGAAATAACTGAAAGTGGCCTTCTCCAGTGGTGGGTGATATGATGCATTATTCCTTGCTGTGGGACCTCTCTCCTCTGTCTGGGTGCTGGGGCCGAAATAACTGAAAGTGGCCTTCTCCAGTGGTGGGTGATATGACGCATGATTCCTTGCTGTGGGAGCTGTATCCTTGGTCTGGGTGCTGGGCCGAAATAACTGAAAGTGGCCTTCTCCAGTGGTGGGTGATATGACGCATGATTCCTTGCTGTGGGACCTCTCTCCTCTGTCTGAGTGCTGGGGCCGAAATAACTGAAAGTGGCCTTCTCCAGTGGTGGGTGATATGACGCATGATTCCTTGCTGTGGGACCTCTCTCCTCTGTCTGGGTGCTGGGGCTGAAATAACTCAGTGGCCTTCTCCAGTGGTGGATGATATGGTGCATGATTCCTTGCTGTGGGACCTCTCTCCTCTGTCTGGGTGCTGGGGCCGAAATAACTGAAAGTGGCCTTCTCCAGTGGTGGGTGATATGACGCATGATTCCTTGCTGTGGGACCTCTGTCCTCTGTCTGGGTGCTGGGGCCGAAATAACTGAAAGTGCCCTTCTCCAGTGGTGGGTGATATGACGCATGATTCCTTGCTGTGGGACCTCTCTCCTCTGTCTGAGTGCTGGGGCCAAAATAACTGAGTGGCCTTCTCCCGTGGTAGGTGATATGACGCATTATTCCTTGCTGTGGGACCTGTATCCTCGGTCTGGGTGCTGGGCCGAAATAACTGAAAGTGGACTTCTCCAGTGGTGGGTGATATGACGCATGATTCCTTGCTGTGGGACCTCTCTCCTCTGTCTGGGTGCTGGGGCCGAAATAACTGAAAGTGGCCTTCTCCATTGGTGGGTGATATGACGCATGATTCCTTGCTGTGGGACCTGTATCCTCGGTCTGGGTGCTGGGGCTGAAATAACTGAGTGGCCTTCTCCAGTGGTGGGTGATATGATGCATGATTCCTTGCTGTGGGACTTCTCTCCTCTGTCTGGGTGCTGGGGCCGAAATAACTGAGTGGCCTTCTCCAGTGGTGGGTGATATGACGCATGATTCCTTGCTGTGGGACCTCTCTCCTCTGTCTGGGTGCTGGGGCCGAAATAACTGAAAGTGGCCTTCTCCAGGGGTGTGTGATATGACGCATGATTCCTTGCTGTGGGACCTCTCTCCTCTGTCTGGGTGCTGGGGTCGAAATAAATGAAAGTGGCCTTCTCCAGTGGTGGGTAATATGACGCATGATTCTCTGCTATGGGACCTCTCTCCAATTGATATTGGTTAATATTTATTTATTTTATTTTAATTCATTTCCCTATCCATTTCCTATTTGTTTGCAGGGCATTCACCTACATTTTGCTGCCTTTTGCAGCCCTCTAGCCCTTTCCTGGACTATTTGACATGCCTTTTTAGTGCCTAAAAGTTCGGGTCCCCATTGACTTCAATGGGGTTCGGGTTCGGGATAAAGTTCGGGTCGAGTTCGGATCCCGAACCCGAACATTTTCGGCCGAACTTCTCGAACCCGAATATCCAGGTGTTCGCTCATCTCTATTGTGAGGGCTTCATGTTTGAGTTTCGCCTAAGGCCTCACAAAGTCTAGAGCCGCCTCTGCTCCTATGTGCAGCTGCCTCAGATCATTCAGGAGGACTGAGGCTGCTGGACATACTATCCGGCTCCCCTGATCCCTAGGGAGAGCTGATGCACGAACTTCCAGGTTTTTGCGCTCCCAGATGTGGTGGTCAAGAGGTGCTGGCCTTGCCATAGAAGCTGCCTTAGAGTTCTGCCTTCATTTAAGCCAAAAAACTGGGGTAAGTGAAGATTGTGGACCAGCCCCACTAGCCAAGCTCCCTCCTCACCCTTCTCATGCCATTTTGGATAGTGACAAGGGTTTTGTACAAATCCCACTTGCTACGATATTTTGTCACAGTGACTTTAAAAAAAATTGCAATCACGTGTTTGTAAATTTTTTGAGCCAGAAAAGCAGAGTTCCCCCCTCTAGCTAAGCATTGCTATTAAGCAGCTTATTTAAGATGCAGAGACTGGTTTCTACACCTGCCTCTTCTCTTTCTGCCCCAGCCACTTCCACACTATGTGCAACTAACCTAAGGGAGTTTACCATATTTGCACAAAAGCATCCCTTCCCTGTAATAAGAATATCTGCTTTTATCATCTACCTACAGTGCTGAACGCTGTAGCTCCAGTCATCTAACTTCCCAATGCTAACTAGAAACTTAAACGGAAGATACAGAAGAGTGGGCTCCAGAGATCAGCCTTGACAGTAAGTGCACTAAATGTCTGTGTGTAGCACTTACTGTTTGCTGCAGCTCTGTTCTTTATCTTCGCAAATGCCATTTTTGGTTAGTTAGTAAGCACTGGGGAGTTAGAGAAGACATGCATTAAACAGTAATTGGTAAATACAGTCATACAGTAAAATTATGATTGGGGATGATCACTGCAGCCCTTCTCTCTATCTTTCCAGTGAGTCTCAGGTTAGTGCTGGGAAAAAATAAGGAGAAGAGCAGAGCTCCAGTGCTCAGCATTGATGGCATATGACATAGGCAAGGACTTTTAGTACAACGAAGTGAATCAGTACAAATCATAGTAAATCCATTATTAAAATAGCTTAGTAAAACATTTGGAAGCAGTGGTTGTAGCATGGAGAGGAGAGATCGGCTGAGAAGATGGCCTCTGTATCATACAGTAAGCAGTATTCAGCTTTCAATAGAACACCGAAAAGAGATTCTCCTTAGCAATGCTTAGTTAGAGGGTTGTAAAGGGCACACTTCAGAGGCATTTTTAAAAAAATTAAATTACTCATTTTCCTAATAAAATACACTGCAAGTTATTAAGATGACTGTCCCTACACATTTGTTTATTTGAAATGACAGTTTAATACAGTAGGTATGAACAAACAGCACAGCTGTAAACTTTAAAACTTGAATACTTTAAAAGATTCTCCGGGAATTAAGAACATGAAAATACTAATATTACTTTATTATAAATATATTCCCAAATACCTTTCCTTAATATTAATGCCTCATTTTGTCTAGGGAGCAATCATTAGGACAACTAAAATGGCCACAGTGCTATTAGTACACACAAAACCTGTCCTAATCACACAGAAGGACAAGTTACTTCACAACACTAAGCTAAATAACTGCCTCATCCTCCTCTCTACTCTCTTTGAATTCTGGTGCTACAGACATCAACCAAAGTAATCATCCACACAATGCAGTCAAGTAGGACAAGTGCTCAAGAAGTTGCCAGAGTGTTTGTAGCAGGATTGATTTGCTTCTAGATCAAAATGGTAGACAATGTTAAATCGATCTGAATTGGCTCTTGTTCTGGTGAAGTATAATTTTCTGTGATTTGGGGAACATGTGGTCATTTTACAGGACTTGAGCCCTGACATCTGTTGGACAGAAAAATAGGAGAGAAATATATTTTTTCACTAGAAAATATCTCAAATAGAGTAACCTTGTTTCAGCAGCAACTGGCCCAAAATCTGGTGCATTAAGTAGTACCATTGACGAAGAATATAGGAAAGTTAAAGCAGTGATGATTTCAGTATGCTGCCATCCCTCGACATCTTGGTCTAAATGTACATATTTGCAATATAGATCATTGAGCATAGCACCCATTCCAGCCACATGTTGCAAGTTCAGCAATACTATAAGGTCCTTCATTAGACTCTTGTCCAAGAGCATACATGGATGATGGTCCCTGGCTAGATGACAGTTGGTGTTCAAGTGATAGGCTTCAGAATGAAAATGCAAAGTTGCAAATGAAATAAGCTTTATCAGACCAGATTTGCAAGAATATATAAGAAATTTAACAAGTGAAGAGACAGTTCAGAGAAACAGATATTAAGAATGCATAGGCTAATCTAAGTTCAGAGTCTAAGGAATCTTCCCGTTCTCTAACTTTAACCTCTGCAAGACAGAGTCCCCAAGTCACAGTCCCAATTATTGTCTCCAATGGTATGTAGTGGGCTGGGTCAATTGAGATCTGAGTGTTGAGATCTGAGTTATTGGTAGAAATCATCAGATCAAATAATTGGTACCAAAAGATATGTGCAATTCATCAGACCAGGATCTGTACATGAAAAGTCAGAACAATGCCAAGACAGGCAAGCCAAGTGAAACAAAAGAAATCAACAATAAATAATGAGGAAAATACCACCAGGGCAGTCCAACAACTTCCATACATGGGAATTTGTGTAGCTGCACAGTACAATAGGAATGTATTCTGATAGTCCCTTAATGGTTCGTACCCAAAATCTATCCACAATGCTGTACCAGATGTCGATGTTCAGGAATGAATACATTTCCCTATGGGTCAAATACAGACATCAGGTAACTACTAATGCAACAATACAATGCAGGATAAATAACACTAGCAAATGGTGTTACCTGTCGTGGTACCTATACATGTAATGTTCTGATATGTTACTTCTTCTCCCTAGGTGTTGTCTACTCCAATTGGCACAATTCAGTTTCCATCCTTAGGCTTGGCTCCTCTCCACTCAGAGAGCACTCCAGCTGGTGGCACTTCTCAAAAGTGAAAGTAAACAAGTGCACCTGTGTGACATCACACTACAAGGTGTATAGCATGTGACCACTGCAGCCAACCACTGTCCTCAGAATTTGGACCACTGACAGGTGATTCGCTGTTGCAGTAACATGCCATATGCCATATACCGGAAAGTCCCCGCTGCATTTTGTTAACAGGCAAGAGCTGCAGAGAATGGTTCTGAAGAAATAGCTAAGACATATTTGGACTGACATTACATTCACCAATTCCAAACATACAAGATAATACAGCATCACATACCTCTTAAAGGGAACCTGTCACCAGGAAATTCACTGATAAAGCAGGCATGCTGCCTTGTAGGGTTCACTCTGCTGAATATAATGATACCTTTCACTTGGCGATCTGTTGCTTTATTGTGGAGAAAAAGTACTTTTAATCCATATGCCAATGAGCTGATTGGAGTCCAGTAGTTGATATGAGTCCAGCAATTTTTCTATTCAGAGCTGTAGCCACTCCCCTATTCACTTCAGATGCAAAAGGGGCATGGTTTATTACATAATTCCTTCATTTTAATAATTGGCGGGAAAATGAAAAACAGAGAATGCTAAGGTATTATAATACTGAGGTAAAAAAAAGGGGGAGGAATATACTATTGAAGTTAGTAATTATAATAAGGGCTAGTTTGTTCATGGAGTGATGAACACATGTTTGATAAACAATTATTTAAATGAAGGATTTAATAAACCACGCCCTTTTACATCTGAAAAATTGAATAGGGGAGTGGCTACATCTCTGAATAGAAAAAAACGCTGGACTCATATCAACTACTGGACTCAAATCAGCTCATTAGCATATGGATTAAAAGTACTAATTCTCCACAATAAAGCAACAGATCACCAAGTGAAATGTATCATTATATTCAGCAGAGTGAGCCCTATGAGGCAGCATGCCTGGTATATCAGTAAATTTCCTGGTGACAGGTTCCCTTTAAATCTAGTGACATCTCCCCAGATGTAGACGTTCTCTTTCCTAATCTTCTCTATTCAGCCCAGACTGCCATGATGACTTCTTTCAGTCACATCTTCTCTTTGCAGGGTTTGCCACACAGACATCTTAGGTTCCTCACTTTTCAATCATCCTCCTCCTCCTGTTGTCGCAACCGTGTTATCCTGCTGCTACCCCCAATACTGTTTCTGCTGTGCTCCCCAATGTCCCCAAATACTATACTGTAGTAATTATAGTGCCATATATGGATGCCCCCAATAATACTAATAATTCTCTTGCAGAGTGCCCTCATTAGTAATAGTGCCTCAATAGTGATAATGCTCCCAAAAGTACCCTTAATAGGAGTAGTGCCCTCCATATTGTGCCTAATAATTATAACACTCCCCAATAGTACCCCCTGTAATAGTAATAATATCCTCATAATAGAAATATTTTTTCTCATTGTGCCTCCAGTAGTGCTCCCAGAAGTAGTAACGCCCCTCTATAATGCTCCCATATAGTGTCCCCAGTAAGTACCACAAATGGCTGAAGAATATCCCATACAGACAATACCACCGAATAAGGAAAAATTGTACCACAACTGAAGATTTTACCAAACAAACCAAAATCCTACACAAAAGATTTAAAGAGAAAAAATACCCATCAAAAATTTATCCACAGCATATAAAAAAAAACATGTCTCCTGACTAAAAATTTGTCCCACAAGACGCACTTCCCCCCCACAGTGGGGGGGAAATGTCACTGCATCTTATGGGGTGAATACTAATGAGTGCTTCCATTATGGCAGTATCGGCTCTGTGGGTCATATCACAGCGCGCGGTAGGAACAAGATGAGAGCTAGGTCCTAAGAGCGGTGGGGTCTGGGCAAGAGAGGTACGTTTTTTTTTTTTTTTGTTTTTTGCTCTGCGGCATGGGGGTCTGATCTGAGGTATGGGGGGGTCTCCTTTGAGGTATGGGGGTCTGATCTGAGTTCTGAATGAGGGGTCTTATTTATATAGGGGCTCTTATCTGAGATCTAATTGGGGGTCTTATTAACATTGGGGGTCTGACCTGGGTTCTGATTAAGGGTCTTATAAATATTGGGGATCTGATTGGGGCTCTGAGCTGAGGTCTGATTAACATTGGGGGTCTGATTGATGGTCTGATCTGAGGTCTAATGAAAAATATTTTTTTCTTATTGTCCTCCTCTAAAACCTAGGTGTGTGGACAAGGGTGTCTTATAGGGTTAAAAATACGGTATATAGCATATTGAAACAGTTGTATTTACACACTCCAGAGCACTGAATGAAGGGTTTTGATTCCAATGAACCTGAACCCTGTAGTCACATTCAGATTAGAAGGCAATACATTTGTAATTTTATAAAAACATTGACAGGAAAGGAATAAAAAAAGAAAATGCACTAAAGCTGACCAGAAAGTACGGTATTAAAAATGTCAAATTTATGTGTGTCATGATATCATACTATAATATAAATCTATAATGTCTTACAGAATAGCTACAGTGATTTGCAAAACTGCCTCACAACCTGGAATTAACATGGACTGTTTGAGGATTTGCATCATTTAATTTAGATAACATGCCCACAATTTTGAAGATTTTTTTTATTTTTTATTGGGAAGCAAACAACAAATAGGACAAAATAACAGAAAAATTCAATGTGCATAACTATTCATCAACCTTAAGTCAATACTTTGCAGAGCCACCTTTTGCGGCAATCACAGCTCCAAGTCGCTTTGGATAAGTCTCTATGAGCTTGCCACATCTTACCACTGGAATTTTTGCCCATTCCTTCTTGCAAAACTGCTCCAGCTCCTTCAAGTTGGATAGTTTTCGCTTGTGAACAGCAATCTTTAGGTCTGACCACAGATTTTCTATTGGATTGAGATCTGGGCTTTGACTAGGCCATTCCAACACATTTACATGTTTCCCCTTAAACCACTCAAGTGTAGCTTTAGCAGTGAGTTTGGGGTCATTGTCATGTTAGAAGGTGAACCTCTGTCCTAGCCTCAAATCACGCACAGAGTGGTACAGGTTTTGCTTAAGAATATCCCTGTATTTAGCACCATCCATCTTTCCCTCAACGCTGACCAGTTTCCCAGTCCTGGCTTCTGTAAATCATCCCCACAGCATGATGCTGCCACCACCATGTTTCACTTTGGGGATGGTGTTCTTTGGGTGATGTGAGGTGTTGGGTTTACGCCAGACATAGCGTTTTCTTTAATGGCCGAAAAGTTGACTTTTAGTCTCATCAGACCAGAGCACCTTCCTCCATATATTTTGGTGGTCTCCAACATGCCTTCTCGCAAACTCACAACGTGCCTTTTTGTTTTTTTCTGAAAGTAATGGCTTTCTTCTGGCCACTCTGCCATAAAGCCCAACTCTATGGAGTGTACAGCTTATTGTCATCCTATGTACAGATACTCCAGTCTCTGCTGTGGAACTCTGCAGCTCCTCCAGGGTTACCCTAGGTCTCTGTGCTGCCTCTCTGATTAATGCCCTCCTTGCCAGGTCCATGAGTTTTGGTGGGCGGACGTCTCTTGGCAGGTTTGCTGTTGTGCCATGTTCTTTTCATTTGGTTATGATAAATTTGATGGTGCTCCTGGGGATCATCAAAGATTTGGATATTTTTTTATAACCTATCCCCGACTTATACTTCTCAACAACATTGTCCCTTACTTGTTTGGAGAGTTCCCTAGTCTTCATGGCAGTGTTTGGTTAGTGATGCCTCTTGCTGAACTGTTGCAGCCTCTGGGGCCTTTCAAAAAAGAAGTGTATCTGTAATGACATGTCACATTTAGACTGCACACAGGTGGAAATCATTACACTAATTATGTGACTTCTGAAGGTAATTGGTTGCACCAGAGCATTTTATGGGCTTCCTAACAAAGGGGTGAATACATACACACATGCCAATTTTCTGTTTTCTATTTCTAAACAATAGTTTTTTTTATATATTTTTCTTATTTCACTTCACCAACTTAGACTATTGTGTTCTGATCCATCACATCAAATTCAGATTAACAAAACATTAAACTTAAAGAGGACCTTTCACTGGTCCACAGTTTATGAGGTAAAGCTATGTACATGGAGAGCGGCACCCAGGAATGTCCCTGCACTTACTTGTATTCCTGGGTGCCGCTTCGTTCGTCCTCTGTAGCCCCCTGTACCGGCGCTCCTGCTGCTCTAATTTTGCCTGGGGCGGAGACTTCTTCTTCTGCCCTGGGCATCTCCTTCTCCCAGGGCTGGAGCGCTGGCCAATCGCATCGCTCAGCTCATATCCTGAATATGGGGGAGCATTTCCTCCGCACGTGGTTTGCAGCAAGAGGTTATCCCCAGCAAAAAATGCATTTAATGGAGGATGCCGGCACGAAGCACATGCAGCACAAAAACATCCTACACAAAATAAAACAATGTACGGATGAAAAAATATAAACACATAAATCACAGAAAAAAAGTGCACCACAATGATAAGCAACCAACAACACTAGCTAGTCCCTCAAGCTGGTGCCAAAAGCTGAGACCCTCGCCAACATCCTCCAGTCAGGAATACTTTGGAGCCCCCTCATGCACCATGTCAAGGTCTCTCAGCATGGTATGGGGTCCCACCACTAGACTACTTATGGTGTATGAGTAGGGTCTGAGAGGTGCTGAGATCCAGCTCACAGCCCAACTCCCACTTACCTGGACCGTAGAACCACTAATGCAATGGGAGGTAAACAAGGCTGCAAGCCACACCCACAACAGACCATGTCACACAGGCTACCAGGTGCAACAGAATGCCACCATGGCATCTACAGGAGCTCCAGTTACAGGGAAAACAGCCCTCTGTGGGGGAATGACACACAGGCAGAGATGATCAGGGTCTCCTTAGACCCTGCAGCTCTGCTCCTGCCCCCACTCCAGACACCGCCGGTGGTCATGTGACCGCCAGGACTAACACTGCTCCCTCCACCATGTACTCATGCAGTGCTCTCCTGCCGGCACAGGAGAAGTCAGAAGCGGTAATAAACCGATCCTGTCTTCTCCTCAGGGTCCCCGCTGTGTCTGTCAGCCAGGACCCGACCTGTTCCTGCTAGATTGCGGAAGCAGAAGCTTTGCAGCACTGGGATTAAAGCGCTGCTTGAATGTGTATATACGTGCTATCTGCACGGGGCATGTGCAGATAGGACATATAAAATTTATTTACATTTTGGGATTTCCCAATTGAATGCCTACTCTTAACATTTTTCCCAATATCAATAAAACATAACTTTTAATGGATATTTTTAATATTAATAGATGTGCCCTTTTTATGATTAAAATCTGGGATGGATTCCACTTCCCAATCCCCTGAAGACGCCAAGGCTCTTGGTGAAACGTGTCGGGGGGCAGTGCTCTATAGGTTTTAGATAAAATAGGTGGAAAACAATGTGGCCAGATGACAATGTACAATATGAAATATTGAGTCAATCTAGTTAGTGTGGGCAGTGGTGACGCGCGACCTGCCTGCACTTAGAAAGGCAGAGATATATATATAAGAGAATCAGGAGTGTGTCCTTCGCCACAAGTGGAATCCATCCCAGATTTTAATCATAAAAAGGGCACATCTATTAATATTAAAAATATCCATTAAAAGTTATGTTTTATAGATATTGAGAAAAGTGTAAAGAGTAGGCATTCAATTGGGAAATCCCAAAATGTAAATAAATTCTGTCGCTGCCTCCACACTATATCCCATGGTCAAGAAATATAGGACAGTGGGCAGCTGGGAAGGGGTTAATGTGTGCCAGTACAAAAATATCCCTTTATAATATGCGCCAGTACAAAAAATATCCCCTTATATTGTGCACCAGTGCCAAAAATACCCCCTTACCTACCTCCTTACCTTTTAAATCAGACCTCCATATCAGATCCTTAGATCAGACACCCATATCAGATCAGACCTCCATACGAGATCTTCAGATCAGGCCGCCATATGAGACCTCAAATCTGACCCCCCAATCTGACCTCAAATCATAACCCATATTAGACCCACATATCAGATCCACAGATCAGACCCCATATCAGACCTCAAATCAGACCTCCATATCAGATCCTTAGACAACACCCCATATCACATCCTGAAATCAGACCCCCATATCAGATCCTTAGATAAAACCCCATATCACATCCTCGAATCAGGCCCCCATATCAGGACCTCATATCAAACTCCCTTTAGACCCCATGTCAGACGCCCCCCATTTTAGACCTCAGATAAGACCCCCCATATTAGACCTCAGATCAGACCCCACTTAGACCTCTGATCAGACCCCTACATCAGACCGGAGATAAGGCCTCCATGTCAGACCCCCCCATATTAGACCACAGATCAGACCCCCTTTAGACCTCCTTGTCAGACCCCCACATCAAACCTCAGATCAGGACTCCATGTCAGACGCCCTCTGCCATATCAGACCTCATATCAAATGTCCATCAGATGTCCATGTCAGATGCCCTATATCAGACCTTAAAATAAATACATTCACTTACCTCTCCAGCTCCACCGCTACTCTCCAGGTCTTTTGCAGTTGCGCACCCTGGTCTTGTCGGGGCTCGCACTCCATTGTCACTTCACTGCATGCAACATCAGGTCATAGTGCATGGACCACTTCCTGATTCTGTAGGCAGACAGGACAGTGTAGCGTGGTCCGAAGAAGACCAGGGAGGAGGGATGAGTACAGCGCTTCACTCTCCACTCCCCCGCCTCCTGGAGACTAGTGAGCACTTCCATGAAGCAAAAAATACAATACTTAGCAGTGTGCCACTGGCAAGAGGGGTCCTTGGGATTAGGGGGCCAGGAGCAATTGTTACCGCCTCGACCATTATAGCTATGCCACTGCTATAGCTTACCTTACAAAATTCTGAAAAAACACCTAGTACTAGTTTGGTGCTCCTTGCTTTTTATCTACACAAATTAGTCATAACATTTGATAACAGAATTTCAAGTATTTATCATCAATTTTTAACCCCTTAGTGACCACCCATATGCCTTTTTACGGCGGTCACTAAGGGGCCTTAGGGTGGTCCACTGCTTTTTTACGGTGGCCCAGTCTAAGTGCTGCATGGGTCCCCCACATGAGAGCCGCTGCCCTGCTCTAACAGCCTGGACAGGCAGGCAATGATGCCCGGCGCATGCAAAGTGTTCACAGAGGGAGCAGACTCCCTCTGTCTCCCATCGGCACCCCGCAAATGCAGTCGCGGGGTGCCGATGAGTGTACAGGCTGGCAGGGGTCTGATGTAGGCCACAGACCACTCTTCAGTAATTTCCAGCAGGCTGCGCCTCTCTGGAACTATAGGGATAGTGCATTGCTTTCAAAAGCAATCAAAATACTGTCTGTTATAGTCCCTTGAGGGACTATTAATTGGTAAAAAAGGGGAATAAAACACATTTAATAAATTTTAAAAAATGAAAAAAAAGAAAAAGAAAGAAAGAATTGCTAATTTATTCTTAGTTGCCACCGAAAAAAACTTAATAACAAGCGATCAAAAAGCGCCATTTACTCCAAAATGATACCATTGAAAAGTACAAGTTATCCCGCAAAATCAAGCCCTCACACAACTCCATGGAAATAAAAATAAAAAAGTGATGGGAAGCGGCAATGCAAAAATTTAAAAAACAAAAAGGTTTTATTGCAAAAAAGTAGTAAAACGTAAAAAAAAAAACATATGTATTTAGTATCACTGTAATTGTACTGACCCAGAGAATAAAGATATTATGTTATTTATACCAAAAAAGGAACCCACAAAATTTATAATGTAAAAACTGAGTGGCAGTATTGCTGTTTTTCCCATCTCCCTCCAAGAAAGAGTTAATAAATATTAATCAGAAAGTTATGTATACCCCAAAATGACGCCATTAAAAACTACAACTTGTCAGGCAAAAAAAAACAAGCCTTCATAAAGCTATATATAGACGGAAAAATAAAAAAGTTATAGTTCTTGGAACGCCATGATGAAAAAAGGAAGAAAAACGCTTGGTCAGTAAGGCCCAAAACAAGCAGATCACTAAGGGGTTAACATTATCTACTTATTAAAGAAAATTTGGACTGTTAGAAAGTGCAGATTGCTACATTGATTTTATGTTTTCAATAGACATACTTAATTCTTCAACACTTTCTCATTTTGTACATTGCTTTCAAGTTTGTTTTAAAAGAAAACTTTTGTGAAAAAAATATACATTGGAAGGGCTTTGTGCTCCCTGTATATGCACCAGCTAAAGGCTTTATACATATTTAAAGGGAAAGTCTCCCAGTTAAAACCAGATGGTCACACATATCCTTTTTTCTAAACTGTTATTTACTGATTGTAGATTTTTAGATCAGTTTCCAAAACATGGTTATCGAGGCTGCCATCTTGCCTG
The DNA here is from genome assembly GCA_033119425.1 of Bufotes viridis. Classification (NCBI taxonomy): domain Eukaryota; kingdom Metazoa; phylum Chordata; class Amphibia; order Anura; family Bufonidae; genus Bufotes; species Bufotes viridis. The sequence goes on along the minus strand of CM065589.1, from coordinate 478,537,074 downwards.
AGCTGTTGTTAACAGCATTTAGACTATGACCCTAGGTACACACCTAAGCGTTTTACAGCGCGTTCAAACGCGCTGTAAAACGCACAACATGTGAAAAGCCATGCTTCCCTATGGGCATGGTTCACATTTGGGCGTTTTACAGCGCGTTTGAACGCGCTGTAAAACGGCCAACACCCAAACAAGTACATGAGCTTTTTGGGGCGTTTTAACACGCCTATGGACAATGATGCCATAGGGGAGAGTCACTCAATCGCGTGCATGATGCGCGTTTGTAAGTTAACAAAACGCGCATCAAAAAACGCGCATAAAACGCGCGTCATACGCGCGATTCAGAAACGCCTAGGTGTGTTCCCAGCCTGAGCGATAGACACAATGGTCTGGAGGAGACTCATTGACTTCTATGGGAGAATTTCTGCAGACGTCAGGAGGGTAAATGTAAGCTGTGAAATCACCTATTGTTCTAGATTCTGCGTTGTCAATCTATATACAGTTTATATATAGTGGTGCTTAAAAGTTTGTGAACCCTTTAGGATTTTCTACATTTCTGCATAAATTTGCCATAAAAGTACATCAGATTTTTATGCAGGTCATAGAAGTAGATAAGGATAACCCAATCAAACAAATGGGTCTAAAATATTACACTTGGTCATTTTTTATTGAGGAAAATGGTCCAATATCATATGTCAAAAATATATGAACTAGTGATGAGCAAACCCAGTTTTTCACGTAATCATGCCAATCCTTAGCTCTGTTCATGGCTTGAAGGTATGGCCTCTGATGAGGCTCTTTAAATATGACGCTGGGTAATGCAAGACTTCAGTAGTCTCATGCATGCGCCATTACTGTAAGTAGCAGTGCCTGCATTAATGCAGGGGTCGAGTCCTGGGAAAAAAAGTGTGGGAACTTACCCAAGTGCCTCCGTGCGACGTCATGGCGCGCGGCGAACGCAAAGGGCCGGGGAGGTTGGGAGGAGGAGCAAGCAAGTACTGTATTTTTCGCACTATAAGATGCACCTAGGTTTTAGAGGGGGACAATAAGAAAAAAATATTTTTCATTGCACCTCAGGTCAGACCACCAATCAGACCCCCAACGTTAATCAGACCTCAGCTAACAGCCCCAATAAGATTCCCAATGTTAATAAGACCCCAATAAGACCTCAGATCACACCTCAGCTCAGACCCCAATATGAATGACCCCCAATTAGACCTCAGATAAGAGCCCCATGCCTTATAGCAGCCCCCAGTAGCCATATATCATCCCCCAGTAGCCATATATTAGCCCCAGTACCCTCCTAGCAGCCCTCATTAGCCTCATACCAGCCCCCAGTGCCTCTCCACCAGCCCACAGTGCCTCTCCACCAGCCCCCAGTGTCTCTCCATCAGCCCCAAGTGTCTTTTCATCAGCCCCTAGTGCCTCTCCACCAGCCCCCAGTGCCTCTCCATCAGCCCCCAGTGCCAGCCCCCAGTGCCTCTCCATCATCCCCCAGTGCCTCTCCATCAGCCCCCAGTGCCTCTCACCAGCCCCCAGTGCCTCTCCATCAGCTCCAAGTGCCTCTCATAAGCCCCCAGTGCCTCTCCATCAGCCCCCAGTGCCTCTCACCAGCCACCAGTGCCCCCTCCATCAGCCCGCAGTGCCTCTAAATCAGCCCCCAGTGCCTCTCACCAGCCCCCAGTGCTCCCTCCATCAGCCCCCGTTGCCTCTCTATTAGCCCCCAGTGCCTCTCCATTAGCCCCCAGTGCCTCTCACCAGCCCCCAATCAGTGCCTCTCACCAGCCCATAAAACATATTAAAAAAACTACTATTACTATCTCTCAGATGCATTTCCTGAGGGTTGTGATTGGGTGAGCTCTTTGCACTCGTTCACATGGTGCAGTACTGCGTGTCTGCCATTGCTGCCTCAGTGCTGTGCTGGTGGGGCGGTGGGACCCAGAGCCAAGAAGGCTTTGCTGCACAGTGGGGTTGCTGTGTGGCTCCTGGGTCCCGCCGTCTGCTGCCGGTGCGGTCCTGGGGCGCCGGTGGTCGCCGCGCACGGCTGCGCCATTTATAGGTTAGAGTAGTTTCCCACTGGTAGAGGCTTCCTTGTCGTGGTAAGTGGGCCTATGCTCTTTGATCAAACTGTATTCTAATGCCTCTTTTGCACAGCATACAATGTATTACAAATTGGGCGGATATGCCACGTAATTATGCTGAGACAGTCGTTATATCAAAAGCATAGTGTTGAGGATGTGTGATCCAGATTCACTCTCTAGTATATATTGTAATTATCTATTTTCTTTTTCCCCCCTCTGGTGTCAGCACTCCTCCCCATTTGGACTAGGTGTTTTTAATTAGCCTTAGTTTGCAAGGGGTTTATAAACTCTTACTATCTCTCAGATGCATTTCCTGAGGGTTGTGACTGGGTGAGCTCTTTGCACTCGTTCACATGGTGCAGTACTGCGTGTCTGCCATTGCTGCCTCAGTGCTGTGATGGTGGGGCGGTGGGACCCAGAGCCAAGGAGGCTTTGCTGCACAGTGGGGTGGCTCCTGGGTCCCGCCGTCTGCTGCCGGTGCGGTGCTGGGGCGCCGGTGGTCGCCGCGCACGGCTGCGCCATTTATAGGTTAGAGTAGTTTCCCACTGGTAGAGGCTTCCTTGTCGTGGTAAGTGGGCCTATGCTCTTTGATCAAACTCGTTATATCAAAAGCATAGTGTTGAGGATGTGTGATCCAGATTCACTCTCCAGTATATAACAGAGCGCCTCATGCCTGTGCGCAGCCCTGCACAGCCGACAGCCAAGGAACAGAAAGCGGTGAGTACAAAGCCTTCACTGCTTCCTGGTCCTTTTGCCCTGAAAAGGAACGGCGTTCCTGCTATGAAAAAAGTGCAGGAACGCCGTTCCCACCCGTTCCCACTCGAGCCCTGCATTAATGTATTGCATTATGATTCCGAATTCGGATTCATTTTCATTTTTTTCTTCCTGCCCTCCAAAAGCTATAACTTTTTTACTTTTCCATTCACATAGCCTTATGGTACCATTTAATATTCCCGAAATGCTGACTGATACAAAAAACATACACAATTGTGCATTCACTCTGTGGTAAAAATGAAACAGTATCTTTATTCTGCAGGTCATCATGACTGTAGTAATTTATATAATTTTTTCTTATGTTTTAATATTAAAAAAACTTGAAAAAATGATTTGCATCCCAATATTCTGGCACTAATAACTAGTTTGTTTTCTTATCTATGGAGCTGTGTAATGGCTCTTGCAGAGCAATCTACATTTTTTCTTCATATATTTTTGGGGCATTTGTTGCTCACTTTTTAATCTTTTTTTGAGAGCAGGAAGAAGAAGAAGTAGAGCCCTGGATGACAGAAGCGGCGTCCGGAGCAGGATATGTAAGTTGAGTTTTTTTATTTCATCTTGTGGAAGATCCTACTAGAGGCAATTCTCTGCTGGATCTAGTAATTTCTAACAAGGTAGAGCTTGTGAGAAATGTCACTGTCCATGAAAACCTTGGTAACAGTGACCACAATATAATTATAGTCCAACTAAACTGTAAAAAAAAAATAATAATCAGGTCAGTAGGGCAAAAATAATTAGATGGAGATTTATCAAACTGGTTTAAAGTAGAAGTGGCTGAGTTGCCCATAGCATTTTATTTTCCAAAAGAGCTGTCAAAAATGAAATGTGGAATCTGATTAGTTGCTATGGGCAACTGGGCCAGTTCAACTTTACACCAGTTTGATAAATGACTACTTTTATTTTAAAAAGGCGAATTTCCCAGAGTTGAGGGCTGCACTTCAGGACATAGACTGGGAGCAACGATTGTCCCATAATGACACTAATGCTACATGGGAGTGCTTTAAATCTACTTTGGATCAGTATATCATTAAATATATTCCTAGTACATGCAAACAAAATGAAACAAATAGTGTAAAAAGAGCAATAAATGACAAAAAGAGGGCCTTTAAGAAATACAAATCTGAGGAGTCAGCTGTAGCCTTAAAAAGTATAAAGAACTAAATAAATTATGTAAATGGATAATAAAATCAGCTAAAATACACAATGAAATACAGGTGGCCAAAGAAAAATAAGACCAACCTCAAAACATTCTTCAAATATATAAATGCAAAAAAGCCAAGGTCAGAATATGTAGGGCCTCTAAATGATGGTAACGGGATGTTGGTCACTGGGAATCAACAGAAAGCAGAGATCCTAAATGTTTTTTTTTAGCTCTGTACTGTATATACAGTACAAAAGAAAAGAGGGCATCTCATGAGGGTAGTGCCACTGATGTAAATACCTCAAATAACATACAAAACTCGCTGACTGCAAATATGGTCCTTACTATGCTAAAAAAAAAAGTAAAAGTGAACAAGGCCCCGGGTCCAGATGGATTACACCCTAGAGTTATAAAGGAACTCAGTTCAGTTATTGATTTGCCTCTGTTCATAGGATTTACAGATTCTTTAATGACAGGCATTGTACCAAAGGACTGGCGCAAGACGAATGTTGTACCCATTTTCAAAAAGGGTGCTAGTTCTTCACCAGGAAATTATAGACCAGGAAGTTTAACATCCATAGTGTGAAAATGTTTAAGGGCCTTCTACGGGACTGCATACAGGATTATGTAACAGTAAATAATATAATAAGTGATAGCCAACATGGTTTTAAGAACAGAAGATGTCAAACTAACCTGATTTATTTTTATGAGGAGGTGAGTAGAAGCTTGGACAGAGGGAAGGCTGTGGTCATTGTGTCCGCTATTATTTAACTTATTCATTAATGATATAGACAATGGGATTAATAGTGCGTTTTCTATTTTTGCAAATTACGCCAAACTTTGTAATACAGTACATACAATACAGCCCTAAGCTAGCGGTGGTTTTGCCGAAGTTATGAAGAGGTGCTGGTCTCTTTATAACTGCGGCGGATCCTCCGCCAGTTCTAACTGTAAGAAAGCTCCCTAGCTGTCTTATATTTAGACCTTTTTCTACGCCTAAAATCCTTCTCGCCATGTACACTTTTTAGACATGAGCTTGGAGAAGATGCAGATTGTGGCGCAACTGGCTGTTGCGCCACAATCTGCGCCTGAAATCGCCTAATATAGACGTATTTCAGCTTAAAAAATGACTCCTTATGTATCTATGATCTGAACATGGGCGCCATTCACATGAAGGTCTGATTGGTGGACTTATGGAGGTCTCATTGGGGTCATTCACATGGAGATCTGATCTGAGGTCTGATTGGGGGTCATTCATATGGAGGTCTAATCTGAGGTCTAATTGGTGGACTTACTGAGGTCTAATCTGTGGTCTGATTGGGGGTCATTCACATGGAGGCCTGATCTGACGTCTGATTGGGGGACTTAATATGTAGGTCTGATATGAGGTCTGACAGGGGGACTTATTTATATGGAGGTCTGATTGTGGGACTTATTAACTTTGAAAGGTCTTTTGAGGTCTGATTAATGTTGAGGGTTTAATTTGGGCTGTGAGGAGCCGAGATCTGATTAACATTGGGGGTCTGAGCTGAAGCCTGATGAAAAATATTTTTGTCATTTTCCTCCTCTAAAACCTAGGTGTCTTAAAGTGCGAAAAATATAGTAAATTATTATGATAGTGGGCATCGTTTACACTAGGGTCCCTGCCCCTGAGATGACAGCATGCATGCGGGTAAAAAAATCCTTATGCTTTTAACAACTTTGTTTCAACCCATGTCAGGGTCATTTTGAATTATGTGTTACTTACCCATAATATTTAATGCCTTGATAAAACGTAATGAACCGATGTCCATGTATGGCTTATGGAGATCGTAGTCTCCAAGCAAATTACATACACATGGTTTCCTTCTAATTCCATCATTTCATTCAATGTCCTGCTCACATTTCTTGATCAGGAAGTAAAAAGCTTACATTTATATAATGTCAAACTTTCTGCCAGCCCATTCAGATAATACTGTCTCCTGCTCAAGCAATGCATTCTTTTTCAGTTATCGGTTATATGACTCTGCTCTTGGGAACTTTCAGTGCAGCAGAAATGTTTGTCCTGTCTCTGAGCTGTATAGGCAGTTCTTTCCTCCTTAATGGCTTGGTTCTGATATGCATTGTCAGCTGTGAGACTTCATAGAGTGGTGTGTCTTTCAAAATCATGTCAAATCAACTGAATTTATAACTAGTGGGCTCTAATCAAAGTGTAGAAACACCTCAAAGATGATCAAGAGAAATGGGAGGCTCCCAGAGCCAAATTTCAAGTGTCATAGCAAATGGTCTTAAATTTACTTATGTCCATGAAAAATTATCCTTTTTCCTTTTTGATAAGTTTGCAAAAATGTCTAAAATTCAGGGAAACCAGGTGGAAAACCTAATTTTTTTTATTTTAGCACAAGGCTACAACATAACATAATGTGCATAAAGTTAAAGGATCTGAAGACTTTCCAAATGCACTGTACAACAGAAATATGAAGCAGCAGAAAATGTTTATCCATGTGACAGATCAACATTTGGTTCTATACAAAGAAAAAACTATTTAACTGAATTTAACTGAATTACTCACCAATGATGGACAAAACTGGGTCGTTCTTGTGCTTTATAGAGGTTCCATCAATTAGAGACATTTTTCACATAACATATAGTAAAAGAAATGTTACAGAACACACTACTAAGGGTAACCTGTCACTTTGAATATTGTGTATGCTCTGCCGGCAGCCAGTTATACAGCTAAAGGGCCTGAGCAGGTTGATATATACCGTAGCTCTGTGGAAAAGATCCGTTATGAATTTCATAAAAATTTGTTGCTAAACCAATTCAAAGTTTTGACGATTTGTTTCAAACAAATCACATAAAAATAAAATAAAATAAAATAAAAAATTAAAGAATAAAAAAACAAAAAACAAAATGCATGTTTACCACATTGGTGTCTCTTGATGCGATTTTTAATATTTATTTTTGATATTTTTTATACATATATAGCGCTTTATATCTCCATTCAAATTATGTGGTATATATATGCCTTTGTATCCATGTATTTTATTTTATAATATGTTATCATTTATGAAACCAATATCCATATTGTAATGGATTTTTGAAGAATCGCATAGATAACGCAACAGCGTTTCTAGTGCGTTTTCTCCCTATTTTATTCTTGAAGCGATCACTTACCAGAAGCTATGCGTTATAAATAAATGTCACAACATATAATATGACAACAGATACTGTACAACAAGTGAGGCTGCCACTTTAAATTTGGTGAGTGACATATAATTGGGATTGCCACTTTAAATTTTCCAACTAGGAATTCCACCAATGGGAGGAATGCCTCTATTAAGGTATGACTATATATAAGTCAATGAATTGGAAGGTGAAACATGGGCACTGAGGATTGGAAGGGATTTGGAATCCCGAAACGCGTATGGCTGGTATCCTGATGAACGAGAGTACACAGACCCTCTTTCTGCAATAATAAATACAGCACGCTTTAAGTTGAAAACATTCAAAAGGGTGACGTATTCAATCATGTGGGACGCCACGTGACTTGTACACCCGGAGGATACGGACCCGAGGCGAAACACGCAATTCCAGCGTGCATCTAACTTATACCCAGGACATACAGCAGAGGAGTTTCATTGAGCAGTTCAAACTCGGCCACAGACAGGTGGCAAGGATATGTAACCAGACTACTTTGCTTCATACCTTCTCAATCTGTTACTTGTGTGCCGCTCTATTTTACCATTCTGCTCTGCACCTGTTCTTCTGGCCGAAGTCGGCTTGTTGATTTAGCCATAGAGACAATCTCTCCTGGGAACGTATGTGGCACCTCATTGATGGCTTCTGATGGTCAAAAATTATTTACAGCCTCGTATCACTAAATAATTAATATTTGTGGAATCATTCACTTATTGGGAAGAAGACGGAGGAACTGCTAGTTTGAACAGTGATTATTAACTCTTGAAGCACCTTTAATTAGGACTTTCTAATTATCATTATTTTTTTGTTTGCCTTTTTAATGCCGAATTTTTTATGTACTGTGGTTTCCATTCAATAAAATGTACTTTTTTGATGTAGTTCCATAGAGGTTTTGTGCCTGTATTTTCACTTTTTCTTCAATCTACTTCCTTGGTTCTATTTGGGGTAACCAGTATACGGAAGCACCACATTCCACTGACCACCAGAAGAGAGACACCTTTCATTTATACTTGATATATAGCTCTGTGGAAAAGATCTGTTATGAATTTCATAAAAATTTGTTGCTAAACCAATTCAAAGTTTTGACGATTTGTTTCAAAGATCAAGTGATCTGGTTTACGGGACCATGCTGACAAAGAAGCAGTCATACAGGTATCAAGGAGGATTTCAGAACAGTTTTGTCAGAGAAAGATAACACACAAATTGAGACATCTCTCCATGTCATGGGAGTAATAAGCTCTCCATTATACCAAAAGGCCGGACATGATCTACTGTTCAGAGATTGTATTCTATTGAAGATACTGGGGTATATAAAAATAAGAGATAGTGCACCTCACAGGCTGGGCAAGGAAAGATTTCAATGTTTGATTAAACAGGGAGGGACACTAGCCATCCATACACAGCCTCGGGAATAACATATGCTAATTGTAAAGATTGCATTTGATGTGTACAGTCCCTGTGTAATGCATCTAAGGCTGGATTCACACTGGCGTTGCAGGAGCGGGTGCGTTGCGGGAAAATGAGCTATTTTTCCACGCGAGTGCAAAGGGTTTTAATGCGTTCTGCACGCGCGTGAGAAAAATCGGCATGTTTGGTACCCAGACCCGGACTTTACTGAAGTTTGGGTTAGGTGCTGTGTAGATTTTATTATTTTCCCTTATAACATGATTATAAGGGAAAATAATAGCATTCTTTATTACAGAATGCTTAGTAAACGGTCAATTAAGGGTTAAAAAGAATAATTAACTCCTCTCCTCCAATTGATCGCATAGCTGCCGGTCTCCTGTTCTTTGTTCAGGACCTGTCAAAGGACCTGTGGTGACGTCACTGTGCTCATCACATGGTCCATCACAATGGTGATGGACCATATGATGGACCATGTGATGAGCACAGTGATGTCACCACAGGTCCTTTTCCTGTCAGGTCCTAAAGATAGAAGAAGAAAGAAGCAGGGCTGCGAGGACAAGTGGATTAGGTGAGTTAAATTTTTATTTTATTTTTTTAATCCCTCCATCTTTAATTTACTTAGCATTCTGTATTAAGAATGCTATTATTTTCCCTTCTAACCATGTTATAAGGGAAAATAATAAAGATCGTCTCCTAGCAACCATGCGGGAAAATCGCACCGCATCCGCACTTGCTTGCAAAAGCTTGCTATTTTCATGCAGCCCCATTCACTTCTATGGGGCCTGCGTTGCGTGAAAAATGCAGAATATAGAGCATGCTGCAGTTTTCACGCAAAGCACAAGTGATGCTTGAAAATCACCGCTCATGTACACAGCCCCATTGAAGTGAATGGGTCAGGATCCAGTGTGGGTGCAATGCGTTCATGTCACGCATTGCACCCGCGTGGAAAACTCGCCCGTGTGAAAGAGGCCTAACTGTTTCAGTAAAGTACAGTGATCTTCAAACCTGCATGAAATCTGGCCTCATCATTGACACTGAAGTTGCAGAGAATAATGTTGATACCTCCACGTTTGTGTCACTTATCAGCTTCCTCCACAGCTGATCAGTTACTAAAGTGCATCAAACAACAAACATCCCCCGACTCTCTAGTCACCAACCAGGCATAGGATTCAGCCGGTTCCCACTGGTTCTCCAGATCCGGTTGTTAAAATTACAGCCGGATCAGAGAATCATGTGACTGGCTGAGTCCCATTGTGGAAGTGCTCATCTCCCTACATTCATCTGTATCAAAGTCCTCAGGACAGTGATATAGATTAATGCTGCAGCAGGGCAAGGGAGAGGCGTCCCCCTTCCCTGTTCCTCTAATAGGTTGCAGGCCTAGTGCCTGCAGCCTTTAAGAGGCCGGCGCAGGTGGTGCAATGACGTCATTGCGGCGCCTGAGCTGGGCGGCGTACGGTGGCATACAGACTGGAAAAGGCCTGCATCACATTGCTGGTGCTGACTCCAACTGGGCAAGGTGGTTAGCAACAGTGGCAGGAACATTATGGTTGTGCAGCATTTGGGGGTAATAACATATGCTCCCTGCATGGCACATGTGATAAATTTAGTCGTGCAAAGGTTTTTGAAAAAACAGTGCTGGCCATGTTCAGGAGACTGGCATTGCTGCCATCCATATGTAGCAAGAAACTCCTTCCTGGACTTCCAGTGAAAGAACGGTCTGCCATAAAAAATGCTTCATCCGCGATGTTTTAACTTGCTGGAATTCCACCTTGGATATGCTATAGTGCCTGCATGAGCAGCGTGAAGCAGTAAATGATTTTGTCATGCACCAGACCATCTCAGCAGGGAACATGTGTTGTTTCAAGGTCAGATAGTGGCAGCTCATCTAAAATGCCTATCAGTTATTGAGGCCCTTCAAAGAGGGTATGCAAGCAAGAGAGAAAGTAGAAATTCCAGCTTGTCCTAAAATGTAGATTCTTTATTTCAGTTTCGGACATTTACAATCTGTCCTTAGTCATGCCATGCTTACATACTGTAGCACTACCGTTGCAAAGGTGGTTTCCCGTGCACTGTCCACTATTTGAGATATGGAATTTATCTTTATAATTAAGGGTGAGCAAAACTGTTCACATTCAGTTTTTATACTCCTACGAAGATGCCACCAGACTTGTCAGTAGGGACGTAGGAGAAAAATGGTCAGCACTCGCTCGTTGCACGTTTGCACGGGATAGGACCAATACCACGTTCAAAAATTTAAAAAATCCCAGCAAAACGTGACTTGATGCTCATTAGGAATTTATTGCAAAAGAAATAGTATGTCCGATATCCAGGACGCGTTTCAGCTAACAAGCCTTTTTCAACAGTTTCAACCTGTTGAAAAAGGCTTGTTAGCCGAAACGCGTCCTGGATATGGGACATACTGTTTCTTTTGCAATAAATTCCTAATGAGCATCAAGTCACGTTTTGCTGGGATTTTTTAAATTTTTGTCAGTAGGGACAACTGTGGCATAAAAGATGTCATATGATTTATCTTATTTATCTTAATACAAACATTGGATTCAGTTTTACATAATAATTTTTTTTTGTGTGACCATATTCTGGAAGCCATAGTTTTTTTTATTTTTTAGGCGACTGTCTTATGTAGGGGCTAATTTTTTTCTGTATGAGTTGATGGTTTCATTGGTACTACTTTAGAGTGCATATGACTTTTTGATCGCTTGCTATTACACTTTTTGTGATGTAAGGTGACAAAAAATTGATTTTTTGCAGCGTTTTTATATTTTATGGTATTCACCTGAGGGGTTAGGTCATGTGGTATTTTTATAGAGCAGGTTGTTACGGACGCGGCAACTTTTTTATTCTTTTTACATTTAACACAATAAAAGCATTTTTTTTTTAAATCATGTTTTAGTGTCTCCATAGTCTGAGTGCCGCAGTTTTTTAAATTGTTTGGGCGATTATCTTAGGCAGGGTCTCATTTTTTGCAGGATGAGGTGACAGCTAGATTGGTACTATTTTGGGGAGCATACGCCTTTTTGATCGCTTGGTGTTGTACTTTTAATGATGTAAGGTGACAAAAAAATGTTTTTTTTAGAACAGTTTTTATTTTAATTTTTTGATGGTGTTCACCTGAGGGGTTAGGTCATGTGATATTTTTATAGAGCCTGTCGATACAGACGTGGCGATACCTAATATGTCTACTATTTTAAAAAATGTATTTTTTTTTTACTTACTTTTATACTTATTTTATTTTTTACATTATTTTTTTAACTTCTTTTTTCACTTTATTTTTTGTCCCACTCTGGGACTTCAACTTTTGGGGGTCTGATTCCCTTTACAATGCATCACAATACTTCTGTATTGTAATGCATTAGCTGTAAGTGTATTACACACTGTAATACACTTACAGCCCCCTGGATCTCACAGGCTGTCACAGAAGGCAGCCATGATGCCTAAGGAAGGCTGCCTTCCCTGCCATCGGGTCCCCGTCACAGCAGTGCGGGGACTCGATGGCCACCCCGCACCCGGCAGGATTCCGCACATGCCATTGTCAGCACTGACCAGGGAAAAGCAAGGGTTAAAGCGCTGCCATCTGTGTTTTCACCAATGCTGGCAGATACAGCAGCAGTCTGGCTATCAGTGAATGCCGGACCCCTGCCCGCTCGATCAGCCCGCCATACATGTACAGCTCTGGTCCTTAAGTCACTTCCACCGGTGCCGTACATGTATGGCGCGGGTCCTTAAGGGGTCAAATAATATCATTTTCATGACAGCCATAATAGGGACCCAAGCCAGTTAAAGGTGGTGGGAATTTGCATGGTGGAAAATCATTGGATGGGAGGAAATCTTATTAGAAGACTGTCCTGTAAAGAAACTGAATATATTTACAAGTTAGATACCCTGCCACCATATGGGTTGAATATTTGGATTTGAACTGTTTTATTAGAATGGGTTAAAATACCTGAAAGGGTCAATGTGATTTTGATTTGTGAAGAGGGTAGGGGGGGGGGGGGTTGGGAAAGGTTTTTAAACTGTTGTACCCCTGAAAAAGAATCTGAAATACCAAAACCAGTTGGCTTAGGCTAGGGCTACACTGCGTCAAAAAGGGCACAACTACACTGCGTTGTGTCGCGCAACAGTTTTATAGTGATTGTCAATTGTGTCGCACTGAAACATGCAGTGACTGCGAAACGACAGTGGCACAAAAATCCAACCAAAGATGTTTTCAAATGCAATTTGACAAGATGCATATCTTGTAAGTACAATAAATGAGCAGGCCATTTGTTTTATAGAATGTTTTACCTAGTGTGTCTCTTTTTTTCTCCCTTCATTCGGTCCTCTAATTTATGGTTCCTCCAACTTCCAAAATCAGCACATTTTGGAAGGAGTGTGTAATCAAAATATCAGTGTGGAGAGAGTGGAAGGGCTCAATAACACAACTGCATGAATGGATGTGGACCCATTCATTTCAACGGTGCCGCAAAAGATGTGGACAGCACACCGTCTGCTGTCCGCATCCATTGTTCTGTTCCGCGGCCCCACAAAAAAAATAGCGCACGTCCTATTCTTGTGCACAATTGCAGACAAGAATAGGCATTTCTATCATAGTGTAGGCCATGTGCAGTCCCCAAATTGTGAAATGCACACGGGCCAATATCTGTGTTTTGCGGTTCCGCAAATTATGAACCACAAAACACTACGGTCACATGAATGAGTCCTTATAAATATCCAAGTTGAAGAGCCTAGGAATGGCCAGCTATATCTGAAAGACATTCTGGGCCTTGTTGTTCCACTTTCTCAGTGTCCTCCGAGGTGTACATTTTAATCCTGTATTTTCATTGAGAAACCGTGTTTACTTTGTTGTTGTAGCCAGAGTCAAGTAGATCCTTTCATATAATTTTTATTATAGTATTTATAGTGGTGTTCTCTTCTGAACAACTTTGTGAACTACAGTACATTTTTGTTCTGCCATTTATTTCACTGATAGAGATGTGAAAACATCATAAATATCAACATGTTGCATTTTTTTTTAAACCCTACCTAGACTATAGAACGCTCTGCCTGAGGAGGTGGTGATGGTGAGTACAATAAAGGAATTCAAGAGGGGCCTGGATGTATTCCTCGAGTGTAATAATATTACAGGCTATAGCTATTAGAGATGGGTCGTTGATCCAGGGAGTACTTCTTTCCTCTGGATCAACTAGCAGGATGACAGGCCGAACTGGATGGACAGATGTCTTTTTTCGGCCTTATGTACTATGTTACCTAATTAACGAAAACACCAATAGCAAAAATGTGTGTGTTCCATATTTAATATAGGCTTTCTGCTAACATCTGGAGCTTTTACCCCCCAAAATACCTTTAAAGGAAAGGTGTCACCCAAAATTTGCTTCTACCAGTTAAAACCAGATAGCAACACATATCCTTTTTTATCTCTTTATTTTCTGGCTGTAGATTTTTTTTTTATTCTATTTCCTGAACATGACTATGGGGACAGCCATCTTGCCTGAGCTATTCTTAACAGCATTTAGGGTACTTTCACACTACTGTTTAAGTTTTCCGGTATTGAGTTCCGTTATAAGGGCTCAATACCGGAAAAGAACGCTTCAGTTTTGTCCCCATTCATTGTCAATGGGGACAAAACTGAACAGAACGGAATGCACCAAAATGCATTCCGTTCCGTTTAGTTACGTTCCCAGACTGGAGAGCAAACTGCAACATGTTGTATTTTGCTTTCCGTCCTGGGATGTGGATGCAAAACGGATCCGGCGTTAGCCCAATGCAAGTCAATGGGAACAGATCCGTTTTCTCTGCCAAAACAGAAAACGGATCCGTCCCCCATTGACTTACAATGGAGTTAATGACGGATCCGTCTTGGCAATGTTAAAGATATGTTAAAGATAATACAACCGGATCCGTTCATAATGGATACAGATGGTTGTATTATCAGTAACGGAAGCGTTTTTGCTAAACCCTGCCAGATCCAGAAAAAATGCTAGTGTGAAAGTACCCTTAGGAAGTATTAAGGAAATTGCTTTACAGCATCCCCATGGGCCATAGACCCAATGGTCAGGAGGGGAACTTATTGACTTCTATGGGAGAGTTTTCTAGGCAGCATGCTGTCACGTTCCGCAGACCCAAGGCAGACCTCCAGGACGTCTTACAAACAGGAAATAGGCAGAAACAGACCAGGGACTAATAGAGTACTTTGTTACACATGTAATAAGAAACATGACCGTAACATATACAGGTTAGGCTATAGTGGTAGCACTACCACAGAACCAAGTGCACCAGCAGACCAGAGGAAAAACCCAGAGGGCAGAGAGTCAGTGAGCCCTGTTTTTCACAGAGACCCTGGTGGTGGGGATGAACTAGGCCGAGGGCTCACTGGTCACACCTCCAGGAAGGTTCCAGTACACCTGGCCCCCACCTGCAAAGAACCATGTTGGTGCAAGCACCAGCAGAACAGACAACAGAACTAGAACCCAAGCAAACACAGGACATGGATCCGACAACGAACAGGAACCAGCACCAAAGCAGGTGCCTGGACCCCAAGCGGAATAAAAACATGGTGGTCTCAGGTAGAGCTGCACAGACTAGAGATGCTGCCTCTGGAGAACCCAGGAGCCTTCTCACGAAGGCAGCACAAATACAGGAACAGAAGCAGTAAGGCACTGCAGGACAGACAAGGAACAGACTTGATCAGAAGCAGTAGGCTGCCAGGCTGGAAATAGAACAGGCAGAATGGAAAGCCGTTTAGCACTGCCAAGCTATCAGATGCGGTTAGCACTGCTTGGCTAAACATGGAACAGAGTGGATCCAGACAGAGAACAGGTACAGAAGAACAGGCAAAGCATGGACAAGGAAACAACATCACAAAACAGGTACAGAAGATCAGACAAGGCAATAACATCATAACAACACATCAACAATGCTTTACCAGGCGACACCACCCAAAAGGGCAGATGGCAAAACCCCCTGGGTCAGCAGCAAGGGGCAACACCCAGCAAGGCACAGGACAGAACTGACCCCACTGGTGTAACTGTAGGGGTCGCAGCTGCCAGTGGTGCTGTATATATCCCTTAATAAGATGCAATGCATCTTATAAAGGGAATACTAGTGAGCACTTCCATTATGGAAGCACTCACTAGTCTGCAGGAGGGGTGGGGGGAATCACTGTGAGCGTTGTGCAGTACTCCATCCTCCTGCTCGGACTAGAGTGGTCTAGAGGTCTAATTGGGGTCCTATTGGGGGTCTAGAGGTCTAATGGGGGTCTGGAGGTCTAATAGGGATCTTATATGGAGGTCTAATGGGGGTCTTATCTGAGGTCTGATATTGGGGCAGGGTCTGATATGGGGTCTGACAGAGGTCTAAAGGGGGTCTGGTCTGAGATGTGGGGGGGGTCTCATCTGAAAGGTAAGGTATTTTCAGGGGGACTGTTTATGCAGTATAGTATTGGGGGGACAGGATGGTGTGTTGAGAAGGTGAGGATGATGGAAAAGTAGGAAAGTAAGATGTCTGTTTGTTAAATTCTGCAGAGACAAGACGCGGCTAAAAAATCATCATGGCGGTCTAGTCTAAAAGGAGAAGATGAGGAAAGAGAATATCTACATCAGAGAATCAAAGAAGAGACTTCACTGGATGTAAGAGGTATATATGTGGCGCTGTATGACCCTGTATGTTTTGTAGCGCTGTATGTAACGTTTTCGAAGTATGTCTTTAAAGAGGTTGTCCGCTTTTCTTTTTTTCATGAGCGCTGCCTACTCTGCCCTCTTTACCTGGTCACCACTGCAATTGCAGCGGCGAGCAGAGCAGAGAAATCAACTCTCATATGAGCGCTGCCCTCTCTTCAAACAGCTGATAGGGGTGCTGGAAAAACCAAGCCGGTCTGATTTGATGACCTATCTTGAGGATAGGTCATCAGTAGTAAAAAGAGGACAACCACTTTAACAGTAGGACTGGAGGGAATGAGGTAGGTTGAGAATTTGGCATGGGGGGGGGGGGACATTTCAATTTTTTTCTACACAGGGAAGTTGGGAGACCGCAGCCAGCACATAGCCGCAAGCAACTAGCATTCACAGGAGTCAGCCTGCAGCCAGTATGCAAGACAGCATGCATCCGGCCTACACGGCACAACTGTCACAGTGCACCGCTCTGTGACTTGTGCAGAGGTTATTGTACAAGGAAAGAATAGATAAGCTCTGACAATCAACTATTGTGAATCCTGTCTTATCTGTCATTCTAATCCTGCCTATAATGATATCACCTGTGTACAGATAAGCAGGTAACTGCCATAAAGTGATCTGTGCAGCCCAGGACATGATGCCTCTCATTAGGCTTAGTGGTCAGTGCAAAAACTGTAGGATTTTC
Organism: Bufotes viridis; assembly: GCA_033119425.1. NCBI lineage: Eukaryota > Metazoa > Chordata > Amphibia > Anura > Bufonidae > Bufotes > Bufotes viridis. Next base: position 478,520,133 of record CM065589.1, on the reverse strand, counting down.
TGGGTTTTGTTTAAATATAGATGTTGACATCAAAAATTATTCTGATGACATTCCCTTTAAACCTGGGAAACTGCATAACTACATACCCATGTGTGAACCCGCCTCGCTTTCTCTACACTTTGTAGGTGGCTTTATGCAGTGATGGACTGCGATCTCAGTATGAATGTACATAAGATGACTGTTAATCACAAAGTAGGACTACATATCAGACTCCAAAGTGTACAAAAAGAAAGGATTAAAACTAATAAATTACAAGTTATACTGAATCTTTTCCCACAAAACTACAGTACTGTACAAAGGTTTTAGGCAAGTGCAATACATGCTGCCGTCATGTTCTAGCGAGGGTCATCACAGGAAAAACAAACACAAGGCAAGCAATCAGACAAGGCAAACACCAATACAAATTCTTTATTCACAGAGATCTAGGCATGGCAGGAAACTTGATCAGCAGGTAAGGTACGAGTGGCAGGTAATACCACTAGACCAAGTGTCTCGTTTGAATTTGGGGCCAAACCCAGAGGGTAGAAACTCAGTGAGCCCGGTTCTTCACGGAGCCCCTGATGGTGGGGGTGAACATAGCCGAGAGCTCACTTCCAGGATGGTCCCACTGCAATTGGCCACTTACCTACAGAGACCAACTGTGCAAGAACCAGCGATCCACATAAACATAAGGACTGGAACCCAGGCACATAAAATGGAGAAAATTACTACTGGATAGTAGGAATAGCTCACTCTTGTGTGACTCTGGAATAGGTGCTCAGGTCTATATGCGGTTTCACCCTTACAGAAATAATTACTTAAATTAAACCAAAAATAGACGGACACTCTAACTGTGTGTGTTTGTACAGATTGCTTGTAGGTCCACTAATATGTTATAAAACCATTAAAATTTACTAAATTTAATAAAAAAAATATTAAAATTTAATAAAAAAAACACAGATAAATGCAAGTAAATAAAAACAAAATCACAATGCCATCACACATATTTCATCCTATAGCTGAGTACATATATCACTGAATACATCTATATAAATAATCTCTTGATCCTATAGCTGAGTACACATAGAAATAATCATACCAGTCTCAATCTTTAGATATATCTGCAATTGTCCTTGGTGACAATGTAAACAAATGAATTGTTTAAATCTCAATTTCCTATTGATGGGATTGTAAATAGTTGTATCGCAACAATTGTGTTTCTTGGTTTATATGTCAGGCCTTGCTCTGCTGGTCACCTTTATGTAAGTCCAGAGAGTATACCCAATATTGATTGGTAATATATATGAAAGTCACATGTATGAAGGTCCGGGCTCAATTGACCGAGTGTCCACGATTTCTGTATCAGTGTCAAATATCAATTTTCGGATAGGTAGATCGCTCTTACCTTTCAATGTTTAGACTGATGTATAAGTACTTGCATACCCAAAGGTCGCTGTGTGGTCCCGGCACACTCTGTTGATTCGGACGCCGGCGTCACCTGGCTTGCCATGAGGTCTCGCGGTATTTGCGATCGCTGATTCAGATAGAGTTGACTTACAATGATTGGAGCGCTCCAATTTTTACAACGTTGTCTGATGTAATTCGATAGTTCTTTCTCCTCAGAGGCCTCTTCTTGAGTATTATATATTATAAATCACAGGGAGGGTATCGCTGACATGCCAGACGCGTTTCGGGGACCTCTTTCCTCTTCCTCAGTGGCAGCTTACCTCCCATTTTCTTGGCTTCATATTTATAGGTCTTTTCAGTTTTTGATTGTTCTCCACATCCACATAATCGTTACCTTATGTAGGATGGTTATTGTGGTACTTGTAGTCCATTGCTGGCATCTTCCATTGTATGCATTGTTTTGCTGTTGATTGCCATCAGCAACGGACTACAAGTGCAGGATATGCTCCCCTATATACATGCACAACTGCATATGGGTTTGAGCATATCCTGCCTGTTTAACACCACGTTTTCTAATGGTTTGTATATTCTTATGTTTGGAGGTGTATAAACTCCAATTTAAATGTGCCTGCTTTCATCTACAGGCTACATTTAGGTGCACCTGTTAGGCCCTGGGCCATATCAGTCAGTCTCCGGTGGGGCTCACAGGCACCTCCCACTGCAAGCATGGCTACATGCTGGAGGTTACTGGTGAGCTGTTTGTGAGTCAGGCCTTATCCTCCCGTAATTCGCCCACTGGCCCCTGGTATCGCCCATACGGCACAGGTAGGTGAGTGGTAGGTGGTAGGGCCTCGGGCTACTTGACAGACCTTGGCGCGGTGCCCGAGCTTAAGACATGTCCTCCTAGTAGGATATGTCGAACTAACCTTTCAATTTTAACATCAGTGTGAGGGTTTAGTGTTACCGCAGAGTGCACCTGTCTTTGCTATTGTTAAGTTTTTGATTGTTCTCCACATCCACATAATCGTTACCTTAGGTAGGATTGTTATTGTGGTACTTGTAGTCCGTTGCTGGCATCTTCCATTGTATGCATTTTTTTGCTGTTGATTGCCATCAGCAACGGACTACAAGTGTAGGATATGCTCCCCTATATACATGCACAATTGCATATGGGTTTGAGCATATCCTGCCTGTTTAACACCACGTTTTCTAACGGTTTGTCTTTTCAGTTTTCCCAAAAATCTGGTTTGGAGTACTTTCCATGGAAGCCAGCTTCTTAAATCCCATATGCGTTTTGTATGCGTTTTTGTTACGATTTTCTAAACACTCATGCGTTTTTTGTATATAGTATATATCCCAACTCATATTATTCATCCAATAAAGGAAAAAATATATTTGATTGCCATATCTAAAAAGTCATAATATGCTCTCTCTGTAACCATAAAAAAACGAAATTCAACATATATATCAGCTTTTACATACATAAAACAATAATAAATCTCAAAGTGGTCGTATTCCCTCATGTTCATATATCTCTGATAGGGAAATCTACTATATCATAGTGGACACCATATAGGTAGCTAATCTGATAGGGATTCATATCTATAAGCCTCCATTATCTTTTGTTTTGTTTTTTGTTATTTTTGTTTATTTTCCATGTCTTGAAAGTAGATGACACTACAAAGGATGTTTGGGGCTGCATGCCAGCCAACTAGGGAGAGTCATAGTGCTGATAAGCAGCCAGACATATGACTCGCCATCGTGTGGTCGGCATACAGCCCGAAAGACTTCACAGGAAGCCGAAGATTTCCAGTTCGGCATTCAGGCCCATGGGGATAAGACTTCCAAAGTCAAAGATATATCTGCTTTGAAAGCGAATGCTTCATATACCGTATTTTTCGCCCCATAAGATGTACTTTTTCCCCCTAAAAAATGGGGGGAAAGTGACCCTGCGTCTTATGGGGCGAATGCTGACATTTTTATATCGCCAGCTGCGATGTACGCGCGAGCGGGGAGGGACTGGGAGGAGGAGCTGGGGGCCGGCAATTGCAGAGGGGCTGGTGCAGTGACTATGAAATATGTAATTCAATTAAAAGTTCCTGTCCATCCATGCCCCCACCCCTAATATTACAGACACACGGCAGCTTGTTGAAAGCAGGCAGTCCGGGCGGCCGGCGCGTCACTCACTGACGTCACGTGCCTGCGCCGCCCGGCCTTACTGCCTGCTATCAACAAGCTGCCTTGTGTCCGTAATATTAGGGCTGGGGAGCATGGACAGGAATTTTTAATTGAATAAAATATTTTGTATTTCTATAGTGCAGCGGGGGGCGGAGTACAGTTACTGCACTGGCCCCTCCGCAATTGCCAGCCCCCAGATCCTCCTCCCAGTCCCTCCCTGCTCGCTCAGTTTTATGGGGGGAGGGGGTCTGTGGATGGCACTGTTATGGGATGGGGGATCTGTGGATGGCACTGTTATGGGGTGGGGAGGGTCTGTGGATGACATACATATATAACATTGCCATCCACAGATCCCCCATAACAAGTGCCAGCCCTGTTATGGGGGGGGGGGGGAATCTGTGAAGGATACTGTTACAGGGGGGCTGTAACAGTATCCTTCACAGATCCCCCCCATAACAGTATCCTTCACAGATCCCACCCATAACAGTGTCAGTTATAGATCCCCCCATAACAGTGCGTCATCCCCAGATCCCCCATAACAGTGCGTCATCTCCAGATCCCCCCATAACAGTGCGTCATCCCCAGATCCCCCCATAACAGTGCGTCATCCTCAGATCCCCCCATAACAGTGCGTCATCCCCAGATCCCCCCATAACAGTGCGTCATCCGCAGATCCCCCCCATAACAGTGCGTCATCCCCAGATCCCCCATAACAGTGTCCTTCACAGATCCCCCCATAACAGTGCCATCCACAGATCCCCAGTAATAGTGCCATCCACAAATCCCCAGTAAAAGCGCCATCCACAGATCCCCAGTAATAGTGCCATCCACAGATCCCCAGTAATAGTGCCATCCACAGACCAACAATAATTCCAAAACAACCAAAAGCACACCATTTGGTGAAAAATATTTTTTTTCTTATTTTCCTCCCCAAAAACCTAGGTGCGTCTTATGGGCCGGTGCGTCTTATAGGGCAAAAAATACGTTATCCATTTCTTATATTGGTAAGATGTTCTGCAATTCTTATTTTTAATGGCCTTTTAGTTATACCAATATACTGCTTTTGGCCGGGGCATTGAATTAAATATATTACACTGGAAGTATCACAATTGAGAACATTTTTTATAGTCACTGAGAAGGAATTTAGAGTTGACACTACTTCAGTAGTTTTCCTAGGAAATTTTATCTTACATCCCTGACAGTTACCACATCTGAAGAACCCTTTTAGGCCCATCCAATTATGTATTGAGGGGGAGTTTATAGATTTTTGTTTGACCCATAGAAGGTGCTATTTTTAGACCCAAATTGGGGGCCTGATGTATGTAATTTTTGGTAATGCTGGTACTAGCGTCCCAATTATTTTATCCTGCATTATAAAATGCCAGTATTTCCTTATGATTTGCTCGATCTGTTTATGTTGAGTAGTGTATGGTAAAATTATTCTAAAGTCCTTCCCTTCTTTTCTTTTTTGAGAGTGTTCCATTTTTGGTATAAAGAAAGAATCCCTAGATAGTTATTTTGCCTTAGACAAGGCTTTATCCACAATCTCTACAGGATATTCCTTCTCTATAAACCTCTCCTTTAATAATAGGGCCTCATCCTGAAATTGTGAGTCTTCAGTACAGTTGGAACCCAAACAAACCGCAGGACACAGTTCAGACAAGACAAACAGAACCAGAACAAAAGCAGATGGAACGGATGCATGGCGGTCACAGGCAGAGCTGTACACACAGACCAGATGTTCTCCCTCCATTAAACCCAGAAGCACTCTCATTGAAGGCATGGACTTGGACTAGTAGATGCTGTTCCCCATGTGGTGTTAGTCTCTATGGGCGAACAGACAGAGCTGCACACAAGATATAGAACCGGACTAGCGGATGCCTGTTCCCTATGCGGAGTTAGTCCATGGACGAACAGACAGCTGAATGACAAGACACAGAACCAGATCAAGTGACCTTGCTGTCTCACTAGTTAACCACACAGACTGGGCAGATGGAATATACCTAGGTCCGGGTTCATAGCTCCTGCACCCAGCAAAGTTGAAGACAGACTGACCTCAGCACACAGGATATTATAGCAGGGTGACGAAGTCATCTGACCACCTAGCAGACACACCCAAATCAAACTATTAACTCCACATGAACCAAACATGAAATGGGAGCATGCATCAAGACTATACACACAGGCTGCCGTTACTACACATCGCCCCTGGCAACAAGCCTACTCGGAATTCACTGTAGCCAGAATGCCAGAGCACAAACGTGAGCAACACTGCAACCCGTATCACAGTGAACCACACGGTGACAGCTGCAAAGTAAGAATGCTTTCAAAAATAGAAAGTGTTAATAGTTTACTTTTATTCATTAACAAAATGCAAAGTGAATGTACAAAACAGAAATCAAAATCAAATCATTATATGAAATGCCTTCAAATTAACATCAATTCTTCTAGGTACACTTGCACAATGTTAGGGATTTTGCAGGACTGTATTCAGATGTATGATTAACCAGTTATACCAAACTGTTAATAATGAGTAGGGATGAGTGAACCTTGGAACTGAACCCGAGTTCGGGAAAAGGTTTTTATTTTTAACAATAGAAATTCATTTTTTAAGTTATTACCCACGAGACTTTGCGAAGTAATAACTTTGGCTCATCTGAGCCAATACTTTTTAATACTGTACAGAGCGCTAGCTCCGTTTAGTATTCAAACAAACTTCTATGCGAATAGACTTTGGATGTTTCATCCAAAGTGAATTCGCTCATCCCTAATAATGAGGTTGAAATGCAGTCATTAACGGAAACAGAAACAGCAGAGAAGGAGGCTTAAAATCGGGTGAAGAACAAAAATGAACACAGCCACGAGACAAGGTAGTTTACTGCATCAGCAAGGTTTCTACCAAGCAAAGAATTCAAAGCAGACTAAGGTTTCAATATGGGCTAATCAACCTCTAAAACCCTGGGTTCAGACCTGAGCGTTCTGGAAACGTGCGTTTTACGCGCGTATTTCAGTGCGTTTTTGCAAATAGGAATCGCGCGTTCGTACGCGCGTTCTTGTGATTGACTACTGTGGTGTCAATCACAAAACGCGCGACAAACGCCCCAAAAAAAGCTCAAGTACTTGTTTATGCGTCGGGCGTTTTACAGCACGTTCGAACGCGCTGTAAAACGCTCAAGTGAGAACCAGGGCCATAGGAAAGCATTGGTTTTCATGTGTTGAGCGTTTTACGCTCAGGTGTGAACTTAGGGTTAAAGAAACACAAAGAATGTGGCAACGGCCATAGATGCGGTGTTCAGTTAAGGAAACTTTGTGCACACATCAGTTTCGTCCAGCCAATTCTCATCATATTGCTTAAAACATGAGCACTTTACTGTACATATCAATCTGTTCTGCTCTTTCTGCTCTATAACATGCAGCCTGCAGATGTGTGTACAGTGTGACAGGTTCCTTTAAGGAAACATTACAGATATACAACTAGAAATGATTAAAGGAAAATTAGACACATTCCTAAATTGGAAAGATTATAAAAGCTATAAAGCTATGGGGCTAGGGCTGCGTGAAAAACGCAGAATATAGAACATGCTGCGATTTTCACGCAACGCACAAGTGATGCGTGAAAAAAAACGCTCATGTACACAGACCCATTGAAATGAATGGGTCAGGATTCAGTGCGGGTGCAATGCGTTCACATCACGCATTGCACCCTCACGGAAAACTCGCCCGTGTGAAAGGGGCCTTAATGTTTGATTTACTTACATAACTATCTCTACTGGCTGTATATACCTTATGTTTCAGAAAAATTTCAGAAAAAATTTGATTTGTCCCGAAGTCGAATTTCCTCATGCTTCGTTTTTTCTAAAATGGCCGCTGCACATGTTACCAAGTAAAAGTAAGAGGTCTGGGAACGAGGTAGCACCCATAATGCCATGCAGACAGCCAATCAGCAGATAGCCAGCCCCTGTGATGTCACAGCCCTATAATAAGTCTCAGCCTGCTCAGTCTCTGCCATTTTACTGTAAATTTAGTGCAGGGAGAGACGTTGCAGGCGCTAGGGACAGTGTTTAGAAAAGACTTTATAAAAATTAAAAAAGTAACGATAGAGCAGTTCAGCAAAAGATTATTCATAGTGTAGGGAAAGGATAAGGAGGCATTATCCACACTGTCGGGAGAGAGAAGGGACCACTAGGAGAGTGCAAAGCCTGGGTAATAGGAGCTATTCTATTACACCTTGCTGCACTAATTGGGGTTACTAAAAGTGATCTGATACTACGGATTTTAGTTTTTTTTTAAAGACTAATTGCAGTAGCATCTGTTATTGGGTTGAAAGTGCTGTCTGATACAATCAGTTTTGGGGTGTATTTATTTTAAATATAAAAAAGTACGTCCATTCATCCTTGCTTTTGGGGTAAATTCTGCAGCGGGCGCCTCCCCCTAGGGCTCTCTATGGTGTAGGAATGCTGAGTGGTATAGTGCGACCTAAAATGTCTGTTTATGTGTGTCAAGGTGCTCCTACCTGGATACGGCTGGACCCAGGCTTTGGCTCTGAAGCGATAAATAGGAGGATAATGGGATTTGGGATGAGGGATTTGAAGGAAATAATTTGAGTCCAGACCTTGTATGAAGTTGAAAAGCACCTTTACTTGAATAAACGTTCACCAAAATGGTTTACAGGATTTGTCTTGGTCCCAGCAGGCTTTAGCATTAAAACTGGCAGGCAAACTCATCATTGCTACATCTGTTTCTCTCTGGCTCTGCTGTACAGACAGGCTGACTGTATGACTCTGCTTTTGCTTTATGCTGCACTCCTCTTTGTATGGTCTGTCTCTAAATTAGGCCAGGGAACTTTCCTTCTGGCTCCTGAGGCTCTAAGCTTTAGCCTCCATGACCAGCAGAGCTTAGGGTGCTCTGGCTAGCATGAGCACGTCCAGCAGAGATGTGCCCTGCACACCTGTTCCCAAGCAGGGGATAAGATAGACTGCCTCTCACTAGTCCCCACCCTTCCTGCAGAAAGTGGGACTAGCCACTTCTCCACAGGGGGGGGGAGAAGTAAGGAATGGAAAGCTCCATTCTACCTAACTGTAGTTCTGCCATGTTTGCTGCCACCTGCTGGTGAACCAGGCATATTACATGTAAACATAACAGTGCATAACATTAGAAATGCACAGTATATAGGACCTAGACAAAATACATAAGATGACCAATAAAGACAGTAGCAGGGTGCAGAAGTGGTAATGCCACTCTGGGGCATTACATTTTCAGTCTGATACAAACAGTTTTGGGCTGTGTTTATTTCATATATAAAAGTATATAGAGGTAACAGAACAGGTTCTGTAGAAATCTATGTGGAATTAGCTGACGACGGTGTAAAAGGAGTGCGCTTCTTTTTGAAGCGAACATTGACCTGTAAGGTTCACACTTGAGTTATTTGGTCAGTTTTGGCCCTGTAACTGACCAAATAAGTTAAGTGATTCTAACAGTAACGCCTGTCATCTGCGTGTCATACTGACTCACAGTATTATTTCACTAGCACAGCAGACTCCCTATGCGTATTACTGCAATGCACAGTGTATGTTTTGCACCACTATGAAGGCTTTCAGCAGCCAGGAAATAGCTGTTTTTAACGCGATTTGTCACAAAATAAATTTGGATCGAATCTTTTTGGGAAATTTGGGAAACTGGCCAAATTGAATTTTTGAGAAATTCAGTCATCTTTAGTTTTCACTTTAAGGATTCTACATATAGTAGCCCCATTATGCTTGTTTTATCACAGTGTGGTGGCTTTTTTATCCTTTAGAAACAATTTCAGAACCTGCGAAGAGCAGAATACTTATAAAGAATACAATGTAGTCAGAATGCAACGTGAAATTACTTTAGTCAAAAATATTTTAAAAGTGGAAGACATTGAGAAAAAAAGTGATATTGCAGCGGTTTGCTTATGTGCTATTTTCTGTGCACTGCATGTCAGACACATTAAAATGTTCTATACTGGAGGCAACGTACATTTTATATGGAGTAAAACCTGGTTATCTTTTTACCTCCAGTGGTGCTCAGAGCATGACTACCAGCAAGACAGCACTAATAGATTTCTAATTAGCCATTTGCGTCTATTTATCACTGCTTGAGACAAGCACTGTAAACAGCTTCATCTGTAGAGTGCTGAGATTCACACATCTGCAATGCTAAGGGAAATGCAGGATTAGTATCTCAAAATGCTTGCTTCAGCATTAGTTACATACTAAGGTTTCCTATTGAACACAGTCAAGGATTTCACTGAATCATTTCATTTCACACATGACTGCTAACTATTTTATAAGTGGTCTGCCAGTTTACAACTTTATAAAAGAACAATACAGAAATATGGTTTTCTAGAGCAGAAAGTAAACAGTGGTGTTGTGAGGACACTTTTCTGCAGGTAGGCTTTAAATTTGGTTTATTCTACTTCTTGATAGAAATATTGTTCTTATAGCCAGCCACAGACTGCTCATCGTGGTCCAAGCGAAGCTCTTCTATAGCCAGCACTTATACAAGCTAATTAAACCTTCCATATAAATTAAATTAATACTATTTTTTGCACAACTTCCCCTTATATGATACATTCATGAAAACTTTTAACCACTTCCAGATCAGGCCATTTATCCCCCTCCCTGACCAGGCATATTTTCCACTTTTTCAGTATATGCGACTTTGAAAGCCATAACTAGGGATGATCAAACCCGTGGAAGTTTAGGTTCACCGGGTTTGGCCGAACTTCAGGTCAAAATGCGGGTTTGGCACCCGAACTTGACCCCGAACCCCATTGAATTCAATGGGGACCCAAATTTCACTTTAAGTTTTTTTCTGTTATAACATATATAATTATATAGCATATGCTGTATAATTATTTGCACTACCAAATGGAAAAAGTTATTGCTAGGGTTGAGCGAACCCGAACTGCAAAGTTTGAGTTCGTACCAAACTTTGCGAGTTCAGGTACCCGAACCCAAACTCTGAATTTTTTTCACGTAAGTCCAGGTTTGGTGTTCAGGTGATGTTATTACTTTCCATTATAACATGGTTATATTGGAAAATAATAGCATTCTTAAGACAGAATGCAAAACAATATGGTCAGTTAGGGGTTAAAAAAACTCACCTCATCCAATTGATCGCAACTCAGCTGCTTCTTCTATCTTCACTGAACAGGACCTGCCAAAGGACCTGTGATATGCGTGATGACGTAACCACGTGGGAGAACACGGTGATGCCATTGCGTACATTGCAGGTCCTTTGGCAGGTCCTGTTCAGTGAAGAAGGAAGACGCTGCTGCTGCGATCAAGTGGATGAGGTGATTTTTTTTTTTTTTTAAACCTCTCAATGGCCATATTGTTTTTCATTCTGTCTTAAGAATGCTATTATTTTCTGATATAACCATGTTATAACAGAAATTAATAAAATCACCAAAACACCAAACCCAGACTTCCGTGAAAAAGTCCAAGTTCGGGTCCGGGTACCTGAACTCGCAAAGTTCAGTACATAACTCGAACTTTGCAGTTCGGGTTCGCTCATCCCTAGCCGTAACTTTTTCCATTTGGTTGTGCAAATAATTTTTGCATCTTTTTTTAGTCATAAGTGGTGCTTTATTTTTATGTCATTTTTAACAAGAATTTTTTTTTAAAAAAGTAGAAGGGAAGTAGTCTGTTTTCCTTTTTCTGTGTTAATAGGAACATTTTGCAACTAAAAGATTGTATTTATTGTTCCCTTTCTATAACGTTAACTTTGATATATGGCATGTGTGGGTTATTGTCAAAAGGGGCTAGAAGATGCATTTCAGCATGTGTTGGTGTTTTTTTTAATCAGTTGTATAGTTAAACAGGTTGAAAAAATACACAGGTCCATCATGTTCAACCTTTTCTAGACCAATTGTACTAGGTTGTAAGTTTAATTATAGCCCTTTATGCTGTTTGTTATTATCTAAGTTTCTAACCCTTTTTGAAATGCTAACATAGCATCATAGTGCTATTACTACCCCTTGGGGTAGGGCTTTCAATAGTTTGACTACTCTAAGGCTACATTCACATAACTGCTAACAGTGACCATTTTAAGAAATTACTCACCTCATCTACTAGGAAGTGCAGGAGAATTTGCTCCTCACCAGATTCAGCAGGAAAATATGGTTTTAGTGCAGGTCATTTCCTGCTACATCCAGTAAGGAACAAGTGTCTTGAGCATTCAAGTGGATGAGGTGAGGGGTTTTCTTTTTTTTTTTTGTTTTTTTTGTTTTGTTTTTTGACACAAGCAGAATGGGGACCAAAAGGGAGCATTAATCTCTGAAAAGACATTTTAAAATGTCTGTGCAGAAATATATGCCAACTGCCTGTTGACCATATATGTGGTTAAAGGTATTTGCCACTTTCTGGATACTTGTCACCAATGGGTTAGGTAAGATGACTATATAACACTTACTAATATAGCCTTTGTTGATATTCTGAGCCGTTTGCTAGATTTCATAAGCCATGTTCCTTGTTGGTGAAATCTTCCGTGCTGTCTGCATAGAGATTTTGTCCATAAGATGGTGGCTGAAGGAGAGTCATGTGACACATCGCCCAGCCCTATCCATTCTAAAATACTGCAATAAAATAAGCAATCAAAAAACCTTATGTAGCCCAAAATGGTACCAATGAAAACGTCACATAAGACAATCTCTTAAAAAATAAAAACCAATGACACCCGTAAACCAATCCATCAAAATCTGCACTGCAAAAGCCATAAGGTGCTCCTTCCGTTCTGAATCGTGCCATGTTCCCCTACAGCAGTTTACCACCACATATAGGGTGTTGCCGTATTCAGGAGAATGTGGGTAAAAAATTATGGGGTGCTTTTTCTCTTGTTACCCCTTGTGAAAATTTGGGGCTAAAGCAACATTTTATTGGAAAAAATGAAACTTTTCATTTTCACAGCCAAGATTTTGAAATTCCGTAAAACGCTTATGGAGTCAAAGTGCTCAGTACCCCCCTTAAAATATTCTTTAAGAGGTGTAGTATCCAAAATGGGCTCACTTTTTGAGGATTTCCACTGTAGGAGTATGTCAGGGTCTCTTCCAATACAAAATGGTGCCTAACAACCATTCTTGCAAAATCTGCCTCTAAAATCCATATGGCGTTTCTTTCCTTCTGACCACTGCCACGTGCCCATAGAGCAGTTTACCGCCACATATGGGGTATTTCTGTAAACTGAGGAATTAGAGTAATATATATTGAGGTTTATTTTACTGTTAACACTTGCTGTGTTGCAAGAAAAAATGGATTAACATAAAAAATCGACATAAAAAATTACATTTTGAAATTTTACTTCCATTTTCCTTTGATTCTTATGGAACACGTCAAGGGTTAACTAAGTATTACAACATCAGTTTTGAATAATTTGAAGGGTGTAGTTTCTAAAATGGAGTCATTTATGGGTGGTTTCCATTATGTAAGCCCCTTAAAATCACTTTATTGAACTTGAAAAATTGCTTCTAAACTTAGCCTTCTAACGTCCTAAAAAAATTAAATAACATTTACAAAATGATGCCAACATAAAGTACACATATGGGGAATGTTAAGTAATAAATATTTTATGGGGTATCACTTTCGGTTTTAAAAGCAGAGAAATTGACATTTTAAAAATTGCAAATTTTTCAAAATTTTTGGTAAATTCAGGATTTTTTCAGGTGAAATATATTGACTCAAATTTATGACTGTCATGGAGTACAATGTGTCACGAGTAAACAATCTCAGAATAGCTTGGATAAGTAAAAATGTTCCAAAGTTATTACCATATAAAGTGACTCTTGTCAGATTTGAAAAAAACGGCATGGGATTTAAGGTGAAAAGTGGCTCGGTACTGAAGGGGTTAAAATGCACATTTAAAGAATAAGGAGCTATAGTATTGTTTCACAGTTTTCCCAAAAAATTTTTTTAAAAAGATCTAGGTGTCTCATAAAAAAAGGTCGCAAAATTTGTTTTGCTTGTCCTACAAATTTAAAAGCTAGGACCATTAAACCACCACATTTGCCAAATCACAAAAAAAATGTCTGGTCATTAAAGCCACCTGCACATGCAAATAATATTTGCACAAATTTCCATGTAGATTTATGTTCGTTTCTGCAGCATATCTGCACCGAAATCCACAATGTCTAATTGCAGTTTTTGGTGCGGATTAGATGCTGTGCGGAAATTTGTGCAATCTCATACACTTTGCAGGTACACTAATACGCTGCTGTTTTTCCTCGCACAAAAAAAGCACATATCACAAAAAAAGCGCATAAGTGTGCATGTGACCTAAGGCTTTTTCAGGCTGGTCAATAACCCCTAGAGTCCCAGAGGATTTTTCATTTTTGTGTTTTCATTTTTTACTCCGGGGGGGGTTCACTGTGTCAAGGGAACGTTAAAATATACTTTTATACAAAAATACATTAAATTGATAATCCTTGAGGGAAAGGTCAAAGGTCAACAAACTAACAAAAAATGGATGCATCCCTGGTGAGTCAATCGGTAGTCCATCCAGCGGATTGGGAACACATAAATCATGGATGGGTATCCGGAAGCCCAAAATGGTGATCTACGTAATTGCTGATCTGACTAGTGAGGCTGTTGGTGCCCGACACAATCGGTCTGCCCCTCAATGGTCGTAGCCCTTTGTGGACTTTAGGTAGACCATAAAAGCAGGCCAGTTGTGGATGCACAGGTAATAGTGCATCAAACTCCGCTTTACTGACAAGATTCGAGGTCAATGCGGAGGTCAGGATCACCTTAAGTTCCACCAGAAATTTTGTTGTGGGATTTGATGGCAATATACCATAGCAATTTTTGTTGCATAGTATATCCATGCACATGGTGAGATATTGTTCATGTCCCATCACCACTATATTGCCCCCCTTGTCAGCTGCCTTAATGACAATGGAGCTATCTTGCTCCAAAGATAGTAAGCTATTAAGTTCATCATAGGTCAGATTATTCTTGCCACATTTGTTACCTTCCAATTTTTTGAGTTCATCAGTGACAACTTTTAGAAAGACATCCATTGGCGTAGTGTCACCAATTGGGGGGTTAAGATGGGACCTTTTCTTAATAGTGGTGAAGTCCTTCACCCGGGACTTTCTTACTCTCCTGTAATAATTCCACCAGATTCCTCATGTCCCCCAAATCAGAAACATCGATCCCTAATTCAGAACACTGGCGTCTATTATGGCTCGCAAAGAACCTACGCCACTTTAGTTTTCTAACAAATAAGTTCAAATCCTTCACCCATCCGAATGAATCAAAAGAATGGGTGGGGACAAAGTATAGTCCTTTCTTCAGGACATTCAGTTCGGCCCCCGTTAATATCCTATCTGATAAGTTAATGATCTGTAGTTCATCCGAACTAGGGACTATGGGAATATTGGGGCACATCGTTACTGCTCCTTCCGCTCCCTCAGCAGATAACTCGAGATAGGGAGACTCTGCCCTAAAAAATTGCCCCTATTTTGAGCGCCTCTACTTCTACGTGGTCTCCCCCTATTACCCCTACCCCTGAATGGTGGTCTTGAGTATTGTGGGTTATAGGTGACTTCAGAGTCGGTTTCACCCTCAGAGGACGAGGGTTCGGTTTCACCCTCTCATCCTTTTGTCGATTTGGTATTATAATCAAATAGGTGACCCTCTCTGAAGTCAACTGTGTCACGTCGGTACTGGTAGTGTTTCCTTTCTTTGAGTTGTGCTGTGTACCTTTGGATAGCCTGCTCTAGGGCCTGTTCTTTTTTCGCAAAGTCAGCCTGAGTGGAGAACTTTTTTGTCTCTTCTATTTGTTCTTGCAAGGCTGAAGTGCTCTTTTCAAAAATGGCCTTTTCACCCTCTAAAAGAATGCACATGAGCCGCAAAGAGGACTCAATAGATTCAGTCTCCCACTTTTTTGTGAATTCAGGGGATCTTAGATGCACAGAGGGGGATAGTGGGATCCGCAGACCTCTGGGGACAATCCTATTTTTGAGATATATCTCCAGGGTCTGGATTTCCCACCAACCCCTGACGTTTTCTTTATATGTGCGAGTCAGATGTTTAAAGGCCCCTGTGATAGAGACACTTGTGTTAGGTAGTTGGGCCTCAGAAAACACTAACTTAGCCTCCCTGTCCCATTGCTCCCTGTTGATGCCACCTGAAAGGAAGCCTGCCATAATATATTTAAATAGGATTAAGTAAAGAATAATTCACGGAAAAGCTGGCATGGAAAAATGTAGACGTCCCTAATAATTAAAGGGGTTCACTGTGTCAAGGGAACATTCAAATATACTTTTATTAAAAAATACATTAAAATGATAATCCTTGAGGGAAAGATCAAAGGTCAACAAACTAACAAAAAATGGATGTATCCCTGGTGAGTCAATCGGTAGTCCATCCAGCGGATTGGGAACACATAAATCATGGATGGGTATCCGGAAGCCCAAAATGGTGATTTTGGGCTACAATTCACCTAAGGGAATCACAACCGCACTGGTGTGTGACCACTATTAGTCCGGCAAAAAAGTGAACAATCTTAGGGGTACAAAACTTCCCCTACTGTTAGAAATCACTGCCTAATAGTGGAACACACGCCATTGGAGGTGAGGTTGCATATTGCTAATATATGGACATAAGCGTCCTGAGCCCTGGTTCACATTGGGTGTGTGGAGAGGACGACATTGGCATGCCCAAAGCAATGGAGACTGCACAGATTCACCCTAACTACCTAGCATAGAGGAACTAGGTTAACACCTCACTGGCTAGCGTCTGACTCGACTCATTTCTTGTGTTAAATCATCAGGAGTAATAGCGCTATTGAAGCGGGTGTATAGACGCCGTCACACTGATGGTGTGTGACAGCTGGTCCGGCGCTGGGATGGCCGTAAAACGGCTGCTTCTGGCGCCGAAATATGAAGACATAAAATGAATTATTCTTTACTTACCGTATTTTTCGCCGTATAAGACGCACTTTTTTTCCCCCCAAAATGGGGGGAAAATGTCCCTGCGTCTTATGCGGCGAATGCTGACTTTTTTTTACATCGCAGGCTGCGATGCTTCAGCATTGCAGGCTGCGATGTATGAGCGGGGAGTGACAGGGAGGAGGAGCTGGCGGCCGGCAATTGCAGCGGGGACGGTCCGGCCCCGCCACTCACAGTGTTGTACTATAAAATCATAAAATATCTCCAAGTACAAATAAATGTATTAAAGATCACCCTTATTAATGTAACACAGACCCCAATACCTCCTTTACAATACGGGCAGGCCGGCCGGCCGGGCGGAAGCGTGACTCTCTGACGTCACATGCCTGCGCCTGCTTTATGAATGAATGTGCCATCGGAGAGTCACGACGCTTCCTCCCGCCCGGCCTGCCCGTATTGTAAAGGAGGTATTGGGGTCTGTGTTACAGTACATTAATAAGGGTGATCTTTAATACATTTATTTGTACTTGGAGATATTTTATGATTTTATAGTACAACATTGGAGCTGCAGGGGGTCTGTGGATGGCACTGTTATGGGATGGGGGTCTGTGGATGACACATTTGTAACAGTGCCATCCACAGACCCCCTATTAACAGTGCCATCCACAGATGGGCCCCCATTAACAGTGCCATCCACAGATGGGGCCCCATTAACAGTGCCATCCACAGATGGGCCCCCATTAACAGTGCCATCCACAGATGGGCCCCCATTAACAGTGCCATCCACAGAAATCCTATTTAAATATATTATGGCAGGCTTCCTTTCAGGTGGCATCAACAGGGAGCAATGGGACAGTGAGGCTAAGTTGGTGTTTTCTGAGGCCCAACTACCTAACACAAGTGTCTCTATCACAGGGGCCTTTAAACATCTGACTCGCACATATAAAGAAAACGTCAGGGGTTGGTGGGAAATCCAGACCCTGGAGATATATCTCAAAAATAGGATTGTCCCCAGAGGTCTGCGGATCCCACTATCCCCCTCTGTGCATCTAAGATCCCCTGAATTCACAAAAAAGTGGGAGACTGAATCTATTGAGTCCTCTTTGCGGCTCATGTGCATTCTTTTAGAGGGTGAAAAGGCCCTTTTTGAAAAGAGCACTTCAGCCTTGCAAGAACAAATAGAAGAGACAAAAAAGTTCTCCACTCAGGCTGACTTTGCGAAAAAAGAACAGGCCCTAGAGCAGGCTATCCAAAGGTACACAGCACAACTCAAAGAAAGGAAACACTACCAGTACCGACGTGACACAGTTGACTTCAGAGAGGGTCACCTATTTGATTATAATACCAAATCGACAAAAGGATTAGAGGGTGAAACCGAACCCTCATCCTCTGAGGGTGAAACCGACTCTGAAGTCACCTATAACCCACAATACTCAAGACCACCATTCAGGGGTAGGGGTAATAGGGGGAGACCACATAGAGGTAGAGGCGATCAAAATAGGGGCAATTTTTTAGGGCAGAGTCTCCCTATCTCGAGTTATCTGCTGAGGGAGCGGAAGGAGCGGTAACGATGTGCCCCAATATTCCCATAGTCCCTAGTTCGGATGAACTACAGATCATTAACTTATCAGATAGGATATTAACGGGGGCCGAACTGAATGTCCTGAAGAAAGGACTATACTTTGTCCCCACCCATTCTTTTGATTCATTCGGATGGGTGAAGGATTTGAACTTATTTGTTAGAAAACTAAAGTGGCGTAGGTTCTTTGCGAGCCATGATAGACGCCAGTGTTCTGAATTAGGGATTGATGTTTCTGATTTGGGGGACATGAGGAATCTGGTGGAATTATTACAGGAGAGTGAGAAAGTCCTGGGTGAAGGACCCTTCACCACTATTAAGAAAAGGTCCCATCTTAACCCCCCAATTGGTGACACTACGCCAATGGATGTCTTTCTAAAAGTTGTCACTGATGAACTCAAAAAATTGGAAGGTAACAAATGTGGCAAGAATAATCTGACCTATGATGAACTTAATAGCTTACTATCTTTGGAGCAAGATAGCTCCATTGTCATTAAGGCAGCTGACAAGGGGGGCAATATAGTGGTGATGGGACATGAACAATATCTCACCATGTGCATATATATAGATTGCAACAAAAATTGCTATGGTAAATTGCCATCAAATCCCACAACAAAATTTCTGGTGGAACTTAAGGTGATCCTGACCTCCGCATTGACCTCGAATCTTGTCAGTAAAGCGGAGTTTGATGCACTATTACCTGTGCATCCACAACTGGCCTGCTTTTATGGTCTACCTAAAGTCCACAAAGGGCTACGACCATTGAGGGGCAGACCGATTGTGTCGGGCACCAACAGCCTCACTAGTCAGATCAGCAATTACGTAGATCACATTTTGAGACCTTTTGTGGTATCCCTTCCCTCATATGTTAGGGATTCAATGGAGGTTCTAAAGAAATTAGACGGCCTCTACGTCGAACAGCACACTTTGCTTGCGAGTCTCGACGTAGAGGCCCTCTAAAGCTCCATCCCTCATAAAGAGGGTCTGGAGGCCATTGAGTTCTTTCTGAGGGAACGGCGGATTGAATGTTCACGCCACAATCAATTTGTTATTGACCTTATGGACTTCATTCTCCACCATAATGCATTCCTCTTCAACAGTCGTTTCTACCACCAGCTCAGGGGCGTGGCCATGGGCAGTCCCTGCGCACCGTCTTACGCTAATCTGTACCTGGGCTGGTGGGAGAGAACTATAGTGTTTGGTGAGGAATCAGCAGCTTGGTCCGCACATGTCACTCTATGGTTGAGATTTATTGATGATGTCATCATCTTTCGGAATGGTTCACAGGAGGAATTTACCAGTTTTGTTAGGGCCCTTAATATCAATAACTGTGGGCTGTTCTTTACATCTGTGATTGATCCTGTGTATATCACCTTCCTGGATCTCACCATTACCAAGGAATGTGATGGCAAAATCCATACGGACCTTTATCGCAAACAGACGGCTACCAATAGCCTTCTCCATTGGGGGAGCTGTTACCCCCCTGCTTTGAAAAGGGGCATTCTAAAGGGGCAATTTTCGCGTGTTCGCTGCAATTGCTCCTCCTTTTCAAGCTTCCAAAATAAAGCTGCTGAACTCCAGACCAGATTCCTATGTCGAGGGTACCCCCAAAAAATAGTTTCATCTGCCTTTCATCACTCAGTAGCCTGCACACGGGAATCTCTCCTTGTTCCAAAACATAGGGATGAGGGTGGAGACCAGATCCGATTAATTGCGACCTTTGACGCCGCAAATGGACCCATTATGGATTGCCTACGGAAACATTGGGGCATCCTCCAGATGGACAAAGATATTGGACATCTGATGGGTGATAAACCTGCGGTTACATTTCGTAGAGGTCGCAATTTAAAAGACCGTCTGGTCCACAGCTTTTTCCAACCCCCTCGCCCGAGTACGTGGCTTACCAATTCTGCCACAGGTACATTTCGATGCGGGGGCTGCATAGCTTGTGGTTCCATTCAGACGGGACGCACGTTCACCAGTACAACCACATCCAGATCCTACACAATTAGATCATTCATCAATTGTAGGACGTCGGGTTTGGTATACTTGGGTACATACGTATGTGGCTTGCAATATGTGGGAAAGACGATCCGGGAGTTTCGCCGACGGATTGGCGAACATCTCAATGACATCAGGAAGCAGTCAGATACCCCCGTTGCACGCCACATTGATATTAACCAAATGACCATAAAGGGACACGCATTTACAATTTCACAAACTTTATTAGTTGATAAAAGACCAACGACATACACAATATCAATATAAAAATAGTTATATATAGCAGCAATACAGGTAGTAGCCAAGACATGTGGCTCCCCTCCCACACATAGAAAACACCGATAGTTCTCCTATATAAGGTAAAAACCTTTTACAAAAGTACTGGCATAGACAAACACATCCCCAATATAACAATTGTATAATAGAACAAAGCCCCACTAAAACTGGTATAGTGGATAAACCACACAAACACTACAGCAAGGAGGCATATATATTCCATAAATGTATACCTGAGGGACACTTAGAGAGGAGAACACGGGTTTTCTATTGCAGAGAGGAGAGCCCACCCCGACGTACGTTTCGCTCCGCTTTCTCAAGGGACGCCACATTGATATGCAACATTCTGGTGACCCCCGCTCGATCAAATTTCAGGGTCTTGAGGTCATCAGACCCTCACCTAGAGGTGGTGACCTGGACCGTCTGATCCTACAGAAAGAAGCACAGTGGACCTACAGACTGGACACAGTTCGACCGCGTGGGTTAAATGAATATATTTCATTTACCTGCTTTATTGAGTAGTCCTATCAGTCATCTTCGCACCCACAGGTCCTCTCTGCTACCTTAATGGTTTTATCTCCCCATGACCACCATGTAACCTGTGGCACACAGTGGCAGTCACAACACGGTGGGGCTATTGTATTTATTTGTTGCACCAATGCACAAGTTATAAACGTACAGTAGTTTATTGCGCTTATTCATCACAGGTGGCATGTGGCAACTTGCCATGCCTCCCCATTGTACACCATAAATTGTGACCACACCACTTTTTATCAACTTCTCAGGACACACCACTTTTTCTGTTATTATATAAATGGCACTTTGATCTGTTGATAATGAGATCGTCTTCAACATCATATATGGGTTGATAGATAGCCAATCTTCAACAGCGCTATTTATAACATCAGACAATACACACTGGGGACCGACACTTGTGTCACTTCTGTCCTTTGCTGTTTTGTTGCCACTGCAAGTAAAGTTATTAGCCTGCGATATCTTAATCCAGTGACAGGGCTGGTATTTCACGACGTCAGGGCATGGGCGGGCACTGTGTACTTGTTACCGCCCGCTCATGTCCTGTTTGGTTGTGCTCAGCCCTTGTTCCTCCCCTTGTGGGCGGTCTTATGTCTTTATATTTCGGCGCCAGAAGCGGCCGTTTTACGGCCATCCCAGCACCGGACCAGCTGTCACACACCATCTGTGTGACAGCGTCTATACACCCGCTTCAATAGCGCTATTTCTCCTGATGATTTAACACAAAAAAAGCGTTGAGTCAGACGCTAGCCAATGAGGTGTTAACCTAGTTCCTCTATGCTAGGTAGTTAGGGTGAATCTATGCAGTCTCCATTGCTTTGGGCATGCTAATGTCGTCCTCCCCACACACCCAATGTGAACCAGGGCTCAGGGCGCTTATGTCCATATATTAGCAATGTGCAACCTCACCTCCAATGGCGTGTGTTCCACTATTAGGCAGTGATTTCTGACAGTAGAGGAAGTCTTGTACCCCTCAGATTGTTCACGTTTTTGCCGGACTAATAGTGGTCACACACCAGTGCGGTTGTGATTCCCTTAGGTGAATTGTAGCCCAAAATCACCATTCCGGATACCCATCCATGATTTATGTGTTCCCAATCCGCTGGATGAACTACCTATTGACTCACCAGGGATACATCCATTTTTTGTTAGTTTGTTGACCTTTGATCTTTCCCTCAAGGATTATCATTTTAATGTATTTTTGAATAAAAGTATATTTTAATGTTCCCTTGACACAATGAACCCCTTTAATTATTAGGGACGTCTACCTTTTCCACGCCAGCTTTTCCGTGAATTTTTCATTTTTTACTCCCATCCTTCCCAGAGCCATAACTTTTTTTTATTTTTTCTGTTCACATAGCTGTAGGACAAGATGTACTTTCAAATGGCACCACTTAATATTGCATAGGATGTAGTCGGAAGTGGGGGAAAAAAATCCAAATGAAGTGGAATTGGTAAAAAAAAAAAGAAATTCTGCCAATTTTAGGGGCTTTGTCTCTACAGCACTTCCCTTAATTTTTGTGTTTTAATACTGAAAAAAAGATAGTTTCTTCTTTTCATCACCATATTCTGACCCTCATAACTTTTTTTTTAAAGTTATGTCTACAGAGCTGTGTGAGGTCTCAACTTTTCCGGGATGATCTGTAGTTTTTGATACCATTTTAAAGTGTGTGTAACTTTTTGATTACATTTTATTCCTTTTTTTTTTTTTTGGTAAGTTAAGAGATGAAAAAATGGCAAATAGGCCATTTTGATTTTTTTCCAGTTACGCCATTTGTCGTATGGGTTAAATCTTTTTTATATTTTGATAGTTCAGACATTTTTGGACACGGCGATGCCTATTATATTTGTTTGTTGCCCCTGTTTTTTATTGTTTATTTTAATTCTGAGGAAAGTGGGGTGATCTAAATTTTTACATATATTTTCTTTAGCCCCTCTAGGAGGCTAGAATATGCGATCTTTAGATTGTACTATTATTAAATTACAGTGTAAGCTAAAAACAATCTGCTGTTATCCTATGGAGCCCTGCCACCTGCAGGTCTCCATAAGAATTAAAGCTCTGATATGCTGGGTCTCTTCAAAGCGGCTGTGGCGCCTACCGCTCTCATGAGCAGATGCCATATTTAGTTTGTCTGATCAGAAATGTATAATTTCTGGAAAATATCTTTTAATTTCTTTTTTTCCTGTGCATTAATATTTTACAAAGTTTTATAGAAATGTGATTGCCAAACAGGGAATCTGTTTTTAAGTAGGAACAGGTCAAATATTGAAGCACACCCCTTACAGTACCATCACACTTACATAAGGTTGATGGATATTCCATTCTAGAACATGTCGCTTCTGAAGCCCGCACAGGGCGAAGCAGCGGCGGCCATGCAGGCTTCAGAAGCAACGCGGGTGTCAGGGAGCGAGGTAAGTACATTGTGTGTGAGGGGTGCAGGCATAAGGGGGGGCATTTCAGGGGTCAGATAACCCCTTTAACCCATGTTTTTAGAACGGGATATCCATCAAGCTCATGTGAGTGTGATGGTATAGTGCAGTGTCCCCATACTGTTGGCCACATGCAAAAAACTGTACTGTAAGGGGTGTGTAAGGGCTGTGCTTCAATAATTCATCTAATCCATCTAATTCATCTGATCTATACTTTTCATTGATACTATTTTGGGGTGTATGACTTTTTGATCACTTTTTATTCAATTTTTTGTGGGAGGTAAAGGGACCCAAAATGGTGAATTAGCCATTTTGACTGTTTTCCGTTTCATCATTTTCCATATGGGATAAATATCTGTATATGTTAAAACTATGGGCATTTTCACATGCGGCCCATTTTTTTATTTTTTTAGGCTTATTTTTAAAAGCAATCATTAGATTGCTTCTCTCATAGACCCCAATGTATTAGCATTGGAGTCTTTGGGGATTACTCTATGTCCACAGGCAGGGGCTCCATAGGAACTAATATGAGGCAGCCTAGTATTACTCAGGAATACAGAAGCTGCCACACACACTCCGGTTCCCCCAATCCGTACTAGGGGTAGCCAGTGCATGGCCGGTAGCATGCGTTTCCTGGTTTTGAATCTCCAAGATGCCGTGGTCACATTTGACCACCGCATCTGGGGGGTTAAATGTATACAACCAACCTTATCATTGATCGCATACATTAGTCCTGGGTCCCTGCTGTTTAAAACTTCTGTTTGGGATCCAATAACAGTCATGTTCGAGAATAGAGGTCTCATGGTGAGGGCTTTAATCCTGCCTTTGCTGTGGAGCAACACACCACCCCATATGACAGTCGGTAACTCCTAGTAGTGATATGAGGGACACTTAGATTAGTGATATGTGAAGGAAATCCTGTGGCCACATGTGTTGCCTCTTATGGCAGGGCTTCTAACTGGCATTTTCAGCCAGATAATGCTCACGCACACACAACAGGGGTTTCTCAGGAATGTCTCCGCCAGATTGTAACACTTCCTTGGCCTGCCTGGTCAGCAGATTTATCATCGATGGAGCATATATGGGACTAGCTGGGATACCAGCTTCAGCAACCTACGAGTGTGCAGGATCTCCTGGCTCAACCTCAACATCTGTGGGCAAATGTGCCACAGGATACCATACAGAACCTGTATTACCTCCATGCCCAACCATATCCCATCTCGTAGCCAGGCTAGAGGCAGCCCAACAGGGCACTAGAGCCTCTTTTCTATTATACAGTTTCCCCAATAAACTTATACTTTTCCTCTAATATAGATATATCATCAATACATTCACACATAGAAAGTTTGATTTGATTTCAACAATTTCTTGGTGAGTTATTTTTTTTGTCAATTGGTGCACGTGCTTCATCTTATGCCAATGTCACATAATATGTAGTTAGGCACGCTTTTGTGGCATGACCAGTCTCCACATTTCTCAGAAGGTTTTCCACAAGATTCTGGAATGTATCTGTGTTAATTTGTGCCCATTAAGCAAAAAGAGCATTTGTGAGATAAAGCACTAAAAACATCCAGTGGGGGAGACTTAACAGCTCCTTTGAAAAATGAAAGATGGAATCTGATGGGTTGCTATGGGCAACTAAGCCAGTTCTACTTTACACCAGTTTGATAAATCTACCCCAGTGAGTTATAAACATGCAGGTTCACAAGCATCATGTCAGAGAAGCAGGTCTGAAGCTGAAGGAAGAGATATAGAAATTAGCTTGCTCCTCTCCAGGTATGGTACACAGAAACACAAAAAAGTTGCGTATAATTTTAAGGTAGCTTTAACTTAAGCATTAAAACTTAGTGAATGTTCTGTAAAAGAATATTCCAGCTACTGAGTTATCCCCATCCACTGAACAATCTACCTAATAGTTGGGAGCCCAATCACTTTGACCCCAACTCTCCTGAGAACTGTGGTCCTGTTTACTTTCCAAATGGAGCAGCAGGTCAAGCTTGAGCGCTGCTGCTCTATTCATTATTTATAGGACTGTCAGAAATAGCTGAACGCTTTACTTGGCTATCACCAGCAGACTCTTAATAAATGAAGGGAATAGTAGCATGCACGCTCGACCTGCTGCTCTATTCAGAAAAGGGGAACATTGGGATAACTTGTAACAAGAAAATTCTTTTAGTTATCAATATTTTTGATACAAAATATAAGCAATATACTTAAAAGGATTCTCCGTGAAAGAAAATGCAAATACTTAAAAATTACCTTATTATAAATATATTCTCAAATACTTTTCATTATTTATAATTGCTCGTTTTTTGTTTGGGGGGCAATCGTCAGGGGAAACAAAATGGCCGCTGTCCCATATGTTCACACAAGACCTGTCCTGATCACACAGGAGGACAAGTTATTTTACAACACTCTGGGGAATTTAGTTCATGAGAAGACATGAAATACAGAGAGGGCCGACAGGAAAGGCTGTGGTAATGTGTTGCTGTGGTAATGGAGACTGCATACAAGTGCTGCAGCTTATTAGCCACACCTCAACCTTCTCTCATGTCTCCTCATCATCTCCATTCCCACAAAGATTCACCTGTATTCAGGATCATGATTCCTAACAAGTATAGCAGAGAGGAGGATGAGGCAGCACTATGGCTCATTGTGGTGAAATAACTTTCTCCTGTGTGATTAGGAAAGGTTTTGTGTGTACTGATAGGACGGCAGCCATTTTATTTCTCCTAATTATTGCTCCCTAGACTAAACAAGACCTTTTTAAGTAATGAAAGGTATTTGTAAATATATTTATTATAAAATAATATTTAAGTATTTTCATTGTTTTAATTCCTGGAGAACCCCTTTAAGACATCAAAATATTGTAATGGTTCTGTTTTTCTGTCCATCTGTTTTTGTTACCATTGTAACAAAACGGACCCCTATTGATGTATGATGGAGTCTGTTTGGCTCCTTTCAGCAGTATAATGCACTTTTCACAATGAAAAACTTGTTTTCTCCTAGTCCTAGGCCCCTTGCAGACGAGCGTGAATGGATTATGTCTGGATGCGTTGCGGAGGCATTCAGTAAAAACTGCGCAATTTCGCAAGCAAGTTCATTCAGTTTTGCATGCGATTGCGTTCAGTGGTTCAGTTTTCATTGCGCGGGTGCAATGCAATTTAATGCGTTTTGCACGAGCTGGATAAAAAACTGAATATTTACAAACAAAATCTATTAGCAACCATCCGTGTAAAACGCATCGCGTCTGCACTTGCTTGCGGATGCAATGCGATTTTCACGCAAGCCCCATCCACTTCTATGGGGTCAGCGTTGCGTGAAAATCGCACAATATAGAACATGCTGCTATTTCACGCAAGGCACAAGTGATGCATGAAAACCAACGCTCATGTACAAAGACCGATTTAAATGAATGGGTCCGGATTCCATGTGGGCGCAATGCGTTCACATCACGCATTGCACCCGTGCGGAAAACTCTCTCGTGTGAAAGGGGCCTTATGGTATCTACTGACCCCAATCAGGCTTAATTATACCATAACAGTCACTATAGTTGTGGGTGCTACCGAAATAAGATATGTTCTTTTGCAGGGCCCCTGCAAAACCATTCAAGAGACTGACAGTAAAAAAAAAAACTTCGCAATATACGGTATAAACGGCAACTCAAGGTATGTAAAGTATATTATATATTGTGAACAAAATGCAATGCATTTTATGTGGGATGCACCACCAGGAAACTTAAAAATATGTCTTCTAAATGGAAACTTAGAATGGAGCCATTGACGTAGATGTAAACATAACTTTATCACAAATGCATCATGAAAAGATCGAGACGGAACAATTCTTTTAAGTCAGTATAAGAACAGAAGGTTAATAAGAATGTAACTAGTTATTGTAAGATATTCCCGAAGACATGACTAGAATTTGCCTTTGTGCTTTTACGTATTACTTTATTTGAAATTCATAGACTAGTCAGAAACTCAGAATACAATTTTCTCACAAGATGCTTATTAATGTACTGAATACTCATAGCAAGGTATGTCATTTTCAATGTTGTGATCTTCCAGGACAGCAGAGGTATTAAATCTACCTGAAAGTAATTTTTTATTTCAGTAATTTGTAGGCTGGGATTTACACTGACCCCATAAGGATGCAGCCTAGTTTGGTATGTAATGCCACAGTGATTTTTTCATCTTTTCTTTCTCACATTTCTAAAGTAATAATTTTTAGGTTGTTCCGTCAGCTTGAAGTATGAGGGCTTATTTTTTGCAGTTATGTTTTGTAATGGCACTAGTTTTTACTATTCATTTTTGCAATTTTTTTTAGGATTAGTCACGTGTTAAAACTAACATGATAACTGCATAAGACATAGGACTTTTTTCCCCTTTAAAATTTCTTTAATTACAATTCACATTGCAGTTCCATACATGATTTAGCATAAAAATGTTACAACAAATATAATATATAATAATTACTGTTTTCCTTTTTTCTTTCCCTCTTTCCTCTCTTTTTTTTTCTCATTTCTCCCACTTCCCCCCTCTGCCTACCCTCCATCCAACACAAACAACTACCCAAAAAAAACAACAAACCTCCGTCCCCCCCAAGCCTCTCCCCTTGACGCCAAACATCTCCTCCAGTGCTTATCAAATATAGCCCTTTTTGGGGATGGTATATTGTATCTTTCACAGTCAATTAGACATTTTGTATAATTCTCCCATTCTTTAATTGTGGGGGCCCTTTTTCCCACCCAATGTTTGACTATACATCTCATTGCATGAAATAATAATAGCTTAAGCACTATATCTTGCAATCTC
The DNA here is from genome assembly GCA_033119425.1 of Bufotes viridis. NCBI lineage: Eukaryota > Metazoa > Chordata > Amphibia > Anura > Bufonidae > Bufotes > Bufotes viridis. The sequence continues at coordinate 478,492,022 of CM065589.1, read as the reverse complement.
ATGTTCCCTAATCCTCCCGGATCTCCCAGGATACACACCTCAATAGTTCTAGGAATTTTCACCGGTAATGCCCCTCTATTTGTGTGATCACCTGTTTCCAAAAATCTTGTACATGATTACAGTTCCATAGTAAATGTAGATCATCTACCCCTATATCTTTACAATTGGACATTTGAACTCCCTATGTTTATAAAACATTAACTTTAATTAACTTTTGGTGGGAGTAGTATAAACGATGTAATAAAAAAAACTGAGTCAGCCTATGTGAAGGATTTCTTGAAATCCTCTTTGTTTTAAGTATTATCTGGCCCCATCTACTGTATTCTCATTCATACTGTAGGTACCACTATTTCCTCCTATTTCTTCTTCCCATTTAATATTCCCACATTATTTGAGCTTTGAGATATCAGAATTAGTGTTGTTCGAGTACCCAAGTCAATGGGAGAACCTGAGGATTAAACCAAGCACCCCCTGCTCTGAAGAGGGGAGAGTGCCTTGTTTATAGGAAAAGGTCAGAAATTGAGGGAAAACCACCAAAATGTTTCGGGAAAAGCATAGGGAGGATGTCTGCATGCATCTTGGACTCCCAGGTTGCTGCTGGGAACGATGTTGTCCGAGTAGTACGCCATTTTTACAGACTGACAATAATACGCACAAAACCAAAGATGAAGTCGATTTTAGAGGAAAAATTGTTAGAAAACATTCTTTCCTGTATATTTACTTGTATATAAAGTAAAAGTGCTGCCAAAAATTACAAGCAAGACGCACTCCCATACAACCTGTATATCACATAAAGGAGGGCCTCATTCACATTGTGGTACAATTGTTCATTTAGTGGGACTCCTACACTCATAAAGCCTATGTACTAAGTGAAAGGGCTGCCAAAAATTACAAGGAACTGGCACTCCAATACACCTTTTGTTACACATAAAAGAGGGCATCGTACACACCCTTGAAAAATTATGATTGATGGCCTGTTGGTGACCCTCAAAAACATTTGGAGCAAGGGCCTGCTGATCTGATCATCTAAAACATTAGGGGTGAGGGTCAGCTGGGGAGCTAACCCTGTAAAGATTGTAGGTGAGGGCTTGCTGGTGAGCTAACCCTGTAAAGATTGTAGGTGAGGGCCTGCAGGTGAGCTGACCCTGTAAAACATTATATGTGAGGGCCTGCAGGTGAGCTGACCCTGTAAAAGATTGTAGGTGAGGGCCTGCAGGTGAGCTGACCCTCTAAAAGGTTGTAGGTGAGAACCTGCAGATGAGCTGAACCTGTAAAACATTATATGCGAGGGCATGCACGTGAGCTTACTCTGTAAACGATTGTAGGTGAGTGCCTGCTGGTGAGCTGACCCTCTAAAAGGTTGTAGGTGAGGGCCTGCAGGTGAGCTGACCCTGGAAAACATTATATGCGAGGTTCTGCAGGTGAGCTGAGCCTGTAAAAGATTGCAGGTGAGGGCCTGCAGGTGAGCTGACCCTATAAAAGATTGTAGATGAGGGCCTGCTGGTGAGCTGACCCTCTAAAAGGAAGTAGGTGAGGGCCTGCAGGTGAGCTGACCTGCTAAAACATTATATGCGATGAATAAGCATGTTGATATGATGGAGGAGAAGGATGAGAAAAGGAATATTCAACCATATACCCTTTTTTGTGGTGGAAGGGGTGCATGGGAATACAGTGGATTCAGTACATTATAAACAACACATTTAAAGTGCCTTTATGTTCATCAGCTTTCCCCTGGTGGAGTATTTTTATAACAGTCAACCTGTCAGCATTTTCAGTTGACAGCCGGATACGCTTAACTGTTATAATGCCACCAGCAGCACAAAATACCAGCTTAGACAAAACGCTGGCGGCAGGGCAGGCCAGCACCTCCAAGGTGTAGAGCGCCAGTTCGTGCCACGTGTCCTGCTTGGACACCCAGTAGATGTAAGGCACTGAGGGATCATTGTGGACGCTGACACAGCCTGCTAGGTACTCCCTCACCATCTTCCAAAATTATTCCCTCCTTGTAACAGTAGGCCGCGCATGAGGGCGAGGGTTCTTAAGGGGTGTCATGAAACTATCCCATGCTTTGGAGAGTGTTGTCCTGCCTCTGTTGGAACTGCTGTGTGTTACCCTTGTCTCCCCTCTTCGATTGCCCAAGGAACTACGGACTCTGGCGCCAGCGTTGTCAGATGGAAATTTTTGGAGCAATTTTTCAACAAGGACCTTCTGGTATTGCACCGTTTTGCTCATCCTCTCCACCAGAGGAATGAGAGATGAGAAGTTCTCTTTGTAGCGGGGGTCAAGAAGGGTGAACAACCAGTAATGCGTGTTGTCTAAAATGCATATAATGCGTGCCTCACGGGAAAGGCAGCCTAACATGAAGTAAGCCATGTGTGCCAGAGTACCAACAAGCAAGAGTTCACTGTCGTCATCAGGAGGATGACTCTCAATCTCCTCATCCTCTTCCTCCTCTGCCCACCCACGCTGAACAGATGGAATTAAAGTTCCATGGGTGCTACCCTCTGTAGCGGAGGCAACCGTCTCCTGCTCCTCCTCTTTATCGTCCAAAGACGAACTGATGGTGGTCTGGCTATCACTGTCACTTTTGAGGAGTTCTCACAGCTCTGTTTCTCCGCCACTGTGATGAGGTCATTACTTTCATTTTCATTCCTTTCCCTCTTCCCAGCTGTTCCTTCTCTGATTTAATCTTCTTCCTTTAAATCACCCCTCTTCCTGTTTCACCTTGCAGGTTATATTTCTCATCTTGAGTTGTGTCAGCCGCTGGAGTATCTACACTGCTGTGGTCTCTTTACACTGGACGTGTGTTTTGCTGAAGCAAGCAACATCAAATATTGTTTGCTGAGATTGGATCTGTCTTCACTGCTGCTGCAGCCCCTACAGATAAGTTTGCTGACATTGTTGGTTTTGTATATTTGCTGACTGGATCCGAGGCGACCCCGGTTCCGTCCATATACTGAGCAGGGGGGCCCCTTTATCATAGGGATTTCAGGTCTCACTCAGGCTTAGGTACGCAGGCATGCCTCGACCCACCATCAGGGTCTGGGCATGTGCATAGCAGCGCAGGGAGAGCTCTTAGGGTCTGACAGGGGTTACCTTTTATGCTCCCTAGTTTGGGTCCGCTCAGTAGCTTGTGCACTGATTGTACTCCTGTTGTTCGCATATACCCGTGACAATCACCCTGTATAATGTCTTCCCCCATTTCCACCTCTTCCACATGCAAAGCGTCATCCTTAATTGTGAACAGCGAGCGTTTGAGTAGACACAGATAGTGGGATAGTTACGCTAATAATAGCGTTATCGCTGAACACCATCTGTGTTGATTGCTCAAAGTTTCTTAAAGCTTCACAGAGGTCAGACATCCATGACCACTTCTCGCTTGTGAATAACGGAAGCTGAAAAGGCGACTACCATCTTGCAGCTGATATTTGACTATTGCCCTCTGCTGCTCAAAAAGCCTGGCCAACATGTGGAACGTCGAGTTCCAGCGTGTGCTCACGTCGCACAACAGATGGTAAGCTGGCAATTTCAAGCGCTGCTGCAGTGTTGACAGACCGGCTGAGGCTGTCGATAACTTGAGGAAATGTGCACACACACGGTGCACCTTCACCAGTAGCTCAGGCACATTGGGGTAGGTTATGAGAAACCGCTGAACAACTAAGTTTAAGATGTGGGCTAGGCATGGGATATGTGTGAGCTTGCCGAGCTCCAAAGCCGCCACCAAGTTACGGCCATTATCAGACACAACCAGGCCTGGTTGTAGGTTGAGTGGCGAAAGCCACAGCTCAGTGTGGTCTCTTATACCCTGCCACAGCTCTGCGGCGGTGTGCTGTTTGTCACCTAAGCAAATTAGTTTCAGCACGGCCTGTTGCCGCTTCCCCACTGCAGTGCTACACTGCTTCCAGCTAGTGACTGATGGCGTACACCCAGTGTGCCGTCAGGGAAATGTAGCGTCCCTGGCTGAATGTACTTGTCCACGTGTCCGTGGTTAAGTGACCCTTCCCAGTAACTGGGTTGGTCATGGCACGTGTGATGTTACGGGACACATGTTGGTGTAAGGCGGGCACGGCACACCTTGAAAAATAGTGGCGGCTGGGGACTGCGTAACATGGTACGGCTGCAGACATCAGGCTGTGGAAGGCCTTAGTGCCACCTCACTGCCTCTTCCAGCCTGTTGGGATGCTGTAGATGCCTCCCCCTCTGTACTGCTGTCCTCGCTCAGCTTTCCATCTTCCCAAGTTGGGTCAGTGACTACATCGTCCACCACCTCCTCTTCCACTTCCTCACTCTGTTCATCCTCCTTACTTGTTGACCTAACCACAACCTCAGTGATTGACAACTGTGTCTCATCCTCTTCATTAACCTCTTGAGACAGTAATTGCCGTTGACTTATTGTCAACTGTCTCATCATCATCCATCTCATTAAACAATAATTGCTGTTCCCTAACGTCATCTTCTTCTGACTGTGGATGCTCAAGAGGTTGGGAATCAGGGCACAAGATCTGACCCTCTTCAAGCGTGCTTTGCGAGAGGGCCAAATTAAGGAATGGCGATGAAAAGAGGTCCTCGGAATATCCGAGTGTGGGATCACTTGTTTGCCCAGACTCTCCATGGTGAGAGGAAGGAGGATCAGGGTGAGGATTGTGTTGACCATACTGCTGGCTACTGATACTGGACTTGGTGGAAGACAGGGTGGTGCCTAACCGACTGGAAGCATTATCTGCCACCTGGTCGCACTGGTCTGACTTCAAGACTGGTGTCCTGAGCCGCCCTGCAAACTGGGACATGAAGCTAGGTATCGTGGATGATTGTTTTTCTTGTGCTCTGGGAGCATGCACAGTTTCAACGCGCCCAGGGCCACGGCATCTGCGTGCACCATTAGCATCACGGCCACTTCCCTGTCCCTTACTGCTCACCTTCTTCATTTTAAATTTTATATATGCTTGAAAGTATGTCACACGTACAGTAGTGTAGGATTTGGAAGTGAATGTGCCAAAAAATGTAAAAAGGTATTTGGGATGTGGAAACATCACACAAGAGATATCCCGCAGATGCATCAATGCTGTCACCAGCGGCTAATAAAAAATCACAGGGAATGTCACAGGTCTATGAGATGAGAAAAACGTTATTCGTGAGAGGTACCACAGTTAATATCACTGTCCGAAGCGCCTAAGGAAAAAGTATACTGTATGTCACAGATAACATTTTTATGCGCACACGTTACACTGCAGGTGTGGCACTGATAATGTCACTGTCAGAAGCGGACACAGTCTATTGAAAACGTACACTGTATGTCACAGATAAAAAAAAATTAACGCACACGTTACACTATAGATGTGGCACGGTAATGTCACTGTCAGAAGCGGACACCGTCTATTGAAAAAGTACACTGTATGTCACTGATAAATTTTTCAGCACACACGGTACACTGGAGATGTGGCACTGGCAATGTCACTGTCAGAAGCAGACAGTGTCTATTGAAAAAGTACACTGTATGTCACAGATACATATTTTTTAACACACACATTACACTTTAGATGTGGCACTGGTAATGTCACTGTCAGAAGCAGACACCATCTATTGAAAAAGTACACTAAATGTCACAGACAAATTCTTTAACCGTACACAGTACACTGGAGATGTGTACTGGTAATGTCACTGTCAGAAGCGGACACCGTCTATTGAAAAAGTACACTGTATGTCACTGATATATTTTTTAGCACACACGGTACACTGGAAATGTGGCACTGGTAATGTCACTGTCAGAAGCAGACACCGTCTATTGAAAAAGTACACTTTATGTCACAGATAAATTTTTTCAGCGCACACGGTACACTGGAGATGTGGCACTGGTAATGTCACTGTCAGAAGCAGACACCATCTATTGAAAAAGTACACTAAATGTCACAGACAAATTCTTTAACCGTACACAGTACACTGGAGATGTGCACTGGTGATGTCACTGTCAGAAGCGGACACCGTGTTTTGACAAAGTACACTGTATGTCATGGATAAATTCTTTAACCGCACACGGTATACTGGAGATGTTGCACTGGTAATGTCACTGTCAGAAACAGACACCGTCTATTGAAAAAGTACACTGTTTGTCATGGATAAATTCTTCAACCGCACACTTTACACAGGAGATGTGGCACAGCTAATTTAACTGTCCGTTGCGGACACTGTCTATGGAAAAAGTACGCTGGATGTCACAGATATTTTGGGGATGCGCACACTTTACACAGGAGATGTGGTGCAGATAATTTAACTGTCTGCAGCGGACACAGTCTAGGGAAAAAGTACACTGGATGTCACAGATATTTTTTGGGATGCGCACACTTTACACAGGAGATGTGGCACAGATAATTTAACTGTCCGCAGCAGTCTATTAGACGTTGTTTAGCCAGGTTGTGCTAAAAAATGATCATTACATACCGGTAATGTTGTTTTCCGGAGTCCATGACAGCACCAGGAGAGAGGGATCCTCCTCCCAGGACAGGAAACCACAGGTATAAGTTCTTCAAAGATGCCCCTCCTCCTCAGTGGTTATCATAGACGAGACTTAAGGACATCTTCACCATTCCTGGAACAGCTCTGTCCCATATTTTCGGTCATTTTCCGAGTTTAGCATCATAACAAGACTTTTTTTTTTTTTTCTCTGCACACCCGTGAAGCAGAACCAACACCCAGAGAACAGAGTGGAAGACAAGAAAACGGAAAGGAAAAAATAGGGGGGGAATTAAGGTGGTGCTGTCATGGACTCCGGAAAACAACATTACCGGTATGTAATGATCATTTATCCCTTCGTCCAATGACAGCACCAGGAGATATCCCAGAGAGTGAAATTCAGGGAGGGCCCACAGCCTGAAGGACTTTACGTCCAAAGGAAAGATCAGACACTTCTGTAGTGCCTAAAGAAGGTGGAAGCAGAAGTCCAAGTTGCTGCTCTGCAAATCTCTTGAATTGAAACTTCCGCTCTCTCTGCCCAGGAAGTTGCTACAGCTCTAGTGGAATGGGCCGACCAACCAGACGGGACAGGTTCCTGCATAGAAACATATGCTAAAGAAATGGCCTGCTTTATCCAGCGGGCCAAAGTACCTTTACTGGCAACTTTACCCTTATTAGGGCCTGAATGCAAGACAAACAGGGAAGAACACTTCCTCCAGGATCTGGTAGCTTCTAAGTATTGCAGGACACAACTCCTAACATCCAGGGAATGACGTTCTGCTTTCCCCTCATCCTCATAAAAGGAAGGAAGAATCAATTCCTGACTTTTATGGAATCCGGAGACCACCTTGGGCAAGAAAGCCGGGTCTGGTCTAAGCCGAATACAATCATCCTGGATGACCGTATAGGGTGGACTAATTGAAAGGGCCTGTAGCTCACTTACCCTCCTTGCGGATGTAATAGCCACTAAAAAGATACACTTTAAAGTCAAAAACTTAATCGGTAAAGCGTCCAGAGGTTCAAAAGGAGGCTTTTCTAAAGCCCTGAGAACTAAATTGAGATCCCAGGGGGGAGCCCTGAAATTCCTAGCAGGAATACCCCTAGATAAAGCTTTACAGAATCTTATAAGCCAAGGGTGACACGCTAGCCTGTAGTCGAACAGGACACTGAGTGTGGCTATCTGGACCTTAATAGTACTCAACGCAAGGCCCTCCTCCACCCCTTTCTGCAGGAAATCCAAAACTTCACTTAACTTCAGAGGGCAATCAGTGCAAGGAGCAATGCCTAGAAATCTAAAGAAAGTGATCCAGGTCCTAGCATAGATATTTGTTGTAACTGGCTTCCTACTTGACAGCATGGTGGCAACAACTGATTCAGAGAGACCCTGTCTAGTAACATGCGCCGTTCAAAAGCCATGCCGTCAAATGGAGTCTTTTCATCGGAGGGTGTAATAAAGGGCCCTGATAGAGAAGGTCGGGGATCTCTGGAAGAACCCACGGGTCTGCTGCCGACAACACTCTCAGCCAATAGAACCATGCTCGACGTGGCCAGAAGGGGGCAATCATGATGACCTGAGCTCTGTCCTCCCTGATTTTCTTGAGGACTCTCGGAATCAATTGGAGGGGCGGAAAGGCGTACAATAGCCCCTGACCCCAGGGTTGAACTAAGGCATCTACCGCCTCTGGCTGATCTCGGGGAGATAGGGAATAAAATCTTCTTACCTTCCTGTTCTCTCTGGTAGCAAAAGGTCTATTTGAGGGGACCCCACAGGGTTACTATTTTGCGGAAGACGGAAGGATTCAGCGACCACTCCCTCTGATCTAGGGATCGGCGACTCAAAAATCGGCTTTCCAATTCTCTGACCCCTGATGTGCAGGGCTGAGAGAGACAAGGCTACCCCCTCTACTAGGGAGAAAATCTGAGTTGTCAGGGACAACAGGGTTCTCGAACGGGTACCTCCCTGATGATTCAGATAGGCTACAACAGACGTATTGTCGGAAAGAATCCTTACGTGCCGATCCCTGATCTGAGGAAGCAGTCTCTGAAGAACCAAAAAAACTGCCATTAGCTCTTTGAGATTTGAAGAACTGTCCAACATCTGGTAGTTCCATAATCCTTGAAGCAAGGTCTCCCCAACATGAGCCCCCACCCCTCGGGCTGGCATCTGTGGTGATTATAAGGGGATCTTCGATCCTCCATGGCACCCCCTGCTCCAGGTTTTCTATCGAAAGCCACCATTCCAGTGTCCGGCAGGTCTGTGCTGATATTACAAGGCTGACGTCCAGGCTCTCTACTTCTCCTGACCAGTTGTTCAAGATCTCCTCCTGAAGGGCCCTGGAATGAATCTGGGCCCACTGGACTGCTGGCATGCACGCAGTTAAGGTTCCCAGTACTGACATTGCTTTCCTCAAAGATACTCCTGGATTGATCATCAGGGTGTGAACTACTGACCTTACTTTCTGAACTTTCTCCGGAGTCAGGAAGGATTTCTGTACCGTCGAATCCAGCAAGATTCTCAGAAACCGTTGCCTTTTTTCTGGAATCAATCTTGACTTCTCCTCGTTCAGTATCCAGCCCAGGGTTGCCAGAATTTCTCTCACCTGTTGGACCTGGAAAAAGCATTCCTGATGAGATTTTGCCACAATTAAAAAATCGTCCAGGTAAGGGACAAATAGAATATCCCTTTCCCTGATATGTGCTGCCATTTCCGACACTAGCTTCAGTAAATATTCTCGGAGCCATGGAGATTCCGAACGGGAGTACCTGGAATTGGAAGTGTCTCAGTTCCCCTGGAATCTTAAGGCCACCCTGAGGTATTTCTGGTGTCCTGAAAAAATCGGAAGGTGATAATAGGCGTCTTTGACATCCAAAACAGCCATAAAACAGTCTTTGTACAGAAGCTGGGTTACCGTTTTCACCGTCTCCATTTTGAACCGCTGATACACCAGGTATTTGTTTAAGGATTTCAGATTTATGATAGTCCTGAATTCCCCACTTGGTTTCTTCACCAAGAATAGAGTGGAATAATAGCCTCTGCCTTTCTCTTCCTCTGGACACTGAATGAGAGCCCCTTTTGAAGAAGCTTCATCACCTCTTTTTCGAGCGCTGTTTGAGTCGTATGGTCTACTTGCGTTATTTTGAAGTGCTCCGGGGAACCCTCTGAAATTCTATTCTGAACCCTTCTTTTAGTGAGCTCAGGATCCAGGAGCTGCTTGATATTTTGGACCAAGCTGGGAGGAAAAATTGAAGCCTTCCTCCCACCCTGGCGTCATTGGGAGCTATCTTTTTAGGGGTTCTCTAGACTGATTTTTAAACAAGAGACCCTTGGATCGGGAAAATTTCCATCTGTCATTTCTATTTGTCGGGCTCCTATTTCTGTCTCTGGTGTATTTATTCCCTTGGGAAAAATGGTCCCGCTTGCGAAAGGAAGACTGAAAGGAGGATGGAAATCCTTTCTTTCTGTCTCCTGCTTTTCTAGAATATCATCTAGAGAGGAGCCAAACAAATATTTCCTTCGCATGGAAGACCACACAGTCGGTTTTAGATGCCACGTCCCTGACCAACTCTTGAGCCAAATAGCCCTACGGGCGGAGTTAGCCATGGATGAGGCCCTAGCGGACAAACGTACCGCATCCGCCGAGGCATCGGCCAAAAAATCAGCCGCTTTTCCAATAGACTCGACTGACTCCAGCAATTTATCCCTTGGTGTCTTATCCCAGATCTGAGCCTCTAACTGTTTGATCCACAGAATCTGGGCCCTAGCCGTACAGGTGGAGGCTATGTTCGGCTTAAAAGATGCACCAATAGACTCCCATGTTCTCTTCAAAAAGGTGTCCGCTTTCCTATCCATAGGATCTTTTAGATTCCCCAGGTCATCAAAGGGTAGGGAAGTCTTCCTTGATACTTTTGCGATGGGTACATCTATTTTAGGGGCTTTATCCCATACGGAACACTCTCCCTCTTCAAATGGGTACTTTCTCTTAACCATGGATGGAATAAAACTTCTTTTGTCTGGATGTCTCCATTCCCTATTCATCATGGCCTCTACATTTTTATGAATAAAAAAGGCTCTTTTTTTCCTGGTCTGTAATCCACCAAACATTATGTCCTGTATAGAGCGGACCTCTTTAGCTTCCTCTAGATTCATGGTCGCCCCGATGCTTCTTCGCGGTGTGCGTAGCGGGGACATCACCCGGCGCACACCTCCAGCCAGCCCCAAATCCGCATAAGGGAGAAACTACTCCCCAGAAAATAACAAACCTGTAGTTGTCCCTGCTAGGACAGGAAACCACTGAGGAGGAGGGGCATCTTTGAAGAACTTATACCTGTGGTTTCCTGTCCTGGGAGGAGGATCCCTCTCTCCTGGTGCTGTCATTGGACGAAGGGATAATATATATTTCTGCTGCCACACACAATAGTCCTTAAAAGGACTTTTGGGTCTCTGAAAAGTTTTTCTAATAAATATAGTCCAATATCACTCCCTACACTGTCAGTCCCTTCCTATGCACAGCTCTCCCTGACTAAGACTGAGCCGAACACGCTCCTTCGGGTGCTATATAGCACCCGATGACGTGTTCCGGCCAGCCAATCACTGTAATGCCAGTAACCAACAGGGCTACGGCATTACAGTGCTGGCAGCACCTACCTGCATGTTTATTGCCAAGAAACGTGTAGGGAGGAGATTTGAGCATTGCGCTCGAGCAAATGCGGTATTCAGCCGAGCAGATGCGGAACTGGTGTTCGGCCGAGCATGCTTGCTCAACACTAATCAGAATGTTATATATTAGAATGATTGCAAGTAATACAGATAAGCCGCACTCACCATCCGTTTGAAGTCAACATCACATCTTTATTTCAGAGCTGAATATACATCGGGGATAGACTCACATGGGTAGCAAAATAACAGCGACGGCCGTTTCGCGGTGCGCCCGCTTCTTCCGGCTGCTCGATACAGTTATTTTGCTATCCATGTGAGTCTACCCCCGATGTATATTCAGCTCTGAAATAAAGATGTGATGTTGTCTTCAAACGGATGGTGAGTGCGGCTTATTTGTATTACTTGCAATCGTTTGGATTTCTGCTGAAGCCTTTTGCACCCCGTATCCCGAATGGTCGGTGGAGGCCAGAAGTGGGTTCATGTCAAAGGATCCAGGTGTAGTGACAGTGCCTTCAGTACTTCTTGCAATTTTGTTATATACTATAATCTTCCTTTTATCAGTTGACAAATTCAATATCTTTGTTAATAAGTGAGAGAGTTTACTTATATTGTTCCCATTTCAGCTCTTAATGCATGTCTTAACTGGAAATAATAAAATATTTCCCCATCAGATATCAGATATTCCAAAGTTTTTTTTCATTTTCTGGAACTCTGTTATATCCCCATTCTTCCAAACCTGACCTAGCTTATAAACCCCATGGTTCATCCAAATTTCCTTATCAATTAATTATAGTTCATCTAATCCGCAGTTGTACCATAATAGGGTATCTTCATGTAAGGTGTTTTCTTGCCAAAAGATTTTTACCTCTTTCCAAATTTTAGACAATAACTTAAGAGTTGGAGAGTTTTTAAATTGATGTTGTAAATGAATTCCCGCTTCTAATACCTGAGAAATATTACAATTTAGTAAATTTTTATTACTGGTTGCCATGTTGGAACGATACATTTGAGTTTTGACCCATGTCAATAAGTTCTTTACCTGACCAGCTATATAATATATCTTTAAGTCAGGGATCGACAATCCTCCTGCCTTCTCCGGGCATTTTAGAATTTGAATTCTTATTCTGGGTTTACGTTCCCTCCATGTTAATTCAGTCAATAAACTCTCCAAAGTCTTAAAAACATTATTAGGTATCTCGACTGGGGAATTCCATTAGTTATAGTTCATTATTGGCAGTAAGCACATTTTAATCAAAGATATTCTACCCGCCATAGATAGCAGTAACTTTTTCCATATTTTAATCTTTTTTTGGACTTTATTTATTAAGGGGGTTGCATTTAATCATACTGTATATAATCCTGTAAATTAGAAGTTAAATAGACAGCTAAGTATTTTATACTCTCCCCTTCTTTTTTGATCTCCAAGGGTCCAGGAATAAAACTACCCATGGGGTCCAAAAGTCTACAGGCCGATTTATTCCAATTTATTTTGAGAGCTGTGACTCTTCCATATCTGTCATAGAATTTATATATTCTCATTAGGCCTCAGGCACACGGCCGTTGTTTTGGTCCGCGTCCGAGCCGCATATTTTGCGGCCTGGGGCGCGGACCTATTCCCTTCAATGGGGCCCCAATGCTCCGTTCCGTGGCCCCGCAAAAAAAAATAAAGCATGTCCTATTCTTGTCCATTTTGCGGACAAGAATAGGCATTTTTACAATAGGCCGCGTTCCGTTCCGCAAATTGCGGAACAGAACGCAGAGCAGCTTCCGTGTTTTGCGGATCTGCGGTTTGCAGACCGCAAAACACATACCGTCGTGTGCATGAGGCCTTAATGTTGTTCGTAGGGACTCATTATTCGTTAAGTCGTCTGCATATATTAAGATTTTCTCCTAGTGATTCCCGAATCTAAACCCTATTATGTTTTTATTTTGTCTCAATGCTGCAGCAAGAGTTTCTAGTGTGATCGCGAAAAGAAGGGGAGATGATGAACGATCCTGCCTAACCCCTCTCTCGATTGCAAAGGGAGCAGTTAATTCATTATTTACGATTAACTTTGCAGTTACTTCCGTATATATAAGTTTAATCCATAATATGAAATTATTACACATTTTTTTTAAGGTGGCTAACAAAAATGGCCATTCTACAGTATCAAAAGCTTTTGAGGCATCGATAAATACAATTAAACGTTCTCCCCAATTGTTTGGTTTTATTTGCATATTCTTAAAACATCTCATAATATTCTCAGAAGTTGTTTTCCGGGGCATAAAGCCAGTTTGATCTTTGTGTATAGTTGTTGTAATAATTCCCTTTTGTCTAGCTGTTAGAACCTTTGCTAGTATTTTATTGTCGGTATTAATCAGAGAGATTGGCCGGTACGAGTCAATCAGCTTAGGATCTTTCCCTGGCTTCAAAATGAGAGTTATTAATGCTTCCCGTAGAGAATCAGGTAAGATTTTGCTATCCCTGGAGGCATTCCACATTTCTATTAGTTTAGGGGCAAGAATCTCTTTATATGTCTCGTATATTTCAAAGGGGATACCATCCGATCGCGGGGATTTATTTTTTGTGATGTTTTTTAATGCCCTATTAGTTTCTATCAAGTTAATTTCTAGCTCCAAACTGTCTTTTTTTCTTGTGTTAAAGATATCATATCTATACCATCTAGGAATTCTTCTATTTTTCCAATATCGCATTCCAATCCACTTTTTTATATGTCTTTATAGTGTTCTCTAATAAACGACTTTTTCTCCAATTGTTCTACAACTAATTGCCCAGTTTTATTTCGCAAACTTGGAATATAATTAATATCACGTTGGGTTAAAACTATGGATGCGAGTCTTTTACCTGGCATATGCCCTGGGTATAGTATTTCTTTATATAATTTGCCTTTTGTTGCTCAGCTATTACGAACAAGTCATCTCTGTACTTACATTCTTTCTCACTCCACTTCTGATAATTGACCTCGGTTGGATTTTTGGATTATTCCATTTCATACATGGTCACCTCCTGTTCTTGTTTTTGCAGTAAATTTATTTTCTCTTTTTTACATATAGCTATACGGCTTGTTTCATAAATATTCCCCGCATATATGCCTTTCCAGCCTCCCACACAATCTTACTATCCGCCATGCCTACATTTTTTTCAAAATATTCTATAATCTCCTTTTGAATCTGATTGTGATTTCCATTTATATTTATCCATCCTAGCTTAATATTTACCCTAGCGACTAGCTACCCGCAACCTCTCATCCCTAATACTTACTACCAGTGGATTGTGAACCCCATTGTGTTTATTTTACCTATTTAATTTTGTGAAGTGTATTTCTGTTTACAAATGCCATATCAATACAAAAATTTGTGAGTTTTCGATAAACAGGAGTATTTTTTCCCCATAGAGTCTTGCCCGTCTCCATATTATTCCCTACTCTGCACCTGTCAATACTTTCATCTATAACCATATTAAAATCACCCACTATTAACCCCTTTGGGACACATGACGTACCGGTACGGCATGTTTCCCGAGTCCTTAAGGACACATGACGTACCGGTACGTCATGTTTCTTAACGGCGATTGCGGCGGTGAAGGGGTTAATACAAACGGGATGCCCGCTGAAATCATTCAGCGGGCATCCCGACTCAACGCCGAGGGGGGTCATGTGACCCCCCCGTATCGGCGATCGCAGAAAACCGCAGGTCAATTCAGACCTGCGGTTTTCTGCGTTCCGGTCCATTCGGGTCTCCGGTGACCCGATGAACCGGAGAAAGAATGGTGATCGGTGGTGTAATATCACACCACCAATCACCATTCTTGAATTGTATGCGTTGGTGGCGGTAGTGGCTGCTGATTGGTCCGGGGGAGAGGCGGGCGATTCAAACACCCAGCGCTCCTCTCTCCCCTCCTCTTTCTCCCGCTGCTGCCGGCGTGCCCGCACCTGCCCGCACCGCTCCAGCTCTGCTCCTGCGACCCCCTGCTCCATCCAGAACCCTCCTGCACCCTCCAGGTAGGTTAGGGTCAGTGAGGAAAGGTCTTTTAGGCAGGGCTAGGAAGGGATAGAGTAAGTTTTAGGGAAAGAAAAAAAAACTTTTTTTCAGTGCCTCTGGTGGTTGGGGTCCACAGACCCCTAAAACCAACCCAGGGGTTCTGACCCCCCACCCGCCGCCCTCCTCCGCCACCTACCTCCACCACCCACCTCCACCACCTCTGCTGCCACCCCCACCCGCCGCCCTTCTCCGCCACCTACCTCCACCACCAGCCGCCCTCCTCCGCCACCTACCTCCACCACCGCCGTCCTCTTCCGCCACCTACCTCCACCACCAGCCGCCCTCCTCCGCCACCTACCTCCACCACCGCCGTCCTCCTCCACCCCTACCTCCACCACCAGCCGCCCTCCTCCGCCACCTCCCTCCACCACCAGCCGCCCTCCTCCGCCACCTACCTCCACCACCGCCGCCCTCCTCCGCCACCTACCTCCACCACCGCCGCCCTCCTCCGCCACCTACCTCCACCACCTGCCGCCCTCCTCCTCCACCACCCTCCGCTGCCACCTCCACCCGCCGCCCTCCTCCACCACCCGCTGCCCTCCTCCGCCACCTACCTCCACCTCCGCCGTCCTCCTCCGCCACTCTTTTTGTAATTCTTGAGTGCGAACACCCGCCCCAACACACACGCACATTGAATAAAGTTTGACACACACGCACATACACGCACACACACCCATGGCCCACCGGATGTTCTCAGTGGAGGAGGCATACGCCCAGATGCTCTCCGACACCGAGAGCGCCAGTGAGGATGACGATGACCCCACCTTCCTCCTGTCATCTGCATCCTCCTCATCATCATCTGATGATGATGAGCTCCCAAGGCGGCGGAGACGCCGCCAGGTGGAGCCAGGGGCCCCACATGCTAGGGACCCTGTGGCCCACACCAGTACGAGCAGCCCTGGGGCTCGTGCTGGTTTCCCGGCCCACCAAATAAGCGCACCGGGCCCCCACCGGTGAACTTAGCTGGTGTCCCCCAGTGGACTATGAACCTGTGATTCCGGATTTCGTTGGCAATCCTGGAATCCAGATTCCCACAGTGGGGTTCACTGAAATAGACTATTTCAGTTTTTTTCAGTGACCCGCTGGTGAATCTGATGGTGGAGCAGACGAATCTGTACGCCCAACAGTTCGTCGCTCAGCACCCAGGTTCCTTTTTGGCTAGGCCCGGTGGCTGGACGCCAGTCAGTGCAGCCGAGATGAGGACGTTTTGGGGCCTCGTGCTGCACATGGGCCTAGTGCAAAAACCAAGCGTCAGGCAATACTGGAGTGGGGACGTCCTCTACCAGACCCCACTGTACAGTATGGCCATGGCGCGCTCAAGGTTTGAGGCCATCCGGAAATGCCTGCATTATGCAGATAATGCAGCATGTCCCCCAAGGTGATCCCGCCTATGACCGGCTGTACAAGATACGGCCGATCATCGATCACTTTGGGGCCGCATTCGCGCAGGCCTACGTACCTGGAAGGGAGGTCGCGGTTGATGAGTCTCTCGTTGCGTTCAAGGGAGACTCAGTTTCCGCCAATACATTCCCACTAAGCGGGCGAGGTATGGCGTCAAAATGTACAAAATTTGTGAGAGTGCCTCAGGGTACACTTACAAATTTCGTGTGTACGAGGGACGAGATTCCCGTATTGAACCCCCAGAATGTCCCCCACTCTGGGTGTTAGCGGGAAACTCGTGTGGGACCTTATGTACCCACTACTGGATAAGGGTTACCACCTGTACGTGGATAACTTTTATACCAGTATACCCTTGTACCAGGCCCTCTACGCCAGATCCACGTTCGCTTGTGGGACCGTGCGGAAAAATCAGCGCGGCCTCCCTGCCCACCCCTCCAGGTACCTATCCCCAGGGGTGAGACCCGTGCCCTTACTTGTGGAAACCTGCTGTTGGTCAGGTATAAGGACAAGAGGGATGTCCTTATGCTGACCACAATCCACGGTAATGGCACCACCCCAGTCTCTGTGCGAGGTACCACGGCAACGGTCCTCAAACCCGATTGTATCGTCGACTACAATCGGTATATGGAGTGGAGTTGATCTGTCTGATCAAGTTCTCCAACCATATAATGCCATGCGGAAAACCCGGGCATGGTACAAAAGGTTGCGGTCAACATGGTGCAGGTTGCCATGTACAACGCTTTTGTACTATGCCGAGCGCTGGCAGCACAGGGACTTTCCTCCAGTTCTATGAGGCAGTCCTCAAGGACCTGATCTTTTCAGACCGGGAAAGAGCAGGTCGGAGTACCTCGGGAATTGGAGGCGCCGGGTCGTCCCTGGCCAACATTTTCCAGGTGTGGTCCCCATACTGGAAAAAGGGACGAACCCAAAAAGATGCAGAGTGTGTCACAAGAGGGGATTCGGAAGGACACCACCACTCAATGTGACACTTGCCCCGATCATCCGGGCCTCTGCGTCATCAATTGCTTCAGGGAGTATCACACTTCCATGGAGTACTAAATTTTTATAAGTTCCGACAGTCCCCTAGAAAACATAAAAAGTATGGCTCTAAGACTTTGGAGGCACATAAACATTTTTTTCCCAAAAATATTAGTTTTAGTGCAGGCATCCTCAAAATGCGGCCTTCCAGATGTTGTAAAACTACAACTCCCAGCATGCCCAGCTACAGGTATCAGCAGGGCATAGTGGGAGTGTAGTTTTACAACATCTGAAGGCCACTTTGAGATGCCTGTTTAATGTCACCTAAGTCTGAGAGCCATACATATTGGGCATCGCCGCGTCCGTAAAAATCTGCTCTATAAAAATAAAATTTGACCTAACCTCTTTGAAAAACTTCTTAAAAAAAAAAAAAAAACTATGTCCAAAAAGACATTTGTGTTATTACCTAACACTACAAAAATTGTAATAGCGAGCGATCAAAAAGTTGTATGCACCCCAAATAGTGCCAATAAAACCGCCATCTCATCCTGCAAAAAAATGAGCCCCTACATTATATATTCCCCCAAAAAAAAATGCAGCTACCAGGCTATTTAGATAGTAAAATTATCTTTTTGTTTCCTAAAATGATAATCTAGTGTCAAATCTGAATAAATCAAAAAATGTAGACATATTAGGTATCGGCGCGTCCGTAAAAATCTGCCCTATAAAAATAACATTAGAACCAACCCCTCGGATGAACGGCGTTAAAAATAAAAAATAAAAACAGTGTTAAAAAAATCCATTTATGTCTCCTAACACTACAAAAAGTGTAATAGCGAGCGATCAAAAAGTTGTATGCACCCCCAAATAGTGCCAATAAAACCGCCATCTCATCCTGCAAAAAATGAGCCCCTACATTATATATTCCCCCAAAAAAAAATGCAGCTACCAGGCTATTTAGATAGTAAAATTATCTTTTTTTTTCCTAAAATGATAATCTAGTGTCAAATCTGAATAAATCAAAAAATGTAGACATATTAGGTATCGGCGCGTCCGTAATAATCTGCCCTATAAAAATAACATTAGAACCAACCCCTCGGATGAACGGCGTTAAAAATAAAAAATAAAAACAGTGTTAAAAAAAGCCATTTATGTCTCCTAACACTACAAAAAGTGTAATAGCGAGCGATCAAAAAATCGTATGCACCCCCAAATAGTGCCAATAAAACCGCCAACTCATCCTGCAAAAAATGAGCCCCTACATTATATAGTAACCACCCCCAAAAAAATGCAGCAGCCAGGCTATGGAGATAGTAAAATTATCTATTTTTGTTCCTAAAATGATAATCTAGTGTCAAATCTGAATAATTCAAAGAAAGTAGACATATTAGGTATTGGCGCGTCCGTAATAATCTCCCCTATAAAAATAACATTAGACCCAACCCCTTACAGGAGCGGTGTTAAAAAAAAAAAAAAACTGTGCAAAAAAATAATTTTTGGCCAAAATTTCCGTTTTAATCCATATTTTCCAGTAATAAAGCAAGGGTTAACATTAAAAAAATATATATTATTTATTGCCCCAATTCTGTACTTTGCAGAAACACCCCATATGTGGTCGTAAATGGCTATATAGCCACAAGGCAGGGCACAGAATGAAGGGAACGCCATATGATTTCTGGAAGGCAGATTTTTGATGGACTGGTTTATTTACACCATGGCCCATTAGAAGTCCCCTGATGTAGCCTAGACTAGAAACTCCAAAAAAGTGACCCCATCTAAAAAACTACACCCCTCAAGGTATTCAAAAATTACTTTACAAACTTTGTTAACCCTTTAGGCGTTCCACAAAAATTAATGGCAAATGTATTAACAATTTTAGAATTTCAATTTTTGTTATATTGCCTCAAAAAGTATAATATAGAGCAACCAAAAAAAAATTTACCCTAAAATAGTCCCAAAACAACAACCACCATATCCTGTAGTTTCCTGGATGGGGTCACTTTTATGGAGTTTCTACTCTAGGGGTGCAGCAGGGGGCTTGAAAGGGTACATGGTGTAAATAAACCAGTCCCACAAAATCTGCCTTCCAAAAACCATATGGCGTTCCCCTCCTTCAATGTCCTCCCGTTTGGCCAAACAGTAGTTTAGGACCACACATGGGGTGTTTCTGTAAACTAGAGAATCTGGGCAACCCATATTGAGTTTTGTTTGGCAGGTAACCCTCACTTTATGACTGGAAAAAATGGATTATAATGGAAATTTTTCCAAAAATTCCAAATTTCAAAATTGTTTCTCCATCTTCCACAAACTGTTGTGGAACACCTAAAGGGTTAACAACGTTTGTAAACCCAGCTTTGAATACCTTGAGGGGTGTAGTTTCTAAAATGGGGTCATTTTTGGGTGGTTTCTATTATGTGAGCCTCACAAAGTGACTCCAGACCTGGACTGGTCCATAAAAAGTGGAATTTGGGAAATTTCGGAAAAATTTCAAAATTTGCTTCTAAACTTCTAAGCTATGTAACATCTCAAAAAATAAAATGACATTCCCCAAATGCTCCAAAAATAAAGGAGACATATGGGAAATGTAAAATCATCCCTTTTTGGGGGGGGTATTACTGTGTATTCTAGAAGTAGAGAAACTGAAACTTTAAAATTTGCTAAATTTTCCAAATTTTTGTAAAATTGTATTTTTATGCAAAAAATTGACTTTTTGACCCAATTTTAGTAGTGTCGTGAAATACAATATGTGACGAAAAAACAATCTCAGAACGGCCAGGGTAAGTAAAAGCGTTTTAAAGTTATCCACACTTAAAGTGACAGTGGTCAGATTTTGAAAAAATGGCCTGGTCCTTAAGGTGAAATAGGGCCGTGTCCTTAAGGGGTTAATATTCCCTCTACTTATTAAATATTCATGAACCTTTAGCAAAACATCCATTTTAAAAGGGGGAGGTATATATACGTTCACCACAATCCAAGGTTTATTATCTATTATGCAATCTATTACAATAAAGCTGCCCGTAGTATCCTACACCTCCTCTATAACTTGTATCTTAACCCCTTAAGGACACGGCCCTATTTCACCTTAACCACTTCCCGACCGCCTAACGCACAACTGCGTTCTCGCGGCGGTCGGGCTGTTCTGGGGCGCCGCAGATCTGCGTCATCTCGCGAGACGCGAGATTTCCTGTGAACGCGCGCGCGCGTTCACAGTAGCGGGCGTCTCAGGAGTTTAACTACAGCCTGCCAGCGATGATCCATCGCTGGCAGGCTGTAGATGCGATATAAATCGCATCAAACAAGTATATCAGACGCTGTTTTGTGAACAGCGTCTGATATACCTGCTACCTGGTCCTCTGGTGGTCCCATTTGCTGGGATCGACCACCAGAGGACCAGGTAACTATGTAAAGTTGCACCAAACACTACACTAACCCCCCACCCCCTCACCTATTAACCCCTTGTTAACCCCTTGATCACCCCATCTAGACCCCTGATCACCCCCTGTCATTGATCACACCCCTTGTAAGGCTCCATTCAGACGTCCAAATGTGTTTTGCGGATCCGTGGATTCACGGATCCAGCGGATCAAATCAGCGGATCTGCGGATCCACAGATCCTCAAAACACGGACACCGGCAATATGCTTTCCGCATTTTGCAGATCCGCACATTGCCAGAACTATATAGAAAATGCTTTTCTTGTCCGCAGTTGCGGACAAAAATAGGACATGTTCTATATTTTTGCGAGACGGAAGTGCAGACCCGGAGCGCGGATCCGTAATTCCGGATCCGAGCGGGACAAAGTCTGTCCCCATAGAAATGAATGGGTCCACAATTCCGTTCCACAAACAGAATTGCGGACGTGTGAATGGGGCATAAGGGTCCCTTATCACCGCCAGTTAGTTAGCTACTTGTTAGGTAGCTGGCGCCCAGCCCACCGCACCGCAGTCACTGATTTTGGCAGAGATTTTTTCATCCACATTGATTGATGCGAATGAATAAATCTGTGCCGTTCATTTTTTTTTTTCAGCGCAGCGGCTGAACGGAAAAAAATCTCATTACCCGTATGGTCAATATACGGAGAATCGCAGAAACTCCTAATGCTGGCCATACGTGTAATGACTGCTGGAGACCCTCAAATCCCAGGGCAGTACAAACACCTCACATGTGACCCCATTTTAGAAAGAAGACACCCCAAGGTATTCCGTGAGGGGTATGGCGAGTTCATGTAAAATTTTATTTTTGTCACAAGTTAGTGGAATATGAGACTTTGTAAAAAATAAAAATAAAAATCAATTTCCTCTAACTTGTGCCAAAAATTTTTTTTTCTGTGAACTCGCCATGCCCCTCACGAGTACCTTGAGGTGTCTTCTATCCACAATGGGGTCACTTGTGAGGTATTTATACTGCCCTGGCATTTAGGGGTCCTAAAGCGTGAGAATCCAAATGCGTAAAAATGCCCTGTGAAATCCTAAAGGTACTCATTGGTTTTAGGGCCCTTTGCGCATCTTGGCTGCAAAAAGTGGCACACATGTGGTATCGCCGTACTCAGGAGAAGTAGGGCAATGTGTTTTGGGGTGTATTTTTATATATACCCATACTTTGTGTGAAATATCTCTGTAAATGACAACTTTTTAAATTTTTTATTCAAAGTTGTCAATTTACAGAGATATTACTTCCACAATGGGGTCACTTGTGGGGTATTTATACTGCCCTGGCATTTTAGGGGTCCTAAGCGTGAGAATCCAAATGCGTAAAAATGCCCTGTGAAATCCTAAAGGTACTCATTGGTTTTAGGGCCCCTTTGCGCATCTTGGCTGCAAAAAGTGGCACACATGTGGTATCGCCGTACTCAGGAGAAGTAGGGCAATGTGTTTTGGGGTGTATTTTTATATATACCCATACTTTGTGTGAGAAATATCTCTGTAAATGACAACTTTTTAAATTTTTTTATTCAAAGTTGTCAATTTACAGAGATATTTCTCACACAGTAATGGTATATGTAAATACACCCCAAACTACATTGCCTACTTCCTGATGCGCGACTACCATGTGTGACCTTTGCAGCCAAATCGCAAAGGGCCAAATTCAATGGTGGCACTAGGAGGACATTTTTGCGCATTTTCTTCTCACGCTTTAGGGCCCCTAAAATGCCAGGACAGTATAAATACCCCACATGTGACCCCATTTTGGAAGAAGACACCCCAAGGTATTCGCTGAGGGCATAGTGAGTCCATGAAAAATTAAACTTTTTGTCAAAAGTTAGCGGAAGGGAGACTTTGTGAGAAAAACTATAAAAAAATCAATTTCCACTAACTTGTGCCAAAAATTTTTTTTCTATCAACTCGCCATGCCCCTCATGGAATACCTTGGGCTGTCTTCTTTCCAAAATGGGGTCACATGTGGGGTATTTATACTGCCCTGGCATTTTAGGGGCCCTAAAGTGCGAGAAGAAAAATGCGTAAAAATGCCCTCCTAAAAGGTACTCATTGGAATTTGGGCCCCTTTGTGCATCTTGGCTGCAAAAAAGTGTCACTTATGTGGTATCGCCGTACTCAGGACAAGTAGGGCAATGTGTTTTGGGGTGTATTTTTACATATACCCATGCTGGGTGAGAGAAATATCTCTGTAAATTGACAACTTTGAATAAAAAAATTTAAAAAGTTGTCATTTACAGAGATATTTCTCTCACCCAACATGGAATATATAAAAATACACCCCAAACACTGTCCTACTTCCCTGATGCGGCGGTACCCATGTGTGTTTCTTGCAGCAAATGCGCAAGGCCTAATCAATGAGTACTGCTAAGATTTCACAGGGCATTGTTACGCATTTGGATTCTCACGCTTTAGGTTCCCTAGAATGCCAGGGCAGTATAAATACCCCACAAGTGACCCCATTGTGGAAGAAGACACCCCAAGGTATTCTGTGAGGGGCATGGCGAGTTCACAGAAATTTTTTTTGGCACAAGTTAGCGGAAATTGATATATTTTTTTTTTTTATTTTGTTTTTACAAAGTCTCATATTCCACTAACTTGTGACAAAAATAACATTTACATGAACTCACCATACCCCTCACGGAATACCTTGAGGTGTCTTCTTTCTAAAATGGGGTCACATGTGGGGTATTTATACTGCCCTGGCATTTTAGGGGCCCTAAAGCGTGAGAAGAAGTCTGGAATCCAAATGCGTAAAAATGCCCTGTGAAATACTAAAGGTACTCATTGGTTTTAGGGCCCCTTTGCGCACCCAGGCTGCAAAAAGTTCCACACATGTGGTATCCCCGTACTCAGGAGAAGTAGCGCAATGTGTTTTGGGGTGTATTTTTATATATACACATGCTGGGTGTGAGAAATATCTCTGTAAATGACAACTTTTTAATTTTTTTATACAAAGTTGTCAGTTTACAGAGATATTTCTCTCACCCAACATGGGTATATGTAAAATACACCCCAAACCTGCCCTACTTCTCCTGAGTGCGGCGACTACCACATGAGTGACACTTTTGCAGCCTGGAGTACTAAAGAGCCCAAATTCAACAGTACCTTTAGGTTTTACATGGCTGCTCACAATTTAGCCCGCCCAAAATGCCAGAACAGTAAACACACCCCACAAATGACCCCATTTCGGAAAGTAGACACCCCAAGGTATTCACAGAGGGGCATAGTGAGCCCGTCTGAGATTTTTTTTGCCAGAAGTTAGCAGAAATGGAAACTTTATTATATATTTTTTTCCTCAGAAAGTGTCATTTTCCGCTAACTTGTGAAAAAAATGAAATCATACATGAACTCACCATGCCCCTCCGTGAATACTTTGGGGTGTCTTCTATCTAAAATGGTGTGATTTGGGGGTATTTATACTTTCCTGGCATTCTAGCACCTGAAGAAACATGACAGGTGCTCAGAAAGTCAGAGCTGCTTCAAAATGCCGAAATTCACTTTTTGCACCATGGTTTGTAAACGCTATAACTTTTACCCAAACCAATAAATATACACTTATTGGATTTTTTTATCAAAGACATGTAGAACAATAAATTTAGAGAAAATTTTACATACAAATGTAGTTTTTTGAAAAATTTTACAACAGAAAGTGAAAAATGTCATTTTTTGCAAAAATGTCGTTAAATTTTTATTAATAGCAAAAAAAGTAAAAATGTCAGCAGCAATGAAATACCACCAAATGAAAGCTCTATTAGTGAGAAGAAAAGGAGGTAAAATTCATTTGGGTGGTAAGTTGCATGACGGAGCAATAAACGGTGAAAGTAGTGTAGTGCGGAATTGTAAAAAGTGGCCTGGTCATTAAGGGTGTTTAAGCTAGGGGGGCTGAAGTGGTTAAGGACCAGGCCATTTTTTCAAAATCTGACCAGTGTCACTTTATGTGGTGATAACTTTAAAATGCTTTTTCTTATCCAGGCCATTCTGAGATTGTTTTTTCATCACATATTGTACTTCATGACACTGGTAAAATTAAGTCGAAAAATTTAATTTTTATGTATAAAAAAATACCAAATTTACAAAAAAAAATTAAAAAATTTGCAATTTTCTAAGTTTCAATTTCTCTATTTCTATAATACATAGTAATACCGCCAAAAAAGTTATTTATTTACATTCCCCATATGTCTACTTCATGTATCGATCATTTTGGGAATGCTATTTTATTTTTTGAGGACGTTACAAGGCTTAGAAGTTTAAAAGCAAATCTTGAAATTTTTCAGAAATTTTCAAAAACCCACTTTTTAGGGACCAGTTCAGGTCTGAAGTCACTTTGTGAGGCTTACATAATAAAACCACCCAAAAATGACCCCATTCTAGAAAATACACCCCTCAAGGTATTCAAAACTGATTTTACAAACGTCATTAACCCTTTAGGTTTCCCACAAGAGTTAATGGCAAATAGAGATAAAATTTCAGAATTTCAATTTTTTGTAAAATTTTCCATTTTAATCAATTTTTTCCAGTAACAAAGCAAGGGTTAATAGCCAAACAAAACTTAATATTTATTCCCCCGATTCTGCAGTTTGCCCGAACACCCAATATGTGGTTGTAAACTGCTGTATGGCCAAACTGCAGGGCGCAGAAGGAAAGGAACGCCATATGGTTTTTGGAAGGCAGATTTTGCTGGACTGGTTTTTTGACACCATGTCCCATTTGAAGCCCCCAGATGCACCCCTAGAGTAGAAACTCCATAAAAGTGACTCCATCTAAGAAACTACACCCCTTAAGGTATTCAAAACCAGTTTTACAAACTTTGTCAACCCTTTAGGTGTTCCACAAGAGTTATTGGCAAATGGAGATGAAGTTTCAGAATTTCTATTTTTTGTTACCTTGTCTCAAAAAAAGTGTAATATAGAGCAACCAAAAATCATATTTACTCTAAAATGTACAAACAAAACTGACACCTGATCCCGTAGTTTCCAAAATGGAGTCACTTTTTTGGAGTTTCTACTGTAGGGGTGCATCCGGGGGCTTCAAATGGGACATAGTGTCAAAAACCAGTCCAGCAAAATCTGCCTTCAAAAACCATATGGCGTTCCCTTCCTTCTGTGCCCTGCCGTTTGGCCATACAGCAGTTTACAACCACATATGAGGTGTTTGTGCAAACAAGAGAATCAGGGCAATAAATATTGAGTTTTGTTTGGCTGTTAACCCTTGCTTTGTTACTGGAAAAATGGATTAAAATGGAAAATTTGCAAAAAATTAGCTGTTTTGGGACCGTTTTTATTTTTGTTATTTACATCGTTGAACTGACAGGTTAGATTGTGTGCTATTTCTATAGAGCAGGTTGTTACAGACGCGACAATACCAAATATGACTACTTTTTGGGGGTCTTTGTTTCAGTTTAACATAAATCATTTTTGAAAAAATTAGTTTTTAGTGTCTCCACATTCTGAAAGCCATAGTTTATTTTTTATTTTTTGGGCGACTGTCTTATGTAGGGGCTCATTTTTTGCGGGATGAGATGGCGGTTTTATTGGCACTATCTTGGGGTGCATATGACATTTTGGTCGCTTGCTATTACACTTTTTGTGATGTAAGGTGACAAAAATGGCTTTTGACACAGTATTTTATTCATTTTTTTGCTGTGTTCAGCTGAGGGGTTAGATTATGTGTTATTTTTATAGATCAGGTTGTGACGGACGCGGCGATACATAATATGTATACTTTTTATTTATTTATTTATATAAGTTTTACACAATAATATCATTTTTAAAACGAAAAAAAAAATCATGTTTTAGTGTCTCCATAGTTTGAGAGCCATATATTTTTTTTTTGGGCGATTGTCCTAAGTAGGGGCTCATTTTTTGCGGGATGAGATGGCGGTTCGAATGGTACTATCTGGGGGTGCATATGACTTTTTGATCGCTTACTATTACACTTTTTGTGATGTAAGGTGACAAAAAAACTGCTTTTTGACAATGTTTTTATTTTTATGTTCACGGCGTTTATCTGAGGGGTTAGGTCATGTTATATTTTTATAGCGCAGGTCCTATGAGCACAGCGATACCTAATATGTATACCTTTTTTATTTATTTTGGTTTTACACAATAATATCCTTTTGAATAAAAAAAAACATGTCTTAGTGTCTCCATAGTCTGAGAGCCATATATTTTTCAGTTTTTAGGCAATTGTCTCAGGTTGGGTATAATTTTTGCAGGATGAGGTGACGGTTAGATTGGCACTATTTGGGGGGGTCATATGATTTTTTGATCGCTTTGTATTGCACTTTTAGTGATGTAAGGTGCTAAAAAATGGCTTATTTACACCATTTTTTTTTTTTTTTTTTATGGCGTTCACCTGAGGAGTTCAGTCATGTGATATTTTTATAGAGCAGATTTTTATGGACGCGGCGATACCTAATATGTGTAGTGTATTTTATTTTTTTTTATTTTTATTCACTGATATGTTTTTTTCATTTTTACTTTTTTTTCCACTTTTTAATAAATGTTTTACCCAGACCCACTTGGTTCTGAAAG
Source organism: Bufotes viridis (assembly GCA_033119425.1). Taxonomy (NCBI): domain Eukaryota; kingdom Metazoa; phylum Chordata; class Amphibia; order Anura; family Bufonidae; genus Bufotes; species Bufotes viridis. The sequence goes on along the minus strand of CM065589.1, from coordinate 478,464,529 downwards.
ATCCAGTGGATCTGGTGTCTGTATAATACAGTACAGTACACTATATAGTGCACTGTGCTGTATTTTGTACTTACAAAGTCTGAATAGACCTTTAGCAGGTCTATTCAGACTTTCAGCACCATGGAGAGCAGGACGCTTATGAAAGCGTCCTGCTCCCATGGCAACCATCACCCGCTGCCATAAGAGAGCAGTGGGTGATGGATGAGAAGGAGGAGCTCCCTCCTCTGTGATCCCATCCTGTCGGGGGCTGCAAAGGCACAGCAGCCCCCTGATGGGAGAGGAGAGGAGCTCCTCCCTGTTAACCCTTCCATACCGCGGTCCGTACAGACCGCGGTATAGAAGGGGTTAAACGGCTGGTATCTGATCAAGCACAGATGCCAGCCGTTTCTATCAGAGTGTCAGCAATGTGCTGACACTCTGATAGGTCCACTAGACCAGGGAATAGACAGAGGAGGCGGGCGGGGGATCGCAATCGCGATCCCGTCTGCCGCCTCCCGCAACCAGCCTCCCCTGCACCCCCGCCGCCATAATATGATTGGGGGCTGCAGGGGGGGGGTTAAAATGTATAACTTTGGGGGCATTAACTCTTTGATCCCCGCGGTCACAGTCTGAATTGACCTGCGGTTTGCAGCGATCGGCCATACGGGGGGGTCACAGGACCCCCCTGGGCATTGTAACAAGGTACCTGCTGAATGATTTCAGCAGGTACCTTGTTCGATCACTGCTGGCTGAGCAGCAGTGATCGGAACTACTCATGACGTACCGGTACATCATGTGTCCTTAAGGACTCATGAAACATGCCGTACCGGTACGTCATGTATCCTAAAGGGTTAATATCTTTGTGTATCAAAATACTCACACCTCTAGAGTATGAGGAAAACACTGAGTGATATTCTTTCTGTATCCTAGGCTTCCCAATATCCCTACTGTTCTCTTTTGTGAAGTGCGTCTCTTGGAGACAAATAATAGTGGATAGAAATTTGTTGATTACATCAGAAATACCAAATCTTTTTGATCCCTTACCTCTACCCCTCACATTCCATGATACTCTTGCATGTTATTTGTTCAGGTGTTTCTTTCTAGCGGGGTGTTTCCGAGGAGATCCAAAGGTACAGCAGGAAAAGGAGGACACAGACAGTCGAGGAGAGAAGACACAATGGGAGATGGAGATGGAGGACAGAAGAAGAGAAAAAAAAAACTCCCACATACAAAGCATCCCTCCCAACCCAACCATTTGAGCCAGCAAGCTATCAATTGCTCCTGGTTCTCTTACCGCGCATTTATCTCCCACCCAGCTCACACCAAGAATCAATTATATCTCAAAAATGTTTTCCCAACCATTCTCTGGTGTCTTCGGGGGTATTAAAAAACCATGCTCTATCATTCCATTCAATTCGTAATTTTGCAGGAAACACCATTGAATATTTTACACCTTTTGACCGTAATTACATTTTCACCTTGATAAACCTGCTTCTCTCTTTCACCATTTCCCTAGCATAGTCAGACCTGTTGCAATCCAACCGCCCCTTTTTCCTGACCCAGTGATATGTAATATGTCAGCTTATAGGAGTTCAGACACAGAGCTGTAAGCTCAGGTATAGACTCTCTTGTGTTGGGTGATTTAGCATACAAATACACAGTATATCTATAAATCATTCTCACTTTGACCCTGACCTATGAAGACGATAAGTCAAACTCAGATTTCAGGTGTCAGAGTCAGGGTCAGGTGTCATACTAGCATTATTCTGATACTTGACTATGATATCTGACCATGTGCTAAAATGAACACTGTATGGTCATTATAAGTGCAATTTGGGGGATAGGTTGTACATAAAATATATGTTCAAAACGGCAAACATGTTGGCTCCAAAGAATTGCAGAAGTGGAATACTCCACCAGATATAAAGATATGGCTCCATTGTCACTGCAACCAGGCTAAACACTGTTTAGACACACAAAGAAAGATTTTGTGCAATTAGGGATATACAGTATGTGGTACTGAAAAAAGAATAGTATCATTGTTTTCCTGTGCATGACACTACATGAAACTTTACACCACTCCAGTAGAGAGGGTAACTTCCCAACATCTAGTGACAGATGGCAATGCTCAGTCAGTTGACTGCAAAATTTGATATATGTTTGATATATGTTTACAAAACAGCGTCTGATATGCTATTTGGATGCGATTTACTGACATCTGCAGCCTGCCAGCGCATGATCAGCGCTGGCAGGCTGTAGACTAAGTTCTAACCTGTCGGGCTGCAGTGAACGCGCGCATGCGTTCCACATGAAATCTCGGGTCTCGCGGGATGACGCCGATAGGCGTGATCGAGACCTGAGAGAACCACTCTCCGCCGCCTATCGGCGTTAGTGTGACAGGAGGTGGTTATTGAGGGATTAGGAAGAATTTAACAAACCCATGGTTCGATTTGTTTGATTGTTTAATATTTTTATAGTTATTTTTGGCCAAAATTTTGATGCATTTTTGGAGTAAAAGTACACCAACTTATATCTGGTGTAGGGTTGTTTGCGATACCCAATACCACGCAAAAATAAAACACAAAAAAGCCTTTTGACTATGAAACGTAAAATAAGTGTGAAAGTAGCCTAAGTGGCCAGTATTCTGTAACTCAGTCACATTAACCCCATGTTGCCCATTATGTGAGATGGTACACTACTTTGTGGGTCACTTACTATTAACCTGTTGCCGACCGCCGAACGCAGGATTGCGTCCTGGCGGCGGTCGGTTTGTTCCTCCTGGACGCGCCGGGGCGTCCTCTCGGGAGACGCGAGATTTCCTGTGAACACGATCGCGTCGGGGAGAAGTTAAACTACAGCCTGCCAGCACTGATCATGCGCTGGCAGGCTGTAGAAGATAAAAAAAAAAAATCACATATCAGACGCTGTTTTGTTAACAGCATCTGATATGCTTGCTGATCGTTCCTTTGGTGGTCCCTTTTGCTTGGGACTGTTAGGAATATTCATTTCTTCCCCTCTTATTGGTAGTTGGTACCCCTGGTACTAGACTTCGGTATTCAGCTTGATTTGATTCTTTTCTAGCGCTAGGAGAGCAGCATTGACACACGATACGATTCTGGTATACAATGCCACTCTGACGTTTATTGGGTATATGAAACATATATAGTCGTAGTCCAATGACATGATGTTTAAGTTTATCCAATGATAGAGAGACACGAGTCTTAGCTACACATTTGTTATCTTATCTTTTAGAGTGTCAGCAAAACAGTTCCTGGAGAACTCTCTCACCTCCATGTTCCTGATATATTAATGTATATAGACCTTGGACTGCCACGTAAGCTTTTACAGCTACATTACAGTCCAAAGTTCATTCCACACAAGCAGCAATGCCCTGTTCATATTAAAATATAGATGAAAACTCAAAAAGCCCATATAAAATAGCTCAGTAATAGAACCCTTCAATCCCCTCTTAAAAACCATCTACATATTTCATTTTTGTTTTTTTCATTTTGTTCCTTTCAAAATATTTCTGTAAGTATTGTTGGTACTCCTCTGGAGACCCAGGGTTTCTTGAGGTACCTGAATGTATGCAGCTTGTGGTGTATCTGGGACTCGCCTACATCTCATAAATGTATTAACTAATGAGGGTATACATTGGATACAGTAACAACACATGTTTGTGTAAGGTCTCGTGAACTCTGTAAATCTTTAATCTAGGGCATTTAGGGCCTTCACTATCCTGGTTATACTATTCTGTTCAGAATAAGAGGGTCCAGGAACAACTGGATCTTGCTCCTGAGCTCCTTTAGAGACTGTGTGATTATTTGGTGCACCACATAATAAACTAATCTCCTCTGGATGATAAATACAAGTGGTAATGAGTCCGATTGGCAAGAAAACACAAAGATTAATAATCAGCAGCAGACAAACAAATCTCCCAGAATATTGTGGGGTCTTCATCTTCAGCCTGTGGCAAGGCTTCTTCTGAGCTCCGCTCTTTGTCTTCGTTGGACACCGGAGAAGAAACCTCAGGGATCCTTTTCACTCTGCTAGCATGAATCCAGATCGGAGCCTCTTCTGTGAGAATCGCCGTTCTAGTGACTGCTACCACCGTGGTAGGGGTCGAATGCCAGCTCCTTTGGATCTTTTCCTTTACGTAGTACCCTGACCACCACCGTGTCTCCAGCTCGGAACAGGTGCGTCGGTTCCTGTGGAAGAGAGGAGACTTACAAGCAACTTTTTCTTCAGTTTTGTGACATATTCTTCCCTATTCTGGTCTATGTCGCCTTCCTGTACCACTAGGGGTGATTTGCCCAAGGAGTTGGAAAGGGCCTACCTATGAGGATTTCAACGGGTGACAGTCCTAACCTCTTATTAGGAGTCATTCTTATTTCTGCCAATATAATAGGTAGAGTTTGTTTCCATTTCTCAAAAGTACCTGCTGTGGCTTTCCTAAGTTTGTCTTTAACTGTTCGATTCATGCATTCTACAAGAAAATTTTTGATGCTGTTGTGCTCTACTCCGTAAAAATGTGCTATGAAAAGTGCAGCGCTGTGCTGGGGTATACATGGTTTCCCCTCTTTGCAGACCAATCCAGTGTGTGGATTTTTCTGCAAAACAGGATAAACCCAATCTTTTCCTCGAGTATGTGCTTTGCAATGTATAACAGCTATTTGTGAGGGAAGCTGGAGGACGGCCAACAGATCATCTATAAGCTGGGAATGTGATATTTTCTTACCGTCAGCTGTGGTGAAACCCCTGCGTTGCCAGATTACCCCATGGTCCCACACTACCCCGTGTGCATATCTGCTGTCTGTGTATATTGTGACAGGTTTGTTTTTGTGTATTTGACATGCCCTTGTAAGTGCTATTAATCCTGCAGCTTGGGCTGATTGCACATGAACGGGTCGTGACTCAAGGATAATATCTGGCAGCATCACTACTGCATATGCTGCACAGTAGACGGTATCGAGTGGACGTGAACATGAACCGTCTACTGACACTTCTGGTGCGTTTGGTATGGGGGTGGCTGACAAGTCTAGTCTGGGGAGGTTTCGTATTCGAGTACCTTGAGACAGTCATGTTTGTCTGGCAAAAAGTCTTCTGTCCCTTTTAGTCCTAGTAATGCATTCAGTATAGGTGCTGGTCCTGCCGTATGTGAGGCATATTTAATCTGTAATGATGGATCACTGAGTAAAAGGACTTTATAACCTGACAATCTTTGTGCTGACATGTGCTGCGTATAAATACCTCTGAGTAGTCCCACTACATCATGGATAGTATGCAAGACAGTGTTGTGTCCCAGTGTAAAGGGTGTGGCTAATTCCACCATCATCGCACAGGCCGCAAGAGTACATAGACATGCCAGCATCCCTTGTACAGGGACAGGCATTACCTTTGAGAAAAAGGCACAAGGACGCAACTTTCCCCCGTGTTCTTGAGTGAGTACCCCCGCCATGGTTTTACAGTTTTGTTGTGCAGACATGTGGAATGGTAGGTTATAATCAGGGAGGCCCAATCCTGGGCTACACATCAATGAACATTTCAGAGTATCGAAAGCATTCAACATTCCTTTTGACCATCTTATTAGCTCTGGGGATTCTTCCAGAGTGGCTTGCCTCAAAATATTGTCATATTAAGAACAGTCGGGGATCCATTGTCTACAGTAGTTTATCATACCAAGAAAGGACAGCATTTCCTTTTTGGTGTGGGGTGACCAGACCCACAATAGACTGGATTCTCCCGGGACTGATTCTTCTTTCCCCTGTGTGAGGACAAAGCCCAAGTATTCAACCTGCTTTTTGCACCACTGCAGTTTCTTTAACGACACTTTATGACCACATTCTGACAACCATTTCAACAATCATTTACACTTGCCTCCACTGACATGCTGCACAACAGTAGATTATCAACATACTGCATCAGGATGGAACCTTGGGGAGTGCCAGGGTTTCAAAGTGGCTTGGAGGACAATGCTGTACACAACTGGTGAATCAGCATACCCCTGTGGCATTCTACCCCAGGTCAGTTGACGTCCCTCAAAGGAAAAATCAAAATGGTACTCTTATTAAACAGACGGCTTCGCGAGGATGGAGGAAAGGAGAGTTGTGACATCAGGAACCACTGAGGCTATGGGCACAATGAGATTGTTGATTGCCCTCAAATCCTGGACAAAGCGGGTAGTACCATCTGCCTTTGTCACAGGATTGATAGGGGTGGAGTAAGGTGAAATCACCTCCTCGAGGATTTCTTCTCAGAAATTCTTCTATCATTGGCCGTAGACCCTCAATCTTTTCCTTGGACAGTGGGTATTGCTTTTGATACACTGGTGTGGCAACGGGTTTAAGATTGCCTTGATAAGGTGTGCAATCAATCAGGCCCGTGTCATAGTCGCCCTGTGACCATAGTGAAGGGTTTATGTCTCCTAGCTAAGGGTGGTCCTGTAAACTAACAAAAGTACATATAGCCGGGGTCACTATGGGCATGGTGGCTGAGTGAATACTTAGTCCGTCATTTTTTACTGTCACTTCTAAGTACAACTTCACAAACAGGTCCCTTGTACATGTCTTTGTTAAACACACTGGAGGTGGCGCCGCTGTCTACCATGAATCCTACCTTCCTTCCCGCAACTTTAAGCAAAATAATAAGTGCATCTTTCCAGTGGGTGGTGACCTGTGTGAAAGCTGGGGTGACTCCCTCCGGGCCCCGTCAGTAGGGTTGTTGATGATTCCAATCAATGGGGAACCTGGGCTGAGTCTGCGTACCCTGTCTATCTGTATTCTGTCCCCTTTGTGTCATGGGCTGTTGTTTGCTGTGTGCTCCCCTATTCTGCATGTCTCTCCTGGGTGTTGTGCACTGTCCAGCCCAATGTCCCTCCTGTCCACAGCCACAACAGCAGTCATTCATGGTTTGGAAGTCTTGGTTTCCATCATTTGATCTATGAAAGTTTCCTGCTGTCTTTCTCATATTTCTCCTTTACAGGCTTTCTTTAAATAAGCCACTGTGCCAGACAGAGCCACAGTAGGCTTGGGGCAGTGTTTAATAATCTTATTAAGGTCATCTATGTCCAAAGCCTTTTTCATCAGTTGATTACCAACCGTCAAAAAAGGCATGGATGTCTCAGATCCCCTTATCTCACTATCCTTTTCCACTTAACCCTTGTTCCTTAAATTATATCTCGATACAATTGGGGGTGGGGGTTGTTTATTAACTGCGTGTCCTGCTATTATGTGACTGGCTGCTATTAAATCCTGAGCGCTAAACAGTTAATTTTATGTACATATGAAGGTGGGGATACATCTGATGTTTTTATCATTTTCCTTCTTAGTCTGTATCTCATGTAGTTTTCTATCGTCTTTTGATCTTTTTAAACCTTTTTTCTTGCACATATTGGGGTCATACCAGTGTGGAGCTATCTCTAGCCATTGTTCTCCTCCTTTCTGCATATAATCCATATCCCATGAAGGGTCAGGTTCAAAATACAGCCAGGCGGCAGTGTCGCCTAAGCATAGACCCTTGACCATGTCCATGTGATATATGCTATTATCTCCTTCCCTGGGAAAGGGGTCTACCGCTTCCATTGCCTCTGTCTATCCTGCCAAATTATCTACCCATGGGTTAACAAGATAATAATTTGTAGGACTGACTCGGGCAACATATTATTTACATGTTTCACCTGGTTCTAGTTTAGGGCATTCTGTCTTAGATTTTTGACTACCCATTATCAAAACTTATTTTCTTACAAACAGAATTCAAAACAGCAATAGCAAAACAGAATGTTAGTCTTGGGATGACAGCTGTACACTTACCACCCAGCCTGTCACTTCCCCTTATATAAGTATGTTAAACAAAACAACTTATCATGCAAAACTTCTACAATTATCAAACAACTTATCATTCAAAACTTCTATAATTATCTTATTAAGAATCAAATCAAGCTGTGAAACCTTCTGTGAAGTCAAGCCCTCTGAAGTACGCTTTCCTTGTTACTGGACTTCCCTAAATTCCTAACTTGACAGTTCCCTGAACTGTGTACAACTCCCTGAGTTGTATCGTATGTGTCCCTGACACAATACTGGGTACTCCCTGAGTACCTATCTGACAGTTCCTGAACTGTATACAACTCCCTGAGTTGTATCGTATGTGTCCCTGACACAATACTGGGTACTCCCTGAGTACCTATCTGACAGTTCCCTGAACTGTGTACAACTCCCTGAGTTGTATCGTATGTGTCCCTGACACAATACTGGGTACTCCCTGAGTACCTAATCTGACAGTTCCCTGAACTGTTTACAACTCCCTGAGTTGTATCGTATGTGTCCCTGACACAATACTGGGTACTCCCTGAGTACCTAATCTGACAGTTCCCTGAACTGTGTACAACTCCCTGAGTTGTATCTATGTATCCCGGATACAAAAAAACTCTGTACTTACTCCGAGGCGTGGCCAGTGCCCTCGGATCGGCCAGAGGACAAAATTGGTGTCTCTTCTCACCAGACCCGAGGATGACCTTCTCGATCCCGGACAGAGCCCCCAGATTGTTAGGAATATTCATTTCTTCCCCTCTTATTGGTAGTTGGTACCCCTGGTACTAGACTTCGGTATTCAGCTTGATTTGATTCTTTTCTAGCGCTAGGAGAGCAGCATTGACACACGATACGATTCTGGTATACAATGCCACTCTGACGTTTATTGGGTATATGAAACATATATAGTCGTAGTCCAATGACATGATGTTTAAGTTTATCCAATGATAGAGAGACACGAGTCTTAGCTACACATTTGTTATCTTATCTTTTAGAGTGTCAGCAAAACAGTTCCTGGAGAACTCTCTCACCTCCATGTTCCTGATATATTAATGTATATAGACCTTGGACTGCCACGTAAGCTTTTACAGCTACATTACAGTCCAAAGTTCATTCCACACAAGCAGCAATGCCCTGTTCATATTAAAATATAGATGAAAACTCAAAAAGCCCATATAAAATAGCTCAGTAATAGAACCCTTCAGGGACCACCAAAGGAATCTTTTGTAAGTGCACCAATCACCACACAGACCCCCCCCCATCCGTCACTGATTAACCCCTGATCACCCCATGTCACTAATCACCCCCCTGTAAGGCTCATTCAGATGTCCGTATGTGTTTTGCGGATCCATGGATCCGCAAAACACGGACACCGGCAATGTGCTTTCTGCATTTTGCGGATCCGCACATTGCCAGAACTATATAGAAAATGCCTTTTCTTGTCCGCAATTGCGGACAAGAATAGGACGTGCTCTATCTTTTGCGGAGCTGCGCCCGGATGTTTGGGGGCCGAAACCCGGAAGTTTGCGGCCGCAGCTCCGCAAATGCTGATGCGGCGAGCACTGAATGGGTCCGCATCTATTCCGCAGAACTGCGGAATACATGCGGACATTTTTGAGGACGTGTGAATGGGGCCTTACAACTTTTTTTTTTTTGCACATTTTTTGGCAGAGATTTTTTCATCCACATTGATCGATGCGAATGAAGAAATCTGTGCCGTTCATTTTTTTTTTTTCAGCCCAGAGGCTGAACGGAAAAAAGATCTCATTACCCGTATGCTCAATATAAGGAGAATCGCAGAAACTCCTAATGCTGGCCATACGTGTAATGATTGCGGAGAACCTCAAATGCCAGGGCAGTGCAAACACCCCACATGTGACCCCATTTTAGAAAGAAGACACCCCAAGGTATTCCGTGCTGGGTATGGTGAGTTCATGTAAAATTTTAGTTTTTGTCACTAGTTAGTGGAAATTTGAGACTTTGCAAAAAAAAAAATATATCAATTTCCGCTAACTTGTGCCAAAAAAAAAATAAAATCTGTGAACTTGCCATGCCCCTCACAGAATACCTTGGGGTGTCTTCTTTCCACAATGGGGTCACATGTGGGGTATTTATACTGCCCTGGCATTTTAGGGGCCCTAAAGCGTGAGAATCCAAATGCGTAAAAATGCCCTGTGAAATCCTAAAGGTACTCATTTGTTTAGGGCCCCTTTGCGCATCTTGGCTGCAAAAAGTGTCACACGTGGTATCGCCGTACTCAGGAGAAGTAGGGCAATGTGTTTTGGGGTGTATTTTTATATATACCCATACTTTGTGTGAGAAATATCGCTGTAAACGACAACTTTTTAATTTTTTTATACAAAGTTGTCAGTTTACAGAGATATTTCTCTCACCCAACATGGGTATATGTAAAAATACACGCCTAAAGCACATTGCCCTACTTCTCCTGAGTACGGCGATACCACATGAGTGACACTTTTTGCAACCTAGATGCGCAAAGGGGCCCAAATTCAACGAGTACCTTTAGCTTTTACATGGCTGCTCACAGTTAGCCTCGCCAAAATGCCAGAACAGTACAAACACCCCACAGTGGCCCTATTTTGGAAAGACACCCCAAGGTATTGCTGAGGGCATAGTGAGTCCATGAAAATTTAACTTTTGTCAAAAGTTAGCAGAAAGGGAGACTTTGTGAGAAAAACAATAAAAATCAATTTCCGCTAACTTGTGCCAAAAAAAAATCTTCTATGAACTCGCCATGCCCCTCACGGAATACCTTGGGGTGTCTTCTTCCAAAATGGGGTCACATGTGGGGTATTTATACTGCCCTGGCATTTTAGGGGCCCTAAAGCGTGAGAAGAAAATGTGTAAAAATGCCCTCCTAAAAGATACTCATTGGTTTTAGGGCCCTTTGCGCATCTTGGCTGAAAAAGTGTCACACATGTGGTATCACCGTACTCAGGAGAAGTAGGGCAATGTGTTTTAGGGTGTATTTTTACATATACCCATGCTGGGTGAGAGAAATATCTCTGCAAATGACAACTTTTTTAAAAAAAATTATACAAAGTTGTCATTTACAGAGATATTTCTCACACCCAGCAGGGGTATATGTAAAAATACACCCCAAAACTCTTTGCCCTACTTCTTCAGAGTACGGCGATACCACATGAGTGACACTTTTTTGCAGCCAAGATGCGCAAAAGGGCCCTAAAACTAATGAGTACCTTTAGGATTTCACAGGACATTTTTACGCTCACTTAATTGGTCTCAACGCGGCTGCATCATAGGAGGGAGGGATTCGCTCCCTCCATCCCTCCTTGTCCATTGTCTGCCATCCCCACCACCTCACATACCCTACACGTCATCCCCACCACCTTACACCTCACATACCATACACATCATCCTCACCACCTTACACCTCACATATCCTACACGTCATCCCCACCACCTTACACCTCACATACCCTACACGCCATCCACCAACTTATACCTCACATATCATACACGCCATCCAAACCACATTATACCTCACATACCATACACGCCATCCAAACCACATTATACCTCACATACCATACACGCCATACCCACCACCTCACATACCCTACACGCCATCCCCACCACCTTACACCTCACATACCATACACATCATCCCTACCCCCTTACATCTCACATACCATACACGCCATCCCCACCACCTTACACCTCACATACCCTACACGCCATCCCTCCACCTTACACCTCACATACCATACCTATCCCCACCACCTACACCTCACATACCATACACGCCATCCCCACCACCTTACACCTCACATACCATACATGCCATCCCCACCACCTTACACCTCACATACCATACATGCCATCCCCACCACCTTACACCTCACATACCATACACGCCATCCCCACCACCTTACACCTCACATACCATCCCCACCACCTTACACCTCACATACCATCCCCACCACCTTACACCTCACATATCCTACACATCATCCCCACCACCTTACACCTCACATACCCTACACGCCATCCCCACCACCTTACATACCCTACACGCCATCCCCACCACCTTACACCTCACATACCCTACATGCCATCCCCACCACCTTACACCTCACATACCCTACACGCCATCCCCACCACCTTACACCTCACATACCCTACACGCCATCCCCACCACCTTACACCTCACATACCCTACACGCCATCCCCACCAACTTACACCTCACATACCATACACGCCATCCCCACCACATTATACTTCACATACCATACACCCATCCCCACCACCTACACCTCACATACCATACATCATCCCCACCACCTTACACCTCACATATCCTACACATCATCCCACTACCTTACACCTCACATACCTACACGCCATCCCACCACCTTACACCTCATATCCTACACATCATCCCCACCACTTACACCTCACATACCCTACACGCCATCCCCACCACCTTACACCTCACATACCCTACATGCCATCCCCACCACCTTACACCTCACATACCCTACACGCCATCCCCACCACCTTACACCTCACATACCCTACACGCCATCCCCACCAACTTACACCTCACATACCATACACGCCATCCCCACCACATTATACTTCACATACCATACACACCATCCCCACCAACTTACACCTCACATATCCTACACAACATCCTCACCACCTTACACCTCCCTATCAATCATTATACAGCGACCACCTTCACCTTATATTACACAGAACGCTTACAACAGACGGAACTCTCTCCCTCTCCTCTCCCTCCCACTCACACACTGCCACATTTGAGCCAGCCGCGTACGGAATAAGCAATCACGTGGTACAACGACAATGCAGACATGTGACAGTGACGTCATCACGCGCCTTTCAGACCTGGCTGCTGCCGGGTAGATATGGCTGCGACCTTGCTGCACGACTGCAGACGTGGTTTTTTCTTGTTCTTGGCGCAAGTTAGGCAAACTGGTCAGTGCCGTCAGTTCCATGCCAGGAGATCCTCGAGGACTGCCAGCACCAGCTGCCAACATGCCAGAGACACAGGGTAGATACCAGTCTAGTACAGTGCTGCATGTTATTCCTTGTGATGGAGCTAGACTTCCAGTATGGTGACCGGGAAATAAACGGCTTGTCTGTCTCCTGCGGGGTGTGTGCTGTTGTCTTCAGTGGGACACATGTCAGCGCTGAGACCTGCAGATATAGCCACATACATGTGGGCACATGACTGTATGCACAAGCACTGACCGTAGGGCCACCGTATACGGACGCCGGACCCATTCACTTGAATGAGGTCAGCGATCTGCATCCGATGGTGTGCACAGCAAAAAAGTATTGCATGCACTACTTTTTTGTGGTGCGGCGGCACAGACAGAAAATCTTAATTCCGTAGTGCGCCCCTGGGCTTTCGATCCGTGCCTCTGTTTCGCACGGCACTGTATCTCCCGGTTTGTGGACCGATTCAAGTGAATGCGGGACGCAATATGGGCACGATTGGGTAATGCCCGTGTGCATGAGCCCTAAGTGGAAGCTTACTCTTACATGTTCAGAAACATGAGGAGTTAGCCATAAATATGACTATGAGGCATTACATGATGTGACCTCTGTATGGCCAGCATGGCATTGTGTAGGAATCTGAAGACTGTAATAAAAGTGCAGTGGCCTTATCATCTTTCACCCACCCAGGCAGTCCTGCAGCTGGGACCTCCACTGATGGCTGTAATGGGGGACCACACTTCCCTGTCATCACCCGGATGCTTACAATGAGGAGGATTTGGATGAAGCTGGCCACATACGCACTCTGACAAATCATTGTGTTTATATTTTTATATGTAAAATTAGGAAAGGGGCCGATTTAACATTTTAATATTTGAGGGGGGTGGTTACATTGTTTTTTTTTTTACTTTTTATTTAGTAACTATTAGCCCCCTTGGGGACTAGAACCCTTGTCTATTCACCCTAATAGAGCTCTATTAGAATGAATAGGACTTTACACTCCCCTTGCTGCCCTGTGCACACAGCAGCAGGGAGTTTACCATGTCAGCCAGGGCTTCAGCAGCATCCTCCATCCTAGCTGCCTTGGTAACTGATCAGAGCCCCAGCTGGGGCTCTGATCAGAAGATGCCACTGCACCACCAATGGATGAGGAAGGAGGGACCCTGGAACTACTGCCACCAATGACTATAATACTGGGGGGGTGGGGGCGCACTGCGCCACCAATGACTACAACACTGTGGATGGTGGAGGGGACCACAATTAATATAATACTAAGAAGAGGGGGAGTAGGAGGGGAGGGACTGTGGCAACTGCGCCACCAATGAATATAGTTTATGGCTGAATACAAACGTAGGCTGCGGGTGCCGGCAATATCCCATACCCGGCCTCTTTGACTGCGTGCTACGATCCGCCGCAATTAACCCCTGGGGTTAATTGTGGCGGATCACAGCACGCAGTCAAAGAGGCTGGGTATGGGATATCGCCGGCACCCACAGCCTACGTTTGTATTCAGGCATAAACTATATTCATTGGTGGCCACAGTCCTTCTCCACTGTGCCGGCTCAGGATAACATGGTGCACGCCGAGAGCGGCGCGTGCCCTGTTCTAGGCTGTGCAGTCGATCTTATGAACACTTCTTCCTGATAATTGTCCAAGGGTGCCTGTACATGGTGCAGATTTTTTCTGCTTTTTGTGGTGTGGACTTAATGCAGATTTTTTCAGCTCTCACCCTTGAAAGCACAAGAAAACTGCAACAACAGATTTCAAAATCCGAACAGCAGGTCAATTTCCACTTCTAAGGTAAAAAAGCCAAGTGTATGTGATATTTGTCTAATCTCATACACTTTGCTGGTACTATACCGCACAAAATTCTTGTGGAAAAAAACGCTCGCAATCCGCACTGTGTGCAGGCTCCCTAACAGGGCCCTTGGGGGTATACAGACAGACTAGTTATTGAGGCTGTGTTGGCGGAGAAGAACTTGGGTCCGGGGTACCCTGTTCTAGCAGTTAGTGCAGTCCCAGTGTTTGACCATCTTTATCACCTACCCTGTAGTTTGGTGATAAATGTGGACAGCTGGGATACTCCTTTAATATCTGATTTTAGTAGTTGACTTTAGGTTTACTAACTCTTTGGGTACAACCGATGGTGCGACAGGCTGTATCTGGCCAAGCCACGGCCACCTGCAGCAGCCAATAAATGCATGATTTTACAGCATTGGCTGTTGCGGGTGGGCATGCATTCAACCACAATGTTGGTTCATACCCTAAGGTTGGGCTCACATCATGTTTTTCCCCATCCGTTTAACGTATACAAAAAACGTGTGAGTTGAATGGATGCCTCAGACTGACGCCATACAGTGGCATCCGTTTACCATAGAGTTTAATTGTAAAAACAAAACCCCAAAAAAACTATACTTTTTTATTTTACTGGACGCTGCCCCATACAAAAATATCTCATGCTGCCTTTTTGTATCCTAATAAGATGTGAACCAACCCTAAAGCCTCATTCACATTTTCGTGTCAGTGTCACGTCCATGATAAAAGCGTACTCGTTTCATCGGTGAAGGATTCGTGGTTGGTCCGTGTGTACGTTTTTACCATCCGTGTGTCATCCGTAATTCATTGACGTTGCTCAGCTGAAAATTGATTTCCAAAGAATCTCCTATTGGTCTTTAGTGAAAAACAGACACAACACGGATGTGTGTCAGTGATTTTCATGGACCTGTAAACTTCAATGGGTGTGCTTGGTCCGTATCACGGATCAATGTAGTGCATTTTCCCGTGATTTTTTTACTGACCCACGATCAGTAAAAAACATACTGAAATGTGAACAGACACATTTAAATCAATGGGTATGTGTGCTGTCCACAGAAAACTTCAGTGAAAAACGGAAATGTGAACGAGACCTAAGGCCTCTTATTTTGAACACATAGCATCCGGACTGAATACTGGCCCATTCATTCAAATCGCAACATGATCTTCTATATTGTGCGTTATTCACGCAGATTTGGCTCCATAGAAGTGAATGGGGCTTGAGTGAAAAACATAAAGTATCTGGGCACAATGTGTTTTTTCTGCTGATGTTTGCTAGGAGATGTAGATTGTAAATCGGCAGTTTTTCTTCACATGCGTGAAAGACGCATGCAATTTGGCATTTTTTTGGAATGCACAGAAACCCATTAATTTCTATGAATGGGTTGTCATCTGGATATGTATGTCATATGTGTGCTATGAGCATCCGTGTTATAGAGCATGTCCTATTCTTGTCTGTCCTGCAGACAAGGATAGTAATTTCCCAAGCATTAAAGTCATTGGTGTCAGTGGCCACAGGGTCCCCTTTCCTCCTCCTCAGTGGCAGTTCCCATCGGAGCCCCAGCAGTGTAACCGATCGGTTACCTTGGCAGCCGGGACACTACTGAAGCCCTGGCTGCCATGGTGAGCTCCCTGCTACCGTGTGCACAAACCCCAGGGCAGCAGGGAGAGTGCAAAGTCCTATTCACCCTAATTGAACTCTATTAGGGTGAAGCCCCTAAGGGGGCTGATAGTTGGTAAATAAAAAGTGACCTTCGTCTGATTTTCTTCAAGTCTTTATTTTTCATTATAATTATATATGTTTTCAATTTGGCGACTAAAAATTTAATTTGGCTCCTAGATTTTTCAGTTTAGGAGCCAATGGCTCCTGTTTATTTTTTTTAGTCTGGAGCGCTGCAATACAGACACGGTCATCTGTATGAGGCCTCAGGCTGAGTTTACACAGGTTGTTTGTGTTGTGGTTCGGAGCAACCAAACGGCATCTGAAAAACCACAGTAAAAAAAAGTACATCTGATGATAAACACTGCTGTTTTCCAGAAGTGAGACATTTTTCACCTTCCTCAGCTATCTCCAGTGCTCCCATAGAAATTAATGGAAATGGTGGTGCGCATTTCAGACCAGCCACTCCGTCTATCTCAGAGCGGCTCCTAGAGGTACGGGGCCCTTTCTTGTGATTGGTGGGGGTCCCAGCGGTAGGACACCCCCCAATCTAATAGTTATTAGTGTGAATAAAGCAGTAACAGTGGCAGTGATAGGGGTGGGAGGAGCTATAAACTAGCTGGGAGTTATATTAGGGGAGGTGCTGGAGCTGTGGTAGAGAAAGAAGTGCATCATGAGTTTGGTTGGATACATGGTAACACAGTTTATAAGGCTGAAAAAAGACATCTGTCCATCCAGTTTGGCCTGTTATCCTGCAAGTTGATCCAGAGGAAGGCAAAATAAAATCCCTGTGAGGCAGAAGCCAATTTTCCCCACTTTAGGGGATAAAAAATTCCTTCCCGACTCCAATCAGGCAATCAGAATAACTCCCTGGATCAACGACCCCTCTCTAGTAGCTGTAGCCTGTAATATTATTACACTCCAG
Organism: Bufotes viridis; assembly: GCA_033119425.1. Taxonomy (NCBI): domain Eukaryota; kingdom Metazoa; phylum Chordata; class Amphibia; order Anura; family Bufonidae; genus Bufotes; species Bufotes viridis. Next base: position 478,447,337 of record CM065589.1, on the reverse strand, counting down.
TAATACATCCAGTCCCCTCTTGAACTCTTTTAGTGAACTCACCATCACCACCTCCTCAGGCAGAGAGTTCCATAGTCTCACTGCTCTTACCGCGAAGAATCTTTTTCTATGTTTGTGTACAAATCTTCTTTCCTCCAGACGCAGAGGATGTCCCCTTGTCACAGTCCTGGGGATAAATAGATGATGGGACAGATCTCTGTACTGACCCCTGATATATTTATACATAGTTATTAGATCTCCCCTCAGTCGTCTTTTTTCTAAAGTGAATAACCCTAATTTTGATAACCTTTCAGGGTACTGTAGTCCACCCATTCCAGTTATTACTTTAGTTGCCCTCCTCTGAACCCTCTCCAGCTCTGCTATGTCTACCTTGTTCACAGGAGCCCCAGAACTGTACACAGTACTCCATGTGTGGTCTGACCAGTGATTTGTAAACTATGTTCTCATCCCAGGCATATATGCCCCTTTTGATGTAACCCATTATCTTACTGGACTTGGCAGCAGCTGCCTGAAACTGGTTTCTACATATTAGTTTGCTGTCCACTAAAATTCCTAAGTCCTTTTCCATGTCAGTGTTACCCATTGTTTTACCATTTAGTATGTACGGGTGACTTGCATTATTCCTTCCCATGTGCATAACCTTACATTTGTCAGTGTTAAACCTCATCTGCCACTTCTCTGTACAAGCCTCCAATCTATCGAGATACCTCTGTAGCAATATACTGTCCTCTTCCATGTTAATTACTTTACAGAGTTTAGTGTCATCTGTAAAAATTGATATTTTACTGTGCAAGCCTTTTTCAAGGTCATTAATAAATATATTGCAGAGAATAGGGCCCAATACTGACTCCCGTTGTACCCCACTAGTGACAGTGACCCAATCTGAGTGTTTACCGTTAATAACCACCCTCTGTTTTCTGTTATAAGGGTCTGGCTATGACATTACTTAATTCTCTTAGGATACGGGGGTTGTATGCCATCTGGTCCTGGCGATTTGTCTATTTTCATCTTTTTAAGATTTCGCTGTACTTCTTCTTGGGTCAGACAGGGCACTTTTAATGGGGAATTTACTTTTACATTCTGCTATTCATCTGACAGTTTATTTTCCTCAGTGAATACAGTGGAGAGAAAAAATATTTAATAGCTTTGCTTTCTCCTCATCGCTCTCTGCAACTCCCCCCTTATCACTCTGTAGAGGGACGACGCCTTCAGATTTATACTTTTTAGTTTTACCATTTATATAATTGAAGAACATTTTAGGGTTAGTTTTACTCCCTTTGACAATTAATCTCTTGGTCTCTAGTTTGGCTGCTTTTATTTGTCTTTTTACATATTTTTTTTTCCTCATAGTTTTTCAATGCTTCCTCACTGCCTTCCTGTTTTAGTGATTTAAATGCTTTCTTTTTGTCATTTATTGCTTTCTTTACATTTCTATTTATCCACATTGTTTTTTTCTTGTTTCTATCTTAACCTTTTATTCCCATAAGGTATGTAACTCTCACAATTAGATTTCAGGATGCCTGTAAAAATATCCCATTTTGTCGCTGTATTTTTATTTTTGAGGACTTTGTCCCAGTTAGTTAGGCCTATGGCCTCTCTTAGTTGTCTAAATTTAGCTTTTTTGAAGTTTGGTATTTTTGTTCCTCCCTGAATAAACACTCTTTTTAATTACAATTGGAAGGTTATTACTTTATGGTCACTATTTTCCAGGTGTCCCCCAACCCGCACATCTGTTGTTCTGTCAGGTCTATTGGTTAATATTAAGTCCAGTATGGCCGTCCCTCTAGTTGGGATCTTAACCAGTTGTGAAAGGTAATTGTCTTTGGTTATTACCAAGAACCTGTTTCTTTTATGAGATATACAGCTTTCAGTTTCTCAGTTTATATCTGGGTAGTTGAAATCCCCCATAATAACAACCTTTTTATGATTTGCGGCCTCGTCTATCTCGTTTAGTAGTAGATTTTCTGTGCACTCGATACCACGCAAAAAAAAAAGCCGCGTGCCAAAAAAAGCCGCGTGCATTTTTCATTTTATGGAACGTCCTGCCAATAATACAACAGTCCGATCCTATTTTTTGGGGGGACAAGGCGACTAAAATAAAATGGCGAATTGTGCAGTTTTTCTTTTCTTTTTTTTTTCTTTTATGGGCGTTCACCGCTTAAGAGGATTTTTTTAATAGTTTGGACTTGAGACGTAACGATATGTAATATTTTATTTATTGTTTATATATTTTATATGTAAAATTGGGAAAGGGGGTGATTTATACTTAATATTTTGGTGTACTTTTTTAACTTTTTTTTTTTTACAGTTTATTTATTAACTATTTCCCCCTTAGGGGCTAGAACCTGGGACCTTTTCATCCTATTCACCCTAATAGAGCTCTATTAGGGTGAATAGGATCTCACCCTCTCCCTGCTGCCCTCTATGTCTGCATAGAGATCCTGTCCATAAAATGGCTGCTGACGAAGGGTCATGTGTCTATGCAAAAATAACTATAGACATGGCACTCAGACTTCTCCACTCAAATACATTGCATCTGCCATCTGTACTTACCCTGTTAGTAACCCAGATGCACTATATTTGAATGGAGGAGACTGAGTGATTTTCCTGGTCACAACTCTCCATCAGCAGCCATTTTATGGACAGGACCTCTGTGTGGACAGCACAAAAGACTTGGCCAACAAGGTAGAATACCTTATGAAATATAGTATACGGCACAGAATATCAACAGAGACTATATTAGTAAGTGCCATATAATCATCTACCAAATACCGTAATTTTCGCAAGTGAAAAAGTGGGGGAAAAATGACTGTGCGTCTCATAAAGCGAATACTAGTGAGCGCTGATGGTCTGATGGGGGTCTCACTATGGGCTGATATAAGGTCTAGATGGGGGTCTCACTATGTGGGCTGATATAAGGTCTGATGGGGTTCTGACATGAAAGGCTGATGTGATGTCCTGATAAGGGGGTCAGATGTGATCTCCTGATAAGGGGGTCAGATGTGATCTCCTGATAAGGGGGTCAGATGTGATCTCCTGATAAGGGGGTCAGATGTGATCTCCTGATAAGGGGGTCAGATGTGATCTCCTGATAAGGGGGTCAGATGTGATGTCCTGATAAAGGGGGTCAGATGTGATGTCCTGATAAAGGGGGTCAGATGTGATGTCCTGATAAAGGGGGTCAGATGTGATGTCCTGATAAAGGGGGTCAGATGTGATGTCCTGATATGGGGGTCTAATCTGATGTCCTGATATTTATGGGGGACTGATCTGTTGTCCTGATATTTATGGGGGTCTGATCTGATGTCCTGATATCTATGGGGGTCTGATCTGAGGATCTGATTTGAGGTCTGGTGAAAAATATTTTTTTCTTATTTTCCTTCTCTTAAACCTGGGGTGCGTCTTATCATCGGGCGCATCTTATAAAGCGTAAAATACAGTACATTGGTCAGCAGTAGCCAGAAAGTGGCCAAAGCCTTTAAGTTCCCAATCCGCCCCTGTACAAAAATGTTTATTAGCCCCAACTACGTGTAAAACAACAATAAAAAAACGGCTTTGAAAGTGTTCATAGCCGTTAAGTTTCAATATATTCTCATTTGGTTGGCATTCAGATGCCAGCAGGCTCAATTTTCAGCCAATTTGCCTGTTATGTTTACTGTTATGTGGGCGTGGCATGGATGGGGAAAGGAAACAGTGCTGGCAGGCCGGTCCCATTCATCATGTTCTATGCCTGTTTTAAGTGTAGAAAATGGTAAACTACTCCAGCAAGGGAGTCGGCGTAGAATTAAAAGTGGCGGTGGATCCGCTAAAGTTGTGTAGAGGACGGAGCCTTTACATAACTTCAGAGGATCCAGTGCAGGCACCCCACTGGGTGGAGACATTGATTTTTGATGTATCCAAAACTACTAAGGCGGTCATTTATTATGTGTTATTAGCCACTTTTTGGTGTATTTAGGTTGCAAAGGTCTTTTGCAACAAAATCTGTGACTTTACTCCTCTGACGCCACTTTTGCAAAAAAAGCGGATGTAGAATAAAATAGGGCTCGACAAATCCTGGGTATTTGTCAGCCCGTTCTCTGGTGCCCGGGCGCAGGGCCGGCGCGTCCTACATGCGGACTAGGAGCGCCGGCCCCCCTCATGCTGCAGCCGCCCGAGCGCTCTATATAGAGCCTCAGGCGGCTGCAGCACTGCCCGGGCTGGCGCGTCCATGAGGGCGCAGCATGAAGAGAGGGACTGACAGTTGGGAAACGCTCAGCGCTCCCTCCTGTCAGTCTCTCATTGTAGCGTGGCCAAGCCCTGTATGGTCCCACGGGTACAGGAGCTTTAGTTTCCTGTACCCGGTCGGACTGACATGAAGTGCGCACACAGTGTGCACTTCCTGTCAGTCCGCCCGAGCACAGGAAACTAAAGCTCCTGTACCCGTGGGACCATACAAAGCTCGGCCACGCTACATTACAGGCGGGGGAGGGAGGGGAGAAAATGGCAAGAGGGGGAAGTGAATGACAAGGGGGGAGGGGGGGGGAGAAATTGAATGACAAGAAAGTGAATGACAAGGGGAGAAAGTGAATGACAAGGGGGGGGGGGGGAGAAAGTGAATGACAAGGGGGGAAAGATAATGACAAGAGGGAGAAAGAGATTGACAAGACGAGGGGGGGCGTTGTAGTGATGCGGGGACTGAGCGCCAGCTGGGGGTTGTAGTGCTCAGTAAAATGTCATGGTGCCCGCTGTGTTTGTGCCCTCCGGACCCCTCTGCCCTCTCCTCCGGACCCCTCTGCCCTCTCCTCCGGACCCCTCTGCCCTCCCCTCCGGACCCCTCTGCCTCCCCTCCGGACCCTCTGCCTCTCCTCCGGACCCCTCTGCCCTCTCCTCCGGACCCCTCTGCCCTCTCCTCCGGACCCCTCTGCCCTCTCCTCCGGACCCCTCTGCCCTCCCCTCCGGACCCCTCTGCCCTCCCCTCCGGACCCCTCTGCCCTCCCCTCCGGACCCCTCTGCCCTCCCTCGACCCTGTAATCCTTGTAAGGGTTTCCACATGTCATGGCGGCCGCAAGTGGCGATCACTTAGACGCTGGCAGCATCTGACGTGTCATATAACCTATTGAAGAGGGGAAGCATTATGGGGGGCCCTATATACTCGCACATTATAGGGGGCACTATGGAGAACAGGGGAAGGAACACTATGGGGGCATCTACTGGGGGCCCTATGTACTGGCATGCATTATTGGGGGCTCTATGGAGAAGTGGGGGGGGGGAGGAACACTATGGGGGCATCTATTGGGAGCTTTATGACGCGGCTCCGCCTGGCTCCTAACTTTTTTAGCTGGCTCCTAGATTCCAAGGAAATTTGTCAAGCCCTGGATTAAAACATGTCACACCGCCGGCGTCAGCAAGTGAATCCACCGGCAGGGTATAGGGATTAGGTAAGTAGATCCAGTGTGAAGGGCCTGGGCATATGGGGTGCATTTTTTAGCCCCGATAACCCCTTTAAGTGTCCATTCACACGTCCGCAATTCTGTTCCGCATTAATTTCAATGGAGACAGACGATGTCCCAGACGATGTCAATGGAACATGTCCTATTCTTGTCCGCAATTGCGGACAAGAAAAGGCATTTTCTATATAGGGCCGGCAATGTGCGGTCTGCAAAACACACACGGACGTGTTAATGGACCCTTAGGCTGTATTACACAGACCCATGTGGCAGACGATTGTCAGGAAGGAAACGTACCCTCCCCGCAGTCACCTGCTCACTAGCAGAGGAGACCACTGCTATTACATGCACTGATCTCCTCCACAGCATGGGGAGGAGTAATCGCTATGCTGTATAGTGGTTTGCTGGCGACGGATCGTGATTAGACAGTACAATCTGCCACCTGCAAACAATAATTTTTTAACATGTCAAAAGATTTAGATTGCCCGATGATCAAGCGTTTCCTCATTCATCAGGCAATCAGTGGCAGTATTAGGGTCCATTTACACATCCGTGGTGTGTTGCGGATCCGCAACACACCACGGACCTGTGAGTTGCGGATCCGACCCATAGAACTGCCTATTCTTGTCCGCAGCTGCGGACAAGAATAGGACATGTTCTATTCTTTGCGCAACCGCGGACCGGAAGTTTGTGGCCGAAGCCTGGAAGTTCGGGGCTGCGCTCCGCACATGCGGAAGCAGAGAGCACATAGTGTGCTCTCCGCATCACGTCCGGCCCTATAGTGAATTAATGGGTCTGTACTGCGGAACGGATGCAGACCCATTTGCGGATGTCTAAATGGAGCCTTACACTGTAAGATGATTGCTAACGAGCGTTCATCCAAACACTCGTTAGTGATTCTCTGCCGAAAAATTGTCCAGTGTAATACAGGCTTTATCATAGTCGCTAAGTTATTCAATAAAATGTATCTGCATAGCGCCACCTGCACTTTGTTCTTTTTCTTATTTCTAAATATTAACATTTAAAATTTTTCTTATTTTATAGTTAAAGGGGTTTTCCAAAATTTTTATACTGACGACCTATACTCTGGAGCACAGGATAGCGATGCTGCCTTCTCAAAACAGCTGATTGGTGTGGGGTCCTAGTTGTCAGACCCCCGCCAATCAGAGTATAGGTCATCGGTTAGAAAATCCTAGAGAACCCTTTTAGGTTTTACATTATCGGGGAGACCCAATAAAAGGGACATATTAGGCTTTCAGCCTGTGTATTTTACTGTACGTTGTTCCATCAATGTATAAGTTGCCATTGTGATTTTACTCCTGCCTAAAGAAATGAAGTCTACAGATCGATTGGATGGTCAGCAGGCAGAATTTAGCAGAATGCAGCTCTTTCATATTGCTAAACCAATGACAATCTCATTGCAAAGTGTCAGGGATATAACTGATTACATCGTGTAGGAATGGGCTTAGTTCAGGGCAAGCTGTCGGACTACGGTACAGAGTGGGGAATATGATGTTCGAGTAAATAAGGGAACTTAGAACATAAGAAAATGTTCTCTCGGCTCTGAGCTGCTGTCAGTTGAAGTACTTTATGACTAAGAGATCAATAAACAATAGTGCTGTTGGATTACTGTCAGATCTAAGACTCCTGAGAGGGACGCACTGAATAGGAGCCCAGGTCGCACAATGTGTTCAGTCTCAAATCCTGACAGAACCATTGATTGCTCTGCCCACGCCTGTGCTTATCTCTATCACATTTTACGTAGCTGCTTCCTAAATTTCTTTATGATTTTTTTTTTTTCCCCACTGAATCTTTTGAGAGACACAACTCCCAGTTTCCCAATAAGGCTTTCCAGTTCTGCGCTTTCAGACATGATCACTCAATGATGTTTGCCAGCAGCAGAGACTTTCTGATGGTGTTATAATCATTTTAATATTTACAAATGCCGGTTTTATTCCTTTCTTAGTCCCACGTGGCTCGCACTGTGCTAAGGATTAAGCACTTCAATAACTCTTGTGCACGGTTTTTAAACTGGAGTGATTTAAAGCGCTCGGCCAATGATGTAGACTAAGTCTCGTTCTCTTGCAGCTCTTTGCCCTGGGAAAGCGTTGTTGGACTTGAAATCCATGCACAGATTAATTCAGCCTCCAAGCTTTTTTCAAGCTCTGAAGTTAAGTTTGCAGCACCTCCAAACTCAACGGTATCATTTTTTGACGCATCGTTGCCAGGAACTTTGCCGGTATGTACTTACCTGATTTGCATTCATTATTGATTATTGCTTATATCTCATGTTTACTTATTGTATTGATGTAGATTTGTAATTCAAGGGGTTTTCCAAGACTTTTTTTTTCTTCCAGTATCTGATCTGCGGGGGTCCAACCCTAGGGATCCCATCGATCAACTGACTGAGAAGGCATCGGCACTCGCAGTAGTGCCGCGGCCTTTTCTCAGCTCACCAAGCACAGCGCTGTAAATTGTATAGCGGCTGTGCTTTGTATCGCAGCTCAGCACCATTCCCGGATGTCATACCCCACTCATCAGATACTGATGACCTATCCTAATTACTTAGAGATTGTCATAGTTTTGTTAAAGGGGTTGTCCGGGATTTTGATATTACTCAGTTTCATTGAAGAGAATTGGGCTGAGCTGTAATACCAAGCACACCCGATCTTTATTTAATGGATGCTCCTGTGCTTAGTAAGCTGTGAAAAAGACCCGGCACTCACCAGAGCACTGCGGCCTCCTCATACAGCTGATGTGGGAGTGCCACACTGTCAACACTGCTTGGAGTGTGTAGCTTCATAATTTAATTATTTTTTATGGCACCAACATATTCTGCAGCGCTTTACAAGCAGGGGGTTTATGTACAAACAAAATCATACATTACATATCAACAAACAAGTCAACAAATAAAACAAGAGGAGCGATGGTCCTGCTCGCAAGAGCTTACAATCTATAAGAAGATAGGGGTGACACAAAAGGTAAAAAGTGCTTGTTTTATACAATGGTTCAGCCATCTTAATAAAATAGGGGGCTATATGTAAAGCTGCATGAGCCGTCACTAGCCGATATCTGTAGTGCTTCTAAATGCATGCGGTGTGGTGTTTTTTGATGATGCATCAGATTCAAAAGAATGTTGACGGGGTGGGGGTCGCGGACGAAAGGAGAAGAGTTAGATCAGGGGGTGTGTTAGGCCACCCAAAAAAGATGTATTTTTAGGGCATTCCCAAAATTGTGGATGTTGTAAATTAACCTAAATGCATTAACCTAAGGGCATTCCAGAGAACTGGTGCAGCTCAAGAGAAGTCTTAAAAACGGGAGTGAGAGGCTTGGATCATGGCGGATGTTAGTCGTAAATAATTTGCAGCATGGATAGGGTGATAGACAGAGAAGAGGGAAGAGATGTAGGAGCGAGCAGCACTGTGGAGAGCTTTATGGGTGAGAATGAGCAGTTTAAGTTGAATCCTATACTGTATAGGCAACCAGTGCAATGACTGGCAGAGGGTGGAGGTATCAGAGTAGCGGTTAGACAGATAGATGAGCATGGCTGCTGCATTAAGAATAGACTGGAGAGGGGAAAGTTTAGTTAGGGAGGAAACCAAAGTTACAGTCATTGAAACGAGAATGGCTCAGAGCATTAAGCACTTTGTTTCCATAGTAAGGGCTCATGCACACGAACGTATTTTTCTTCTGTTTCTGTTCTGTTTTTACAGGTCCGTCTACTGAACCATTCATTTCAATGGGGCTTGACAAAAAACCAAAATGACCCTGTGTGCATTCCATGTCTGTATTTCACACAAGGAATTGCTGTGCATACACAGAGCTGCCGTTTCTATCATAAGGGATTACAAAAGTTACTAGCCAAAAATTAGTGATCTCTGTATTGCAAGGGCCTGTATTCTGTGGAGAATATCTGACTGTCCTTTACATTCCATCATTCCTGATATTTTTGTTGACGTCACTAATTAGGCTGAGTGGATCGTCGTCTCATCTAAAGTCCTGGATTATTCCAGTGTATTTTGTCTATTTGTTCCTGTGTAACAGAAAACTGAATTAGTGGTGTAATTTTGGCTTCATAATATGTAATGTAATTCATTCTAGAATATCCTGCAAGTACGGAATATAGAGCATTGTGTTGTTATTGCCTTCTGTAAGCAGCCTTCAGGGAAATGGTTTAAGATCGCGTTTTGTATTTTTCTCATTCCCTTTGCTGTTCAATTATAAAAAGTGATAGCTTAAACCTGCCAGAATCCTTGGAGAGATGTTACTCTATATGGTACAATTGAAGGTAGATTTCCTGCAGATATGTTCTGACGTGCAAGCACTGATTAGTGGTTGTTTATCTCTGTCAAATATCAGGATTAGGGATGAGCGAATTGAAGTCGGATGTAACATCCAAAGTGGATTCGCATAAAACTTTGTTTCAATACTGTACAGAGCAAAAGCTCCGTACAGTATTAGAATGTATTGGCTCCGATGAGCCTTCTCGAAGTCTCGCGAGACTTCGGGTATTCGCTTCAGAAAATAATTTCTCCTGTTAACAACCTTTTCCCTAACTCGGGTTCGGTTCCAATTGGTGCCTTGGAACCGAACCCGAGTTTAGTAAAAGGTTTTATGCGAATCGACTTCGGATGTTTCATCTGAAGTTGATTTTCTCATCCCTAATCAGGATGTTTCTTGTATGTGCGGTTGAAAAAATCTTAAATATGTAAACTCAGTGAGGATTTTCAGAAAACTCATCTAGTGGTTTTATGATGGCAGTCATTTACAATTTATTATAAGACATATTTATCAGGTAACATTTTCAGTTTTCCCCTTTGACTAGACACTATCACTGTCACCTACAGGCTGGTTCAGTATCATTATCACATAAGTGCATTGCTTTGCAGCACATTTCACTTCTGCTTCTGTGGCCATTTTAGTCTACTTGCACATGCTGTGAATTACCTGCATTTTTTCTGTGCAGATTTTTGTAGTGTAATACAGTACCAGCTAAGTAATTGAGATTTTCCAAATCTCGTGTGTATTTTGTACTCACGGAATTAAGCTGTGGTGCAGCTTTTAAAGGGGATCTGCAGTTTGTTACAACTGATGATCTATCCTCAGGATAGATCATCAGCATCTTATCGGCCGGGGTCTGACACCCGGTACCCCCGCGATCAGCTGTTTGAGAAGGCAGCAGCGCCGTGGCCTTCTCATTGTTTACCGCTGCTAGCGCCCCGCCCAGCGTCCATTCAGTGAACAGAGCTTAGCCTCGCCCACGCCACTTGATACAAGTCGTGACGTCACTGGGCGGGGCGCTAGCAGAGGTAAACAGTGAGAAGGCCGCGGCGCTGCTGCAGCGCCGCTGCCTTCTCAAACAGCTGATCGGCGGGGGTCCCGGGGGTCAGACCCCGGCCGATCAGATGCTGATGATCTATCCTGAGGATAGATCATCAGTTGCAACAAACTGCAGAACCCCTTTAAGCCTTGGATGAAGAGCGCCGTACATATGAAGTGCAGCGAACATAACTTCGGACACCCGCTCACTCAGTAATACCATTGGCATTGCAGAAAACTCCAGTGCTGGGGGATTAACCCCTTAGGTACCCCGGTCTATGTTGACTGCTGCATTTAAGAGGTTTACAGAGGGGGCTACCTCTCTAAGGCTTAATGTACGCGTTCAGGATTATGGGCAGATTTTCTGTGCGGATTTGCGTGCGGAGAATCCGCACCGTAGGTCATGTACTCCCAGAGCCCTCTCATACGTTCAGGCAAAAGAATAGGGTTCTCACACTGGCACACGCTGGACACAAACAATTGGGCACTGAAATGCCATATCTTGTAAAAATTGCAGTGTATTCATTTTTGATAAACATCTGTGGGGTATAAATGCTCACTACACCCTTTGGTAAATTCTGTGAGCGGTGTGGTTACCCAAACGGGGTCACTTCTTTGGGTGGGTTTCTTTTTTTTTTTTCACCTTGGTTCCTCTACAGTTGTCAGCCAGTGCTGTATAAAGCTCCAAACTAGACATCAAATTCACTTAGTGCACTTTCTCTTCTGAACCCTGCAATGTGCCCAGAAAGCAGTTTACGACCACATGTCGGGGTCTTGGGAAAAAGTATGTAACAAAATTTAAAGTGCCTTTTGCCTATTATCATTTGTGAAAATGAAACATTTGAAGCTAAAACTACATATAATTGAAATCCATTGTAATTTTTAATTTCCCAATCTTAAACAATTCTGTGAAGCCCCTGTGTTCAAGGCAATCACTATACCCATAGGTGAATTCCTTGAATGGTTTAGTCTCTCGATTCACATATGCAGCAGCAATTCCAGTAGAGAACAGCCTGCCGCAATTCTCTGGATCCGGCACTGCTAGATGCAACCGAAATGTCCACTGGACCCATTTACTATAATGTGGTCCAGCAGAGATCCGGCTGCGATTTGGCAAATATGGCGAGGACTGCCTGGACAGAAACCTCTCCATGCTGTGGTTTGTATTTGGACTATTCCCAGCATTCTCTGTGGGAACTGGCAGATGGATCACAATGCAGCAGATGTGAAAGTAGCCTTAGTTTTAAAAATGGGATAACTTTTGGAGTTTTACACTATACTGGTACCTCAGGGGCTTTGCCAATGTGGCATTCCAGTGAAATCTGCCCACTTTTTTACTTCTGAGCGGTGTGGTGCTGCTGTATTCAGGAGAAAATTGTTAGCAATTTCTGGGGTCTTTTTTTCTGTGAAACTGAAAAATGAGGGGCTAAATCAACATTTTAGTGGAACAAATTTACTGTATTTTCCAGTCTATAAAATGCACATTTTAGCAAGAAAAAAAAATCTTTCTAAAAAGTGTCTGCATCTTAAAATCTGCAGTCAGGGTGGTCTAGCAGTGCCGCACCTCCCTGATTGCTTTCTTGGTGATCTAGCAGAGCGTGTATACAGAACTTTGCCCGATCAGTGACAGAAGTGTGTATCTGTACACTTCTATCTCCCCCTGCCTGACACTGATCTGTGTGAGATCAGTGCAGGCAGGAGAGAAGTCTGAACAAACTGGCTAATCTAAATTTACACCACCTATCAGTTAAAACACCAAAATAGAAAGTAGCATCGGGATTACAAATATTTAAAACTTTATTCAATGTATTAATAAAACCATACAATTAAAATATATACCCTGCTGAAGCGTTAGGCGAAACGCACAGGACTTCCTGGTTGGTATCTTCACTTGTTACCTTATGTTTTTGATGTGCACGTTTAGACATACAGTAGTTGTGTACTGTAGATGTTCATCCCTTTAGCAACCTCATGTCTATCAGAAGCCTCTTGCACTCTACATTATTGAGCTGCTAATGTGACTTTGGGACAGTGTGCTATCAGAATATATATAGAGATATTGAATCCAACTGGGGTTTGCCCAGATTTGTCTGTTACTTCTATATATGTCTCATATCACAGTTATTTATTTTAATTATATAGGATTTTAATACTTGATACTTTAATACTTCATTTAAATATTTAATACAGTTTCAAATATTCGTAATCCCGATGCTATTTTCTATTTTGTTTTTCATATGAAAGTGGGCATAGAGCACGGGTAATGATTGTGTATATATATTGAGTCTATGTGAGCTGCTAGTACAGTAGAATTGTCTACATTGGCTGCTAATACAGTAGTAGCAACTACGTGGGCTGCTAGTACAGTACTAGAGTATACCTGGGCAGCTAGTACAGTACTAGAGTGTATGTCGGCTGCTACTGTAGTACAGTAATAGTGGTTAGATGGTGGTGATAGTACTGTAGTAGAATCTATGTGGGCTGCTAGTACAGTAGTAGTAGGGCTGCACGATATGGGAATTTTGTGCGATTGCGATTAGGGCCCTAAAAATTGCGATAACGATATGCGATGCGATATTTTAAGGGAATTGTGCTAGAGGTCTATCTGCTTAGATTTTCAAGGTAAAAGCGCACACAGATTACTGATCATGTGAAATGTAGTTATGCTGAACTCAAGAACTGAAATGCGCGGTGTTTATCAAAATAAAATACATATTTGCATTAGTGCAAAAGTACAAAATACAAAACTTGCCATTTTCTTAATAGCACTGCACAGAACCGATAAATAAAATAGATATAAGAACACGTGTTCATTAAAATAACGATTTTCCTCCCTCCCCGCACTGTAACTGATGTATCGCCGGGCGCGCCGTGCAGCATAGCGGCCGGAGATAGTGTCAGTGTCACGTAAAAAGTTAACCATCGCTTTATAAGACACACTTTTGGGGGGGGAAAAGTGTGTCTTATAAGGCGAAAAATACGGTAATATAATTGCAGCATTTATGGGTCGGCAAATTGCGATTGCGATATGGCGATTAATTGCGATTGCTTTCGCGATATATTGTGCAGGCCTAAGTAGTAGCATCTCAATGGGCTGCTAGTGTAGCAGTAGAGTCTATGATGGTGCCTAGTATTAGAGTCTGTGTTAGCTCATACTGCAATAGTCGAGTCTATGTCGGCTATTAGTACATTAGTAGAGTCTATGTGGTCTGCTATTACAGCACTACAATCTATGTGGGCTCCTAGTTACAGTAGTAGAATCTACAATATGTGCACTGTTAGTACAGTGGTATTGTGTATGTGCTATTACAGAATTGAAATACCTCCCATTAAAATATAACTTAATAATCACAGTTAAAACCCCACACCGTTAAAAACTAGTCAAAACTATATACCGGTAGTCATAATATCACAATAGGTCTAATATCTTCCTTAAAGTAGAAGCATAACTGTCATAAATTGACTAAGATGGGGCATAGATGTGTCTAACACCTAGCCCATCTTCACTCCCAGTTCTACCCTGTTTGGTGTCTTCAAATCAGTGGTAGTCCATGGTAGGTAGATGATCCCAATTTCCATAAATTTCACATATTCATTTTCATCCAAGGTCCAATAATCCCACCTGCTTCCACCTAAAAAGTGGGGTTTAAGTTGTTAGGTTATCCTTTGAATCAGGTCAGCTCTCCCTGTTTTCTCCCTTGGCTACCCCTACCTACAAGCGGAGCGCCCACCCCAAAAGAAGCAACCTGACTTCTCGGTGGCTAAATCCTTAGAGTTCCGGCAGTGGCCCTGTTCAGATGCCAGACCTTCAATAATACCACGTCCCAACGTAAAATAGGCTAAATCTGGCAATACAAATGAGGTTATGTCAGATGGCCGCCTCAGATATGAAAGCTGATTGCACTGTATATTGTCCCCAGTGCCATTAATTATACCCCCTTACATCTGTTGCTCATTACCTTCACGTGAATTCAAGGTTGGAGTGCACGCCACATTTCCTTGTCACCTCCATTCATATGGTTGGTTTGTCTTGTGGCCTATGCGTACCACCATGGAACGTATCCAATATCTGCCCTGGTTGCTGCCAGATTCCGCTGGATATACCCCCCTATGATATGCGTCCTCCACAAACTGCCTCCACCGGCAGTGTATCCCTGGTGGTGTGTTCCATCCTGGAACGCATCTTCTCTTCTTACACCGCCTTCCTTCGTGAACCGCCCCCACTGTGGAACGCATACCCTACTTCGTGCTAATGCTATATTTCATCCTCTATCAAAGGGGCCATGCATTCCGAGTTGGAACACAGACCTTGCTGTCCCCAGGATTATATCAAATAACCCATTTATTCAGGATGCCCAGCACTAATCCTTAAAGATAAATAAATTCAAATGGTACCCCCAAGACATACTGGATTGCTTTCTCCATCATACGTACTATGCATTTTAAAATCGGGGCATGTTCACAAGTAAATTAACCCTCTCCTAACCAATATAATAGCTAAAAGGTTTGTGTCCCCAATACCCCGTGGACCTACTCAAGTCCTAGATTAGAAGTTATTGTTAGGATGGATATTGGACTAACGTTTTTTTTTTTACTCTATTTATCCAGCTTAACAGAGGCTGAACGGGGAAGCGGGTGGTGAGGGGGAAGAAAATTTATTTTGGTAGTCTGTGAGGTGGGAGAAGCAAAAGGATGATGTCCTATAATGCAATAATTCAGAACATGAGGGGAGTGGGGAAGAGGAGGCAGAGAGAATTGATAATTCCACAGTTAGATAAGGGAAATTAGCTTCTACCACCATTCTTAATATTTTAAAACAAAGTGTGGTATCTGGGATGTCCGTATGCCATCACTTGATATTATTTGCAGACCATCCTTTCACACCATCACAAAAAACAGGACTGGGCATATTACTGCCCGATATCCTCAATCTTTCACTGGATCCATAAATACTACGTTATTTGGGCCTCATATGAAGCATTCAAAAGTCAGTTGTTCATTTAGGCCCAATGGATTCACAGTCTTTAACCTGTAAATTCACCCTTCCTGGGTGACTGGTAGTAGTGTCTATAGTAAGAGAGTCTGTGTGCCCTGCTAGCAAGTTAAGAAGAGCAGGATGATTTCTCAGTGTTAGCACTGGTGCCTTTCAGCACTGCATGGAGTTTTTATGTTAATAAAGTAGGTGATCTGTGTGGCTTTCTAGCAGGAGAGAAGAGGCTACATGGGCTTTTAGTATGCGTGGCCTGTTAGCATGGTAGGGATTTATCTGTGGATTGCTAGCATGGAAGGAGTGTCTGGCTTGCTAGCATAAGAGCAGTGTCTACATGGTCTGCTGGCATGGTGGGATAGTCTACATGGTCTGCTGGTGTGATATGATAGTCTATGTGGGCTGCTTGAACGGTAGAAGAGTCTCTGTAGCTTGCTAACATGGGAGGTGAATCTGCATGGACTGTTAGAATGGTAGAGTAGTCTTCTCGAACTGCTAGCACAACCTGGGACAACCTACATGGGTCTACCTGGGCTGCTGGCACAGTGGTCTGCTGGCTTGGTGGAAAAGTTTTTGTTGGCTGCAGGCATGGTGTTAAACCTGGACTGCTAGAGTGGTAGGAGGATCTAAAAAAGCTCCAAGCAAGAGAGGAGAGATTTACATGGGCTGTTTATATGATGGGGGACTCTATATGGGTTCCTAGTACATTAGTAGCATCTATGTGGGCTGCTAGTACAGTAGGCAAGTCTACGTGGATTCTTAGTACAGAAGAAGATTTTATGTTGGCTATATTAGATGTATATTTAGCCATTTGTTAAGTCACCGCAACAGTTTTATTTTCCTTTAATTATTGTGCCTGTTTATATAAGTTTAAGATCTCATACACATAACCATATGCCTTTAGTGGTCCGCGAAATACGGATATGTTCAATCCACATGTTTTGGGGACCATTGGCATGAATGGGTCTTTGGTCTGCATTTTGCGGACAAGTATAGGACATGTTCTTTCTGTATATGTATGTTCATTACTCAAAAATATAGAATATGTCTGCAAAATGTGGACCACAGACCCTTTGAAGTCAGAGGGTCCGTAAAAAAAAAATGTGGACGGCACACGAACCGCATCCGTACTTTGCAGACTGCAGAACGGACATGGTCATGTCTATGAGGCCTAACAGAGGAGCGCATGTTTCTGGTATGAATAGATAATTGTATTCGCATACTTAGTAATTTTGTTGCATCATACCTCTCCACAATGTCACACATATAAAGTCTACAAGCCTTGAAGCTATTGCTGCTTAAATCATGTCTAAACGTGCATGCATTTTACCTCTTTGTGATGGCTAATCTCCCTTTTAAGAGACATGATACAGTTTTAAATGTATATTGTAATGTTCCCTTTTGTTCTGAACGTTTTATAGCTGCCTGATTTTTGTATCACAGTGGTGCCAGAAGAGAGAGATAACCACGGGCAGTTTTTTGTACTGTCATTTATTAAATTTTGCTTGTTCGGATAAAATAAGTCTAAAGCCAATTTTCTTTTAAAGTTAAAAAAAAGTGCTATCTCCATTTCACATTAGCAATCACATTTTCTCTGCCATGTCACCTTTTGACAGAAAAATGAATAGCATTAATATTGACTTAACAGGGGCTTTTGGATTACTGTAGTCTATTCAGATATGAAGAACCCATACTAAAGTTTCATATAAATGGCTGCCAATTATTTGTTTAAATGAATTCACTTTATTCACATTTTTGAAATTCTGCAGATTATGTTGCTAAGTGCAGAGCCAGTATAATGTTCATTCAAATGGAATATATTTGAGACCCTCGAAGACTTGAAAGGGTATAAATTTGGTATGAATTTTTTCAGTTCTCTCATGTATGAAATTGCCCCAATTTTTCAAATATCCTTCTAAATGCTATATATGTGCAGTAAGATGATAGGCCACTTTTGTGAAAATTGTTGGAGGCAGTAGACAGGGATTTGGAAATTACACAAGTTTGGGTGGCATATTTATAAACTGTCTGTCATTATGCCATGTTTTGCTTGTACTTTACTTTCCAGGTTGTAGGTATGGTTTACCTTTCACATGTATTACAGTTATAATGCTTGTGTGAAGTATTATATGCAAACATACTCCAACATACAGAAGTTGCACTACGTGTGCATATACCTCAAGTGCCATATATCTGGTCTATAGTTTCATAATTTTTTTCAACAGAGAACTTTTTATAAAGGTGCCTAATATATACAGTATATATTTTTTTCTATTTTTTAATTTTTTTATGTAGACAAAAAAACAAAAAAAACATTCTCCAGAACATAACAAGAGCAATATGGGTAACACAATACAAATACATCTGAGACATTAAAGAGTTGTACATCACATTGTCTCCATTACACGATATCAACACAGTAGTATGAAATTGAAGCCCCTAGCCATCAAACCACTCAGAACAGATATTGAGCTTTGGTGATGCAATACTAAGGTTTCTTAAGTTTTAGTCTGCCTAAAGTACACCTCATATCCTCGCCCAAATGCCATTGGATCCATACATATGGTTGCATTATCGAATGAAGCTCCTCTCTGGTAAGAGTCCAGAAGGATCGCCATTTGCTAAAGAAATTTTTTTGCTCGATACTTGTGTCATCTCATTTCTATGATCCTTATGTCATCTCATTTCTATGTTTTAAGAAAAATCCTTTTCAATACAGCAAGGAAGTGTGTTATAGTAGGGGGATGGGCCAATAACCATTCGGCTAATATACATTTCTTAGCGGCCATAATAATTGCGTAGTTTAGCAGATGTAAATGTTTTTTAGGCATCTTCGATTGTGCATCAATCCTGCAACTCAGTAGGGCTTAATTCTCTCTCAAATGTGCTCAAAGAGTGATGCAGATGGAGGACCTCGTTACAGAAGCTCGACAATTTGGGGCAAGCCCAAATACCATGGTATAAGTCTGAGTGCAGTTCCCTGCATTTTGGGCAGGATGTGAGTTTGGTTTGTGAGTTGAGGAGGAGCAGTGTACTGTAAAGGCATGAATTGCACCATGCTCGATTTTAGGGCTGTGTCTCCCTCCATCCTTTATTTAAGCTATGCCTACGAAAATCACCCAGCTCATTAAGTCCTCAACCTGTTTCTTCCATCTCTCTTAAATGCAATACTTGGGTTCATATACCTATAAGACGCACCTAATTATAAGACGCACCTAGGTTTTTGAGGAGGAAAATAAGAAAAATAAGATTTTGAATCAAAAGGTGTGCTTTTGGTGGGTTTTGACCTAATGATGGTCTGTGGATGACACTGTTATAGGCATCTGTGGATAGCACTGTTATGGGGGATCTGTGGATGGCACTGTTATGGGGGATCTGTGGAGGACACTGTTATGGGGGATCTGTGGATGGCACTGTTATGGGGATCTGTGGCTGGCACTGTTATGGGGGAATCTGTGGCTGGCACTGTTATGGGGGAATCTGTGGCTGGCACTGTTATGGGGGAATCTGTGGCTGGCACTGTTATGGGGGAATCTGTGGCTGGCACTGTTATGGGGGAATCTGTGGCTGACATTAATGGGGGATCTGTGGATGACACTGTTATGGGGGATCTGTGGGTGGCACTGTTATGGGGGAATCTGTGGCTGACACTGTAATGGGGGATCTGTGGCTGGCACTGTTATGGGGGGACTGTGGGTGACACTGTTATGGAGGGACTGTGGCTGACACTGTAATGGGGGATCTGTGGCTAGCACTGTTATGGGGGGACTGTGGGTGACACTGTTATGGGGAGCTGTGGATGTCACTGTTATGGGGGCATCTGGGGATGGCATGACACTGCTAGGGGGGGATTTGTAGATGACACATAGCATCTTATGCTATGTGTCATCCACAGATCTCCCCCATAACAGTGTCCCTGTTAACTGGAGGGGAGGCCAGCATTTAATACGACTTTGTAATGGCAGCGGGGCCCGGTGCAGTTACTGTGCCCTATTGCACCGGGCCCTGCTCACTGTATTAACTTAAAGTAGCCAGTAAAACCGGTACATATACCGGTAATAGTCTTACACTTACAAAGGACATGCAGGAGGCAGGAGGCCGGGCGGGCAGGCAGGCGGGCGGGCACTTACAGCGTCACTCACTATGTCACGTGCCCGCGCCGCCTGCTTTATGAATGAAGCAGGCGGCGCAGGCACGTGACATAGTGAGTGACGCTGTAAGTGCCCGCCCGCCTGCCTGCCCGCCCGGCCTCCTGCCGCCGCCTCCTGCATGTCCTTTGTAAGTGTAAGACTATTACCGGTATATGTACCGGTTTTACTGGCTACTTTAAGTTAATACAGTGAGCAGGGCCCGGTGCAATAGGTCACAGTAACTGCACCGGGCCCCGCTGCCATTAGTATAGTAAATGCCGCCCCCAGCCCCTCCTCCCTCCCATACTGTAACTAATGTATCGCCGGCCGCGCTGCGCAGCGTAGCGGCCGGCGATACATCAGTTTCAGTGCAACATTCGTTTAATAAGACGCACGGCCATTTTCCCCCACTTTTGGGGGGAAAAAAGTGCGTCTTATAAAGCGAAAAATACGGTAAGTATGCTTTGTGGATAGAGATGAGCGAACTTTAAAAAAAAGTCCGGTGTTCGGCGTTCGGGTTGTGGTAAGTCGCGCATCCCGTTATGGATTCCACTATAGCGGCATATGGAATCCATAAGGGGCGGCTGCCACCAACCCGAACTGTTGAACAGCCGAAGGACCTGGGGTGATGTCACCGTCATGTGATCAGTGCAGGGGGCGTGGCTCAGCACGGGATTTGATGTACAAAAATATATTCGATCCTAGACCAGAATTGATGTGCAAAGGAATAGTGAGTATAGTTAAAGTTGCCACCTCTTAGAGGTGAGGAAATTAGTAAGCAGTAAGGTGTCCAGAGAAGCTAGTATTATTGCTACTGGGACTATAGACATTATATAGGTTTAGCATTCCGCAAGGAGAATTGAGAAGTAGGTGAAGAAATTGTCCCTCGTAATTTGTCTTAGTTGTGAGGACTAAGGCGGAGGGTGACTGCTTCCCTTCTGGCACAGTTAGAAAATTGGACCAATACAAAATCAACAAAAGCATAAAAGAACAGCCTAAGGCTACTTTTTGGGTTCCGTTTGTGAGATCCGTTCAGGGATCTCACAAGCGGCCCAAAATGCATCAGTTTTGCCCCTAATGCATTCTGAATAGATAAGGATCTGCTCAGAATGCATCAGTTTGGCTCCGTTCAGTCTCCATTCCGCTTTGCAGCATTTGGTGTCCTTCTGACGAAACTGAGCCAAACGGACACACAATGTAAGTCAATGGGGACGGATCCGTTTTCACTGACATAATATGGCACAATAGAAAACGGATCCGTCCCCCATTGACTTTCAATAGTGTTCAAGACGGATCCATTTTGACTATGTTAAAGATAATACAAACGGATCCGTTCTGAATGGATGCATGTGGTTGTATTATCTGAATGGATGCGTTTGTGCAGATCCATGACCTATCCGCACCAAACGCGAGTGTGAAAGTAGCCTAAAATGCACTGTAACATGCTGGTGGTTTTATTCCTTACACCCTCTAACAGTTTGCATTGTTGAACTCTTTTTTTCTCTGCAGGTAGGCTACCTGTCCACAACCATCGCCCTCCACACAGTATAGGACAGTGATGGCGAACCTATGGCACGGGTGCCAGAGGCGGCACTCAGAGCCCTCTTTGTGGGCACCCACACCCTGGAAAAAGTCTATAGTGTACCAATATGCCTTAGACTTTTCCTGCCATTCATCAGCGCAGGGTGCACTATGAACGGCACAGGCAGCGCAGGGCGCACTATGTGCAGCACAGAGCGCGCTATGTACAGCACAGGCAGCGCAGGGTGCACTATGAACGGCACAGGCAGCGCAGGGCGCACTATGTACAGCACAGGCAGAGCACAGAGCGCGCTATGTACAGCACAGGCAGCGCAGGGTGCACTATGAACGGCACAGGCAGCGCAGGGCGCACTATGTACAGCACAGGCAGCACAGAGCGCACTATGTACAGCACAGGCAGCGCAGGGTGCACTATGAATGGCACAGGCAGCACAGGGCAAACTATGAACAGCACAGGCAGCGCACTGAAAGTAGGCAGGCTATTATAGCTAAATGATAAAGTACATAAAAGATATATTATATTGGTATTGAGGTTAAATTGCCGTGTTGGCACTTTGCGATAAATACGTGGGTATTTGGTTGCAGTTTGGGCACTCGGTCTCTAAAAGGTTCACCATCACTGGTATGGGAGAACATGCTCCCAGTGTGTTTAATCAGTACAATATTGATAGTGTAAAAAGGTGCAGGTTCATGTTAGATATCCTGGGGTATCATCAGTAACTTTTCTAAAGTATCATAACTTAAATCCCCGAAAGGTAGTGTTAGATTGGTATTAACTAGTGTGAATGTAGCCTAAGACCAACATTGACCCTCATGCCCAAACTACAGTGAGTACATGCAATATATATTGCGGCAGAGATAAAGGGGCCAACAATTGAAACCATAAAGGAGTACCCGCTCCAATAACAAACAAAAAACTGAAGCGTAGAGGTACAGTAACAAAATATATATTTTATTGAATCAAGTAAATACATACATAAAATCGTTGGATACACTACCCTTAGGTGAGTCCCCTTGTATATGGTGATTATTATCATTTAGTTACTTTTCCATGACCAACGGTTTACTATAGGTTATATTCTGCTGTTGCGCTTCACTTGTTTGCGTGATGCTCACAACTGAATACCGTTGCTGCCAGTTGTGGCAGTGGTTTCACTGCCCCACATATTTATATTTGGTCACATAGTATTCTGGAGACTTGGCCATAGTTACACCCTTGACATAAGTGGACCCTTATACTGTCATTACCATGTAGTGTACCACTGGGATGGTGGTTTTTCTTGCTGCTACTTTTTTAAACACAACGATTTTATGTATGTATTTACTTGATTCAATAAAATATATATTTTGTTACTGTACCTGCAGTATGTTCTTTTAGGGGTAAAAAAAATCCATCGACATGCAGGTCCTTCGACAGGTCCTTCAGAATGATTTGCGTGCAAGTGGATGTAATTTATTTATTTACCTTTTTCGCTTTATAAGACGCACTTTTTCTCCTCCAAAGGTGTGTGTGTGTGTGTTGGGAGTGGGTGACCCTGCGTCTTCTAAAGTGAATCCTAATGAGCGCTTCCATTATGGCAACGCTCAATAGTACCGGAGGACTGGGAAGCGGTGAAGGCTCTGTACTCACCGATTCCTGGTTCTCGGCTGTGCTGTGGCTGCACACAGCGTGAGAGCGCTCTGTGACCTCACGCTGTGCGCGTCGGGGCACAGCACTGCTGCAGCAGGAAGAAGACAGAGCGCGCTGGAGGTGAGGAGCAGCGGCGAGCAGGAGAGGTAAGTGTTTTTTTAATTTTATTTGATCTGTGGCATGGGGGCTGATAAATGGCATGGGGGCTCATAATGGAGGCTCATAAACGGCACTGGGGCTCATAGATGGCATGGAGGCTCATAATGGAGGGTCATAACTGGCACGGGGGTTCATAGATGGCATGGGGGCTCATAATGGAAGGTCATAAATGGCACTGGGGCTCATAGATGGCATGGGGGCTGATAAATGGCACTGGGGCTCATAAATGGCACTGGGGCTCATAGATGGCATGGGGGCTCATAATGGGGGCTGATCTGAGGTCTTACTGGGGTCTTATTAACATTGGGGGTCTGATCTAGGGTTTTATTAACATTGGGGGTCTGATTGGGGCTGTCAGATGAGGTCTGATTAACATTGGGTGTGTGATTGCTGGCCTGATCTGATGTCTAATGAAAAATATTTTTTTCTTATTGTCCTCCTCTAAAACCTAGGTGCGTCTTTCATCGGGTGCATCTTATAAAGCGGAAACATACGGTATTTATTTTTTTGCTAAAAAGCAAACATTACAGCTGAGGACCATTATGTGGGGACATTATTACTCCTGTAGGACATTATGTATACTGCAGGGTTGGGATATTATAGAGAAAAAAAAAGCCAAAGAAATTCATCCATTGTTAACAGCCAAAAACGGTCAGACAGCCAGAAAATGGATGCAAAAATAGTAGAAAAATGTCCATAAAAAACAGAGTGTGAATGTAGCCTAAAGAAGTGTAAAAAAAAAGAGCCAGGTCACAGAATATGTACTATACTCAGCCGTCAGCCACTAACCATTCCCATAGATCACTTTTCTGCTGTGTCTTTCGGAGATTAATTCAAGCTACCAGCTTGTGATGTTTGGTCAGTCACCTCAGACCAGTCAGTCAAAGTCAGAGGCTGCTTTCTTGGACTTGCCCTGTTTATCATTGTGATCAAATGCTGATGTCTTATTTTCGTTCTGGTCCCCGGTTCCGTCACATCTGCACTGCAAGGTTTAAGGTCCTGCACCTCCAGGAATGGTGTGCCTCTGGTGTTTTGAAAGTATGTGCAACTCCATTTGGCCGAGTAAGTAGTAAGATCATAGGGTACTGGAGCTGAAACTTAATGCGTAAAATGTAGTACAGACTACGCTAAATTCTCTGCTCTTGCACATCATCTCAGCGGAATAATCTGCAAAGATCAGTACTTTTCCTCCCCTTCAGGGATATATGAGCTCTGAAAGCATACAGCATTTCTTCCTTATGATTATAATCAAAGTAATGCTCAATCACTTACAATGGTTGGAGAGACCTGGTTTCAGGCCGAGAGTCTTTTTTAAGTGGGGGTCCTACTCTGTGCCCCCATTCCACTCAACTGGTGTCAGCCAGTGCTAATGCCACCGGTAGTTCCTCCACACAGATGTTCTGTAGGTGGTAGAGTCTGATTGCCTCTGGGAAGCCAAGGATACGCAAGTTGTTTCTCCTGGATTGATTTTCCATGTCTTCTATGCGGTTCTTAAAGGGGTTGTCCCACAAAAAAATATTCTACAGTTTTCAAGCCAGCACCTGGATCTGAATAATTTTGTAATTGTGTGGAATTAAAAATTTAGCATAGCCAGTTATTGAATAAAAGGTAACTGTATAGCACCACCTGCTGTTTGTTTTGTTTTCTTTTATTTCTTTGTCCTACTTACTGAGAAGGTCGCACATGCTCAGTTTCATCCTTCAACCGCCTCCTGAACTGTGAGAGAGTTACAGAAGAAAGACATGCTCCCTGATAAAGGACATTCCCCTTAAAGGGGTTCTCCGGGAATTTAGAAAATGAAAATGCTTAAATATTACTTTATTGTAAATATTTTTCCATATACATTTCATTATTTATAATGGCTTGTTTTGTCTGGGGAGCAATCATTAGAGTTATTAGGAGAAATAAAATGGCCGCAGTCCTATTAATACACACAGAAACTGTCCTAATCACACAGAAGGACAAATTACTTCTGAGCACTGAGGTAAAGAGCTGACTCATCCTTCTCTCTACTTGTCAGGGAGTATGATCCTGAATACAGATGATAAGAACTTTAACTGAATCTCTGTGAGAATGGAGCTCATGAGTAGAGTTGAGCGAACTTCTTTTTTAAGTTCGTTTTCCAAAGTTCGGGTTATCCAAGCATCCCGTTATGGATTCCGCTACCACGGACCATAACGGCATTTGGAATCCATAAGGGGATTCTTCAATGAACCCGAACCTTGGACAAAACGGAGGACCTGGGGTGACGTCACCGTCATGTGATCAGTGCAGGGGGTGTGGCTCAGTACTGGATTGGATAAGAGGTCGTAGGCTACCTCCTCTTATCCATAACGGGATGCTTGGATAACCCGAACCCGAACTTTGGAAAACGAACTTAAAACAGAAGTTCGCTCAACTCTACTCATGAGGAGACAGGAAGTACAGAGAGGACAGACAGGACAGACTGTGGTATTGGAGACAATTATATATATTTATGATAAAGTTAGTGATTTGTTTTCCTTATTCCCGGAGAACCCCTTTAAGCTGCTACCTCAATATAAATCTAGCAGGGTAATGAATGGGGAGATCTCTGGACCCATGTGAGGTACAGGGCTGGTTCTAGCTTTGTTTGAAAAAGATTATGTACTATATGATGTCTGATTTTCATTTTTTTACATTAATCATGGGATAACCCCTTTAAGTTTGGCGTTCTCTTTCAGAACGTGTATAATGGCTGCTTTTTTTTCCAGGCAGCTAAATTTTTGCTCCAGGTCATTGAGTTGGCATGAATGCGCGAGTACCTCATTAGAGGAGAATGGCGTCCGGTTATTGGATAAGCTGTAAGCACAGGCTCCCAAGTTAGAGAGGAAAGAAGTAATACAACTGGTAGGGACAAGTGTTCAAGTGGCGTTCACCCAGTTTTCAATCATTTAGGTCAGTTTTAAAATGTGCATGTCTGAGCTCTGAACAAGTCAGTTTACTTAAAAATGTCCAGAGGTTGTATTAGGAAGTAGGAGATGTAGTCTTGCATTCTCATTATGATAATGGTGTGGTGGTTTAATTACATGGATTGAAACAAACTGTATTTTAAACTCCTGAACTCCATAGTTCAGGACAAGCAGGTCAGAAAATAACAGAATAAGAACAATACTGTCATAAAGACATAGCCGCCCACATCCTGGGACATGCGAAAACTGGTATATGGTTTGCAATCACCAAATTGATTAGCCTATTGTTCTGTTTCTCCATTGGTAAAACTGTGTTATGTCATTCTATGAAACCTGTATTGAAGAAAACATTGAGCCAATGAATCAAAAATTTTATAGAGACAACCATTTCTGTCACATCTTATATGTGAATATTCTATTATATTTTTAATTTTTACTTTTTACAAAAATTTTGTGGATGGATTTCTGGATATGCTTTTTTGA
The DNA here is from genome assembly GCA_033119425.1 of Bufotes viridis. NCBI lineage: Eukaryota > Metazoa > Chordata > Amphibia > Anura > Bufonidae > Bufotes > Bufotes viridis. The sequence goes on along the minus strand of CM065589.1, from coordinate 478,420,731 downwards.
AGGCACTCCATATATTCTACTTCCTATCCTGGGTCTTTAACTTCCTTTGTGTAATCTTTTAGCACGTTAAAGTCTCGCTTGATTTTCTCAGTCAGACCATTCACTGAGACCAGAGGGAGAAGGGAGATGATTCACTTAATTAAAGCATATTACTCTGATAAGAGCAATGCTCTTCTGTGGGCATCTTTATCTAGGCTTATGAAGACAACTATAGAGCTGTCATTCTGTTATTCCAATTTTACACCTACTATTATAATTGAAGATATCTTCCCACAGCATCAGTAAACTGTCAGTGGATAACCTATCTTTATAGAAAGTCTTAACATTTTTGTTGACTGCTATAGAAGAACAATATTTTGTAGTCCATTTTTAATGGTATAGCAAAAAGGATAGGCCATCAATATCTTATCAGCAGGGGTCCAACCCTCGGCATCCCCTCTATAGTAGCTTAAGGGCCTGAAGTTGGCACTGGAAATACACAGCTCCTTATATTGTGTAATGGTCACAGCTGGTTACTGCATCAGTGCTCCCATTCAGTTCACTGGGAGCAGTCGCAATAACTAGCTTTGTCCACTACACAGCAGATGGAGTTGTTTAGCTCCAACGCTAAAGCTACTCCAGAACAACTGATCGGCGGAGCTATGTGGTCTCAGACCCCACCAATCAAATATTGCTGGCCTATCCTGCAGAAAGGCCATCAGTAGTAAAATACTGGAAATACGCCTTTAATCTTTGCTTTCCTCTAAAGTTCAATGTCTCTAATTCCACTTTTACACTGAGTGCCTGAGTCTCCTGTCGATAATAAGTGTAGTAGCTTGTTAATCTGTGTTCTCCTGGCTGACTGCTCCATACTCAGACTGCAGGAATTCTTCTACATTTCCAGGACGTGACTCCTATGAGCAGCTTAACATTACTGTTTCATTCACTGCTTCCTGGTATTAAACTATTGTCCACAACACTCATTCCCTGATTTATGTTTCTTGTTCTTGTAGACCATCAACAGGAGATGCATAGAAGCAGCTGTGATGACCAGCCTTGCCCTCAACTGCACCATAAACAAGAAGTCACTTTTTGATCGAAAACACTATTTCTACGCTGACTTGCCTGTACGTTATCTCTATCTATTTTCTCTAAGAACACGTAACATTGTAAAGTGGTGGATCTGGTGTATTTAAAAAAAATGTTAAATGTTTATTTGTGTGACCCTGGGTATAATTGTTGTTGGGTATCCCAAGCCTTCTGTTCCTCATTACCACAGTGAGTTAGAGTTTGAATGGAGAGGCGACTGGGCGTGCATGCTGTGTCTCCATTTTTTGCCTGCTGAACTGACGGAGACAGCCAAGAACAGCACTAGGCCATCTTCATCAGTACCATAGACACTGGATGGAGTGGTAGTGTGGCTCAGCCACCAGTCTATTCAAACTCCTCCTCATTGTCATTGTGTAGTGAACAGCAATAAGGAGTTCGGGACCTCCATTCTTGTGCTTAGTGGGGGTCCCATCCTTGGTGCCTCAAGAGATCAGACATTTATCACCTATACTGTGGAATGTTGTGTGACAACCCCTTTTAAGGCTCATTTTCATTTTTTCAGTTTTCCTACACTACCAAGCAGTAGCCGACTCTACATTCATGTTCCCACAATCGTAACTACCACATTCTAAAAAGTAGTACAGTATGTCTTTGATTGGACAATTAGTTCAGTAGACTGGGGTGAGTCAGAAGATGACTACAAACTATTCTAGAAATAATAGCAGTTCTAGAAATTATCATTTTTATGCACAATCAATATTCACCAACAATAGATAGCAGTATGGATTATTTTGTTCACTTATACTGGATAAATATTGTGAAAGGGGTTTTCTGAGATTTTGATACTGATGATCTATCCTCAGGATAGGTCATCAGTATCTGATCAGTGGGGGTCCGACACCCGGGACCCCCAAAGATCAGCTGTTTGAGGAGGCCACAGTGCTCCTCTCAGCTCACCAAGCACAGTGCTGTATATTGTATAGCCGTGTGCTTGGTATCACGCTCAGCCCCATTCACTTCTATTGGGCTGAGCGCGATACCAAGCACAGCCGCAATACAATGAAGGGTGCTGTTCTTGGTAAGGCGGTGGCACTCACAGTAGCGCAGGTGCCTTGCCTTCTCAAACAGCTGATCTGTGGGGGTCCTGGTTGTTTGACCCCCACTTATCAGATACTGATGACCTATCCTGAGGATAGGTCACCAGTATCAAAATCTCGTAAAACTCCTTTAATGCTCAGATTCTATTGGATCATAATGATTTATAACTATTATCTTCAACAGTTGGTGGAACTGGATTTGTTGGCTTCTTTATGACTCTAAAGAATGAGGAAATGAACAGTTACATTAATTAGAATATTCATTTATATATTGGCCCTTGTTTACCGTTGTGGCTGCGCCGGAATTCTGCAAAAATGTCATGTTAGACAAAAGTGTCTATGCCTGCACCAAATTTATCATCCAGCACTAGCCACCGTGATAAACCTGGCCAATATTTAGACTGCCTAAGTTTACATGATCTGGATTTTAGAAAGGATTAGTAAATCTGCTCCCTTAACGTTAATTTCTGGCCAGTTTAATAATTAAAAATGTATGATTTATTCAAATATAAATATCATAATGACTAACATTTGCACAGTTAGGGGGCCAGTTAGTAACTGATATACACCACGATAGTAGCGTATTAAAGTCGCAGATTTTGTTGCATATCATTTTGCGGCAAAATCTTTGACCTTTCTCTGCTCCCTCCACTTTCCTTAAGTGGCAAGAAAAGGTGGCGGGGAAGCGGAAAAGGGTCAGCAGGCCCAGTTCATTTATCATTTCCCGCCCTGGTTTTTGGCGTGGAATCTACAACTGCAAGGGAGCTGGCAGAGTTAAGTCTGTCGCGTGGCTTCTGGAGGAAGAGCCAAATTTATGTACAGTCCTGCATCTCTACATAACTTTGGCACTTTCCCCAGCAGCACCTATTATGATGAAAAATGTATGTGTCTCTTGATTTTCTTTATCTTTCATTCATAAGGCTGTTCAGTTCTGAACTAATTCTACTCTCTTGAAGCCTTTCAAAGGTTTATAATGAAAAGACGATATATGTAAGTCTAGGCTCTGCTCTCAGATTAAAATGCATTCTTTGATGCATGAACTCTGATCAGCAGAGAATGTCTGGTCTTTTCTCTAGAACATGACGGCACTTAATGCTTGACTTTTCCACCTCTAATCCCTTGTATCTAGTGATTGGTATATGATATCCGCAGCATTAGATGAGAAATATCTCTGAAGTGAAAAGAAATTAGTCTCATGCTATATTCGGTATTGCGGTCTTAATCTGCCTTTGACAATCCTAAAATGGTTACATCGTTTTTTTATCCGTTGATAAGTAAAGTGGGGTCATCAGTATCAGATCTGTAGGGTCTGACACCAGGGACCGATGCTGTTTGAAGAGGAGTGCCGTGGCCTCTTCCTAGGCCAGAGACATCATGTGGCCTAGGCACAGCTCATTCCCGTGTGGCTGAGCTGCAGTACCAAGCACAACCGCTATACAATAGACAGCACTGTGCTTGGTAAGTTGTGAGGAGGCTACAGTGCTCACCTGAGCGCTGTAGCCCCCTCAGACAGCTGATTGGTGGGGGTCCCCGGGTGTTGAACCCCTGCCGATCTGATATTGATGACTAGGGATGAGCGAACTTCTGTTTTCAAGTTCAGCATACAAGGTTCGGGTTCAAGTTATCTAAGAATTCTGTTATGGATTCCGCTACCACAGACCATAACTTATGGTCCGTGGTAGCAGAATCCCTAACGGAGTTATTAGATATCCCGAACCTTGTACGCCGAACTTGAAAACAGAAGTTCGCTCAACACTATTGATGTCAGAATCTCAGAAAACCTCTTTAACCTCTTGCCGCCACGCTAACGCCGATGGGCGTCAGCGCGGCGGCTCTCTCAGGTCTCAGTCACGCCTATCGGCGTCATCTCGTGAGACCTGAGATTTCACATGAGCAGCGCGCGTCGTGCGCGCGTTCATGTGATCGGAGCGGGACAACTGAAACTACAGCCTGCCAGCGCTGATCATGCGCTGGCAGGCTGTAGATCGCGAAAAAACGCATTGAAATCGCATATCAGGCGCTGTTTTTAAACAGCGTCTGATATGCCTGCTATCTGCTCGTCTGGTGGTCCCTTTGTTTGGGACCACCAGAGAAGCTATAGGAAAAGTGCACCAATCACTACACACACCCCCCCACCCCCATCACTGATTAACCCCTGATCACCCATGTCACCCCCTGATCACCCCTGTCACCCCCTGTCACTAATCACCCCCTACAGGCTCATTCAGACGTCCGTATGTGCTTTGCGGATCCATGGATCTGCGGATCCGCAAAATACGGACACCGGCAATGCGCTTTCCGCATTTTGCAGATCCGCACAGAACTATATAGAAAATGCTTTTTCTTGTTCGCACTCGCGGACAAGAATAGGACATGTTCTATATTTTTGCGGAACGGAAGTGCAGACCCGGAAGCGCGGATCCGTAATTCCGGATCCGAGCGGGACAAAGTCTGTCCCCATAGAAATGAATGGGTCCGCAATTTCGTTCCGCAAACAAAATTTCGGATGTGTGAATGGGGCATAAGGGTCCCCTATCACCGCCAGTTAGCTACTTGTTAGGTAGTTAGCGCCCAGCCCTCTGCACCGCAGTCACTGATTTTGGCAGAGATTTTTTCATCCACATTGATCGATGCGAATGAGGAAATCTGTGCCGTTCATTTTTATTTATTTTTCAGCGCAGAGGCTGAACGGAAAAAAATCTCATTACCCGTGTGCTCAATATACGGAGAATCGCAGAAACTCCTAATGCTGGCCATACGTGTAATGATTGCGGAGACCCCTAAAATGCCAGGGCAGTACAAACACCTCACATGTGACCCCATTTTAGAAAGAAGACACCCCAAGGTATTCCGTGAGGGGTATGGGGAGTTCATGTAAAATTTTATTTTTGTCACAAGTTAGTGGAATATGAGACTTTGTAAAAAAAAAATATATATATATATCAATTTCCGCTAACTTGTGTCAAAATTTTTTTTTCTGTGAACTCGCCATGCCCCTCACGGAATACCTTAGGGTGTCTTCTTTCCAAAATGGGGTCACATGTGGGTATTTATACTGCCCTGGCATTTAGGAGTCCTAAGCGTGAGAATCCAAATACGTAAAAATGCCCTGTGAAATCCTAATGGTACTCATTGGTTTTAGGGCCCCTTTGCGCATCTTGGCTGCAAAAAGTGTCACTCATGTGGTATCGCCGTACTCAGGAGAAGTAGGGCAATGAGATTTGGGAGTATTTTTATATATACCCATGCTGCGTGTGAGAAATATCTCTGTAAATGACAACTTTTTAAATTTTTTATTCAAAGTTGGCAATTTACAGAGATATTTCTCTCACCCAGCATGGGTATATGTAAAAATACACCTAAAACTCATTGCCCTACTTCTCCTAGTACGGCGATACCATGTGTGACACTTTTGCAGCCAAATGCAAAGGCTAAATTCCATGAGTACCTTTAGGAGGGCATTTTTACACATTTTCTTCTCACGCTTTAGGGCCCCTAAAATGCCAGGGCAGTATAAATACCCCACATGTGACCCCATTTTGGAAAGAAGACACCCCTAGGTATTCGCTGAGGGGCATAGTGAGTCCATGAAAAATTAAACTTTTGTCAAAAGTTAGCGGAAAGGGAGACTTTGTGAGAAAAAACAATAAAAAATCAATTTCCACTAACTTGTGCCCAAAATTTTTTTCTATGAACTCGCCATGCCCCTCATGGAATACCTTGGGGTGTCTTCTTTCCAAAATGGGGTCACATGTGGGTATTTATACTGCCCTGGCATTTTAGGGGCCCTAAAGCATGAGAAGAAAAATGCGTAAAAATGCCCTCCTAAAAGGTACTCATGGAATTTGGGCCCCTTTGCGCATCTTGGCTGCAAAAAGTGTCACTCATGTGGTATCGCCGTACTCAGGAGAAGTAGGGCAATGTGTTTTGGGGTGTATTTTTACATATACCCATGTTGGAGTGAGAGAAATATCTCTGTAAACTGACAACTTTGTATAAAAAATTTAAAAGTTGTCGTTTACAGCGATATTTCTCACACACAGTATGGGTATATGTAAAATACACCCCAAACATGCCTACTTCTCCTGAGTACGGCGATACCACATGTGTGCCACTTTGCAGCCAAGATGCGAAGGCCCTAAAACCAATGAGTACCTTTAGATTTCAGGGCATTTTACGCATTTGGATTCTCACGCTTTAGGGCCCCTAAAATGCCAGGGCAGTATAAATACCCACATGTGACCCCATTTTGGAAGAAGACACCCTAAGGTATTCCGTGAGGGGCATGGCGAGTTCATAGAATTTTTTTTTGGCACAAGTAAGCGGAAATTGAGATATATATATTTTTTATTTAGTTTTTACAAAGTCTCATATTCCACTAACTTGTGACAAAAATAAAATTTTACATGACCTCACCATACCCCTCACGGAATACCTTGGGGTGTCTTCTTTCTAAAATGGGGTCACATGTGGGTATTTATACTGCCCTGGCATTTTAGAGGCCCCTAAAGCGTGAGAAGAAGTCTGGAATCCAAATGCGTAAAAATGCCCTGTGAAATCCTAAAGGTACTCATTGGTTTTAGGGCCCTTTGTGCACCCAGGCTGCAAAAAGTGTCACACATGTGGTATCGCCGTACTCAGGAGAAGTGGGGCAATGTGTTTTGGGGTGTATTTTTATATATACCCCTGCTGGAGTGTGAGAAATATCTCTGTAAACGACAATTTTTAAAATTTTTATACAAAGTTGTCAGTTTACAGAGATATTTCTCTCACCTAACATGGGTATATGTAAAATACACCCCAAACACATTGCCCTACTTCTCCTGAGTACGGCGATACCACATGAGTGCCACTTTTGCAGACTGAGTGCGCAAAGGCCCAAATTCCAACGAGTACCTTTAGCTTTACATGGCTGCTCACAATTTAGCCCCGCCCAAAATGCCAGAACAGTAAACATACCCCACAAATGACCCCATTTCGGAAAGTAGACACCCCAAGGTATTCACTGAGGGGCATAATGAGCCCGTATGAGATTATTTTTTTTTTGCCAGAAGTTAGCAGAAATGGAAACTTTATTATTATTTTTTTCCTCAGAAAGTGTCATTTTCCGCTAACTTGTGAAAAAAATGAAATGATACATGAACTCACCATGCCCCTCCGCGAATACTTTGGGGTGTCTTCTTTCTAAAATGGTGTGATTTGTGGGGTATTTATATTTTCCTGACATTCTAGCACCTGAAGAAACATGACAGGCGCTCAGAAAGTCAGAGCTGCTTCAAAATGCCGAAATTCACTTTTTGCACCATAGTTTGTAAACGCTATAACTTTTACCCAAACCAATAAATATACACTTATTGGACTTTTTTTTATCAAAGACATGTAGAACAATACATTTAGAGAAAAATTTATATAGAAATGTAGTTTTTTTAAAAAAAAATTACAACAGAAAGTGAAAAATGTCATTTTTTTGCAAAAATGTCGTTAAAGTTTTATTAATAGCAAAAAAAGTAAAAATGTCAGCAACAATGAAATACCACCAAATGAAAGCTCTATTAGTGAGAAGAAAAGGAGGTAAAATTCATTTGGGTGGTAAGTTGTATGACCGAGCAATAAACGGTGAAAGTAGTGTAGTGCGGATTTGTAAAAAAGGGCCTGGTCACTAGGGGGGTATAAACCTGTGGTCTTCAAGTGGTTAAAGTGAAAAATATGATTAAACAACACTTTTTTTCGTTAGAATTTGTAAGTGGATTTCTCTTATTAGATTTAGCTGCTGGATCTCATAGTGCACCCTCTACAAGAGCTTTAATCTGACTAAGACCATCTGACTAGCTGTGGCATTTCCTTACCTCCTAGAAAGCCCTGTGTTTCCCTCCTTAAAGCTTTAGGACTTTCAGCCAGTCGGAATGGTCATTCTGATCATGCCACCCACTTATTCTCCAGTTGGCCCGTAGGAAGGCCTCGGAACAAATAGAAGTCATATTATTAAGGGCATTTATCATGCAATACAAGTGACTTACTAATGTATTGTGATTGTCCATATTGCCTCCTTTGCTAGCCTGATTCATTTTTCTATCACATTTTACACTGCTGGTATCTAGGGGTTATAGCCTATCACCACAGTGCAGCTATGAGGTGGAGCTGCTGTACATGTGTGCCTATGCACACTCCTAGGCTCCCAGCCACCAGAGAGGACAGCGCTTTTTCCTATAATGTGCAAGCACAACCGCCACTACTAGATTACAGGGTGGTTGTAGCACCTTGATCTGAGCAGTGTATAATAAGATGGAAAAATGAATCCAGCCAGCAAAGGAGGCAATATGGACAATCACAATTAGTAAGTTCCTTATTATAACTTTCTCTACATGATAAATGCCATTTGCTGAAGTGAGACAACCCCATTAATTAAAACATTCTACTATAGTTTCAGATGTTATTTTTGGCTAGATGCCAGGCAGAGTGAACTGCTACCCCTCCCAAACTCTGCTTTTGTGAGCTACTAGCACTTAGTAGTTTGGGGGCATTTTCTAGATCAGGGATCAGCAACCTTCGGCACTCCAGCTGCTGTGAAACTACAACTCCCAGCATGCAAACATGCTCAGCTGCTCTTCTAATTCCAATGGAAGTGAATGATCTGGGAGTAGTAGTTTGTGAACAGCTGGAGTGCCGGAGTTTCTTATCCCTGTTCTAGATCATGTACTCTTATTTGGATGCACTTTTTATGTGCATGAGTTTAAACTAAGAATGATCTGATCAATATCGAAATAAGAGTAAAAGGTCATATAATGAGTGGAATTTAATAGGTTTTATTATTTTTTTCCAGTTACACATAGGGAATTATTGCTACAAATTGACCTTTTCAATTGATTGTAAGAAAAAACAGTACATGTGACCTCTAGCCTTATACACAACTAGACTGACATTAAATACAGCAGTCGGCTTTTTCTTAAATTCAGAACATAATAATCTTCAGTCCAGGTCATATGAGTATACACAGCCAAGGCCTGACTCCCCTGCACCGTATTTTCAGCACTTTACAGTTTTAATATACGATTGTTCTGGAATTAAACATTATCTTGAAAGATTACAGTTTTACAGTATCATTTTCTGGATTTTAACATATCTTGGAGATTAAATAATACATTATGGTCTTAATCCATACTCATTTTACAACATTACAGCGTCCGAGAAAAATTCTGTGTCCAGACTTTGCTTATAATTTGCTTAAAAGTTACTGACCCGACAGGCTAGCTTAGATTAATTAGTTTATGTTTTGTTTTTTTTTAAACTCGCTTTATTGACAGATGATTGTACATAACAGAGCTGAATTAGCAGTACATCCAAAGTACAAACTTAATGCACAATCCATTTAGATACATATATAAGCAAGATATGCCTCTGTACAACATAAATAAAGGTCTGTTGGTAGACAATCAAAAAGAAGCCTATCTTTCATTGTCTCGTCAAAGCATAGAAACGAACATATGTTGAATACTTGAAGCTTGAAAAGAGAACAGGAAAATAAATACAGAACTGTTGCTCAGGTCACCGTATCGCTCAGCCCGTAATAATGAGAAACATCTCATATATATTTAAGTAGCAGAGGGTAAATGCAATTGCATGTGAGTTACTGTATATTGTGTTAAATGTCAACAACACCATCTCCCCCATACTTTATCGAATTTACCTGGGCATTTCCTATTCTTGTACACAATCCGCTCATACTGTATAACACTATTAACCAGCCCCTTCCACTGTGACACAGAAGGGCTGCCACTCCCCATCCATCGTAATACAATTGCCTTCCTTGCAAGGAACAAAGCTTCTCTTAGGAAAATCCTACTGTGATGAGGGAACATTTCTTCATCTAGCAAACCGACTATGCATACTTTAGGGTCCAAAGGTATTCTGACTTCTACAATTTCTGACAGAAGCTCAACGACTGCTGTCCAGAAAGAGGAGACAAAGTGACCTGACCATATTAAGTGCCAAAAGTCAGAGCAGTCTTTTGCGCATCTGTGACACCGTGAGTGAGTCAAAAACCCCATTCTGCGTAGACGCACTGGTGATAAGTAACTCCTCTGTCAAGTCAGGAATAAGTGATCGCCACTTCTGTATCACAGGCAATTGAGTCGATTTAATCTTGGTGCTAAGAAGGTAAGTATAAATGTTAGATACAATGCCTTTAGGTCCCTGCGTTTTTAGTATCCCAATAGGAGGAAATGTAGATATCAATGGGGTGGCGGTAAACTGGGTTTGAAGGGCATGCCGTAACTGTAAATAACAATAGAAATCCCTGTGTAAAATCTGGCATTTAGATTGCAGCTGTGCAAAAGAACAAACCCCGTTATCTATATAAAAATCCTTCAGTAGTAAAATGTCAAGTTGCTTCCAAAAACTAGGATCTTCTAGTTTCTGTAGTTCCTGAAAGATACGGTTATCCCATAACGGACTCTCTGCTATAGTGCTCTCAAAGCGGTGTAGTTTCTTTGTCGCTGTCCACACCTGCATCGCCACCCTATGAATAGGTAATAGACAATTAGGGAAAAGTTGCGGTTTTTCCAATACCTCCCAGAGAGATAGCGCTCCCAGATGCAACGCCAGCTGCGTTTCCGAGTTAGGTGCTCGAGCAGAAGGTAACCAATGCCTGACATATCACAATTGACCAGCCAAATAATATAGGTACAAATCAGGTAAGGACATGCCTCCCTGATCTCTAGGTCTCTCAAGGGTATCCAGTGACAGTTTCGGCCTAGTGGAACCCCAGACAAAGGAAGAGATCAGAGAGTTCATCTGATCAAAATATCTCTTAAGAATGACATATGGGGAGTGTTTTAAGATGTACAAACATTTTGGTAGAGTAATCATCTTAACCAGGTTAATACGCCCCGCCACAGACAAGGGAAGAGTGCTCCAAACTTTAAACTTATCCCGACAGTACTGCAATAGAATTAGTTTATGTTTAACGCCATTGCTGTAATCATTACAGACTTGATGTGATCATTAAAGTATAACTGTCAAATTTTTTTTTTTTTTACTATTGGATTTTGGTGATTAATATCACCTTGTTGGCCCTGTTTTAATTTCTGATTATTTAATAAATAACCCCTAAAAGCCACCTAAAAGTCCCCAGTATTGGCTATTGTTACCTGAGATAAAATCAGGTTGCTATGCTCCTTCCGTCTACCAGATGAGGACGGAGCACCGTGCACTGGGAACTGATAGTGAGTCAACATTGTAGGGAATGTATAAAAAGCCAGGTTCTTCCTGACAGGAGATAACAGTGCTGGGCTGTGTGTGTGAACTTCTCCACATGCCTGTGCTTGGCAGACACTCCCTTAGCAGTTCTGGACAATGTGGCTGCTCAGTGTATAAATGACAGCCTTATCTGATAAGAGGAGAGCTTGTAGGAGGACTACAGGCTTCAGCCAGACCTGGGAACTTCACTGCAAGATCCCCCTATACAGAGCTGGTCTTCACTAACTTCACTGCAGGCATCCTATGGATTAGCCTCAGGGCTGAGGGCAGCCATTTTAACAGAATAGTGAAATTGCAGTTTTATGCAGACTGGTTGCTAAGGGCTGAATCTTATTAAATGTGGGGTAAGTAAGTCTAATAGTTATTGATTCAGGAATATTATCATATTAGTAACTACATATATGAAAACTGAAATTGGGGTCTAAATGTGACAGTTATCCTTTAAAGGAGATTTGTCGAGACAGTTTAAAAACCTCAGTATTTGGCGAAGTCCAATTTTATATACACGTGAAGTGCTTGCCACTCCTATGTCACTACAGTGGCATGAAGACGTACAGGCATTGAGTGCAGGGTCGGCTGGGTGCGCGCTCCCACCGGCCCTTTTTCACCTACAATGTCTATTAATTGTGCTGCTTTTCTTTAACTTCTTCAGGACCGCCGTACGCAGGATTGCGTCCTGCGGGCGGTCCTGTTCTTCTGATCGGACGCGGCGGCGCGTCATCTCGCGAGACGCGAGACTTCCTGTGAACGCGCGCGCGTTCACAGCGTCGCGCGTCTGAAGAGTTGTACTACAGCCTGCCAGCGATGATCAATCGCTGGCAGGCTGTAGAAGATGCGATATAAGTCGCATCAAACAAATATATCAGACGCTGTTTTGTGAACAGCGTCTGATATACCTGCTACCTGGTCCTCTGGTGGTCCCATTTGCTGGGATCGACCACCAGAGGACCAGGTAACTATGTAAAGTTGCACCAAACACTACACTAACCCCCCACCCCCTCACCTATTAACCCCTTGATCACCACATCTAGACCCCTGATCACCCCCTGTCATTGATCACACCCCTTGTAAGGCTCCATTCAGACGTCCATATGTGTTTTGCGGATCCGTGGATTCACGGATCGCGGATCCGATCGCGGATCCGATCCGCAGATCCTCAAAACACGGACACCGGCAATGTGCTTTCCGCATTTTGCAGATCCGCACATTGCCAGAACTATATAGAAAATGCTTTTTCTTGTCCGCAATTGCGGACAAGAATAGGACATGTTCTATATTTTTGCGGAACGGAAGTGCAGACCCGGAAGTGCGGATCCGTAATTCCGGATCCGAGCGGGACAAAGTCTGTCCCCATAGAAATAAATGGGTCCGCAATTCCGTTCCGCAAACAGAATTTCGGACGTGTGAATGGGGCATAAGGGTCCCTTATCACCGCCAGTTAGTTAGCTACTTGTTAGGTAGCTAGCGCCCAGCCCACTGCACCGCAGTCACTGATTTTGGCAGAGATTTTTTCATCCACATTGACCGACGCGAATGAAAAAATCTGTGACGTTCATTTTTTTTTTTTTCAGCGCAGAGGCTGAACGGAAAAAAAAAATCTCATTACCCGTATGCTCAATATACGGAGAATCGCAGAAACTCCTAATGCTGGCCATATGTGTAATGATTGCGGAGACCCTCAAATGCCAGGGCAGTACAAAAACCCCACATGTGACCCCATTTTAGAAAGAAGACACCCCAAGGTATTCCGTGAGAGGTATGGTGAGTTCATGCAAATTTTTTTTTTTTTGTCACAAGTTAGTGGAATATGAGGCTTTGTAAAAAAAAAAAAAAAAAAAAAAATCAATTTCCGCTAACTTGTGCCAAATTTTTTTTGTTCTGTGAACTCGCCATGCCCCTCACGAATACCTGGGTGTCTTCTATCCACAATGGGGTCACATGTGAGGTATTATACTGCCCTGGCAATTTAGGGTCCTAAAGCGTGAGAATCCAAATGCGTAAAAATGGCCTGTGAAATCCTAAAGGTACTCATTGGTTTTAGGGCCCCTTTGCCATCTTGGCTGCAAAAAGTGTCACTTATGTGGTATCGCCGTACTCAGGAGAAGTAGGGCAATGTGTTTTAGGGTGTATTTTTACATATACCCATGCTGGGTGTGAGAAATATCGCTGTAAGCGACAACTTTTTAAATTTTTTATTCAAAGTTGTCAATTTACAGAGATATTTCTCTCAGCCAGCATGGGTATATGTAAAATACACCTCAAACTACATTGCTCTACCTGTCTGAGAGAGCTACCATGTGTGACACTTTTTGCAGCCAAGATGCAAAGGAGCCAAATTCAATGAGTACCTTTTAGGAAGGCATTTTACGCATTTTCTTCTCACGCTTTAGGGCCCCTAAAATGCCGAGGCAGTATAAATACCCCACATGTGACCCCATTTTGGAAAGAAGACACCCCAAGGTATTCGCTGAGGGGCATAATGAGTCCATGAAAAATTAAACTTTTTGTCAAAAGTTAGCGGAAAGGAGACTTTGTGAGAAAAACAATAAAAATCAATTTCCACTAACCTGTGCCAAAAAAATCTTCTATGAACTCGCTATGCCCCTCATGGAATACCTTGGGGTGTCTTCTTTCCAAAATGGGGTCACATGTGGGGTATTTCTACTGCCCTGGCATTTTAGGGGCCCCTAAAGCGTGAGAAGAAGTCTGGAATCCAAATGCGTAAAAATGTCCTGTGAAATCCTAAAGGTACTCATTGGTTTTAGGGCCCCTTTGTGCACCCAGGCTGCAAAAAAGTGGCACACATGTGGTATCGCCGTACTCAGGAGAAGTAGGGCAATGTGTTTTAGGGTGTATTTTTACATATACCCATACTGGGTGAGAGAAATATCTCTGTAAATTGACAACTTTGAATAACAAAATGTAAAAAGTTGTCGTTTACAGCGATATTTCTCACACGCAGCATGGGTATATGTAAAATACACCCTAAACACATTGCCCTACTCTCCTGAGTACGGCGATACCACATGAGTGACACTTTTGCAGCCTGAGTGCTAAAGGCCCTAAACCAATGAGTACCTTTAGGATTTCACAGGCCATTTTATGCATTTGGATTCTCACACTTAGGGGCCCCTAAAATGCCAGGGCAGTATAAATACCCCACAAGTGACCCCATTTTGGAAAGAAGACACCCCAAGGTATTCCATGAGGGCATGGTGAGTCCACAGAATTTTTATTTTTGGCACAAGTCAGCGGAAATTTTTTTTTTTTTTTTTTTATTTAGTTTTTTACAAAGTCTCATATTCCACTAACTTGTGACAAAAATCAAATTTTACATGAACTCACCATACCCCTCACAGAATACCTTAGGGTGTCTTCTTTCAAAATGAGGTCACATGTGGGTATTTATACTGTCCTGGCATTTTAGGGGCCCCTAAAGCGTGAGAAGAAGTCTGGAATCCAAATGCGTAAAATGCCCTGTGAAATCCTAAAGGTACTCATTGGTTTTAGGGCCCTTTGCACCCAGGCTGCAAAAAGTGGCACACATGTGGTATCGCCGTACTCAGGAGAAGTAGGGCAATGTGTTTTAGGGTGTATTTTTATATATACCCATACTTTGTGTGAGAAATATCTCTGTAACGACAACTTTTAAAATTTTTTTATACAAAGTTTGACAATTTACTGAGATTTCTCTCACCCAACATGGGTATATGTAAAAATACACCCCAAAACACATTGCCCTACTTCTCCTGAGTACGGCGATACCACATAAGTGAGACTTTTTTGCAGCCTGGATGCTAAAGGACCAAATTCAACGAGTACCTTTAGGTTTTATGGCGACTCATAGTTAGCCCGCCCAAAATGCCAGAACAGTAAACACACCCCACAAATGAACCCATTTCGGAAAGTAGACACCCCAAGGTATTCACTGAGGGGCATAGTGAGTCCGTCTGAGATTTTTTATTTTTTTTTTGCCAGAAGTTATCAGAAATTGAAACTGCCGAAAATTCACTTTTTTGCACCATAGTTTGTAAACGCTATAACTTTTACCCAAACCAATAAATATACACTTATTGGACTTTTTTTTTTATCAAAGACATGTAGAACAATACATTTAGAGAGAAATTTATATAGAAATGTAGTTTTTTTTTTAAAATTTTACAACAGAAAGTGAAAAATCTCATTTTTTTTGCAAAAATGTCGGTCATTTTGATTAATAGCAAAAAAAGTAAAAATGTCAGCAGCAATGAAATACCACCAAATGAAAGCTCTATTAGTGAGAAGAAAAGGAGGTAAAATTCATTTGGGTGGTAAGTTGTATGACGGAGCAATAAACGGTGAAAGTAGTGTAGTGCGGAATTGTAAAAAGTGGCCTGGTCATTAAGGGTGTTTAAGCTAGGGGGGCTGAAGCGGTTAATAGTGGGTGGAGTAAATCTGTGCCCCTATACTGAACTAAAGAACCATACACAAACATGCTGCCTTCCGACATGTTTCTCCGGTATACCGGCGTCTTCAGGGGATCGGGCCCAGTTATCTCCCAGGGAATTAAAGGATCCAGTGAGTTACAATCAAACCCATATGACTCTTTCTTCTGAAAATCTCCTGTGGGCAGCTAAACACTAAAATCTGGTCAATTCGGAATTGAGTGGGTAACTTCTGTTTTGCTTTGACCCCTCATACCGTACTGCTTTCTTTCTACCGCCTTTCTTACGATTAAATGCCTGATATATTAATCTGCAGGGAAGGCACGCATCATAGGCCGAGTTCACACTGCGCTTAGCCCTCTGCTGGGTTTCTGTCTATGAACACCTGAAAATGATATTCAAGCGTATGTCAAAATGGATGACTTCACAAAAGTGGCTTCACAAAAGTGGCAAAAGGAATCCAAAGGGTTCATCTTTACACTCCGTTTGACCTGCTTTCTGTTCATTGCCATCCTTTTTTGCCGGACAGTATCATGTAGGAGACAGAAATGAGTGGAAAGTAGGTTAAATGGATTCGAAAGATGAAGGCTTTGAACTCCATTTGCCTCATTGAAGCGAATTGATCTGTCACGGACCATTTCGATACTATTTTCAGGTATTGAAACGTATACCCCAGAGAGAAACCCAGCATATGGCTAAACGCAGTATGAACCAGCCTCCAGCACTGTATTAGAATGGCCGATGGACAATAAACACGTCCAGTGGGAGGAACAATAGCTGTCACAGTCATTCCACCCTCATTCATTTTCATGGATTATCGGCAGCACAGCCCTGATTACACAGGGAGGTGTGCTGCCGATAATTGTATATCTTTCATCCTGATGAAAGTTGAAAATCTGCAGACAAATTAGCGTTTTCTAGTTGATGGTCTGATCAGTGGCCTGATTATGCAGGTAAGTGATTGGGAAGGAGTGTTCCTGATAATTAGCCGGAAGTTGTTTGGTCTAATAGGGCCCTTTCTCTGTATTTTCTGTAAGGCCTCATGCACAGGAATGTATTTTGTTTCCGTGTCCGGCCCGTCTTTTTTGTGGATAGGATGTGGACCCATCCATATGTCCATTCCGTAGCCCCGCAAAAAATATAGAGCATGTCTTATTCTAGTCCATTTGGCAAACAAGGATAGGCATTATTACAATGGATTTGCAAAAAATATATGCAACACAAAAGTCATGCGTAAGTCATCTGTATTTTTTTCCGCTAAATACATACGGTCGTGTGCATGTAGCCTAATACACACTACAAAACCTGAGCTGCTGAATGCAAATGTTGGCATCTTACCTCCTAAAGTAGTTTACATGACGAGCAGCCAGATTCTTTCAAAACTGAGTGCAGCCACTATCTTCGCTTTAGGACTAGTCCACACTTTGATTTGGTCAGTGATTTAATCATGTGAGTTACATCAGCCTCGGCAACAACGTGGGCTAAGCATCGCAGTCAAAATCATATTAACTCATACATAAACTGTCTTATACTAAAAATGTCCTTCATTGCCTATAGCAACCAATCAGAGCTCATATGATTGACCAGTAGCAACATAGAAGCTTAGTTGTGATTGGTTGCTATATGCAACCTGATGAATATCAAGGCTAAGCTAACTGCCGCAACAGACAATGGCTCGCGTAGTTTGACGGTTAGGTTTCCACTCAAAACTATATCTAATATATAAAGCTCACGGTATGTATGTGTGTATGTTCGCTAAAAGAATCCTCACTGTCGCATTTACAATCACGAAATTTGGCACACGGTATATTAGGTTTCCGGGAAGGTTTTAGACCAGGTCTCAGTTCTCTAGCACATACCGTTCCTCAGATATTCCCAAAAACTGTATATTAGCCAATAGAAGCCTGGTCAAATTACCCTTATCAGCCAATAGAAGTTTGCAGGCCCTTAGTCTCCACATACACACAGTTTTACATCAGGTTTCCATAACAACCCAGCCATTTTTCTTCACTTCTGTAGGGCAGCTTTAAAGGGGCAGGGCGCTGTGGATGACACTGTTAAGGGAGCGGAGTGCTGTGGCAGTCACAGCTAAAGGGGCAGGTAGGGTGGATATTCAGGCCACCCTCAAAAAACAGACTTAAACCCCACCCCGGAGCCTGCTAAGTCACGCCCGACATAGTTAGGTAACGCCCACTCCGCAGCCGACAGGGATTGAAAAAATGAAGGTAAAAATCAACTTCTGTCAGCTGCAGGGGTGTTCAAAAGGACATCGTTGTGTCCGTCCAAGCCCTGTGCCGGACATAGGAAAGGGAGTCTGAAAGCTGGATTGTCCGGCCTAAAACTGGACCTCTAGCCACCCTAGGCGCAGGCAGCTGTGGAGGTCACAGTTAAGGAGCAGATTACTGTAGAGGCCACTGTTAAGGGGACGGGGTGTTGTGGAAATCACTGTTAAGGAGATGGCGTACTGTGGAGTTCTCTAATAAAGGGGCGGCTGCTGTGGAGGTCACTGTTTAAGAGGCTGACTGCTACGGAAGTCACTGTTAGGGGTGTGGAATGCTGTGAAGGTCCGTTTTAAAGGAGTGCGCTGCTGTGGAGGTCACTGTTTAGGGGGCGGATGCTGTGGAAGTCATTTTTAAAGGGGGGGGGGCGCTGTGGAGGTCCCTGTTAAGGGGCGGGGTGCTGTGCAGGTCACTGTTAAGGGGGCGGGGTGTTGTGGAGGTCACATTTTAAGGGAACGGATCTCTGTGGAGGTCACTATTAAGGGGGCGGGTTATTGTGGAAATCACTGTTAACGAGACTGGGGACTGTGAAGGTCACTAACAAAGAGGCGGTCGCTGTGGAGGTCACTGTTAAAGGGGTGGGGTTCTGTAGATGTCACTGTTATAGTGGATACTAGGGATGTCCCGATACCGATACTAGTATCGGTATCGGGACCGATACCGGCATTTTCACGAGTACTTGTACTCGTAAAAATGCCGCCGATACCACTGCCGATACCGGAAGTTCCGGTTCGGCAGCGGCTATATTCTGTTTCATTACCCCTAACTTACTGTGCCCGTGATTACTAACTATTAATGCGCAGTCCCTCCATGCTCCTGCCCCGCGCACCTTCTGTAATCCTAAAGTGGGCGGAGCGGGCAGGCGGGACATGAGGCACATGGAGGAACTGAGAGCTCAAGCTGCCCGATTCCTCCATGCGCCTCATGTCCCGCCTGCCCGCTCCGCCCACTTTATGATTACAGAAGGCGCGGGGTAGGAGCATGGAGGGACTGCGCATATAGTTAGTAATCACGGGCACAGTAAGTTAGGGTAATGAAACAGAATATAGCAGCTGCGGGACCGGTGTATGAGTCAAGCTGCACCGGCCCCCGCAAGTGTAATCTGGATGACACTAATGGGGGATCTGTGGATGACATGTATATAGCATAAGATGCTATATATGTGTCATCCACATAGCCTAACAGTGTCATCCACAGATCCCCATTACAGCCTCATACACAGATCCCCCCATAACAGTGATGTCCACAGGCCCCCCATAACAGTGATGTCCACAGGTCCCCCTCCCCCATAACAGTGATGTCCACAGGTCCCCCCATAACAGTGATGTCCACAGGTCCCCCCATAACGGTGGCGTCCATAGGTCCCCCATAACGGTGGCGTCCACAGGTCCCCCATAACGGTGCCATCCACAGATTCCCCATAACAGTGTCATCCACAGATCCCCCATAACGGTGCCATCCACAGATTCCCCATAACGGTGCCATCCACAGATCCCCCCGTAACAGTGCGTCATCCACAGATCCCCCATAACAGTGCGTCATCCACAGATCCCCCATAACAGTGTGTCATCCACAGATCCCCCCCATAACTGCGTCATCCACAGATCCCCCATAACGGTGACATCCACAGATCCTCCATAACAGTGCGTCATCCACAGATCCCCCCCATAACAGTGTGTCATCCACAGATCCCCCATAACGGTGACATCCACAGATCCTCCATAACAGTGTGTCCTCCACAGATCCCCCAAAAACAGATCCCCCTGGAGGCACATTGGTTTGAAAACGCTATTATATTCCCATTTATTAATTTATTAACACTTGTACAAAGGAAAAGAAAAGCCGTTGTCCATAGCAACCAAATTCCAGCTTTAATTGTTTTCATTGCTATCAGTAACTGCGCCGCTGTTTATATGAGGTATCGGTAATTGGTATCGGCGAGTACTTAAATAAAAGTATCGGTACTCGTACTCGGTCTTAAAAAAATGGTATCGGGACATCCCTAGTGGATACCATTGATATCTTTTAATGACACACGCAAACATCAAATTAAAGTGATGAAATATACCCGTGCGAAGCCGGATCCTTCTGCTAGTGTGTGTGTGTGTATGTGTATATATATATATATATATATTGTGGGGAGTCGCTCTGGTAGACAGCGGTGCGGGTGCAGTTTAGAGGCAAAACAAGGAGTCCAGATTGTGCATCAAACAGTGTTTTATTCACACTTGCACACCAGAAATGAAAACAGTCTCTTGGTGACAGTTCACACACAACAGAAATCATGTGGCAAAACCAAAAACAGGACAACACAGGGTCCAGTCACCTTGGGTGGTTTAAGTGCGGTTCACACCTAGCAGTCGGTTCAGCCGCAGGCGATTCCTCCTTCAGTTTGCAGGGAAACACCACCTTGCTGAGCTCCGTCCTCCAGCACAGAGAACTCCTCAGTCCTGTTAGCAGGCTCCAGGATAATCACACCCAGACACAGCTGATGGCTGTGTTTTATACCCAGCCCAAAACTCGGACTGGACCGTGGGGAGCAGCCACCCACCCTACTCTTTAGCTGCTCCCAGTAAGAGCCGGCCCGGATCGGCTTTGCAGCCATGCTATTTAAAAGGGTCAAACAGCACTAGCTGCTGCAGACAAAAACCCGGCTCTCACCTCACCGAGGCCAGCAACCTCGGTGACACGTACCTGCCATCGCAAATGACACCTTGCACCTTACCACATACCCCCTTTGTTCAACCCTGAGGGGTGAACACACGTGAAGGCAGTGGACGCGGGACAGGGCATCTGCGTTGCCCTGCAAGCGGCCTGCCCTGTGTTCCACGGAAAACTTGAAATTTTGAAGAGATAGGAACCACCTGGTGACCCGAGCATTCCTCTCCTTGGCCTGACTCATCCATTTGAGGGGAATGGTCGGTCACCAGACAGAACCTCCTCCCTAACAGGTAGTAGCGGAGAGATTCGAGTGCCCACTTGATAGCCAGGCACTCCCTCTCCACTATACTATATCTGGACTCGGCGGGACTGAGCTTACGGCTCAGGAAGACAACGGGATGTTCTTCCCGTTGACCTCCTGCGACAGTACCGCACCGAGGCCTACCTCCGAGGCGTCGGTTTGTACGACAAACTCCTTGTTGAAGTCGGGTGTCACCAAAACCGGGGACCCACACAGGGCCGACTTCAACGCGGAGAAAGCCTCCTCCGCCTTCTCACTCCAGCTAACCCTCCCAGACTTTCGCCCCTTCAACAGGTCTGTCAATGGCGCTGCTATTGTGGCAAAGTGGGGCACAAACCTCATGTAGTAACCTACAATCCCCAGGAACGACTTTACCTGCCTGGTGGTGACCGGTCGGGGCCAGTTACTGAATGGCCTCTACCTTAGTTACCTGAGGTTTGATGACTCCCCGCCCAATTACATATCCCAGATATTTTGTCTCCTCTAACCCTATGGAGCACTTCTTTGGGTTAGCGGTCAGTCCGGCTTTCCTCAGGGCATCCACTACCGCCTGCACCTTGGGTAAATGGCTTTCCCAGTCGGTGCTGTGGATGACTACATCATCTAAGTAGGCCGAGGCGTACCGACGATGTGGTCGCAGCACTATGTCCATTAACCTTTGGAAAGTGGCGGGGCGCCATGCAGGCCAAAGGGTAACACCTTGTAGTGATACAGGCCCTGCGGGGTAACAAATGCGGTTTTTCCTTAGCCGACTCCGTTAAGGGTACCTGCCAGTACCCTTTAGTGAGGTCCAGCACAGAAAAATAACGGGCTTGTCCTAAACTTTCAACCAACTCGTCTACTCGGGGCATGGGATACGCGTCAAACTTGGATACTTCATTTAACTTGCGAAAGTCGTTGCAGAACCGCAACGTCCCACCTGGCTTGGGTATTAGGACTATGGGACTGGCCCACTCACTTTTCGACTCCTCAATGACCTCGAGCTTCAACATTAACTGTACTTCCTCCGCGATGGCCCGCCGCCGAGCCTCGGGTACCCGGTATGGTTTTAACCGGATCTTGGCCTGAGGCTCAGTGACGATGTCATGTTGGATGAGAGACGTGCGGCCAGGGAGGTCCGAGAACACATCCGTGTTCCGACTGATGAACTCCCTGACTTCCTGAACTTGTTTGGAAGACAGGCTGTCTGCAATTTTTACCGTGGTTACTGCTTCACAGGCCTCGAACTGTGGGGCTGGACCCTTTTCACCTAGAAGCCCTGGCCGGGGGCTGTGGTCGTCGGCCGTGTCCCTATCTTTCCACGGCTTTAGTAAATTCACGTGGTACACCTGCTCCGGCTTGCGCCGCCTGGCTGGTGTACTTTGTAATTTACTTCCCTACTTTCTCGATCACCTCATAGGGGCCCTGCCACCTAGCTAGGAACTTGCTGTCAAGGGTGGGTACCAGAACCAACACCCGATCTCCCGGCTTGAAGCCCCGTACCCGAGCCTGACGATTGTACACCCTACTCTGGGCTTGTTGCGCTGCCTCCATATGCTCCCGGACCAGCGGCAACACCTTTTCCATCCGTTCCTGCATCTGGGTGACATACTCAATGACACTTTTGTGGGGGGACAGGCTGTTGTTCCCACGCTTCCTTGGCGATATCCAACAGGCCCCGAGGGTGTCTGCCATAAAGCAGTTCGAAGGGCGAGAACCCAGTAGAGGCCTGGGGCACCTCTCGCACTGCGAACATGAGATAGGGCAGAAGCAGGTCCCAGTCCTTCCCATCTCTAGACACCACCCTCTTTAACATATTTTTTAAAGTTTGGTTAAACCTCTCGACAAGACCGTCCGTTTGTGGATGGTAAACGGACGTCCGTAACTGCTTTATACGCAACAATTTACACAGTTCCCTCATTACTTTGGACATAAAAGGGGTCCCTTGGTCTGTCAGAACCTCTTTTGGCAGGCCCACACGGGAAAACATTTCCATTAACTCTTTGGCAATGAGTTTAGCTGAGGTATGTCGCAGAGGCACCGCCTCCGGATACCGAGTGGCATAGTCGAGAACTACCAGAATGTGTTGGTGGCCCCTGGCAGATTTTGGTACAGGCCCAATTAGATCCATAGCGATTCGCTCAAGCGGGACCTCAATAATTGGAAGCGGTACCAGAGGACTACGGAAATGTGGCTGGGGGCTAGTTATCTGACAGGTGGGACAGGACTTACAATAATTCTCTACCTCCTTGAACACACTGGGCCAATAAAACCGCTGCAGTATGCGGTCCTGGGTTTTCTGCCACCCCAGGTGTCCCCCAAGAACATGTTGGTGGGCAAGCTCCATGACAAGCCTGCGATACGCTGTGGGCACCACCAACTGTTCAACAGGCTCACCTCGGATTTGGTTCACCCGATACAACATATCCTGAAGGACAATGAATCGCGGAAACATTAATTCAGCCCCAGGTTTCTGGGGTTTACCATCAATTATTATGACACTTTCCCAGGCTCTGGTTAGGGTTTGGTCCCGGTGTTGTGCGGTCCCAAAATTTTCCCCGGAGACATTGAGGTCTGCCAACTCAGGTCCCGGTGGCAAGTCCTCCGTGTCTCCCACCATTACACTCAGTGGGGTTGTCTCCCCTCTATCACAGAAGTGGTGGTCACCCCTACCGCAGGCCCTTTGGACTCGGGCTCCCAGGGCTCTGGCCTCCCACAGGAACCAGGCCACTCTGCTAGGGTTACCCCTGTCTCAGGGCTATTAGTCACTTTCACCTCAGGCCATAGTGACGGAAAACCAGGAAGTCTCTTCCAATTATTAGTTCATACGGTAGCTTGGCGGAGATCGCCACTTCACAAGTCCATGTGCCGGCCGCCGTGGACAGAGACATTACAGCCGTGGGATAGTCCTTTAAGTCTCCGTGTATGCACACCACCCCAACTTTCCGGCCCGTATACTGGGAGGGCTGTACCAGGGCAGCACTTACCAGGGTTACTAGGCTCCTGAGTCCAGCAGCGCCACTGCAAGATTATCACCGACTTGCACCTGGCACAGATGACGATTGTCTAGGGTCTCGGGGTGCCGGTCGCACACAGTCTCCGGGCATACATGGAAGCCCGGTACCCATAATTGGTCTCCATGGGTTCTCCCCACTGTGGACAGTCGGCCCTCACATGGCCAGGCTCGTGACACCGCCAGCAGACTATCGGGGCCGGGTCTACAGGGGGTACACCCGAGCAGGTTTCTCGGGTACCAGTCGTCGGGACTGGATGGGAGACCTCCGGGGTTTGACCGGCCCCCTCCCAACAACACCTCCTTTCAAGGTTTTGTGGCCTCATAGCGCTCGACCAGGTCGACCATGTCCAAGGCATTAGTGGGTGACACCTGGCCGATCCAGTGCTGCAGGGGGTACGGCAAGGCCCTCCAGAAGATGTCAGCCAGCAGACGGTCCAGCATAGCAGCCGGACTTAGAACCTCAGGCTGCAGCCACTTTTGCAACCTGTGCAGCAACTCATAATACTGCGGCCTGGCGGGTTCAGCCGTATTAAAGTTCCACTGGTGGACCCGCTGAGCCCGGACTAACACGTTCACCCCCAGTCTTGCCAGGATCTCACCTTTCACGGTCGGGTAGTCAGCGGCTTGGTCATCTGGGAGGTCAAAAATACTTGCTGGGGTCCAGACGCCAGGAACGGAGCGACGACCTCTGCCCACTGTTCTCGGGTAATTTCTCCCTCACGGCCACCTTCTCGAACACCGCCAGATAGGTCTCCACATCATCCGAGGGGGTCATCTTAGGGATCGCGGCACGGACAGCTTTCCGGGCATCGTGGGCGCGGTGGGACGCTCCTGCCGCTTGCAACGCCATCACGTGCTGTAGCAGTAGCTGGTTGGTCTCCCGCTGCTGCACGTTAGCCTCTATGAGGGCTTTCACAGCCGCCTCCATTTTGTCGGGGATCACAGGCTGCAACTTTGCCGGCTTAATATAGGACATTCACTTCTGCTCAGAAAAACAAAGTTCGGCGTTCACGCCAGCCTCACTGCGCATGCCCGCATCCGACACCAAATGTGGGGAGTCGCTCTGGTAGACAGCGGTGCGGGTGCAGTTTAGAGGCAAAACAAGGAGTCCAGATTGTGCATCAAACAGTGTTTTATTCACACTTGCACACCAGAAATGAAAACAGTCTCTTGGTGACAGTTCACACACAACAGAAATCATGTGGCAAAACCAAAAACAGGCCAACACAGGGTCCAGTCACCTTGGGTGGTTTAAGTGCGGTTCACACCTAGCAGTCGGTTCAGCCGCAGGCGATTCCTCCTTCAGTTTGCAGGGAAACACCACCTTGCTGAGCTCCGTCCTCCAGCACAGAGAACTCCTCAGTCCTGTTAGCAGGCTCCAGGATAATCACACCCAGACACAGCTGATGGCTGTGTTTTATACCCAGCCCAAAACTCGGACTGGACCGTGGGGAGCAGCCACCCACCCTACTCTTTAGCTGCTCCCAGTAAGAGCCGGCCCGGATCGGCTTTGCAGCCATGCTATTTAAAAGGGTCAAACAGCACTAGCTGCTGCAGACAAAAACCCGTCTCTCACCTCACCGAGGCCAGCAACCTCGGTGACACGTACCTGCCATCGCAAATGACACCTTGCACCTTACCACAATATATATATATATATATACACACACAGTATCTCACAAAAGTTAGTACACCTCTCACATTTTTGTAAATATTTTATTATATCTTTTCATAGGACAACACTGAAGATATGACACTTTGATACAATGTAAAGTAGTCTGTGTACAGCCTGTAGAACAGTGTAAATTTGGTGTTCCCTCAAAATAACTCAACACACAGCGATTAATGTCTAAACCGCTGGCAACAAAAGTGAGTACACCCCAAGTGAAAATGGCCAAATTGTGCCCAGTTAACCATTTCCCTCCCCAATGTCATGTGACTCGTTAGTGTTACAAGGTCTCAGGTATGATTGGGGAGCAGGTGTATTAACTTTTGTGTAATCGCTTGCACACTCTCTCATACTGGTCACTGGAAGATCAACATAGCACATCATGGTGAAGAACTCTCTGTGGATCTCAAAAAAAGAATTGTTGCTCTATATAAAGATGGCCTAGGCTATAAGAAGATTGCCAACATCCTGAAACTGAGCTGCAGCACAGTGGCCAAGACCATACAGCGGTTTAACAAGACAGGTTCCACTCAGAACAGGGCTCGCCATGGTTAACCAAAGAAGTTGAGTGCACGTGCTCAGTCATATCCAGAGGTTGTCTTTTCAAAATAGACATAGGAGTGCTGCCAGCATTGCTGCAGAGGTAAAGGGGGGGTCAGCCTGTCAGTGCTCAGACCATATGCTGAACACTGCATCAATTTGGTCTGCATGGCTGTCATCCCAGAAGGAAGCCTCTTCTAAAGATTATGCACAAGAAAGCTGGCAAACAGTTTGCTGAAGACAAGCAGACTAAGAACTTGGATTACTGGAACCATGTCCTGTGGTCTGATGAGACCAAGGTAAACTTATTTGGTTCAGATGGTGTCAAGCGTGTGTGGCCGCAACCAGGTGAGGAGTACAAAGACAAATGTGTCTTGCCTGCAGTCTAGCATGGTGGTGGAAGTGTTATGGTTTGGGGCTGCATGAATGCTGTGGGGAGCTACAGTCCATTGAGGGAACCATGAATGCCAACATGTACTGTGACATACTGAAGCAGAGCAGGATCCCCTCCCTTCATAAACTAGGCCACAGGGCAGTATTCCAACATGATAACGACCCCAAACACACCTCCAAGATGACCACTGCCTTGCTAAAGAAACTAAGGGTAAAGGTGCTGAACTGGCCAAGCATGTCTCCAGATCTAAAACCTATTGAGCACCTGTGGGACATCCTCAAACAGAAAGTGGAGGAGCGCAAGGTCTCTAACATCCACCAGCTCCGTGTTGTCGTCATCGAGGAGTGAAAGAGGGTTCCAGTGGCAACCGGTGAAGCTCTAGTGAACTCCATGCCCAAGAGAGTTAAGGCAATGCTGGAAAATAATGGTGGCCACACAAAATACTAACACATTGGGCACAATTATCAATTAGGGGTGTTAACGGTGGTTTAGACATTAATGGCTGTGTGTTTAGTTATTTTGAGGGCACAACAAATTTACACTGTACACTGACTGCTTTACCTTGTATAAAAGTGTCATATCATCAGTGTTGTCCCATGAAAAGATTATAATAGAATATCTACAAAAATGTGAGGGGTGTACTCACTTTCGTGAGATACTGTATTTGTACAATAAAACATGGTTGAGCGTCTTCATACGGCAGAGGAGGCATATGCATTTATGTGTGTACAGAAAGTGCAAGCGAGACAGAACAGTTTTAAATTTCGTCATCATCCGCTAGCACTAGTGATGATGAGCCACAGCAAAATCGGACAAGATGAGACCTTGAGCCTAGCCCTAGCGCCATTGACCCTGAATGGACGCCCACAGAGTCATATGCTCTGTCTGTTTCAGAATTTAATCTTGTCACAGGCATGTGTTGGTTATGGGGTTTAGGGAGGTAGAATTTTAAAAAAATCTTCTTATCAGAACAAATGATAAACTTGATGGTTGAGGAGACCAATTTATATGCTGCTCAATTCATCGCCACTCACCCCACCTCATATTACGTCAAGACTGGCGTATGGTACCCTATTGTTGTGGTGGACATTTCAAAAATTTGGGACCTCTTTCTAAATATGGCTCTTATAAAAAAAAAAAAAAAAAACACTGTAATATCTTATTGGACATCAAAAGTGTTGTACTATACGCACACGTACAGGGAAGTAATGACACGACAGCGATTTGAGACAATGCCGCGATTTCTTCATTTTGCTGACATCACACAGTGCCCCCCCCCCCCATGTGATGACCCCAGCCATGACACGCTATATAATTAGGCCCCTTTTAAATTATTTAAATGAAAAATGTAAAGAGGCCTACACCCCAGAAACAAATATTAAAGCGGAGGAGTCACTTTTTTAAGGCAGGCTTCAATTTTGGCAATATATGCCAAGGAAAAAGGTACGATTTGGGCTAAAAATATATATAAGCTCTGTGAGAGCTACACCTATACATTTAGAGTGTATGAGGGCAAAGATTCACAGTTTTGCCCTCCTAAATACCCCCTTCCCTCAATGTGGCAGGTAAAATGGTTTTGGATTTATTGCACCCTCTTTTAGATAAGGGGTACCACTTGTACGTCAACAATTATTACACCAGCATACCCCTTTTCAGGTGCCTTTCAGTCAGAAAGACAGTGGCATGTGGCACCATACGCCGCAATCAAAGAGGCCTGCCCAAGCCTTATGTCAACCAAAAACTTTGCAATGGGGGCATCCTACTTGTAAAATGTCAAAAATGGGTTACAAATCGTGGGGTGATTTTCTCCTGCTACTCTTTCTGACAATGAAAAACTTGGCCCAAAGTGACATTTTCTTGTAAAATATGTTATTTTTCTTTTTCAGAGCCAAGGTTTTTAAATTCTATGAAAAGCATGTTGAGTGAAAGTGCTCACTACACCCCTTAAAAAATTCCTTGGGGGTGTAGTTTCCAAAATTGAGTCACTTTATGGGGGTCTCCACTGTGGGGTACCTCAGGGTGCTTTCAAATGCGACAAAGGGCCTGAAAATTATTTAATTGAACCTGCCCTCCAAAAGCCGTGTTGTTCTCTATCTTTTCTGAGCTCTGCCATGTGCCCATACAGCAGTCAACAACCACCCTGTAAACTGCAGAATCAGGTTAATAGATATTGAGTTTTGTTTGGCTGTTAACCCTTGCTATGTTGCAGAAAAAAAATTGATTAAAATGGAAGATGGGTGTTTGTTCTGAAATGGGGTAATTTATGGGTGGTTTCTATTATATAATTCCCTTAAAGTCACTTCATATCTGAACTGGTCCTTTAAAAAGTGGGTTTTGGATATATCTTTAAAAATGAAAAATTTCATCTAAAGTTGTAAAACATCAAACATGTTAGAAACACGCCACAGTGTTTGGGGTCTGGAGCAGTCCCACCCATTTAGGCCACGTTTATTTTTGTGATTCTTGTTTTATATGTATTGAATGTGCCATTGCATATGGCTGGTAAACATTCTGTTGCACCTGGAAGCCGGTGTCACATGGTCTGTTGTAGGTGTAGCTTGCGGCCTCATGTGTTCCCCATTGCATTGTTGGTCCTGCAGTGCAGGTGAGTGGGATGGGGCTGTAGGCTGCTTAATACCTGTTCAGACCTTGTTCACACACCATAGGTAGTCTAGTGGTAGGACCCCATGTCATGCTGAGATACCGTGTAGTGGTGCCTAAAGGGGCTCCGATATGTTCCTGATTGGAAATATTGGCGAATCTCTCAGCTTTTAACACCAGAGTGAGGGATTAGCCAGTGTTGTCAGTTGCTTATCCATGTGGTGCATCTTTTTTCTGTGAGTTAAACATCAAACATCCCAAAAAATAAATAAAATAAAATTAGATTTAAAAACCGATGGCGACATAAATTAGACAAGTAGAAAAACATATCAACTCAAATTAACGACTAGCATGAACTACAATTTGTCACGAGAAAACAATCTCAGAATGGCTTGGATAAGTAAAAGCGTTCCAAAGTTCTTACCACATAAAGTGACACGTGTCAAATTTGCAAAAATCAACCTGGTCATGAAGTTGCAAAATGGCCTGATCATTTAGGGATTAAAGGGGGTTTTCCGAGATTCTGATATTGATAACCTATCCTCATCAATATCAGAGTGGCAGGAGATATGACACCTGGGAACCCCGCTGATCATCTGTTTTTGAAGAAACCGCTGCGCTCACCAGAGCTTCTCACAACTTACCAAGCACAGTACTGAATAGAACTGAGCTGCAAGTAGGCCATGTGACTGATGAACGTAATGTCACTAGCCTAGGAAGAGGCTGCAGTGGTCATCACGGCTTCAAACAGGAGAGCAGAGCGGGAGCCGGCCTTAAACAGCTGTGTACGACCACCGCCTATCTGAGAGACTTTCAGCTCCCATGCAGGGGCGTCCGCTCCTGCTCTGCTCTCCTGTTTACTCCAATTTTGGCTTGACAAAGGTCTATATGTGACTGAAAAGTTGCTTGAAGGAATATGGATTTTGATACTTGCTGAGACCGATCTGCATTTGTTATGTGGATTAACCCTTTAGTTATCTAATAAATGTAACCTCCTTTGCATCATGACCTGAGCCGCGAAATTATTTTTATTAACAATCTGCTGAATAGCTCTTTTTGTGAGCACTTTTGAATCACAAGATGTATGGTACCATTGTTATTTCGACTGTTTTAAGGCTAGGTCATCAATTTCGGAATTTCAGACAACCCCTTTATTTGTCCCCATGCAGACAAGAGCTCTATCTTTCGATAATACAGTAATTAACACTTCCAATCCCGGCTTTTAAGGATGACATACATCCACAGATGGCCAGATGTTTTCTTTCCTTGATGACGGTTTCATTTTCAATATTGGCAATTTAAAAGATTTCTCTCTAAATGTGAACTGCTTAATGAGAATTAATGTCCTCATCCTTCAGTGTTTTGGTGACCTTGTCTGCTTCTGGACGGACTGATATGAGGTGGGCATCCATCAATCCGCATTGTACATGTGTATAAACACTAGCCACACTCTGTAATGATGAATTAACTTAATGTACTGAGTCTGCTATCCTTCAGTATTTAATCATGGTGATATTCAGCATATTAACACCCGCATTTATATTCAGACATATCTTCTGTCCGGCTATAGTTATGTGTATCAGAGTGGTTTTAGCCAAGGACACGGCAGGAATATGTTATTTTCAGCTGCCATAGGTGTAACCTTGGCGTGTCTGTACTTGGGTGGGAAGTGGTGTACAAGGAGCCCACAGCTGAAGGATATGATATAAGGTTAGGGCTGCAGTGAGCTTGTGCAGTGTTAGACCAATTCATTTTTCACACGAAATAAAAAAAAACAACGTTGCATTAATTTAATACGATTCATCACAATTCCAACCCCCGCAGCTCTATCTGTAAACGGGTTATCGAGGAATTTGATATTGATGACCTATCCTTATTATAGGTTATCAATATCTGATCGATAAGGGTCAGACACTCCTGGGAACCCCATCAATCAGCTCTGTGTGAGTGCTTAGGCCTCTTCCTAGGCCAGAGACATCACCGTACATTGGTCACATGGCCTAGACACAATTCAGTTGCATTCAAGTGAATAGAGCTGAGCTGCTATACCAAGCACAGCTACTATGCAGTGGACGGCACTGTGCTTGGTAAGGGTCCATTCAGACGTCCATAGTGTTTTGCGGACCGCAAAACGCTGACGCCTCACATCGCCGGCAAGAATAGGACATGCTCTGTTTTTTTTCCGGAGCTGCGGTCCAGAAATGTGGATGCGGACAGCACACTGTGTGCTGTCCGCATCCTTTCTGTCCTCATTTAAAATGAATGGTTCCGCAATGGATCCGGACCCATTCTACGGACGTCTGAATGGACCCATAGGCTGCGTTCACATCAGTGTACAGCCTTTCCGTTCTCCTTCTCCGTTATAGGAGCAGGAGAACAGAAAGGACGGATCTCGCACATAACTGAGCCGAATGGAGACTACGGACCCCATAGACTATAACGGGGTCCGTTAGGTTACAGCTCAGAGAAGGAATTTTGAAGTGGAGACCAAAGTTGTGCATGCAGGACTTTTTTCTGTGCTTCAAAAATCTCCCTCTGAGCGGAAACGTAACGGACCCATTATAGTGTATGGAATCCATAGGCTCCATTCGGGAGTTATGTGCCAAATCAGTCCTTTCTGTTCTTTAGCTCCTATAACGGAGCAGCAGAATGGAAAGGCTGAATGCTTATGTGAACTGAGCCTAAGCTGTAAAGAGACCACAGCGCTAACTGTAGCTCTGGTGAGCGCAGCAACCTCTTCAAACAGTTGATCAGTGCTGGTGCTTGGATTCCGACCTCCGCTGATCTAATATTGATGACCCGTTTTGAGGATAGGTCGTCAATATCTAATTCCTGGATAACTCCTTTAAGCTGTTCTCACTCCTTAGGTTTCTAAGTGAGAGATAAGCATAGAGATTGCAAATAACAAATAATGAGGTCTTGGAGAAAAGGCTTCTGAAAAGCAAAGCTGGATTCTGATTGGTCGACTAAGTCAATGACTAGAGACAATATGTAATTTATTACGGTATAGGCTATGTATTTCACTAACATACTTTGTAATATTATGCAGGCTGGTTATCAAATTACTCAGCAAAGACTTCCAATAGCGGTAAATGGAATTCTTACATATCGCTATCAAGAAGGAACATCATGGAATCAGATGGTAACTAAGTGCGTGCGGATCAAACAGGTCCAGCTTGAGCAGGACAGTGGCAAGAGCCTCCATGATGATGTGATGCACCAGACGCTCATTGACTTGAATAGAGCTGGTAAGTACCTGCAGTGGGTAATGATCCTGTATTTACAGTATTGGATAGTGCTGGCTAGCCAGGGCTCCGGCGCTCCCCATACTCGCATGTGTATCCTTCATATTCCTTGGTTTCTACTTGTGAAGAGTTTGTAAGTGTTACATGTACAGTATTAGTTCTGGGTATGTCCCCATGGGTCAGAATTGCTGCATATTTTCTGCCTGGATTTGCAGAAGAAAAATCAGAAGGGGAATACAGTACCAGGACAGGAGATGAGTGTACCCGCTGCCATGGTGAGGCGTCCCTGCTCCGCCAGCAGGTCACAGTTTAATTGCATCTTCTGATGTTGTGCTGAGGCGACTCCCAGGCTTTGATGATCATATATGTATTGGTGGTGCTAGCAGTACAGAGAAAAATTGGCAAGCCTAGTCATGTGAGCTGCAGAATGGGAGCTGCATATTTTAAATTTTTTTCCCAACTGCAAAAATTCCTATTTGATGCGTATTTCTTGATTGGATGTGCTGTGAAATTATCTACGTAAAATTTGATGTATTTGAATATTTATGGCATATTGATAGTATACACCATAAATGTCCAATAGGTGCGGGTCTCACCTCCCATCTCAAGAATGGGGTGCCACCGTGAATGGAGAGCCCACTCCGCAGCAGTGAATGAAGAAAGCACCACTCACAATGGCCCCAATTCCAGAGATAGGATCCTCGCGATATGCCTTAAATGTCCCAGATATCCCTTATGCAGCGTTGAGTAGCAATCCTTCCAACATTCCTCATTATACCAGTGACAATGGTCCTAAAGGTTTATGTCTAGGGACCTGTATGGCCTTGTAAGACAATAGAGCAGGTTTGGGGATTTTCTGGGAGCTGGTTATGGCCTACAATAACAAATATGCACAAACTCATCATCTAAATGCCGCATCAATGTATTCTTGTCTTCCTCCTGTCTATTTAGACTGTAAAAAAAAAAGGTGTCAGGACGTTGAGCAAATAACCTCTGCAGCGAATGGCTGGCTGAAGTAGTCACGCATTGGTACAGCACAAAATCACTGCAGAGATGTAAACCCTACAGGGGATGGTCCGCTTTGGAGTGGCACAAAGATTTATAATATGTTGTGTGATATCGGCCCCTTGTAGGTTGTAATTCTTCTGCAAATATAAATGCTTTTCATAAATGCATTCAAGGATCTCTAAACATATGAGATTATCTCTCATATTGAAATGATAGCTGGAATTAAACCTCCTCAATGTGTCCCAGGAGATCATTCAGTCGCCCAGCCCCTTCAGTACTTTTTGTCTGTTGTAAAACTAGCCATATATATGAGATAACTGTCTACTGAGCACGTGCACACCAGGCAGCTATGCCTCCTGTCCATCCCCCACACCCCCGTCCCATCACACATGGCCGAGTATGCATGTGTTTTCAATAGGGAGAGAAGTAAGCCACTGCCAGACATCTACGGCAGCAGTTTCTCTCCCCGAAAACAAAAGGATCAGTCAGTTTGAAATTCAACTGCCTAATTCTTTTCTCCCCGACTGACCCTGGTGAAATTGTCGAGTTTATCTAGTGCACCTCTAATTTAGCCAACGTAACACAACTGACTGCCCCGGTGGCCATCCCCTCTGTCCTGTCTGCAGGAGGGCACAGCTACACCGTGACATGTCGCAGTAATGTCGTGCAACATTTTTTATAATGACAGGCTATAGTGCTGCACTGTGACACAACAGTCACACGAAAATCCAACTTGGATAGATTTTTGTGCGAATGTCGTGTCGCAGTCGCGCATGTTGTAGTGCGACACCATAGACTATCATTATAAAAAATGTTGTGCGACATTACTCTGACAAATAGTCACACTACAAATGTCATGTAGCCCTATTCTTAAAAACAATGGTAGACTGTGGGATTTTTTTTGTCCTATTTTGTCTGCTTTCATGGACCAACAGCCCCCATACAATTAAACAGTCCTGACCAAAATCTGTCAGATAATTTGTTGGTGTAATACAGGCCTAACGGCCATGTTTTGGGGAGTCCAGACAAAAATCAAAGAGATTAGCATTAGATTAAAGCCTGTATTACACGCGATTGTTGGGGCAACCATCAGTTACGAGAATTTGAATGAACGCATGTTAGAGCTGTATTACACCAGCAGATTATCTGAAAGATTTTCTGACCAGTCATTGGTCAAATGGCCATTTACACACACAGATCTTTTGTTATGCACACCAACTATTGGTCTGATTGGACAGAAAGTGGTCAGATAATCTGTTGATGTAATACAGGCCTTGGCGATCATCTGGCAGGTTAATATCCGCTGATTGCCCAATGAACTAGCAAACGCTCGATCATCGGGCAATCCAAATCTTTAGACTGGTTTAAAATGATCATAATCTGCTGCTGGCAAACAACTAGACAGCATGGGGATGAGCGATGGTATATGGATTGCTCCTCCCCACGCTGGGTAGGAGAACGCTGCATGTAATAGCAGCGGTCTCCTCTGCTAGCGAGCAGGCGATTGCCGGAAGGAACGCTTCGAATCGGGCTGTCTAATACAGCCTTTACCCATTCCTCCTTAGGATTGTACAAGACTGTTTCCGGAGCTGCAGAAAATCCTGCAGTCTGACAAACCATGTAGGCAAGATTACCTCCGGTTTATTTTCACCATTCATTTACGGTTCCTGTAATAAAAATAAAAAAATCTATTTTTTTTTATCTCTCGTTTTGCTCTTTGCATATTGCAATACATGTCTTGCTTCTCCTTGAGTGGTACAGCATATTGTTATGATGGAGAAACACGAGGAAGCCGCCATGTTCAATAAAATGCAGCTAAGGCACATTAAATCCAAACGGAGACACTAGGATTACCTTTCCGAGGATCACAGGACTGCTGTGTTTATGGGGTCATTATAATGTACTGGAGTCTGAAGAATCTGCCATGCAGCATAGCCTCCTATTAATTAAATCAGAAATATTCTCCCATCACCTCCTTCAGCCTGCACTGAGGAAGATTACAGGTTTGCGTGGCTTATAAGCTTATCCTAGAGAGGAGACGGGGGTACTTCTTAGATTCTCTGCAGCTCTGATGACTGTGGTAATCGCAAACATATTGCTTTATACCCAAGATGATGGCTTCCTAATAAAGTGGATAGTTGTTGCTCTTTGTTTTAAGATGTTCATTTTGTGGCCTGTTAGAACTACATATTCATGTTTGGTTATATATTTGCACATTGCTGTTTGTGTTTTTTAATGGGTTTCCAATATTTTTTAATCTCCCCCACTCTGCACTCCTACTATCTAGCAACTTTCAGAATTGCTCATAGTTTAAATGTGGCCGTGTGATTTCATCTTGTGCCAGTGACACAATAGTCAGAACATTATGTATGGCTTGTCGTTGGTGGGGTTGGTCCAGTGTACTTCCTACAGCGCATTCGTGGTACCATCATCAGTGTACAGTTATGCACATGCTCAGTAGCTTTCTAAGGTCAGGGTGCATGCATGAAACAGAGAAAGCTATAATGAGGGTGGAAGGGGGAGAGCAAGAATTTAATATGATAACAGGCAGGGAGGGATCTAATGCAGGGGAGGTGGTGGGAGAAGACGAGGGGTGGATTGGCCACTCACCTTACTGGGAAATTTCCCGGGGGGCTGTCTAGACCCTCCTGACGGCTGGGCAGTGGACGATTTTGGTGATGTATTTTGTGCTGTTGGCAGCAGTATTTTGTGATGGACTGTGGTAATTGGCTCTGTTGGGGTGGTATAATGTGCCAAAATATGGTACTGCTGCCCCCGCCTGCTTGCGTTGGCCCTCCCATCCATAAATTTGGACCCGTCTATAAAACGGGGTTAATTTTAGTATTTTTTCCAGGGCCACTTTAAAGGGGTTATCCAATTTCAAGAACCCCCCCCCCCCCATTTGCCGGGCCCCTCACTGGTAATATACTTACCCCGCTCCCGGCGCCGCTCATGGTCCCCACACCGCCGCTGCTGCTTCTCCCTGTACACGGATGAAAACATCCGGTGTTGGGGGGAGCAGCCAATGGCAGACGGGGACGAGCCTCCCTAGCATCACCCGCGATGCTAGGGAGGCTCATCCCTGCCTTCCATTGGCTGCTCCCCCCTGACACCGGATGTTTTCATCTTTGTGCAGGGAGAAGCAGCAGCGGCGATACGGTGACCGAGAGAGGGGTAAATATATTACCGCTGAGGGGTCCGGCACATGTGGGAGAGGGGGGGGGTTCTTGAAATTGGATAACCCATTTAAGCTCCCAGAAGGCGGTAATGTGCAGACAACTAGGGACTATGAGAAATGCAGTTTTTAAGCTGCTGCAGAACCTCTCTTGGGATGTAAATAGGACACAGAAGCTGCAAATCATTGGATAGTATGTACTGTAGCATGATTTTGATTCAAAAAGCTATATCATAGATTTTGCCTCTGACTACTGTTACCAATAAAATATATTGCAAGGGAAAGTTTTTTCTCGGATTCCTGTAAAATTCCTTCCCAGAATGCGGATGAAGCAGATATTAGGTCATCAGGGGTCACTGGATAAATTCAGCTCTAAAGCCTGCAGATAAAAATATATTAAATATTGATTAGTATAAAAAGAAAAAGATAGTGAACGGTGAGGTGTGGTGGCCCTCTAAGGGTTTCTGTCACCAGATTTTGGCCTCATAAGCTGTTTGACATTAGCTATGGGCCAATGTCAGACCAACCTAATAATGTAAATCTAATGGCCCTCTGACCTGTCATAACGCTAAAAAACGATTTTATATCATATGCAAATTAGCCTCTAGGAGCAGGGAGGGCGTTGCCCCTCTTCTTCTGATTGACAGTGCCGGGCAGTGCAGCTCTCGTGCCTCCGGCACTTTCTTCATGCCGAAATCCCACGCCTGCGTCGTCCGCTTGTGTATTCGGCGCAGTGAGCTGAGGACAGCAGACCAGCATCCTCAGCTCACTGCGCCTGTGCCGAATACACAAGCTGACGGCGCAGGCACGGGATTTCGGCATTAAGACAGTGCCGGAGGCAGGAGAGCTGCGCTGCCCTGCACTGTCAATCAGAGGAAGAGAGGCGTGGCCGCAGGTGGGAACACGGAGCCTCTAGGAGCAGGGGCAATGCCCTCCCTGCTTCTAGAGGCTAATTTGCATATGATGTATGTGACAGAACCCCTGTTTTAGGAATGCCCAGCCGGTTGTATTTCATCTGCTGTTCGTGTAGTTAGCCCTATTTTCGCCCTTTACATGTACATAACCACCCCCTCTGCCTGTGACGCAATTAGTAAACAGAATGGACATTGCCTGTGACGCGATTAATGAGCACAATGGGCCATTGTAACTTGAAGAGGCACCCAGCAGGGCTTGGTCGTTGACCGCATAGAACTATGCCCGGCCCCTTAATCCAATCATCTCCAGGATAGAGAGGAGAGAGGTTACTGTTCATGTTGGGGTGGGATATAACTGGCTGTAGGATGATTGGTCACTGTATGTTGTGCGCCTGTCCTCTATCAGGTCCCCGGGGGAGTAGCCCTTGCTGGAGGACTTGCATAAAAGGCTAAGCTGTGGCCATCAATAAAGCGATCGTTTTACCCCTTCTTGAAGTCTTGGCTCTTGTTTGGGGGGATTGGGAGCTAGAATCACCACACCTTTGGATTTACTTGGATTTTTGGGAGACGCGGTACAGATTTACTCAGCGGGAGTGTGAGAAATCCATAACAATATAAAATCGTTTTTTAGCGTTATGACAGGTCAGAGGGGCATTTGATTTACATTATTAGATTGGTCTGACATTGGCCCATAGCTAATGTCAGACAGCTTATGAGGCCAAAATCTGGTGACAGAAACCCTTTAAATGGTCACTGCTTTCAACCAACTTTGCATATTTGCATAAATCAATAGTAGAGGTAAGTATAAGAAAATTTATAATACATCTTATCAGGAAAAAAGCTTCTTTCTCTACTTACTAGATTCCTTTCCAAACACCCCCACCCCTGTCACAAACTGTCCGCTTACTTTGGATTCACTGCTAAATCTGTCTTGGGAGACTTTCAGCTCACTAAGGGATCCGATTATACGCTACTTATAGAAGTTTATACAGAGGGAAGAGAAAGAAGGAGCCAACAAAGACATACACAGGCATGCTGTAGGTGCTTTATAGTCTCACAGCCACTCAATTCATATTATTACTGCTCAGTGCTTCTCTATAATGTCTTCCATGCATCGGTTACTTCTCTGCATATGAGAGAGAATGGTAGGAAAGCAAAATCTCCTGTTCTCTGTGTACTGTGTATGGGAGACATCACAGCAGCTAGTGTTATTTACTAGCTCAGAGACATCTTTGAATTAGAGAGAGAGACTGCAGAGGGGAAACCTGGTAAAAATGGTATATACATATCATATAGTGTTATATATA
Source organism: Bufotes viridis (assembly GCA_033119425.1). Lineage (NCBI taxonomy): Eukaryota > Metazoa > Chordata > Amphibia > Anura > Bufonidae > Bufotes > Bufotes viridis. Next base: position 478,381,837 of record CM065589.1, on the reverse strand, counting down.
GTGTTATGTCTTTTGTACACACACGACAGCTAATTTTGAAAAATTTCCTGAAGCAAAAGATACATTTTTAATGCTGTGGGTAGCAATTAATTTTTTTTTAAACATTAACAACATCAAATATCAGATTGGCATGAGGCCAACACCCATCAGCTGTTCAGGAGTAGCTCTGGCTCCAGAAATACACAGCTCTGTCCGTTGTGTAGTGGACAGCTGGTTACTGCAGAGCTATTTCCATTAAAGTGAAGCTACGTCCGAACAGCTGATCAGTGGGGTTGCAGGTTGTTAGACCCTTGCTAATCTGATATTGATTACATTATCCTAGGAAAAAGTCATCAGTTGTTGAATCCGGAGAACCCAGTTTTATTTTTATTTTGTCTTTTGTTTTATTTGAGCTTTAAAGGGGTTATCCAAGACTATAAAATGCTCCCCCATATGCAGGGTCCCTCACATTGAAAATACTTACCTGGCTCTCCGCGTCCTGCCTCCCTAGTGTCACCCGCAATGCTAGAGAGGCTCGTCTGCCTTTGGCTGTTGCCCCCACACCCCACCCCATCCGTGCACGGGGAGAAGCAGCGGTGGCGGGGACCAGGAGCGGGGAGCCAGGTAAGTATATTCAATTTGAGGGACCCAGCATATGGGGGAGCATTTTACAGTCTTGAATAACCCCTTTAAATTAGAGAGCTGGCCTGACTAATATTGCACAGAACAGGACTGAGCAGTCTCTCAATAAAAATACATGCAATGTGCTAAAAAAAGGTGCCTGTAGTCTTTAAGCTATCTACTGTAGTTTCAAGTCTCCTTTCCTTTAGGTTCAACATTGAGGTGACAAAGTTGGCCCCGAACATTAGCCTTACATTTTGTAGTTTAGCATGGCCTAATGGGGGGGCAAATCTTCATTTTAGGAAAAGTCAATTACATCACTGAGACTTATGTTTTTCCTGACAGGAATTGGACTTATGGAAATTGTAATGGAACCTGATATGACTTGTGGACTTGAAGCTGCAGCAGCTGTGCGGGAACTTCAGCTAATCTTGCAGGCTCTCGGAACAAGTCACGCAAACATGTCAGGTAATGTATTATGATATTGTGTTCATTTCTGTTTTGTCAGTTTTCTATGTTTTTATAGCTCTTACAGCTACAATAGTTTTTATGCAGTGCAGAGGCACAGACAGAAACCCACAGAAGCACTTCCGACTCCGTGCCTCTGTTCCGCACCGCATCGGATCTCCCAGATTGCAGACCCATTCAAGTAAATGGGCCCACATCCTTGATGTGGTGTGCATACAGCCGGTCCCTGTACATTACGCACCCACTGTTTTTCGGGCCGCAATATGGGCACTGACCTGCTACAGTTATGTTCATGAGGCCTAAACAGGAGGTGGAACTTGGTGCTGTATTCCTGATGTGAGCCGCTGATATTAGTGATTTTTTAGATATTTCCTGAGCGTAGGCCATCTGTAGTAAAATCCTGGTCAGCCCCTTTTATGGGCAGATACTGGTCACATTGGCAGTCCCTGAAAATTCGTCTCTGTGGAGAAGGTCTGCTTATTGGAAGCTGCTTGATCATTTGTTTTAGATGGGTTTAGTGTAAAGGAATGACTGTGCTGCAGGGAAGATGACGGAGCTCATGGTGAACCAGTTGAAATCATTATAAGAGAAAAACTTAGCAGATCATTGTCTCTTTCATTCAGTCATCATGGAGATGACTAACCATGCAATGTAGTTTCAAGGAAATCCCAGATCTTGCTAGCTGCACTTGACGTAATGAAGGAGGTGTTTTGGGCCATCCCAAGCTTTTGTCAACCACCAACCTGTTGCCAAAGGCTGGTCATGAGCTGAGACTCTTTCTTTAATATACCATAAATTAATAAAAGAAGTTTAAACTGCAGCTTTCCAGTGTTGAGATTCTCTAAATGCTACTATTAAAATCAGTACAAAGCCATTATTGTTTTGGACACCTATAGAACTCTAAATATGTTGGTTTAGCTTTAGGTAATACAGGGATTCGAGGATAGGTGACCTACTTCTTTTTTAGGGCATAGAACAAGGGGTTGTATAAAACAAACAATCCCTTTAATATTCATTTTGTTTTGTTCCTATAACTGTTGCCTGTAAATAGCTTGTTCATTGCTAATAGCAAAATACAGAGGCGGTGGGGGAACGGCCTATCATGCTGTTTCATATGATTCAGATTTACTCGCTTGTAGTTACCTTAGAGTTATCAAGTGCATGATGAAATCAGACTTGGAGTGCATTATCTTTATTTTCTATTTTTCTATGGGACTCCCGCAAGTTTCTGTGCGTGCTCCGTTTTTGTGACTGACTAGCACAGTACTTAATTGGTTACTCTGTAGTGAATTTCCATCACTGCATGTTTTTCCATTTTCATATCTCCTGTTTGTCATTTTTAATTTACAGTTCTGGAATTACATTGACAGTAAGGCCATTAAACTGTCCCAGAAACCTGACAACTGTACAGTAACACACAGTGATGCTTGTCCTTGTATATTATGTAGATAATCTGCAATTCAGATAGTAACTATTAAGAAGAATCTGTTACCACATTTTGGGACCCGCCAGCAAATACTCGTATAGCCATGAGACCCCTGGTTTTAAAGATGTAATTATATTAGATGTATTTCTGGTGCAGATTGACACACAAAGGTCCTTTAGTCATAGAAAATGGTCTAAATGTAAGGCAGCTAGGAAGCCGTTGTACGTTTCGAAACGGTGGTGGATCCGCCGAACTTACGTTGAGGCCGGCGCCACTACATGACTTTTGTGGATTCACCGCCAGCGCATGGCCTTATTAAGACCCACGTCAAAAAACACTGGTAGTAATAAATGTGCCCCTATATTATTATTCCTCATCTTCTTATATTTTATTCTTCTCCAGAAGTCTGCAATTAATACAGACCGAACCGCTTAACATTTAGACTCCGCTCAAACTGTGTTTCTAAGCTCCCGGCAGGGAGAGGTGTGCTATGTATTTTTGGAGTCGATCGAATTTCTAGTTTTTAATAAATTTACGTTTAAAAATAAATAAAAAATTCCCATAGAAATGAATGGCAGAATTCTGCAATTAATACTGCATTTCAAAGCTCTCAGTGCTAAGGAGGCGTGCTGTGTATTTTTGGAATCCGTAGGATAGGTTGTTTTTGTTAAATTTACATTTAAAAACTAAAAAGAAAACAAAGAAATACAATTATTCTGAAGAGCACACCGAACTATGGCTCAGTCTGCTATGACCACCTAGCTGCAGTACTTTAGTGCTGAGCCACGCCGCCTGCACTGATCACATGATGGTGACGTCACCCCAGGTCCTTCGGCTTTTCAACAGTTCGGGTTCGTTGAAGCCGCCCCTTATGGATTCCATATGCCGGGATAGTCCGCGGTAGTGCAATCCATAACGGGATGCGGCAATTACCACAACCCGAACGCCAAACTATTTTTTAAAGTTCGCTCATCTCTAGTCATGCCCCTTTCTTTTGACACCTCGCCCCTATTGCTCAGCCAGGGCAAGTAGTAACATGGGTAGAAAAGCATCTAAAACAGATTAATAAATGTTGTACAAAGCATGTCCACCAGATTTTTTGTCCACATTGTTCCAGAATTCTGGCAAATTCTGGTTAATAAATCTCTCCCAGTGTTTGTATAAGGCCCAAATTGGTTATGAAATCGTTTAAGGGAAACGTGTTATTCTACAAAGGGAAATCTATGGACTCCACTTACCAGAGATGAAGATTTCTTAGTAGTCTTACTACTTTTGTACTATTTAGGGACACATATTATTACAAATATTATAATATATTTTGTCCCCTCATAAAGGTGTGTCAGGTTCCCTTTTTTCTATCGGACAGAATAGTGCAACATGCTTTGCCAGTCAGCCATCAAAACGCAGTAGAAACCTGGCAGCAAAGTGTGAACAGAGCCTTTTTTTTGTTGGAAAGGTATCCATCTGATGAATAGAAGAAAAGAACAAAACAGTTGGAAGCAAAAAAGCTTATAAATCAAAGGGTTATTGAAAGTGCATGTAAGAGATTATTTCAATAACATCAGCTTTGTATTCATAAATGCCGTGTTGTACATTGTGGCCTGTAAGCTGCACTTTCCGGTATATTGTACTTCTCTGCATCTGCTCTTATACATTCATTCCATTATGCTTCTAAGACAGGCTTACCTTTCAGGTTTCTAGACCTCTTTTCTCCATTTCCTTACATTTACTGCCTAATATTTCTAGCACGTATAAATGTTAAGAGGAAGATGATGGAGTCTGACGCATCATAGCTGTCTGCTACATAAAGAGGATGAGAACAGGTGGCTATTGATTCGAATTTTAGGTTCTAATCCTCAAAGCTAGGAAACTTTGGGGCGCATTTATAAAATCTTAATAAGCTCTTGCGCTGGCTGTGGATCTCTATAGTTACGTAGAGGCGCTGGCCTCTACATAACTTCGACGTATCCACCTCCGATTCTAAATGTAAGACTGCTTCCTTGCTGTCTTACATTTAGACAATTTTCTACACCTAAACCAGACGTAGAAAATAATGAATGAGACAGGCCTGCGACCAGTCCCCGCCCTCACCACACGCCCTTTTTTAGACCTGGGTTGAGCGGTGGAAGAAGTTGCAGATTCATCCGCAACAAAAGTGGTGTAAGAATACTAAAAAAATCTTCATAAAGGACCCCCTTTATTTTTTATGTTGCGATTTGCTATACTGTCCATAATCCAGTTTTATTTATTTTTTGTTTAAAAGGAGTCTGTCGCCAACTTTTCATGTTTTACACTGCTTATATTGCGTTCTTGCACATGCACACACAATAATAACGGTACCTTTCTTCTTTTGATCCGGTCCTGTAAAGCTGCATAAACGAGGTTATAGTGGTATGCAAATGAGGGCTCACAAGTGCTCAGGGGCGGTGTTCTTGCTGCAAGTGACAAGGCACCTCTGCGTTTTGCGCACCTAACTCCTCCCCAGTGTATCGTCTGGCCAGCCCTTTCATGATGTGTGTACACAGTTCACCACTGGGCATCGGCTTCATTTGTAGCTACTGGCGTGAAATTGGCAAAGATGGAAGATGCGAAACGGGAAGAGACAGCAGTGGCAATATGGTTATCGGAGTGCGCATGCCCAGGCCCAGTGGTAAACTGTGCTTGCATGAGATCTCGGGAACTGGAGAGGATGATGTAACATCATGAAAGGGCTGGCCAGACGATATACTGGGTAGGACTTAGGTGCGCAAAACACCGAGGAGCTTGGGCACTCACAGCTAGAACTCCACCCCTGGGCAATAGCGGGGCCTCATTTGCATACTATTATAACCTCATTTTTGCAGCTTTACAGAATCAGACGAAAACAAGAAAGGTACCGTTATTATCGTATGTGTGCAAGAACGCAATATAAGCAGTGTAAAACATGAAAAGTTGGTGACAGACTCCCTTTAAACATTTGGGTATACTGCACCAAAATTCTACAACAAAGTACAATACAATTCATGTAAATGGTTTTTCAAAAAATCTATTCATGCAGAGCAGAACAAAATCTTCATGGATTTCCGAGCATGCTATGGATTTTATAACCTACAGCTTGCTTTGTTATGTGTGGGTTTGTTCCACATTTCTGGCGGATTTACTCCACACTTTTATCAGAGGTTAGATCAATGTAAAACCATTTGAAAGTCCTCGTTATTACATGCTGATTTACAGCAGTGTTTCAGAGGGTCCGCAATATGAGAACCTAGCCAAAAAGTTCTCACTTCAGGGAGAATGATGAACAACTACTGCAGATGCACCAAATGAAAACCTTTGGTGCTGGTACATTTTGTAAAAATTAAAGGAAATGTGTCACCAAAAATGTTTTCTGCCAGGTAACCCTTTCACTACCGGATGTTTTTCAGTTTTTGCATTTTCATTTTTCTTCCCTATCTTCCTTAAACCATAACATTTTTATATTTCCGTTCACATAGCTATATGATTGTTTGCTGGCCAAGTTGTACTTTTTAATGCCACCATTAATTATGGCATAAAATGTAGTGGGAAGCAGTAAAAAAGATCCAAATGGGGTGGAATTGGAAAGAAAACGCAATTCCTCCACCGTTTTACGGGTTTTGTTCCCACAGCGTTTTGTTTGTGGCAAAACTGATCCATGCCCTGCATTCTCTGGGTCAGTACGTTTGCCATAATACCCCATATGTATAGGTTTTTTATGTCTAAATAGTGTAAAAATACATTTAAACTTTGAGAATTTTTTTTTCTTCTTACATCACCATATTCTGACTCCCATAACTTTTTATGCTTATGTCTACTGAGCTGTTTAGGGGCTCATTTTTTGCGGGACAATCCGTAGTTTTTATTGATACCATTTTGGAGTGTGTGTGACTTTTTGATCACATTTTATTACATTTTTTGGGTAAGAGAAGCAATGAAAAAATGGCAAATCGACCATTTTGACCCCTTTCTCCATTACGCCATTCGCCGTATCGGAATTTTTTATTAATATTATAATAGTATGGGCGTTTTCAGTCGCAGTGATACCCATGATGTTTATATTTATTGCTATTTAGGTATTTATTTTTCAATTATTATTATTCAATTATTATTATAATTATTATTAATTTATTTAATAAATATTTCATTTTGTACTATCGGGGATTTTTAAAATGGGGTTTGTACTGAAAATTATCCTGGCCTAAGAATTGCAGCATGAACACTATCAGCCTTGTCAGTGAGGCTCATAGTGTTCAGCGCAACTACCGATGCCCTCATTGGCCGCAAGGGGTGTCGTTAGGTTTTTGCGCATTTATATGCCGTGATCAAATGAGCCTTTAATTATCGCAATCGGCATTATTGCCGGTTACGGTAATTAGCTGCAGATCTCTGATGTTTGCTGCAAGTGCGAGCAGGCGCCATGCTCCCACATCGCTCCAGCTCCGTACGGCGCTGGTACTGAAAGGGTTAAAATTAATAAAAACACATATCTTTTTTTTCTAATCTGTTTTTATTTTCTTATTTCAGATTTATTTATTCTTTTCTTTCACAATGGACAGGAGGGGACCTCATTGACTTCTAAGGGAGAGTTTTCTAGGCTTGCTCTGTGACCTGTGCAGATGTCATTGTACAAGGAAGAATAGATAAGCTCTGACATTAACCTATTGTGAACGGTGGATCCTGTCTTATCTGTCATTCTAATGCTGCCTGTAATCATATCACCTCTTTGTATAGATAAGCAGATAACTGCACTAAAGCAATCTGTACAGACCAAAAAGTAGCGCCTATTATTAGGCTTAGTGTCTAATGTAACAACTGCAGGATTTTATGGTTTTTGATATTGACATGGAAAATTAACCTCTTAAGGACACAGGACGTACCCGTACGTCCTGTGTCCTGTCCCTAAATATGGCCCCAGCTCATTCTTCATGCGGGCGCCTTAGCCGTGGGTGTTCTCACGGTTCTTGTAGCAGACACCCACGGCTAATGTCCGCGACCGGCAGCAATGTCGATCATGGACATTTAACCCCTCAGATGCCGTGGTCAGTCCTGACCACGGCATCTGAGTGCGCACAAACCGAAAGATCGGAGGAGCCGGAGCGCTCCTGTAGTAGCCTGGGTTTCTGTGAATGAAACCCAGGCTGCTCTGTAGTATTTCCTATGGAGCCTTGCCTGTAATAGGCTCCATAGGAAATATGCGATTTTTTTCATACATTCCAATGCTACTGCATTGGAATGTATGATAATCGCAATCAGATGATTGTATGTTATAGTTCCCTATAAGAACAATATAAAAGTGTAAAAAAAAGTTTAATAAATAAATAAAAAAACATAAAAGTTCTAATCACCCCGCTTTTGCCAAAATAAAAATAAAAAAAATACACATCATTGGTGTTGCAATGTGTGAAAACGCCCATATTATAAAAATATTTAAAAAAAACTCCCCATATGTCAAACAGCAAAATGGAAAAAAGCGTCCAAATGGTGGATTTGCCATTTTTGGTCGCTTTATTTTCCACAACATTTTTTTTATGAAAGGTGATCAAAAAGTCATACACATCCCAGAATGGTATCAATAGATAAGATTACGATGCAAAGAATGAGCCCTCATACAGCTCCGTACATATTATTACAAAAAAGTTATAGGGGTCAAAACATGGTGACAAAAAAGTAAAACTGATTTTTTTTCCCACTTTAGAATTTTTTTTCACTATCAAATTGCAAGAAAACCTATACATATAGGGTATTGCCAGATTCGTATTGCCTTGTATATTAAAAGTAACTATTCAGTTTTATCGCAAATCGAAGGTCGAAATTTAAAAACCCGCAAAACTGTGGTGGTAACTGTGGAATTTTTTTTTTGCAATTTCACCCCATTTGGAATTTTTTTCCCCCTTTCCACTACATCATATGCAATATTAAATGGTGGTGTTGGAAAGTACAACTTGTCTTGCAAAAAACAAGCCCGCATATGGCTATGTGAACCGAAAAAAAAAAGTTATGGCTCTGGGAAGGCAGGGAGTGCAAAAAACACCGCAAAAAATAAAAATCCTCTGGTCCTTAAGGGGTTAAAAACAATATAATCAAAAAGGATTTTAAAATATGTTAAACAAAAAAGCGTGATTTAAACAATAGGTAATCTTCCCAGGTTATAGCAGCTGATCCATGGTGGTTATAAAAAGTGGACCCGCTACACACAGCCAGCTTTTTCTTCAGAAAGAGCGGTCTTCATAAAACAACTCCATTAAGGTATTAAGGGACCTTCTTCTGGAAGCCTACTGTATAAACCATAAATAGACATCTATATTAAGATCCCTTTTCCTAATAATACAATTCCACTGATCTTCTAGAGGTAGATGTATCCTAAAGCTTCTGGATAAAAGACATGCATCAAGAAAGAGGGAATCTTATTAAAGCAGTGTAGGGCATAGTAGACAGTCTGATATATTAAAGCTTGTAAGGTATTGATTGAAGTCATGTATATTTATATTGTTAGCATTGTAGTATTTTGCTCTTCTATTTCCCTTTATATACTGTATAGGGCAACATTACTACATTTTTCCCAATGCCAACATTTTTTGCCCTGTCTGATCTTATGTTTAGGCTAATTTACCCCAGTACTGATGGTGACATCTAATATTCTTAATACTTAGGGTTACATTATTATGTATCAAATATTTCTCATCTGGTACCATGGTAGTCAGTGCCCCAAAAAAGTGCCTTTATAATTGTCGGCCATAGTAACCTCATATGGTTACTCACACAAATACTTCCATAGAGTATCAACCCATGCCTCTAAAAAAAAAACACCAGCTAGTCATACAATGTTTTCCTCATACAGAATAGTTTGTGTTGTTTTGAATTACGTGCTTCCATTTCCCAGTTGCACATCAATGGGAAAAGGCTATTGCCATTTACTGTAATTGTGTAATTTGTTACATATACCTGTTATTTATGCAATGGCTTTGTGAGCCGGGGGGAGGGGGCGGAGTACTACAATTAGACCTGCAAAAGTCAGCCATATGTTTGCTTATTGATTTTTCTGATTTATGTAGTATTGAGCAGACCTTAAGGTCCTTCCAAGACAGGGTGTGCTGTGAACCATTGCCCTTTATTACTGCAATTGTGATATAATTTTAATATTAAACCTTAAATAAATGGGTAGTCAATCTTTACAGGAGACTGTGCTGCGCCTGTGAATTGCCTAAAGTCTTCAAAGCATTTCTTATTATCTGTAGCAATGGAGCGTTGCTAAATTTGAAGATATAAATGTTGCAATAGAACATGTGACAAAAAGGAAATGCTTCATTGAACCTAAAAGCATCTGCTGCCACGTTAAAAATAATGTCTGGCCAATAATAACATTTGTTAAACGGGATAGGCTCAAGCCAGTCAGACCTTAATTTGAAGGCATGACCTCCACTCATTCTGAAGAGTGAACAGCTTCTAATTGCTCTAATTTCAAACTTGAGAACATAAGAGGAGGAAAATAAGGTCACAGTAACCATACGAGCAGAATGTTCCTTTTATAGTTTTCTTTTCAACTACATGGTTAGTAACCTAATTGAACTAGTGCCAATTTCAGACACTACAGTGTTCATTTGCTTATGGGCTGATTATAATACATACATTGTGGTCCAGAAGTCATATATTTCTGACAATTAGATGCACTTAGCCCCCAAAAATGAGACTCAAAGTTCAGTGCATCTTGTGTGTTGGTAGTCTTTAAGTAGATGTTTTTCAGTGTTCTGTTAGCTTGTAGAGATGGAATATATGTTGCACTGAGGTGGTTGGGAATGTCTTCTTAGAGAGTTCGGACAGGGTCATTTCTTCTGTCAGAATCGTGGTGACCAGGGATTTGGGGGAGTCTGGAAAGATAGCTTTCTGACCAAACCGTGAGTGTCTTCGATGAAAGAGGACCGGACCAGAGGCCACACATGCCTGAGAAACTAGCGCTCTACTACCCACCCTCTTGAGGAGAGTTAGTAGGCCCCCTGCTGTTGCTGCCAGGACGCTCTCGTTAAGAGATGCAGCCATATCAGCAGTACAAGACTTCTTATTGCTGAGGAGACAAGAGCAAAGGCTAGGTGTCCGGGTTTCCAAGCTACCCTGAAGCAACTTTTCCAAAGTGCTATCCTCTGCATCAAGAACCCCTTTCCTAATTCTAGTGAACGGACTTAGAAGGTCATTGCACAAATACACTAAGAATAACTACAGCTCTTGCCTGCATATACACACAGGCCTTCATTCATTAGCCCACAGGCCTACTCTGCTTAACCTCCTGAATTTAATATTGTCTTCTCGAATCTCCATTCTTACTATCAATGCTCCCACTTTGACAGTTTTCAGTCTTTTCTAAGGGCATCAACCTGATTTGTCTATGATGATGAGGTCTGCAGTTATATGCATCCAAGAGACACACCTTCTTCAAAGTGATTAGACTCAGATATAAGAAGTCCCCCAACATTTTTTTTGGCACTCCTACCAAAAAAAAGGGGGGGGGGGGTGTAGCCGTAGTTATAAAAGATTCTTTGGCATTCTTCTTACTTGAAGAAACTACAAGCTTTATTATATTGGTGTGTACTGTTAATACCATCCTATACACCATTTTAGTAATTGAAACTTCCAACACATGCCAAATTATATTTTTTTAGGTCTTTCTTTGAAATCCTCACCCCACATTCTAAAGGTATCATGCTGGGGGATTTTAAAATGACAATGTGGTCCTCAGTGGACTCCATCTCCTCCTCCTTATGGCCAAAACTCTTTGTCTCTTTAACCTTGGCCACCATCAAAATATAATAGTGATAGTGACACACAACAAACAGAAAGGGCTTTTACCTTTTTCTCCCACCCACATAAAACGTATACACGCATTGACTTTATCTTGGTCAATAAACTCAACTACCAGGCTTCTCTCCACTTCCATCAGTATGATGGTCAGACCACTCTCTAGTTCATACCCAGAAATCTGAAATGTACAACTTGTCCCCGTACTACTGGGGTCATTTATCAAGCTAGTGTAAAGGAGGACTGTCTTAGTTGCCCATAGCAACCAATCAGATTCCACCTTTCATTTTCCAAACAAGCTGTCAAAAATGAAAGGTGGAATTTGATTGCTTGCTATAGGCAACTAAGCCAGTTCTTCTTTACACCAGTTTGATAAATGACCCCATACGTGTGGAGACTCAACACTTTCATCCTACACTCTTCTAGTTACAACACTACTTCTACAACAACCCTAGAGAAATTATTTTGCATTAATAATAAAGGTTTGGTGTCTTCCTCAACTTTCTTTTCCCACAATGCATTTATGAGAGTCCATTTTTTTCAAGCAGCCTCCCTTGATAAAAGAGAAATAAATGAAATATTTGTATATATTCTAAGGTGGCTCAGTTCTCTACGTAATCTAAATAAATCCGATTTCTGCCCCCATACAGCCTAGAAAATAACAAATATACAAGCTCAACTACTCGAATCATATAAATATGACTTTGCATTATAGTGACTTAAAATATCCTACTGCTGGCAAGACAAAAAAACAGGTTCCCTATGACCCAAAAGTCTTCATACTTACAAATCCAGAATTCCTTTAATCATTGATCAAGACTACCACACAAAGAATGGCTAACATTAAATTATATAACGTCTTACAGGTCATCCACCCCACCCAAGAAGGAATAGATCAATTTCTAGATGGCTTGTGGCTCCCCTGTCTCACCAACAGTCAACGATCACAACTCTCTGCGCCCTTTATAGTAAAGTTATAGGAATCTGTTAGCCAAAACACCCTCCAAACTAGAGTAAGCGATGTATAGCCTAAGTAGTGCTGAGTCCGATTATTTTTATCTTCATACTGGCTTACTTTCAGACCCTGCGCTCTAACAAACAAGCAGTAAAATGCATTAAGAGGACTCCTGTGCTCATGCGAATAATAGAGAGGACTCAAACAGGAAGCGCCTCAATGCATCTTACTGTTGGTTTATGGGAGCGCTGTGTCAGAATGCAAGTGAGTAAGAAGATAAAAATGACAAAATCTGACTTAAATTATTCACCACTTACTCTAGATGGAAAGAGTGTTTCGGAGCTTTAAAATCCCCTTTAACGCTAATCGATCTATGGGTGGTCTGACAAATTATTAATATTATTATTATAAATAGTATAACAATAAAATCCCCCTTTTTGATCTGTTTATTTAATGATGTTGCCCAAGATTCTCCCTTTTCCAAAGAGATGCTATACATTTTGGTGGTCACTCTTCTTAAACTGGGTGAGCCCTCTGACCATCTGCAATCATTGCTAAATAGTGACCTTAAAATGTATGCCACCATTATTGCCTGAAGATTAACTTCTATGTTGCCTTCTCTAATATCATTAGATTACGTACATTTTGTGTAGAGCCGCCAGACCTCGGATGGTACCCCATGGTTTATTAACATTATATAGTTGATTGCAAAGAAGACGTTTGTAAGGGCACACTGGGGCTAAATATGGGTTGTATTGAACAAGTTCTGCTTCACAGGTCCCATGCTAACAGCAATATTCGCTTTGTATTTCTCTCCATATGTGCAAATCTACACTTTAGACACATTATCTTACCTATTTCATATACCCAATGCACACAACAGAAGTGCCTGTTATCGCCTTTGACTTGGTGACAGAGCCCTTAGCACAACTAATAAGACAGTGTAGTGACAGGAATACTTGAAGGCAGGAAGGAGAACAAAATTGGTCTGTTTGGCAACAATGTAATATTGGCTGTCCTTACATCTTTCTCATATACATTCTTATTTGCAATTGTATTTCTCTCCATATGTGCAAATCTACACTTTAGACACATTATCTTACCTATTTCATATACCCAATGGCACACAACAGAAGTGCCTGTTATCTCCTTTGACTTGGTGATAGACGCCTTAGCACAACTAATAAGACGGTGTAGTGACAGGAATACTTGAAGGCAGGAAGGAGAACAAAATTGGTCTGTTTGGCAACAATGTAATATTGGCTGTCCTCACATCTTTCTCATATACATTCTTACAGTATTTGCACTTTTCTGAAAAAATAAAATAAAATTAGGTTCCCATGGAAGTGAATATTCTCTTTTCCTTTACATGCCTTTTCTTTATGTGGTTCCCTTCCTCTCCCCCTTCACCTGTATCTGACATTTTAAGTGTAACCAGACCCTCGTGCCTTTGTTGTTGTTACCAGATGGGAGACTGACCTAGGTGCTGTGTTTTCCGGTTCCCAATGGGAATCAGTATTTCAAGAGGTTGGCCACTTTCTGGTTACTTAATATTACATTTGTTGAAATTCTACATTATTTTCTATATTTTATAAGATATGCCCCCTTGTTGGCCAAGTCTTGTGTGGTGGCCACACATGGTCCTGTCTCTAAAATGGCTGCATGTCCGGTGTGAATGGAGGAAACTGAGTGGTGTGTCTGTTCACCTGACCCTCCATCAGATTGCTATGAGTTTCCCCCATGCCATCAGTTTCCCCACTCCCGTCTTAGCCATCAGTTCCCAGCTATACCACTAATCAAATCAAATACTTACCTTTCCTGCTAGGGGCCCCACTGACACTCCACAGTTCTCCCATCCTCTTCTTCTCGCAATTCACTGGGACATAGTGCGCGCTAACGTGCACTACATCCTGAAGATGTGTGTACGTCAGAAGGACATTGCGGTGCCGGCGGGAGACCACGTAGCGGTGAGTAATAGCAAGCACTTCACTCACGCTCCGTTGTCACATGGTACAAACTAATCCTCGATGCAAAAAATTTGCATTGAGGATTTATTTTTTGTTAAGTTACTTGATTGATTCGAGTAATCGTTTCAGCTCTAGTAAGTGCCATGTAGTGATCTTACATTCACATTGGTCAAAACTAGCCAGAAAGTGGCCAACCGCTTTAAACTGAGCCGCAGAGCATCCCGATGTGTTAGTCATCTTCAAGCCACTAGACACCTTTTGTATAGGTAGTACATGACTCTCTACCCTTGCAAAGGTATATGCCAATTCTTCAGCCATATGCTAGAAATACCACAAAGAGATTGGAACTATTTTCCATATTTGATGGTAGTGAAATCCTGCACCCATTTTGGTCTACCATCCAAAACGTAATCCTGCCTTGGCTCTCTTCTATCTAGGATTATACCAGCTGTCGGTTACTGATGTTTATTTGATCTCTCGCATTCTTACAGTGACTAGGTCACATATAGCTAGAAAATGTAAAAGCTCTGTCCTTCCATCCATTCTTGAAATCATAAACTCTTTTCAACTTAGAGGACCTGTCACTACAAAATGCAGTGCAATCTGAAAGCACCATGCAGGAGGAGCTGAGCAGATATATATTTTTACAGGAAAAGATTCAGTAAAGCCTGTAATTTATACATTTGTATCTCAGCTTTTTTCACTTCCTGTGAATACCTATCAGAATAGGAGGGAGGGGTTATCAGTGACTGACAGCTATCTATGTATGCACACTTATGCATGTACACAATACTATCAATCACTGATAACACCTCTCTCCTTTGCCAATAGCTGTTCACAGGAAGTAAAAGTAAAAAAGCAGAGATATAAATGTATAAATTACAGGTTTTGCTGAATCATTTGCCACAAATATATATCTGCTCAGCTACTCCTGCTCTATAACTGGTGCTTTAAGATTGTATTGCATTTTAAGGTTTGTTCGATACCAAAATTTTGATTCGGTTTTAATACCATAAAAAAGTATTGTAATACTTGATACCATTCGATACTACGCGGAAAAAATAAAACACCAAACAAAGCCGCGTACATTCCGTATTATATGAAATATCCGGCCCCTAATAGAACAGTCCGATCTTATTTTTTGGGGGGACAAGGTGACTAAAAAAAATGGCAAATCGTGCAGGTTTTTTTTTTGTTTTGTTCTGTTACATCGTTCACCGCATAGGACATTTTTTTTATTATTTTAATAGTTTGGTCTTTTTTGGACATGGCGATATGTAATATATTTATTTATTTATTGTTTATATATTTTAGCCTTAAGGGCTACAACCTGGAATCTTTTAATCCCTTGTCCTATTTACCCTAATAGAGCTCTATTAGGGTGAATAGGACTTCACACTCTCCCTGCTGTCCTCTGCATAGTGCACACAGCAGCAGGGAGCTGACCATGGCAGCTAGGGCTTCAGTAGCATCCATCCAGTGCCATGGTAACTGATCAGAGCCCCAGGCTTACACTGCTGGGGCTCCGATCAGAAGCTGCCACTGCCAGCAATGAGGAGGAGGGGAGAGAGGACCCTGTGGCCACTGCCACCAATGATTTTAATACTGGGGGGAGGGGGCGCACTGTGCCACCAATGATTTTAATACTGGGGGGAGGGCGCACTGCACAACCAATGATAATTACCATTTAATACAGAGGAGGGTGCAGCTTCCCGCCAGCACCCGCCTCCTGGATTTGCATTAAACATTAACTTTCATTGGTGGCGCAGTGCGCCCACCCCTCTCTTCTCATTGGTGGCAGCAGCACAGGGGGAGGAAGAGAGTGCTTCCTTCTCCCCTGTGCTGCTGAGGAGAACAACTCCTTGTTCTCTGATACTAGACTGCGCAACAGCAAAGCCTAGTATCGAAAAAAGGCAAATCCCGGTATTGAGGGCGATACCAGACAAAGTATCAATTGGTTATCGAAAATTCAATAGCTGAAACAACCCTACTTACCACATTGAGAAGGGTGGATATCTATGCTTAGGAAGCTAATATAAATATTACTGCATTATTCACAGGCACATATAATATACATATAATTATAATAACATATAATTATAATAAAACCAGTAATATATGTTAGATTTCTAAGTATAGAAAAAGCATATTTCTCTATGTGGTAATGCTATAGCTTGGTAGTAAGTGGTTGGCCTTGCATGTAGATATCCTAAGTTTAATTCCCATGAGAGATTTATATATGTTGTTTTTTTCAATTTTTTCTCTCTCTCATTAACCCATAAAAAGGCTATAGCTTTGCTGTGTTGAGAATAGTGTTCTTTATGCTTAGAAACCTAAAACATATTACTGGTTTATTCTCAGGCACACTATGATTATAAAGAAAACAGCAATATGTATTAATTTTTTAAGTATAAAAACATTATTCTTAATATGATATGGCTATAGATGTTTATTATGGGTTAAATGAGGGAGAAAAAAAATCTGAAAGTCTCTCCCAATATTCAAACCTGGGATCTCTACATGCAAGGCTGACGAATTAGGTTGAGGCTACAGCCTTATCACATTAAGAACTGTGTTTTTTCTGTACCTGTAAAGTTAACACATGTTACTAGTTTCATTATAATCATATATTGTGCCTATGCATATGTAATATGTATATTAGCTTACTAAGTATATAAATTCACTCTCCTCAATGTAGTAAGGCTACAGTAAGTCGTATGTATAATTCGTACATGCTAGGACACAGCTCTGCCCTCAGCATACTGATGTTTAGTCCTGTCAACAAAGGGGAAGGGGAGTATGCAGACCACAGGTGGTGTTACAAAAGCACTGCTCCAAGGATTCAGGCCGTCCTCTGGTGCTCCAACCTGCTCCTTTGCATATGAATGAAAACACAGATATCACTGCAGCGTTTAGCATACTGACAAAAGAAAGATATTGTTTTAATCAGCATGATCAACCCTACCAGGAAACTTACTTGGTTTTACCACAAATCAAAATTTACTTTGACGTCACCCACAATTATACCATTTCTGATGTGTTACTTAAAGGGGTTGTCCGGGTTATTTTTTTTGTCCTTTGTATGTTTCTAACTAGGCAAATGTAAGGGCTATAACTATGCACTTACTTTATCTGCAGTGCTTTCTCAGATTTCACTGAGGGTCACATGACCTGTGATGTCAGCTTCTCTCTCTGCTCTGATGATCTTTCGTGCACAAGCCTGAAAGAGCAGATATGTGTCTGTACACTAGATGTCACTGTGCTTAGGATCCTCATCCTGCAGACACAGAGCTGACAGACTGGAGGAGTGCTGCAGAGCATTGCACAAGCACAGGTAGGGGGAAGATCCTGTATGTATCAGCAGTGTCATTGTACAGCTGGGACTTGTAGTCCTACACATACAACATGCTGCTGAGTCTTCCAGCAGTCAGACATGTCACTCAGGACAGCAGTTTTATTCACTCCCTTTGCAGAGCAAGAGGAGGGGCACAAATATTCATGAGGAAACTCCAGAGATTGTTGTTATTGCAGGTAAACAAAGCGCCTGAAGAGAATCGGTGAAATGAGGAAATATAATTACCTAAAACTTGCTTAGCTTAGTTATATTTTGCTGACCATCAGATTTACAATGCTATATCTTTTTTCATAACTCAGACAACTCCTTTAACTACTTTTTCAAGGTGAGCGACATTTGTATTTCTTTCTTTTCTGCTTTTTTTCATTTCAGAGGGCCAGTTAAGAGTTGATGCAAACATTTCTGTTCATCATCCTGGTGAACCGTATGGTGTGAGGACAGAGGTTAAGAACATAAACAGTGCACGCTTTCTCGCAAAAGCAATCGGTACTGTATCTGTTTTTCAGTTTTTTTATAATTTGCTTATGATTTGATACAAATTAATTTACTTTATTATTAGTGCTATTTTTCAATAATGCGCACTACACAGTTCTTTTTTCCGGTTCTAAAACCTAAACATAAGGGCCCTTGCACACGACCGTATGCCCTCCAAGACGTACGGTAGGTCAGTGGGCCATATGCCCCAGAGCGGCATTGATCATGTGCATGGGAGAACACAGCATCATAGATTGCAATGATACTGTGCACGACGGGCCGCCCGTGGGGCTATTGTCCCGCACTCGTAAGATCATATGAAGGTGGAACAGTAGTCCCGCAGGTGGCCCAGCGTGCACAGTATCATTGTAATCTATGATGCTGTGTGCTCCCATGCGCACGATCAATGCCGCTCTGGGACATATGGCCCGCTCACGGACCATATGTCTTGGAGGGCATACGGTCGTGTGCAAGGGGCCTAAGATTGTTATACTCTATAACTAGTGCTCTTTTATTCATACAGTTATTTCATGATTTTGCAGAAGAGCTGTTTCATCACATAATACTTTTGGGGTGATTTATTAAACACACAAGTCACATTAGTATATTCAATTTTTAAACAATGAAACTTCTGATAAACAGTTTTCTTCTTTTCACAAATGTTATGTCACATTTATCTTTTTCTTTTAGATTATGAAATTAAAAGGCAAACAGAAATACTTGACACTGGTGGAACGATTATGAATGAGACAAGGGCCTTTGACTACAAACTTGGGTAAGAAGTTTCTTGTCTTCAGTGTGCTTTTTACCAGGTTTCTGGTTCCCTCATCCTGATTAAAAACTGTCGGTGGGCACATAAAACATAATATAGTGACCTGTCAAAATTATTCTTTACGGTACCTTCACACTTGTGGTAGGACAGATCCGACAGGCTGTTCACCATGTCGGATCCGTCCTGCCGCTATTTCACCGTGCCACCGGACTGACGCTCCGTCCCCATTAACTATAATGGGAGCGGAGCGGAGTTACGGCGCAGTGCACGGAGAGAGGACGCCGGACTAAAAGTACTGCATGTCCGACGGCATCTCAAAATGGCGGCAGGACGGATCCGACAGAGTGAACAGCCTGTCGGATCCGTCCTGCCGCAAGTGTGAAAGTACCCTTAGTTGCCCGTTATTACTCATGATACTTCCCAAGCTGAACAGGGAAATGCACCTTACTGTGTTTTGACGTACCACTGAAAATATCATTAGGGTGGTCATTAAACATAGAACTCTTGAATTCTAAATCATAGGTGAGGAGAACTCCATGCATATAGGTGAGCTTGGAGGAATAAAAGAGATGTATAAAGACTATATGCTGAAAGGCTGTAGTTATAAACTCATTGAGATTAGCCCTGGCTCTGGTCTGTGGTGCATTTGGAGTAATGTATGGGCTATTTGAAGAAATCATTTTTGTGTTTTGGTGAGATAAGGGGAAGTGTGCAAGCTAGGAATTAAAATAGTTTTCCAGTGTGCGTGCACATCCGTTAAAGTGATTGTGCATGTAGCTGTAATTTTGTAATGCATTTCATTTACCTTTATTGCTCCTATCTGTTCTGTGCTGTGCTCACATGACCATGTCCATGCAGCTCTTTCTTATTTCCTGTGATGTTATGTCCATGGGCGTTTCAAACCAGCAACAAGGGCAGTGATAGGGGAGTGTCCATTTAACTAACTGGGTGGGAGGGGCTATACACTAGCTGGGCGTTGGTAGGAGGGCTTCTTTAGTTTTTCATAGCAACCAATCAGATTTCACCTTTCATTTTTCAGAGCCCCTTAGAAAAATAAAAGGTGGTTGCTATGGACAACTAAGCTAGTTTTCCTTTACACCAGCTTTGGTAAATGTTCCCCATTATCTGCTTTAAAAAGCAACTTTTTGTTAGACATGCCTGTCCACCATAATAATATAGGCTCCTTTTAGCTGCTATCCATGGTTGGGTGTCTTGAATTAGGGACCCCATTAGACGATTGTAAAATGTGGTTTTTAAATAGACAACCATTTTAACCATTTCATTACCAGCGCCTTACATGTGCGATAAGCAAACATGGCGCCCACGTGCAGCGGGCTTCTTAGCCGGCAGGTCTCTTCTGTTTCATACAGCAAAGACCTGCCGCTAATTACCGTGACCGTCAATAATGCCAATTGCGGTAATTAAAGCATTTAGATGCCGTGATCAAGTGAGATCACAGCATCTAAAGAGTCTTGCGCTTCCGGGAATCCTACCGACATCCCCTGTGGCCAATGGGGATGCCGGCAACTGGTTTTAATGCTCTGGGTCTTGTTGAAGAGACCTAGAGCATTCAAACCACAATTCTTATTTTGTCCACCAGATGGCAGGCCAACATAAGAAATGAGCAATAGATAGTAATAAAGTCATTTTAAAAATACATGATTGTTCAAAATAAACAATTTAAAAATTGATTTTTTATTCTCATATCTGAGCTTCAAAATTATTCAAAAATTAAAAAAAAATAAAAGTTTAAATCACCCCCCTTTCCGTATAATAAAAAATGAATACCTCAATAACACAAAATATACACATCATGGTTATCATCACGACCAAAAACGTACTACCAAAATATAAAAATATTTATCAAGAATGGCGTAACAGAAAATAGGGTCAAAATGGCCAATTTGCCATTTTTCATTGCTTCTCTTGCTCACAAAAATGTAATAAAATGTGATCAAAAAATCACACACACTCTAAAATGGTATCAATTTACTATAAAAAAAAAGTTATGGGGTCAGAATATGGTGATGTAAAAAAAAAATATATTGTTTTTCTAAGTTTACATTTATTTTTACACTATTTAGACATAAAAAACCTATTCATATGGGGTATCGTTGTAATCGTACTGACCCAGAGAATGAAGGGCATGGGTCAGTTTTGCTGCAAACTAGGGATGAGCGAATCGACTTAGGATGAAACATCCGAAGTCGATTCGCATAAAACGTTGTTTCAATACTGTACGGAATGAGTGCAACCGTACAGTAATAGAATATATTGGCTTCGATGAGCCGAAGTTATTACTTCGTAAAGTCTTGTTGGACTTTGCATAAAAACTTCAGAAATTGATTTATACTGTAAAAAACATTTCCCGACCTCTGGTTCGGTTCCAGCATAATAACTTCAGAAATTAATTTATACTGTAAAATAAAATTTCCCCAACTTGGGTTCGGTTCCATGGTACCACTTGGAACCGAACCCAAGTTCGGGAAATGTTTTTTTACAGTAAAAATAGATTTCTGAAGTTATGTGAAGTCTTATGAGACTTTGCGAAGTAATAACTTTGGCTCATCTGAGCCAATACATTCTAATACTGTATGGAGTGCTTCCTCCGTACAGTATTGGAACAAAGTTTTCTGAAACATCCGGAGTCGATTCGCTCATTCCTACTGCAAACGAAACTCTGTGGGTACAAAACCTGTAAAACGGTGGAGGAATTGCATTTTTTTCCAATTCCACCCCATTTGGAATTTTTTTACCGCTTCCCACTACATTGTATGCCGTAATTAATGGTGGCATCAGAAAGTACAACTTGTCCCGCAAAACATAAGCCCTCATACAGCTATGTGAACGGAAATTTAAAAAAGGTATGGCTCAAGGAAGATAGAGAAGAGAAATGAAAATGAAATAACCTCCGGCAATGAAGGGGTTAAGGTTGTAGCTCTTTATACATTAGCATTCATTTTATTATAAAATAATATAGACTTTTAAGTAGCCCAAAAGTTTGCTTTTGACAAGACCTAACATACTTTATTTCTGTTTTTAATATTTTATGTAAGTGTGACCATACCTATGAGGGACAAGGAAGGAAAGCAAGACTACAGGTTTGTATATTGCTTTATTATTACTTACAGTAAGTGCATAACTTTGTAAACACATGTATAGGAAATATACACCATTTATAGTGTTACATGCCGATACGGTTAAATACATTTTGCCTGATCTGTCTTAGGCTAGGTTCAAATTATGTTTTTGTCTTACGTTTAACGTATATGTATGTCTCAGATGCATGTCAACCTGCTGGGTTCATATCACACTTTGGCTCTGCGTTTAACGTCTACGTTTGGGGGGGGGGGGGGGGAAAGAATACAAAAGCGCAGTACACTATGTTTTTCCATCCTGCGGAGTCCATTTAAAAACAAATACGCTGTCATACATTTTTTATTTTATAATGGAATTCTGTGGTGACGGATGCCACTCTGTCATCAGTCAGAGGCATCTGTGTAAAGGGGTTTTCTGGGATTTTAATATTGTTGACCTATCCTCAGATCAGTGGCAACCCCCCTTCCAATCAGCTGGTTAAAGATAAGGCTGTGGTCCGTGCAGGCACTGCCTTCCCTTTGTTTACCTGCTCACAGTCGACAGCTCAGCCGTGAGGAGGTGTAATTACAAGCAGTCCCATTCACTTCAATGGGACAGCTCCTTCCTATTCAAGTGTATACTACAGAGCCGTCCCCTAGAAGTGAATGGGACGGCTTCTTGTAATTACACCTACTCACCGCTGCGATGTTGACGGCGAGCAGTTAAACAAACAAGGGAAGGCAGCGCTGACACTGAGCACCGCCTTCCCTTTAACCATCCTGAGGATATGTCATTAATATTAAAATACCGGAAAACGCCTATAACGTGAGACAAAACGTGATGTGAACCAGTCTATGTTTTTCATATTCTTCTTGTTTATAAAGGTTTATGCCAGAACCAAACCTTCCCCCTCTGATACTTTATGATGACAAGTCATTGCCAACTTACATGGATGCGGATCAAGTCATAAATATTGACCTGCTTAAGGAGAGACTCCCAGAACTTCCCAGTGTCACCAGGGAGAGGCTTGTGGAACAATATGGAATATTACCTGAACATAGTTTTACTTTAGTGGTAAGTAGCCCTCCCTATTTACTTATCATCCATGTTCAAATCATACGTATGCCGAACTATATATGGTACGGACTATTACTGCAGTTCATGTGACTTTTACCAGCACCTAGAAACCTTAATGATTTTTGCTAGAACTGACATTAAAGGGGTCGGCCACCTTTGGAGGGGGGGTTTGGCACTCAAACCTGCAAGGAGAAGCATACTTACCTGCTCCCGGTGCCTTGTCCTGGCTCGTTTGCTTCTGGCCTTGACTGTCTTGCTTAGATCCCTGCTGTCATTGTGCATTTTGTCACCACTGCAGCCAATCACTGGCCGCAGCGGTGACCTGCCCTCCTTGTGTCCCATGACCAATTCACATGATGCAAGAGAAGCCTGTCACCACTGCGGCCAGCGATTGGCTGCAGCAGTGTCAAAGCAAATGTTGACAGTCTGGGACCCGAGCGAGGCAGCCGAGGCTGGGGAGCAAAGTAGCCGGGACCCAGTGCCGGTGATTAGCGCAATATGCTTTCCTTTGCAGGTCTGCTCAGCAGGTGGGGTGCCAACCCCTTTAAGCATCAAGAAAAATGAAAACTGATCTTACAATGCATTTAAAAATGCAGATGAAATTGCTATTGCCTGTCAACAGTGTGTTTGGTCTGGGGATTTGTATTATGGAGAGTTTCCCCTCTATATGTCGGTAGAAAGAGAAAACTGTTGTACTGTATTATAGGAGATCAGCTAAGCTGTTAGGTGAGGTCTGAAAGGCTTGCAGTGACAATCAGCTAAATTGTGGACTATTTTAGCCTCAATAAAAATTAAAACCGATCTTATCATACATATGTAAAGCAATATATTTCAAAGTTATACAACTATGCACACCATTTGTTTTGCAGCTCATTTAGTATTTTTATCTGCACAGAATCATTCATGTCCAGAGCAGTAATACTTCTCAACCCCCACTAATCATGGGTAGCACATTGAGGCTATCCTAGGAGAGATTTGATTTCCATTTCGCACAGCAGACGCTGTGTGAATTAGTGAGTCCGAGCAGTGGCAGCTAGGAACAGAGTAAGGGACTTTCACACTTGCGGCATGGCTATCCGGAAAAATACAATCAGGAGGCAGTACAGAACATTTAGTACCACAGAGGACCTACTAGACAACCAATAAAAGTGTTTTACCAGTGAAATGGCCGTGTTTATTGGTTGAATCTGAGTCTGAGTCGAGTTTAGTTTCAAGTTACGATGGCCCAGGAAAGACCAGTGTACAGCATATTGAAAACATTGTATCCTGAGGGATTGCTTTAGGGTACTTTCACACTTGCGGCATGCCTATCCGGAAGGCTGTTCCAGCGGGTGAACAGCCTGCCGGATCCGCCATGCCGCAAGTACCCGTGTTCTGCCGTGCTGCCGCTCCATCCCCATTGACTATAATGGGACGGAGGGCGGAGCTACGGAACAGCACGGCAGTGCACGGCCGGAGAACGCTGCACCAAAAGTACTGCAGATCCGACTTTTTAGTTCGGCGATCACTGCCGTTCTCCTCCGTAGCTCCGCCCTCCGCCCAATTATAGTCAATGGGGACAGAGGGGCAACACACGGGTACTTGCGGCATGGCGGATCCGGCAGGCTGTTCACCCGCTGGAACAGCCTGCCGGATAGGCATGCCGCAAGTGTGAAAGTACCCTAAAGCAATCCCTCAGGATACAATGTTTTCAATATGCTGTACACTGGTCTTTCCTGGGCCATAGTAACTTGAAACTAAACTCGACTCAGACTCAGATTCAACCAATCAACAATGACCATTTCACTGGTAAAACACTTTTATTGGTTGTCTAGTCGGTCCTCTGTGCTACTAAATGTTTTGTACTGCCTCCTGACTGTATTTTTCCGGTATACATTGCGCTATGCAAGACCCTGAAGAAGCTCCTGCCCTCATCATAGAAAGTGATATACAGCCTCCAGCTTCTATTCCTGGCTGTTTTATGTAAAGACTTGCTTTTTCTGTCTTATTTTTCATTGTTTTTACATTGTTTTCAACTTAAAATTGAGGGAACCAATTAATATTGTAACTTGAGGGAGCACTGTCCATAATTCTACAGTATAGTGGCCAGTAAACTAATTGATTGCTCTCCGTGTCCCTTATGGGATTTTCAAACAACAGTAACAATAGAGAGGAGCTGTCACCACTCCTAAAATGTCTGTTTTCACATCTACTAGCATTCTCCATATATAACAATTCTGGAGCATCTATTCTTATGACTCTATGTGCCATTCCTTTATTATTCCTGCTAAAAGTTATGAATTACTAACAGTTTGCAGTGAAAGTGCAGATGTGTTACCAGTTGGTGGTGTGTCCTTGCAGCGCTGACTGGATAGTGTCAGACTGCAGGGACACACCTCCAGGTCATATTACCCATCTGGATCGTCATTGCAAACTGCTGCTAAGGCCAAGTTCACACTTCAGTTATTTGGTCATTTATTTCTATGAGTTAGGGCTCATTCAGACGGCCGTATGCTGTCCGCAAAAATATGGATCTTTTATTTTTTTTTGCGGATTAAATGTGGACACATTCATTTCTATGGGGCCCTTTTCTTCTGTTCTACAGCTCCACAAAACAAATAAAACATGTCCTATACTTGTCAGTGAAAAACAGTAAGTGGACCCATTGAAGTCTGTGGGTCCGCAAAAATGCGGAATGCTATCCGTTTTTTGCAGACATGCTAAACTGTTGTGGACAGCATACGGCTATCTGAATAAGCCCTTATTGTGAGCCAAACTCAGTAGTGAAGCCTCCGCAGAAATCAGGTATAATGGAAACATCTGTTTTGTGTTTCTGACCCACACCTGGTTTTGGCTCACAATAACTGATGGAAGTAACTGAAGCGTGAACTCGGCCTAATAAGTTTGTAACTTCTAGCAAGAATAATAAAGGAATGGCGCAACATGAAGTCATAAGAATAGATGCTACAGGCTTATTACATGGGGGATGCAAGGAGTTACTAAAACAGACATCTTGGAAGGCTTAGAAGGTTGGCCATATCAGTTACCCTCCTAGCTTTCCCCTAAACATTAAGGGGGTCATTTATTAAACAGACGTATGCCTGAATTAGTCGTATTTCTAGCGCAGATTGCGGCACAAAGGGCCTTTGCGCCGCAATCTGCAACTTCTCCCCGCTCATACTAAGTCTAAAAAAGTGGGAGGGTATGAGTGACGGGCCGTCAGGCCCATCTCATTTGCCATTTTTTATGCCTTTTAGGGATAGAAAATGGCCTAAATGTAAGACCGCTAGGAAGCTGTCATACATTTAGAAGCGGCAGTGGATCCGCTGAAGTTATGGAGAGGCCGGCTACATAACTGTGGTGGGTCCAACGCCAGTGTAAGGGCTTTATTAGGATTAGCGTCTAAAACGCCGGTCTTAATAAATGTGTCCCCTAAATACCTATAAAAGTTACTGAAAAGGGTAAATTGTTTACTGATATTACTTTTACCTCTCTTGTTGTGTGTGCGGTTACCCAGTTGCTGTAGAATGTAAATGCTGGAGAGTAAATACCTGACAATGAAAAGTACTTAGTGGAAGTGTTATGACAGGCGTGCTGTAACTGGTGAAGTATTCTGTTTCTATGACAACCTGTTGTCAATTATTGTTTGAAAAGTAGATTCAGAAACTATCGAAGCGTGCTAGAAAGGTTCAGAAGAGGTGCATTCATTGCCGCATCACATCCTGGATCCTTAACTGTCTGCAAAGAGAGACGATTATTCAACATTGTGTTTGTTACTGACAGTGCTAATTCTATATATTTGTCATTTTTGTGGTTCCATTGAGAACCCAGTCAGATGTTAGATGTATACAGGAGCGTCAGTTGCATAGAAAACCTGTTAAAGGGGTTATCTGACCCCTGAAATGCCCCCCTTCCCCCCATGCCTGGGCCACACACAATGTACTTACCTCGCTCCCTGGCACCTACGTCGCTTATGAAGCCCGCATGGCCCCCGCTGCTTCTCCCCGTGCGCAGATGAAAACATCCGGGGGGTGGAATTCAGCCAATGGTAGGTGTTGACGGGAATGAGCCTCCCTAGCATCGCGAGTGATGCTAGGGAGGCTCATTCCCGTCACCACCTGCCACATTGTGTGAGAGGCCCGGGTATATGGGGGGGTTCAGTGGTTGGATAACCCCTTTAGGCTCCTTTCACACAGGCGAGTTTTCCGCGCGGGTGCAATGCGTGAGGAGGACGCATTGCACCCGCACTGAATCCGGACCCATTCATTTCTATGGGGCTGTGCACATGAGCGGTGATTTTCACGCATCACTTCTGCATTGCGTGAAAATCGCAGCATGCTCTATATTGTGCGTTTTTCACGCAACGCAGGCCCCATAGAAGTGAATAGGGCTGCGGGAAAATTGCAAGCATCCGCAAGCAAGTGCGGATGCGTTGCGATTTTCCCCATGGTTGCTTAGCAACGGGACCCGATCTCTATTATTTTCCCTTATAACATGGTTATAAGTAGGGATGTCCCGATACCGATACTAGTATCGGTATCGGGACCGATACCGGCATTTTCACGAGTACTTGTACTCGTAAAAATGCCGCCGATACCACTGCCGATACCGGAAGTTCCGGTTCGGCAGCGGCTATATTCTGTTTCATTACCCCTAACTTACTGTGCCCGTGATTACTAACTGTGTAATCGCAGTCCTCCATGCTCCTGCCGCGCGCCTTCTGTAATCATAAAGTGGGCGGAGCGGGCAGGCGGGACATGAGGCGCATGGAGGAACTGAGGCTCAAGCTGCTCGATTCCTCCATGCGCCTCATGTCCCGCCTGCCGCTCCGCCCACTATGATTACAGAGCGCATGGCAGGCATGGAGGACTGCGCGTGTAGTGTAATCACGAGCACAGTAAGTTAGGGTAATGAACAGAATCTCTGCAGCTGCTTGAAGCGGTGTATGAGTCAAGCTGCACGGCCCCGCAAGTGTAATCTGGATGACACTAATGGGGGATCTGTGGATGACATGTATATAGCATAAGATGCTATATATGTGTCATCCACATAACCCTAACAGTGTCATCCACAGATCCCCATTACAGCCTCATCCACAGATCCCCCATAACAGTGATGTCCACAGGTCCCCCCCATAACAGTGATGTCCACAGGTCCCCCCATAACAGTGATGTCCACAGGTCCCCCCATAACAGTGATGTCCACAGGTCTCCCCCATAACAGTGATGTCCACAGGTCCCCCCATAACAGTGATGTCCACAGGTTCCCCCATAACAGTGATGTCCACAGGTCCCCCCATAACAGTGATGTCCATAGGTCCACAGGTCCCCCATAACAGTGATGTCCACAGGTCGTCCCCCCCATAACAGTGATGTCCACAGGTTCCCCCCATAACAGTGATGTCCACAGGTCCCCCCATAACAGTGATGTCCACAGGTCCCCCATAACAGTGATGTCCACAGGTCCCCCCATAACAGTGATGTCCACAGGTCCCCCCATAACAGTGATGTCCACAGGTCCCCCCATAACAGTGCGCATCCACAGGTCCCCCCATAACGGTGACGTCCACAGGTCCCCCATAACGGTGCCATCCACAGATTCCCCATAACGGTGCCATCCACAGATCCCCCATAACGGTGCCATCCACAGATCCCCCATAACAGTGCGTCATCCACAGATCCCCCATAACAGTGCGTCATCCACAGATCCCCCATAACAGTGCGTCATCCACAGATCCCCCATAACAGTGCGTCATCCACAGATCCCCCATAACGGTGACATCCACAGATCCTCCATAACAGTGTGTCCTCCACAGATCCCCCAAAAACAGATCCCCCTGGAGGCACATTGGTTTGAAAACGCTATTATATTCCCATTTATTAATTTATTAACACTTGTACAAAGGAAAAGAAAAGCCGTTGTCCACAGCAACAAACTTCCAGCTTTAATTGTTTTCATTGCTATCAGTAACTGCGCCGCTGTTTATATGAGGTATCGGTAATTGGTATCGGCGAGTACTTAAATAAAAGTATCGGTACTTGTACTCGGTCTTAAAAAAATGGTATCGGGACATCCCTAGTTATAAGGGGAAATAATAGCATTCTTAATAAAGCATAGTAAAATGAAGTGGAAGGGGTTAAAAATAATAAAAGTTAACTTACCTTAGCCACTTGATCGCGTAGTTGTGATCTCTCCTCTCTTTCCCTGCATCAGCTAAGATCTACAGGACCTGTGATGACGTCACATCACATGGTCCAATCACATGGTCCATCTTACCATGGTGATGGTGACCCGAAACCGGACTTCAGTTACAAACGTTTGCACCCGCGCGGGAAAATCGCACATATTCCCGCAACGCACCCGCCTCTTATCCAGGCGTCAAACATGACGCCCGTGTGAAAGAGGCCTTAATGTTTTTAGATCAGTATCATGAATTTATTAGATTAACCCCCACCTACACACACTGATCAGTCTAGCTCTGGTCTTTTAAGCTGAAAAGGACAGTCCTGTTTTGCACAAGTCCATTTTTGGCTGTGTGTTGGCAGCGGGGAGGGCCCTTATTTAGGCTAGAATGCAGCAATAGTCACTCAATCGGTCTTGGTTTATAGCCAAGAACGTGGATCTAGTTGTGATCTAGCCTGAAATAGAGCAGGTTGAAGTCTACTCGCAGCTCTCACTTCAGCCTGTGTGAAGGAGGAAAGGGAGGACAAGCAGGTAGCATGGAGGGAGAGGTGGAAGTTCTCAGATATTCCTTCTGTCCCTGTTTTGGTTTAGATTTTTATCCCTTCATGTTATGAATAAATAATAATAAAAAATAATATTAACCCCTTCATGATAGAGTGATTTTCCATTTTTGTCTTCTTGGAACCATAACTTTATTTTTCCATTCACAAAGCCATATCAGGAGTGGACTTGTTTTTATTATTACATAGGATGTCGTGGGAAGCTGGAAAAAAATTCCAGTTTTATGGGTTTTATTTTTACAGTGTTTACTATGCGGTAAAACTGACTTTTGCTCTTCATTTTCCGGGTCAGTATGTTTACGGTGATACCACCTTTGTATAGTTTTCTTGTGTTTTAATACCAGTAAAAAAAAAAAAACTTTAGTAATATTTAAAAAATATATATATTTTTTTCTTTTCCTAACCCCCATAACTTTTTTATAGTTACGTATATATTGAGTTGTGTGAGAACTCATTTTTTGCGGGACGATCTGTTGTTTTTATTGGGGCATGTCTGACTTTTTGATCACTTTTTATTCAATTTTTGGGGGAGGTGAACTGATAGAAAAACGGCAAATGTTGTGATGCCTATGTTTATTTTTTATTTTGGGGAAAGGGGGGTGAATTTTTGTCTTTTTTTTTTTTTTTTTTTAGGCCCCCAAGTGGGCCCCAGCATGCAATCATTAAATTGCAATTTGTATAAAGTAATGGAATTGTATCTATTACAATATACAAAGATCAGTATATTCAAATACAGCGCTGCCACCTGCAGGACTAAATTGAATATACCAGTAGTAGGCCTAAAAGCCAAGTGCAGGAGTTGGCTTATTACTGCAGTGGAACTCCATCCCCGATCTCATGTCGGGGGAGGCATTCTTGCCTAGGAAATGCACGCTTCTAGTTTTTTTTTTGCCTTTTAGATTACATGATCACTTTTGACCATTGTATCTGAGGGGTTAGTTATCTGCAATCGGTATTACCGCCAATGATGGACATAAGGCCTGGATGTCTGCTGTATGAAACAGCTGGCACCTGGTAGCTATGCTGCTCGCTCTGCTTCAGAGCAAGCGACATCTATAAAGACTTCACATGTCATGTACTAATATGTCACATGTCGGGGAAAAAGTTTAAATTGCTCGGGGGGGGGGTTTATCCCCCCCTCCACAAACAATATCTCGAGGATAGGTCATCAGTATTAAAGTCTCGGAAAACCCCTTTAAGGCTAAAATTAGTTATGTCATAAGAGGTTAAAATGCACTTCAGTCCCCTGAGTTGTGTGCCAATTACTGTAAATTTATTTGAGAAATATCTTCAAAATCTACAATTAAAAAAGGGACATTTTCAGAAGTTTTTCCATTTTTAATATAACAGGTAGTTAATATTGATAACATTCCTGTTTTCCTATCCCTAACAATTTTTCTTTTGATAACCTTTGTTTAGTGTCTGCTGATTGTGTTGCAAATAAAACTTTATTGAAAAGTAAACTCACCTGGTCTTAAAATGTTATGAGAACCTTTAGATTGCAAAGCTTGCTGTAAACTTTATGTACATTGTGTACATTTAAGTGAGCCTCCAGGTGTTAACTTGTCAGAAGCTCTCATCGCTGAGGGTCCAGGGGCTGTGACCCCAACTAAAAGTTTTATATGAAGGTGCTGCAGTGATCTAGTGAGATGAAGACGAGCCCCAGTCCATAATGCAGTATTACAAACCAATGGCAGTTGAAGGGGGAAACACTCTGCAGAGCACTGCCGACCCTTCATTTTAGCTATTATGTGAGTCTCTGTGCCAAAACCATTTAGCAAACACTAAAGTGAATGACCCATGGTTTTGCATCAAATATGCTTACTTTAAACATTGCCTGTCCAAAAAAAAAGTCGCCACCTGGATTTAACTAAGAAAATAGGTATGAGCCTTCTATTGGATAATTACTGCATGGGCGATTATCTTTCAGCTGGCAAAAAGTTATTTAACCCCAGCTGGTGCAATGACTTGCTTCTCATTTCTTAAACAACCATGTCGAAAGACACATCTCGGGAGATGTTAGTCTGTTTGAGAAGGGTCAAATCATTGGCATGCATCAAGCAGAGAAAACATCTAAGGAGATTGCAGAAACTACTAAAATTGGGTTAAGAACTGTCCAACGCATTATTAAAAACTGGAAAGATAGTGGGGACCCATCGTAATCGAGGAAGAAATGTGGCCGGAAAAAAGTCCTGAATGATCATGATTGGCGATCATTTAAACTTCTGATGATATCAAATAGAAGAAAAACAACAGTAGAACTCAGGGCTATGTTTAATAGTGAAAGTAAGAGCATTTCCACACGCATACTGCGATGGGAACTCAAGAGATTGGGACTAAACAGCTGTGTAGCCGTAAGAAAACCACTAATCAGTGAGGCAAACCAGAAAAAAAGGCTTCAATTTGCTAGGGAGCATAAAGATTGGACTCTGGAGCATTGGAAGAAGGTCCTGTGGTCTGATGAGTCCAGATTTACCCTGTTCCAGAGTGATGGGCGCATCAAGGTAAGAAGAGAGGCAGATAAAGTCATGCACCCATCATGCCTAGTGCCTACTGTACAATCCTGTGGGGGCAGTGCTATGATCTGGGGTTGCTGCAGTTCGTCAGGTCTAGGTCCAGCAACAGTATGTGCTCAAAGAATCAGGTCAGCTGACTACCTGAATATGAATTCCAGCTAACTATAAAGATAACCCTTAACACTATATACTTTAATTCATATCGCACTAGCCCATTTGGGAGACATCTGTGGGATAGCTAGGAGGTGCCATGAAGCCGCGTATCTTTTGACTTTGCTGTCAGTTATAGTGGTGGTGATTTGAATGTATCTGGTGTGGCCAATGATCAGTGATTTAAGTAGACGGTATATCCATATATCAACCTCGTTGTCCGTCTAACCAATACGGATGGGATTATGTTGTCAGCCTTCTTCAGGAAATATCTTCTGGGCAACATTCACATTGTCTTGCCGCTCTAAGCAATCCATTCCACGACATCTGTGATAAGTCTCCTAAATGATATCAGCTGTATCTGCATATGTTGTTGTAGCATTCACCCATGCTATTGACCCCCCTGAAGAACCCCATACGTGGGGGAAACGCGTTGGAGTAGAATTTCCCGTTTGGGATAATTGTTGTCATTTGGGACATTAATGACCCAGTTTGGGTACTGCTCTGGGTGTGTGACCTACATGGAGTCATTATCTGGGTGAACATTTTATCAAGAGGATAGAAGACATTTAGGAAGTGTATTTAGATTGAGGGGAGGGAATGTGCCGCAGACCCCGATAGGGCCGAATAAGGTGTACTAGCCCAGGTACGAGGACAGGGAGTCCCCACCATTAGGGGTCGTCCCTGGACTGAGGCCTAGAATAGGGTCAGTGTAGGATGACTGCCTCCATCCCCTTCCATGTCTCCTCCTCCGTCATCTATCTTGTATGTGTGTGACTTCTTTCACTGTCAATTCACTATAAGTTGGGGAATTAGTTCTTTTAATGTTTTAATGTGATATGAATTAAAGTATATGGTTTTAAAGGGTTATCTTTATAGTTAGTTGGAATTCATTAGTGAGAATTGATAACTTCATTATATCTCTATATTATTTGAAGCTGGACTTAGACTACCTGAACATAATGAATGACCAGGTTATTCCATCAATGGATTTTTTCTTCCCTGATGGCACGGGCACATTCCAAGATGACAGGATTTATCGGGCTCAAATTGTGAAATAGTGGTTTAGGGAGCATGCGACATCATTTTCACACATGGATTGGCCACCACAGAGTCCAGACCTTAACCCCATTGAGAATCTTTGGGATGTGCTGGAGAAGGCTTTGCACAGAGGTCAGACTCTACCATCATCAATGCAAGATCTTGGTGAAAAATGAATGCAACAGTGAATGGAAATAAATCTTGTGACATTGCAGAAGCTTATCGAAACAACGCCACAACGAATGTGTGCCGTAATCAAAGCTAAAGGCGGTCCAACGAAATATTAAAGTGTGTTACCTTTTTTTTTGGTGGCGACTTTTTTTTTTTTTTGGATAGGCAGTGTATAAAACTGGTGTTAAAAGTCTTAAAATTGACTTATCAGAATTAGATATTTAAACATAAACCCTGAAGATTCTGCCCTTCAGATAAATTTCATATTCCTTCACAGTTGCTGCTCAGTAATAGCATAATTACTATCTCAGTAGGTGCACACTGTATCCCGCACCAGACAGCCCTTACCAAATGCCATATTAGTTCAATGTTAATAGAGGCAGCACCTCATTCCTGACTTACCTTTATGAGCTAGACATGAAAAGACCTCTACAAAAAGTGGCTTTCAAGCATTGTGCAGGAGTGACATTTCCATGCATTACTTGGACAATCCACTAGTTTGATTGGATGCCATGTACTGCTACATGCCGTGTTGATCCATCTTAAAGGGGTTGTCCAGGCCTTTTCTATTGATGATCTCTCTTCAGGATAGTAAATCAATATTTCGCCGATCAGCTGTATGAGGTGACAGTGCGTGCAGTGTGCATGTGCTGTCTTCCGTCTCCCTTCCTGCTGCTGCTATGTCTATGGCAAATCAAGGAGAGAGACGGGAGATAGCACGTGCGCACCGCGGGAGATAGCACGTGCGCACTACAAATATTCTGTGCTACAGCCTTATCAGAATGAGGACTGGTTTTTCAGTACTTAGAATGCTAACACATATTACTGGTTTCATTATAATCATGTATTGTACCTGTGAATAAGGCAGTAATATGTATATTGGCTTTCTAAGTATAGAAATGCACTCTTCTCAATTAAAATGCAATATCTCTTGGAATGTGACGATAAAAGGAAAAAAACACTTTAACTTTAATCTAAATTACTAACATTTTGTGACTAACTTTTTTTTTTTTTTTAAGTCAAACGAGCTTAAATGTCTAAAAAATAGCTAGAATTTCAATTTCTGGGTGGTGTTCAAGTCTGTAAGAGAACAGACGTTAACCACCTGAAACCACTGTTTTATGTAGTATAATTTATCATAAACCTGTTTCACTGTGTCTTTAGGCAACATTTTATACTAAGTCTTAATTCTGAAAAATATCCTTTGCTTTTTATACAGAGAACAACATTTCCGTGTAATCCATAACATTTATGAAGCAATGAAAGGATGGTAATTTGCTTGGCATATACCAAGACCCTAGGGCTGTCAGGCATCCTAACCGCTCATCTATATATCTATATATTTTTTTGTACAGCTAAGATTAAAATGTGATTTATTTTCATCAATAAGCATGTTATGTACTTTACAGCTGCAGGGGCAACAAGGAAATTCTGTTGGGGGCAAAACACGAAGCACAGACCTAATAAGAGTAACCTGCATGTTGCTAAATGTACTAGCCACAGTTTTTTACTCGCACAAAACATCTTAATCCTACCATTTTTTTTGGTTCAGAAATTTTCATCAGGAAAGGGTTTATGCTAAAAAAGATATTTGCTGCACAAAATATTTTATTTCGGACAGTACTGAAGTAAATGCTACGATAATAGATCCTCATTTACTGTGATGACTAGGGATGAGCGAATCTACTTTAGATGAAATATCCAAAGTCGATTCCCAGAAAACTTTGTTTCAATACTGTACGGAGCGAGCACTCCGTACAGTATTAGAATGTATTGGCTCCATTGAGCCGAAGTTATTATGCGAGACTTCGCATAATAACTTCATAAATTGATTTCTAATGTAACTTGGACCCGAACCCGAGTTCAGAAAATGTTTTTTTTCTGTCATTTACTATGATGGCACCTAGATCTTTTTGTAGGGTGTACCAAAATGTGGCACATCTAGTTTTTAAAAAATATTCTGCACCGTATTCACACAACAATTTGGCATGGTTTATCCAGAAAGGGTGTGGCAAAAGATGCAACAATTTGCTTACAGAATGGAATTTATCATGCTAGTCAGGGGCGGACTGGGAACTAAAAGTGGCCCTGGAAAAAAAAGTTAGTGGCCCCATGTTGCAGACGGGTCCAAATTGACTGAAGGTGGGTCCAAATAATTAGGTAGGGCCAACAATACCATAGTGCACAGCAATATACCGCGCCTGCTGAACCAAATACCTCAGTGCAGCACTGCCATCTGAGCCACAATATTCAACTGTGTCTCTGTCCTGAGGATTTAGGAGGGCACCTGCGGCTGTTGGCCAAGTGCGTAAGAGAGAAACAGATCATTATGTACCTAGCTGGCGGCTGTGAGGAGGGCTTGGGTGGCCCTCTTGGGCATTGGCCCACCGGGAAATTTCCCTGTAGGGTCTATGGCCAATCTGCCCCTGATGCTAGTTGTATTGGAGGTTAGTTTTCAGAATGGAGATGCTATATGTGCCAAATTTATGAAAATGTTGTACAGTAATAATATATTATGCCCAAACACATAGCACTTTCTCAAATTTGTGTAAAAGTACGCCTGTGACATAGAAGTGATCTATTCTGTCCAACTTTTCACTCCAACTCTGTACAGTTTAGGTGGCACTGGTTGCAGAACTGACCCCCCAAAAATGCCTGCTTGTGACTTTTTAAAGCCAGAATTCTGATATATAGAGATTAATAAGTTCCCCAAAAAATGTGTATTCGTATGAGGACTTGCTTTTTGCGGAATAAGTCGTACTGTTTAATGGCAATGGCACTGTATCATATGTTCAAAAATAAATGAATGTGTGTGTTAAAATAAAAAAATAAACACTATTCTGCCATTCTTCACTATGCGAAAATGTACAAATTAGGCTACTTTCACATCTGCTTTTTTAATTCAGGTTTTAAGATCCGGCAGAAGATCTTAAAACCGGAATCAAAAGGATCCGTTCCATTTAAAGGGAGTCTTTCACCCCCATATGGCCATATAGAGTGTTTACGCCGCCCAATAGCACAGATATAGAAGAATGTAAGGGTACCTTTATCTTTTTTCTTCATACTTGAAGTAGGTGTAAAAACGAAGTTTAATCCTTATGCAAATTAGCTCTTGAAGGTGCCCAAGGATGACGCTTACTGTATGGGAGTCCAGGCTGTGCTGCCTTTGTTGAACGTTTCCCGCCCAGCCTGTGCTTATACCCGCCCTCCTATTCCCTTGTTTCAACCTACAGTCCGGCCGAGATCCCGTGCCTGCGCATTGTCTCACCAAGCCGGCGAACGGAGCAAAACCAGCCGCAAGAGGGCAGAGGCCAGGCGCATGCGCATTAATTAAAGCAATGATCTCGGACCGGCAAGACAGTGCGCAGGCGCAGGATCTCAGCCGGACTGTAGGTTGAAACAAGGTAATAGGAGGGTGGCGGGTATAAGCACAGGCTGGGCGAGGAAACGTTCTAAAAAGGCAGCACAGCCTGGGTTCCCAGCCCAGCCTGGGTCATCCTGGAGCGTCCCGGGAGCCGCACGGAATGTAAGTATGTCGCTCCCCCTACTCTTTACTATGGCGACCAGGACTTTAGCGTCCTGGCTGCCATAGTAACCATTGACAAAAAGCTAAACGTCGGATCCGGCGATGCGCCGAAACGACGTTTAGCTTAAGGCCGGATCCGGATTATTGCACTTCAATGGGCATTAATTCCGGATCCGGCGTTACGGCATGTCTTCCGGATTTTTGGACGGAGACAAATCCGCAGCATGCTGCGCTTTTGTCAACGTCCAAAAAACGTTGACATACTGAACGGAAGACATCCTGATGCATCCTGAACTGATTTCTCTCCATTCAGGATGCATGGGGATAATCCTGATCAGTAGCTTTCCGTCCTAGAGACCCGAGTACGGATCTCTAGGACGGAAAGCTAAAACGCTAGTGTGAAAGAGGCCTAAGTTAATGGGCGCCGGATCTGTTTTTTTCTTTAACAAAACAGATCAGGCACCAGCTGGTTAAGCTGTAGTTTTTTTTAGATAATATTCTGGGGTACATGTAACTTTTTGATACCTTTTTTAAAAAAAATTTGAGATGAGGTGACCAAACAATGGCAATTTGGGCATATTGTTTTTTTTTTTTTGTTTTTTTTTTTGTAACAGTGTTCACTGTGCATAATAAATATTTTTAGATTTTTTTTTTTTGTTTAGGCATTTTTGGACAATGTGATGCAAATTACTGCATTTTTCGCTTTATAAGATGCACCTGGTGATAAGACGCACCTAGGTTTTTGAGGAGGAAAATAAGAAAAGAAAATATTTTAAACTAAAAGGTGTGATTTTGGTGGGTTTTGAACTAATGGTGGATCTGTGGATGACACTATTATGGGGGATCTCTGTGGATGACACTATTATGGGGGATCTCTGTGGATGACACTATTATGGTGGATCTCTGTGAATGACACTTATGGAGGATCTCTGTGGATGACACTTATGGGGGATCTCTGTTGATGACAGTTATGGGGGATCTCTGGATGACACTTAGGGGGATATCTGTGGAATATATAGCATCTTAAGCTATATATGTGTCATCTACAGAGATCCCCCATAAGTGTCATCCACAAAGATCCCCCATAAGTGTCATTCACAGAGATCCCTATAATAGTGTCATCCACAGAGATCCCCCATAAGTGTCAGCCATAGAGTTCCCCCATAAGTTTCATCCACAGATATCCCCCCACACTGGTCGTTACACTGATACATCGCTGGCCTGCAATGTATCAGTGTGGAGGAAGGAGGCGGGGACACTCGTGGTGGGGCCCGGTGCAGTGACTCTCCTCTAATACACCAGGCCCCGCAGCTGTGTAGTGAATTAATGTACACTTATTGTATGTTATCCTTTTGGAGCCCAAAGCCCTGGTGTACTTACGGCGGCATGCAGACTCGTCAGCAGGCGGCCGCTTAACATCACTCCCTCTGTCATGCGCCGCCTGCCCCGCCTCCCACGTTATGAATGAAGCAGGGAGGCGGGGCAGGCATCGCATGACAGAGAGAGTGATGTTAAGCTGCCGCCTGCCCATGAGTCTGTATGCCGCCGTACGGGGATAGATAGTAAGTACAGCAGGGCTTTGGGCTCCAAAAGGATAACATACAATAAGTCTACATTAATTCACTACACAGCTGCGGGGCCCGGTGTATTAGAGGAGAGTCACTGCACCAGGCCCCTCTACGAGTGTCTCCGCCTCCTCCCTCCACACTGATACTTCGCAGGCCGCGCTGCGCAGCATAGTATCGGTATTCATTTTATAAGACGCACTGCCATTTCCTCCCCACTTTTATTTTTATATGTAAAATTGCAAAAGGAGGGTAGCTTGAATTTTTCATGTTTTTATTTTTTCAAAAGAAATTATTTACTTATTTTTATGTTTAATCCCTCTAGGAGACTTGAACGTGTGATTGTTCAATTGCGCATATAGACTTCATTAGTTTGCTATTGCAGCCTATGGAGATTCTGTGGTCTTCCTATTAAGCTCTACTGCAGGGAGAGCTTAATTGATGGATAGTTCATAATGGCAGACCTGTGAATACCTTGCGATTTGTATATATCCTATATGTTCACTTTTTTTATGACATGAAATGATGTCAGAGTAATGCCGAGTTCGCATTTCGGGTATTTGGTCAGTTGTCTCCATTGATCGTTGAGAGCCGGGACCAGTAGTGAAGTCGACACCAAGATTAGGTGTAATGTAAAGATCTGCACCTGTTCTGTGTTTTTGATCTGCTCCTCGTTTTGGCTCCCAGTGACTAGGGAAGGTGGCTGGCCAGGTGACTGAGGTGTAAACTTGAAGATGTGTATAATTAAGACACACCCAGCTTCATGTGGAGGCTTGTGGAAGCTTATTCAGCGTGAAATGGCCTTCGCCACTGTTTGGCATCTTGCACTTCAAAGCCTATGTATTTTATGGATTCGTGAATAACAAAAGGATTTTTTGGTGGGTGCCGTATTGTTTCATCTTTTAAAGATCATACTGGGAGCCTTCACAAGGCCCCAGGCTGCCATAGAAATTGCTGAACACCTTGCGATTTTGCTGCAAGAGGGAGGCTGATCAGAGGCCATAGGGAGCCCCCTCACTGCATCTGCTCAGATGCTCAATAATGACCACAGCATCTAAGGAGTTAAATAACTGGGACCAGAGCAATTACACATTTGGCACCCACTCCATTCTATCATTATGCTGTAAAACCACTGCATATGTTTCCAAGTGATTAGTAGTACCAGGATACTGCTATATCTTTCTATTTGTTTACATTTGTATTGTAACCGCAACAAAGTTGCACCTCAGTGTTTTATTCAGTATATATATATATATTTATATATTCAATAAAATAATGGACAGGCACACCGAATCTGGTCAGGAGAAATTTGACATTCACAATCTAGTCCGTACTCTCAATTTATTATATGCAAGATAAAATACAAAAGATAAAAAGGAGACCTAGAGTAGTATGCAAGTATCCGGTTTCAGATAAAATATGGAGAGGCGGATAAGACGACCGTATTCAAAGTCCATCCATCCGTCCGTCCATTAGTCATCCAAGCCAGTGTAGGCTGCACACTCCAATATATATATATATATATATATATATATATATGTTTGTGTAATATATATATATATATATATATATATATATATAGAGAGAGAGAGAGAGAGATAGATAGATAGATAGATATATCACACATACAAATTCTCCTTGTATTTCTATATTCACTTAGATGAGTGAGATAGGTCTCTTGCGTGTTTTATTTTTCCCCACACACGTACCTATTGTAATTTCCATCATTGATGTGGTTTTCTATTATGCCCTTTGTACAGGCAGTGCATAGCACAGAGGCACTTGATAAAGAGGATGTACCTGTATATGCTCTGCAGATGTTTACGTGCGACCGTGGACTTCACATAGTTTTTTTTGAGCCCCCAACTGTCTTGTAGAGAATATTGTCTTGAATAAAATAGACTCTCATCTGGAACGGCATGTCTGTGATCTTCTAAATTGGTTTTCACTGTGTAGTTATCAGTCTGCTGGAGTCCTGGCAGACACACTAAAATATATCAACGTACTAAAGACGAACTGGCAGACATCACGGTACAAATGTCACCTCCCAGTGGATGTTTACTCATCATGTTTTCTACTTGTTAGATTTTCTTTTTTGCCATGAAGTGTAAGAGTATGCGCCATCTCTAAGGCTCTGTAAATCAAAACCTCTGTGTTTGTATGCTGCTAAATTGACGGTTGACGTGATGTCGCACAAAATGTGTGTTATACTTTGCCCCATTTACTTACTCTTAATCAGGCACAAGTTCAGGAGAGCTCTGGCT
The DNA here is from genome assembly GCA_033119425.1 of Bufotes viridis. Classification (NCBI taxonomy): domain Eukaryota; kingdom Metazoa; phylum Chordata; class Amphibia; order Anura; family Bufonidae; genus Bufotes; species Bufotes viridis. The sequence continues at coordinate 478,340,926 of CM065589.1, read as the reverse complement.
CTGGAGAAAACTTTTAACCCTTACATAACTTACAGTATGCTCAAATATGGCTAAAGTACAATACAAGATTTCATGTTACCGCATCACGGTTCCTGGTTGGTTGTACGATAGATTCCAATAATCCTTTTGACCTAAAAGGGAATCTGTCAGGGCTCCGTCGTTGTTCCACCTGCAGCACTATTCCTGCCGTCACATCTGACGGATTTGCAGATAGAGGCTTTGAACAGTGCCTCCAATTAAAATATGAATATACCCCACACAATGCCTGGGCCCCTCAAACAGACAGTACTTAACTGGTCTCAGACGCCTATGTCCTCCCCCAAGGGGCAGGTCACCATCGCGGTTGGCTGCACCTCCCGTCGCCAGATGTTGTGATGGAGAGATGCAGCAATGGCCATGGAGGAGTACGGGAGAATACAGGCGTCGGGGACCAGGTAAGTATTGTCTGTATGAGGGGCCCAGCATTGGGGGGAAGGGGGTACAGCTTTGGATAACTCCTTTAACTTTGTGTTTTATGTTGACCAGTGCAGTATGTAAGGATTACATTTTCCTCAACTGCCCTTGTGACAATAAAAATCACTGGTGACTCTTTGGTAGTTACACCATCTTAGTTTCACTGGATGTTAAAAAAAAAAAAAAAAGAGGATGGTTTCAAGTGGACCGCCCCTGCAAAAGAAAAATATTTTTTTAAACTATTTTCTGTAAAGTAGTATGGGATTTACTAATGAAAATGTGACAGAATTCTGTCTCAAATTGATTTATGAAAATGAATGTGTCATTACATTTCATCATTATCACTAGGGATGAGTGAAGTCGCTTTGCTCCAAACTTGGTTTTAATGCTGTAAAGAGATCCGTCTCCGTACAGCTTTAAAATGCATACGCTCTGGCGAGGTGAAGTGAGTGATCACTGAAGTCTCGCAAGACTTTGGTGAATAACTTCAGCATTCAATTAATAAACTTGAAAACCATTTTAAAACAGGTATCCGAAGTTGGCTTAGGTATTGATTGGTACTTCAGAACCAAGTTTTCAAAAATGTTTTTCAAATGCCAAAGTTATTCACCAAAGTTCCGTGGGATTTCGGTGATAACTATGATAACTAATTTGCCTCCCTGGAGTCCATACTTTTTAATGCTGTACGGAGATGAAGTTTGGAGCAAACCGAATTCGGATTTTGGGTATATAGAGAAAGAGCGAGATGTGCTAACAGGATCCACCATTCACAGTAGGTGATTGTGAAAGCGTATCTATTCTTTCCTTGTTCAATGACATCTGCACAGGTCACAGAGCATGCCCAGAAAACCCTCCCACAGAAGTCCATACGGTCTCCTCCTGACCATTGTATCTATGGTCCATGGTGGATGCTGTAAAGAATATCACTATATGCTATAAACAGCAGCTCTGGAACGATTGCTGTTTACATAATCATGTTCATAAAATAGAATAACAATCTACAATCAGAAATAAAAAACAGATAAGAAAAAAAGGGTGTGTGTCATTATACGGTTTTTAATGGGTTGTCCCATTAAGACAACTGTTCCCATATGCACAAGATAGGGAATAAGGGGTCTTTTATTAAACAGAAATACACCTAAATTGGGCTTATTTCTGGCACAGATTGCGGCGCAAAGGCTGTTTGCGCCACAATCTGCAACGTCTCCCCTCTCACTTCAGGTCTAAAAAGTGGGGGGTGGGGGCGACAGTCCCTTCTTGTTTACCATTCTCTACCACTGTTTTAGGTGTAGAAAATGCAGGGCTTTATTAGGACCGGTGCGTAAAACGCCGGTCTTAATAAATGTGTCCCTAAGTGTCTGATCGTTGGGGATCTGACCACTGGGGCCTGTGCTTCCCTTTTGAATGGAGCTACCGACACGCATAGGTGTCTGCCTCTCAATTCAATTCTATGGGACTGCCGGAGATACAGTAGCAGAGTACAAACGATCAGCTATCTCTGAAAGCCCCAAAGGGCTGGATTGAGTGGACAGTATGAAATCTGCAAGATATTGGGAATTTTTTATAGTATATATTGCATGGCACATTTTTCAAAAGATGTTTACTGATGAGCAGATTTTGGGCGAAAAAAAAATCATTGGAATTTTTTCATTTCAATTCCTGCACTTTCTATGCTTCGGAGGCCTTTGGGTGGTTCTGTGCAGTGATAGCTATCTATGTATGGACTCTTATACAAAGTAGGCAGTCAAGAGTAGGGCCACCCACTAGACTCTTAATGATAGCGAGAGAAGGGATATAAATGAATAACTGACAAGTTACACTAAATCTTTTCTAGCAGGACTACAGTATATATCAATATGCTTAGCTCCTCTTCCATTTTTTTTTTTTTTTTACATTTTAGGCCCCATTCACACGTCCGCAATTCTGTTCCGCATTTTGCGGAACGGAATTGCGAACCCATTAATTTCAATGGGGACAGACGATGTCCCGCCCAGATCCACAATTGCGGATCTGCACTTCCGGGTCCACAATTGCGGACAAGAAATGGAGCCTTTAAAGGGGGTTTATGAGATATTGTTGTTGATGACCGTCGGGATCTGACACCCAGGACCCCCACGATCAACTGTTTGAGACGGCACCTGCACTTGCAGTAGCACCACAGCCTTCTTGCAGCTTTCTCTAGGCTATGTTACATCACGTTCATTGGTCAAATGGCTAAAGTGAATGGGGCTGAGCTGCGATATCAAGCTCAACCGCCTTAGGCCTCTTTCACACAAACGAGTGAGCCCCCGCACCCGTGCTGCAGACCGCAAATTGCGGCCCGCAATGCACGGGCACCGACCGTGGGGCAGCCGCATCGGATCGCTGACCCATTCACTTGAATTGGTCCGCGATCTGCCTGTTCTGCAAACAGATAGGACATGTTCTATCTTTTTGCGGGACAAAAGTACGGAACAGAACCCCACGGAAGCACTCCGTAGTATTCCGTTCCACATCTCCGGATTTGCGGACCCATTGAAATGAATGGGTCCGCATCCGTGATGCGGAATGGCCACGGAACGGTGCCCATGTATTGCGGATCTGCAAATGCGGTCCTCAATACGGGAACGGGGCTCACACGTTCGTGTGAAAGAGGCCTTACAATGTACGGTGCTTTGCTTGGTGAGCTGGGAGAAGGTGGCGGCGACGGCACTACTGCTGATTAGATACTGATGATCAAAACGCGGAAGCTGCTCCGCGTTCCGTTCTGCAATTTGCGGAACGAAACGCGGCCCATTATAGAGATGCCTATTCTTGTCCGCATAACGGACAAGAATAGGACATGCTCTATTTTTTTTGCGGGGGCACGGAACGGAGCAACGGATGCATCTTTTGCGGCCCCATTGAAGTTAATGGGTCCGCGGCCGAGCCGCGAAATATGCGGCTCGGATGTGGACCTGAACAACAGCCGTGTGCATGAGGCCTAAGTCCTACTCTTAGGGCTCTTTCACACTGGCGTTTTTCCTTTCCGTCCTAGAGTTCCGTCCTCGGGGCTCTAGGACGGAAAGAAACTGATCAGGATAATCCTAATGCATTCTGAATGGAAAGAAATCCGTTCAGGATGCATCAGGATGTCTTCCGTTCAGTAAATGAACGTTTTTTGGACATTGACAAAACCGTAGCATGCTGCGGATTTGTCTCCGTCCAAAAATCCGGAAGACATGCCATAACGCCGGATCCGGGAATTAATGCCCATTGAAGTGCATTAGTCCGGATCCGGCATTAAGCTAAACGTCGTTTCGCCGCATCGCCGGATCCGACGTTTAGCTTTTGTGAATGGTTACCATGGCAGCCAGGACGCTAAAGTCCCGGCTGCCATGGTAAAGTGTAGTGGGGAGGCAGGGGAGAAGTCTACTTACCATCCTTGCGGCTCCCGAGTCCCGGGGCGCTCCACAATGACGTCAGAGCGCTACATGAGCACGGATCACATGATCGCATGGATCACGTGATCCATGCGCGTGGGGCGCTCTGACGTCATTGTGGAGCGCCCCGGGAGCCGCACGGACTGTAAGTATCTGCTCCCCCGCTCCCCACTACTTACTATGGCAACCAGGACTTTAGTAGCGTCCTGGCTGCCATAGTAACACTGAAAGCATTTTGAAGACTGATCAGTCTTCAAATGCTTTCAGTTGTCTTGCGCTGTGACGGATCCGGCGGGCATTTGCGGCGACAGAAGTGCACGCTGGATCCTCACAACGCAAGTGTGAAAGATAGATTGCATTAACATACTAAATATGTGTTCAAAAGTAATTTCTCTTTAAAAGTCATGAACACAAATATAAATACATTTACCAAAAAATGGGAATTTGTTTTAATGCATATAAGCATACGCTTTTTTGGTTTACACATTTTTTTGCACATTTAATTTTCATAATCATGTTCTTGCAGGTTGTGGCATTTTACAGTGTTTTATGCCTATACAGCATAATTTCTTTAAAGGAAACCTTTCACCAGTTTTTAACCATAAGAATCATTGGCATCCTGTGATAGTCGTCGTCGTCGTCCCCCCAAATCATCACACCTCCAAGTACTTTTTTTAGAGCCCACTTTCGTTTTTTTTAAGTTATGTAAAATAAAAATGCTTACCTCATCGCTTCCCATTTCCTAACTCCACCTCCCGTTATAAGAGCGACTGACTCTAAAGATCCTAATCTATTCCCGAACTCACGTCCCAAATCCCGCGCATGTGCAGAACCAGTCACCTCACTCACTGATGAAAAAAAAATCTAGAATATTCGCGATTACGAAGATATAGCACTATATTCTAGATCTTCGTGAATTCTTGAAGTGCCGATATTCGTGATAAAAATTTGCGATTTGAATAATCGCGATCAACACTACTCCTCATCTCACACTAATCATCTAATGTATACTGCGCTGCGAGACTTGGAAGAGAAGGGGTGAAGATGAGCAATCGTAAAAGGTGTGTCTTATTCGTTTGTGGGCATGGCTACACTCCAAGAGTCAGAGAACGCTGGACTCATCTAAGGTTAATTTACATATATGTTGGGAACTGATAGTTCGTTCTGATTTTAATATCATTATTAATGTATTAAAAAGTATTTATAGAAAAGCGAGTGGATAAATAGGCTTAGAAAGTGATGACAGGTTTCCTTTAAAAATCATGTTGTGTGGCATATTCAAGCTAAACTATTATTTCTTGAAATCCATCTCGTATCATCTTTTTTTCTAGAATGAAGATGGACTTCAAGAATACTTTGAAGCAGTCGTGAAACTGTCTAATGCTGACCCTAAGAAGATAATTGGCTGGGTAATTAAGGATTTACTTGGCCACCTAAGGCAGCAGAATCTCACTATCAAACAAAGGTCAGTCTTGTTTACTGTAGGTTTCCTAATAAACAAGCCATTCTTCTCATAAATTGAAATAATTTCCCTTTGGTATACCAGTAACACACTTCAGAAATGTCAAGATACCTACTTTTCTCAAGAATCATTAGTTAGAGTGTTCCTTATAGATAAATGGATGACTTAAAGCAATAAATGTATAATTATAATAGATATCTTATAATGAACTATACTGGCATTTGTATCTGTTACAGTGGAAGTGGCTGATCAGTGAAAGTAAACTATTACCAGTTAGCGTATACCTTTTTCAAAGGGTTTTTTCCAGGATTTTACTACTGATGACCTATCCTCAGGATAGGTCATCAGTATCTAATTGGTGGGGGTCCGACACCTGGGCCCCCTGCCGATCAGCTGTTTCGGAAGGCAGCGGCATTCTCTCTGCTTACTAAGCACAACGCTATAAACTTGGTATCGTGCTCAGTCTCATTCACTTCTATGGGGCTGGGCGCGATACCAAGCACAGCTACTAAGATTGCCGATCAGCTGTTTCGGAAGGCAGCGGCATTCTCTCTGCTTACTAAGCACAACGCTATAAACTTGGTATCGTGCTCAGTCTCATTCACTTCTATGGGGCTGGGCGCGATACCAAGCACAGCTACTATGCAATTTACAGCGCTGTGCTTGGTAAACACGGAAAAGGCTGCAGCACTCACAGGAATGTCGATGCCTTCTCACACAGCTGATTGGCAGGGGCCCCAGGTGTCGGACCCCCACCGATCAGATACTGTATTTGTAAAATCCTGGAAAACCGCTATAAAGTCATTAGTGAATCAGTACTATAGTGTTACATGTTCACCATTTAACGTATAATTTCACTGCTTGTTGTTAGCAAACGTTATAGAATATGAACATTCACACACAGCCGCAGTTAATGCATCCAGACTTTCTGCATTCAGGTTGTTTTTATATTTTATATAAGGGATTCTGTGATCAGATTTTTGCCTCATAAGCTGTCTGACATTAGCTATGGGCTAATGTCAGACTAACCTAATAATGTTAATCAAATGCCTCTATGACATGTAATAACGCCAAAAAACGATTTTATATCATATGGAAATTAGCTTCTAGAAGCAGGGAGGGCGTTGCCCCTGCTCCTAGAGGCTCCGTGTTCCCACCTGCGGCCTCGCCCCTCTTTATCTGATTGACAGTGCTGGGCAGCTCAGCATTCCTGCTGAAATCCCGCACCTGCGCCGTCCCCTTGTGTATTCGGCGCAGTGAGCTGAGGACAGCAGGCACCTGCTGTCCGAAGACACAAGCGGAAGGCGCAGGCGCAGGATTTCAATATGAAGACAGGGCCGGAGGCAGGAGAGCTACGCTGTCGGCAGTGTCAATCAGAAGAAGAGGGGCATGGCCGCAGGTGGGAACACGGAGCCTCTAGGAGCAGGGGCAATGCCCTCCCTGCTCCTAGAGGCTAATTTCCATATGATATAAAATCGTTTTTTAGCGTTGATATAGCCCTATGATTTATGCAGGGCAAGTTGTATTTTTAATGGCACTAGTTTGGGGTACATCAGTTGGAATTGACTGAAAAAACAACGCAATTCCGCCATTGTTTTTAGGGCTTCATATTTACAGTATTCATTGTGTAATAATAGTGACATCTTAACCTGTATTGTGTAGATCAGTACAATTGTTTTTTGTTATATTTTACTATTTTTAAAGAAAAAAATTTGTGTTTCCAAATTCTGACAACCATAACTTTTTTGTTTTTCTGCTAATGAAGCAGTGTGTGGGTTCATTTTTTGCAGGCAAGCTATTTATTTTATTGATACCCACTGCTCCCAGCATGTCCTAACAGCTAGGTTAGAACATCCATGATGATGGGCAATTCTTCAAATTGATTATCCTGCTTCTCTTAGTCCATTTATGCATTCTGTTTCAAAGTCTGTGAGCTAAGCAAAATGTATTTGAGTGCAGTGTCTGGCAATCAACAATCTCTCACCAAGGGGTACACTACCCAAAAGTAGCCTCTGGCGCTCAGAGCCCCAATCAGGCCCCTGATGTTAATAAAACCCCCAATCAGACTTCAGCTTCAGACCCCAATGTTAATAAGACCTCAGCTCAAACCAATGTGAAAAAACCCATTCAGACCTCAGATGAGTGACCTTCAGATCAGACCGCCAATGTGAATCACCCCCATTGATACCTCAGTTCAGACACTTCATTTTTATCAGACCTCAGATCAGACCCCCAATATTAAACACACCTCAGACCAGACCCCCCAATGTTAATCAGACCTCAGATCAGCTATATCTTATCCCAATTAATGTTAATTAATGACTTCACTCTTCTTCCCCAATCCGGTGTTAATCAGACCTCAGATTAGACAGAAAGAACTTATCTCTCCTGTTCCAGATGGCGCCACCACTCAGGAGATCCAGCGCGCTCTCCCTGCAGCACTGCACTGTGACCTGATTTCACACACCGAACGCAGTCAGGGCTCAGCACAGTGCCGGCAGAGAAGAGGGCAGTGAGTAAAGCCAGCACCAGGAGGACTGCTTCTCAGTCCAAATGAGCATTTTTGGTTGAAAATAAAGTGCGTCTTATAAAGCAAAAAATACAGTATATAGTTTTATAGGAAACTATTTGGTATAACTTCATTTATATCCATGCTTGCTCTGGGCATTAAAGTCAAGGAGGCAGTCCTGTTCAGTAATTGACATCCTTCCTTTATGACTGTGCATCAGGGGCGGATTGGCCATAGACCTTAGAGGGAACTTTCCCGGTGGGCCGATGGCCAGGGGGCTGCCTGGGCCCTCTTCATGGCTGGCCAGTGGAAGTTTTTGAGGATGTATTTTCTGCTGGCAGTATTTTGTGCTGAACTGTGGTATTTGGCACTGTTGGGGTGGTATAATGTGCCACAATATGGTATTGCTGGCCCTGCCTTCCATCACTTTGCACCCGACTACAAAATTAGGCCACTTTTAGTATTTTTTCCAGGGCCACTTTTAGTTCCCTGCCCCTGCTGTGCATACACAAATAGTTTTCAATCACTAATAGGACCACCTTCTTGACTTCAAAGCCCAGAATGAGCAGGAACTTAAATGAATAAATTAAACGTTTTACTGAATCTTTTTCCACAAAACTATACAACTATAATCTGCTCAGCTCCTCCTGCTCTAAAACATACTGCCTGCAGATAGTTAGCATTTTCTTGGTGATAGTTTCCCTTTAAGGATGTATTGATACTTATAAAGTGACAACAGCATGGCAGATTTACTGTCTGAGACAGTGAAAACTTTACACTGGACATCGGGCAGATCATCGGTAACAAACACCCGTTAGCAGTGATCTGCCGGTGTAAAGGTGTCATTCATCAGATAATTGAATCTTTTATGCAGTCACCTAAATGCTTGTTTGCTGGCAGCAGATCGTGCCGTCTAAACAGCAGTCTGCTGCTGGTATGCAATGATTGTGTATAAGGATGAGTGATGGCATTAGCGATCACTACTCCCCATACTGTGGAGGAGATCTCTGCATGTAAATACAGTGGTCTCCATCACTGCCGAGCAAGCAATTGTCAGGAAGGAACGTTTCATTCCAGACAGTCGTCTGCTCCACCGAGCAGTGTAAAGGGACCTTTAGACTCGAGAGTCTAAAAATATACCAGATTTATGACAGCGGCTGATGCTAGAAGATTATTCTGGAGAGCCTTTATAATGTGTATTCTCAGTTTATATCATGAAAATGTTGGCGCATTTTTCTCTAAACCATGCCCCCTTGTTGGGCATCGAGAAAATTAGTGTCTAAAACAATAAATGTGGTACGAAGCATCTAAGTCAGTTTTTGGTGCAAATTGCACTAGAATTCTAGTGTGTTTTAATTAATATATCCCATCAGTGTTTCTTTAATGTGTAAAAAGTTTTTATCAGTTTGTCTTTTTTTTTTTTTTAGCATGGTCAGTCCCAGCTCATTAGCCGAACTTTTAACACTTTTAGAGAAAAGAATGATTTCTTCATCTGCCGCTAAACAGGTATGTGCATATATTGTCATATCGCAAGTAAGAGATTACAGCCCTAGGAAATTATGTTGATCTATTCGAATAAAGGATTAAAGGGAACCTGTCATCAACTTTATGCTGCCCATACTAACGGTAGCATAAAGTAGAGACAGGCGAGTTGATTTCAGAGGTCTGTCATTTATAAGTTAAAAGTAAGTGGTTGCCGAGAACCAACATCACAATCATTGCAGACTGCCTAGTTACCTAGTTTTCTCCCTAGAAGAGAACTGCCAACCTTCAGCAGATGGGCGAGAGAGCAGGAGATTATGAATAACCATGACTCTTCTCAAGTAGATTTGACTCTTTTCCAGGCCTGGGCTGCAATGATTATGATGCTGGTTCTCAGCAACCGCTTACTTTTAGCTCATGAGTGACACACTGCTGAGAATCAACATTTCTGTCACTAATTTATGCTGCCCTCAGTGAGGTCAGCAAAAAGTTGATGACAGGTTCCCTTTAAAGAGACAATCCTGCTCCACTTTTACTTGAACTAGTTACCAGTAACATTTGATATGCAATCTCCTGTTTCCACTGTGTTTATAAGCTATTATCCTTCTCGGCTTTTAGTTTTTGAGTGCAGCAGCCATGGATTTTCTTACTTGCTTCTGCATCATGAAACTTTATTGTTTCATTATGCTTAATCAGCACAATGTTATACTTAATGGATGGAGCTGTGTATTCCAGTGATGACTTCCTGTGCCAGAGCTACATGGTAACAGTTGATTGGCGGAGGAACAGGGTACTGAATAGTCCATTTATAGGACAAGCCCTTTACACAGGCAGATGATCGGATGAACACTTGCAATTGAGAATACTCGTTTTTTTAACATTGCCCTCTAGTAATCAGCCAACAAATAAGGAACTTTTTGCTTGTCGACTGATCACATTTTAATGTGCACAAATTAAGTATTGCATCAACTCATGTAAAAAGGGGATGTGTTGCCACCAATAATGGAAAAAAATGATCATAAGTACTGGTTCATTTTTCATGCCGGCTATTCATTTGGATTATTTGCCTATGAAAAGTACCTTAAAAGAGCAGTGATCGACCTGCTATATCATCGATTAGTCTCAGTTATGCATAGAAATATGGCCTTGTAAAAACCCTAGCTTTTCCATTGCAAAAAAAAAAAAAAGCTATTCCACCACAGTTTTCCGAGTTACCGTATTTATTTACGACGTTCGATGTAAGATAAAACTGACCAGTTACTTTTATTCTATAGGTCAGTAAGAACCTGGGATACCCATGTATAGTTTTTTTGACAGTGATAAAAAAATTAAAACGTGGGAAAAAAATCAGTTTTATTTTTTTGTCGCCATATTTTGACCCCTATAACTTTTCTTTAATTATGTGTATGGAGCTGTATGGGGGTTCATTTTTTGCTCGGGGCGATCTGAACTTTTTATTAATACCATTCCTGGGTGTGTATGACTTTCTGAAATGAAGCGACCAAAAACGGCGAATCGGCCATTTGGACGCTTTTTTCCGTCTTGCTGTTTGCCGTATGGGGATTATATTTTAATACTATGGGCATTTTCGCACATTACAACATCCATGATGTGTATTTTTTTAGTTCTTTTATTTTGGGAAAAGGGGGATGATTTGAATTTTTATGTTTTTATTTACTTTTTTTAAACTTTTTTTTTTACACTTTTTTATAGTTCCCATAGGGAACTATAACAATCAATCACCTGATTGCTATTCTCATACATTCCAATGCACTTGGATTGAAATCTATGATGATTTCACTACTTTCCTATGGAGCCCTAATACAGGCAAGGGCTTCATAGGAAATACTTTGCAGCAGCCTCCTGTCATTCACAAAGACAGCGGCTGCTGCATACATGCTTCGGCTCCTCCGATCGCCACACGGGGGATCCGGAGCACAAACCGAAAGACCATGGCATCTAAGGGGTTAAATGTCTGCGATCGGCATTACTGTCGGCTGTGGACATTAGCTGCGGGTGTCTGCTATAAGAAGCAGACTGCCACCCGCGGCTATGGCGCCCACAGCATGCAGGAGCGGGTGCCATCTTTAAACACACGCCCGATGACTTACATGAACGTCACCGGGCGTGAAAGGGTTAAACACAGAACAAGAGCAGATCTTTCCCTTATACCTTATGTCTGTGGAGGCTACAATCCTAGTTTTGGTTCACAATGACTGATGGAAATCACTGACGTGTGAATAAGGCTTTACATTTAGACTGGCGCTGGATGCGCCGAAGTTATGGAGAAGCCTGCGCTGGTCTTAATAAATGTACCCCTACATGTATGTAGGTGCACTAAAAAGTTGTGAATTATAGTCATACAAAGTTTACAGAAAAAAGCTTTTCATTATTTTACATTTTTCCAGATATATTTAGGTTGTCCACTTTTTTTTGATAATACTAATTATCCCTTTGGTTATACACACTAAGGGACTTACACATATCATCAAGTGTCCAACATACCCCCTGGTTCACCTGGAGATTAACAGGAACTGTGTACACTTTATGGAATGGTGCTGTATGATACCACTGTGTTCCAGTGATAGGCAGAGGCTAAATGCTACCTATAAAAGTGGGCAGTGACTGGCGAATTAGACATTATCCTCACCATTGGTGTTACCTGGTTTTGGAACATTCTGAACATTCCCTTGGATCACTATTGAAAAACTCCTGTGCATCACTCATAAAGGCTAGTTATCAGTTACCGAGTATCCCGAGAGGTTTATCATCCTACTGGCTTCCGTAGATTAATTTTAGAGGAGTGTGTCCACTGCAGAAAACATGCTTAGCAATTTCATAATGCAGTGTATCTCTGGCTGACCTTGCATCTACTGAATTATACTGACAGCATCATATCAGTGCAATTCAGTAGATGCAAGGTCAGGCAGAGACACACAGCAGTATAAATTATTATTATTATAATGCCATGCGGTCCTGTGAAACGTGCAGCGTTCATAGCAGGTAATCACGCTCCCACACGGAGCTTGTTTTCTGTGGTGGACATCTGAAATTAGCCTTGCATACATATTAGGTATTCTATAAATACGGACAGTAAAATGAAGTCTTGCATTTACACTACACTTGAGATAATGGCTCTGCTATTTTTTTATTTATTTTTTCATTTTAAAGTACAAGTTAATTTACCACATTACATACTTCAAATTCAGAGTGCGTCTAGGAACATTCATAACAGAAAATAACCAGTAAATATAAATTTTATTCTAGATGATAATCTGCTTTTGACAAACTTGTACTCATTGTGTGCCAGTCGGATGTGACAGAATAAATTGGAGATTCTCAGCACAGCTATGCTGCATCAAATGCACAATTTGTTGTCGTTTTAGCTGTTTTCTCAGATTTTACGTGACTAGACGTGCCATACAGTACAGCTAACAGAAGGATAAAGCTCTTTTAGTTTCTCAGCAGGTAAAGTTTGTGTCATTGTAATTATACATTTCTCTTCAGTGTTACATTCACAAAAGCACAGTCAAAATCACAAATGGAATCTTTCTAATGAGAATATAAAACCGCCAATTATACAGTTGTGTGGTATACGGTAAAGAGACGTCCACACAGAACCTAAATTCAACCTAAAAAGTGCACTGCAGATGCATTGCAAAGGGGGAAATCCACTGTAGAAATCTGGAGCAAAAATTGACATTCACCGAATCTCAAATTTCTGCTTGGATTTTTTTACACAGCATGTGAAGTACATTTATAAATCTCATCCACATTGCTTCTGCTGTAAACGCTGCAGATTTTGCCCAGTTTGAACATAACCTAACTTCAGTTTTTAGAAGTAGAATTAACTTTCCAGACCATAATACAACATTTATTTATTAACCCCTTTTGGATCAAATGCTGTACATGTATGGCGCTTAGTGGTGGTCTTTAAAGTGGAGTGCTGTACACGTGTGCCTGGGATTAAAGTGCCTGCAGTCTAGCAGGCTGGGCCCCAGGATGTCAGTGACAGTATATTGCCATTTCTGTTTGCTCCTTTCCTCGATGTGTAGTAATCAATCAATGCTATGCAGTAAATGGAGTAAGCAGCTAAGTCTAAGGGAGCTGCAGGGCCTTAGCAGACATTGATCATCTCTGCCACGTACAGTGCTGCCACTGGGGCTATTTTGGATGCCAGTGTCAATGTCCCCCTAGGTTTTTAATAACTTCTTTGAGACATACAATGTTCCAAAAATACATTTAAAAACACTAAGTAAAGCATATAATAAACTTAAAAAAAATATATACAAATGCCCATGTCAACCAAAATCGTTGCCATTGCCAACTCGTTCACACAAAACTACATATTATATATCGAAACATCTGACACAAAATAGGGAAGCCATTTTAATCATTTAGTTTGGTGTCAGTTTGCTTGTTTTGTCTTTACCTCTTTCTGCTTGGACATCTTCAAACTTCTACTGTCATGACCTCACTCTCACAGGAAGTTCAAGAAAGGCATGTGATTTAGCTCCAATACACTTCAATAGGCAGTCACACCTCTGTGAATGCACTGGAAACATAGCAGCTTCTTACAAAGCCTCCTCCTCTGTGTGTGTGCAGGGATACTATACAGTACCAGTGCACTGACACTACAGAAAGTGTCACCCACCTTTCCCTGGTGCCTGAATGTCAAGTTTGCCTGTATACGCAGAAAGTATTTTAGACCGTTTGTCTAGGCAAATCTGAAATCCATCAATGTGTGTGGGAAAGCTGGACTTCAAGTCTTGTGGGTCTGTACACACAATCCAGATAATGTTATCTTACCCTATTCAACTAACCCCGTTTTCAAGGACCCTGAAAGGCAATTCTGTTGAGCTATGACACTATTTAGGAGTGAGGAGGGGAATTTGTCTTGATAGATTTAGTATTAGGCGATCTTTCACACTTCTACATAGTAGTAACCTCCGCCTCCCTAGGACCCAGAAAGGCAAATCTGCCAAGCTATTGCACTATTTAGGAGTGGGTAGTGGGATTTGTCTTGGTAAATTTAGTATTCTGTATTCTCTATTACAGTTCAACATGGTGGTAACCTAGCTTTTACCGGACCCTGAAAAACTAATTTATCATATGGTACCAGGGCAACATAATCCATTGTCACCAATGCAGCTCTACAGTCTTGTCATCCAGCTTTTCCAGTATCCTGAAAGACAAGTTAGTTTAGCTATAGAAAGGGATTTATCACAACATAACTAGGCAAATTTGTAATTCAGAAATCTCTTTGTAGAGATATAATTGAGGCAACACTTGGTACATACATTCTATATATGCTATATTAATAAATATAATATCAGGACAACCGTGAGTGTATATATATTTGTAGTTTGGTTTCCAGCATACTTCCACGTGCTACCCAGCTTTGTAAATTTGCCGAAAGGCAAGGATTAGGCAGATAAGCTATTTTTGTAGACTGAAGAAAACCAAATCTACCGAAATATATCCTGCTGTCCATTCCGAAGTAGTGCCATAACTAGGCAGATTTGCTTTTCAGGGTCACCACCATGTGGACCTGTAATAGAGAATGCAGAATATTAAGTTCGCCAAGACAAATCCCCCTCCTCACTCCTAAATAGTGCCATAACTTGGCAGATTTGCCCTTCAGGGTCCTGGAAAATCTGGTTTCCCACAGCTGTATGTTCTATGGCTGCTACCAAATCTATTTTGTACTATTAGTAACTAGGAGATTCCTTCCAACAAAAGGACCATGCTAACTGTGTAGAGAAATATTAACTAGACTAAACCCAGCATCCTCCTCCTAGGTCACATGCACTAGCATTAAGGGGGAGAGGTAGGGGGAGAATACATGGCTGCAGTCTGAGAGAACAATGCCCTGCTTTTCTAATTTATTTTTCATAGTTTGTAATTGTGATATATAACAAAATAAGAACAAATAAATACACACAAAACTAAATAAAAAATGTAATAAAAAGCCTAATGTGTCACTTTAAAAAGGTGTGAAGATTATTTTAGTGGTTCAACCATTCCACAAATTGGCTAGACCTGTAAAGGAAAGATGACTAACCTGCTTCTTGGCACCAACTCCCCGGTCCTTCTCCTACAGGCCTGCAATGCTCTGCGGGGCTCCTTTGATGTCAATATCCGGTTTGATATCTCCTCAGCCAATAACTGGTCATGGCGGAGACTGGATCCCCTTGCATCATGGGACAATTTGTGGTGACGTAAAGGGAGCCGGTCACCGCCGTGGCCAGCCGGCCCCAACCATGTATGGCACAATCTCAGCACATGTGCCCACTCCATACATCCATTGTACACTAATGCCGTACATGTTAAAGGAGTTAAAGGGAATCTGTCACCAGTCTTATGCTGCTAAGTAACAGCTCCAGCACATTGCCAATGAGTCCTGATATTCACGATCTTCTGGCTTTCTCTGCTCTCCTGCTACTGAATAACAGTTTTTTCCTAACTGAATTAGCAGCAGGGGGTGGAGAAAGCAAGGAGCTCATAAATATTTTGGACTCATTGGCATGAGCTGGAGCTGCTCAATACAAAATTTTTGCAAAATGGCTGGGTCAAAAAATGAAAGTGACGCAGCATTTTGTTTAGACCTGTCACTAGTTTATGTTGCCCTTAGGACATCATAAAACGGGTGACCGATTCTCTTTAAATAAAACAGGTCGCCCACTCACACCTGATTGTCATCCCATTGATTGAAAATACCGGACTCTAATTTCACTTTCAAATTATCTGTTAAAATGACAAATATTTTTGCCACTTACAGAGATGTGATATTGGATCATTTTCCTCAATAAATAACTGACCAAGGCTAATGTTTTAACTCATTTGTTTGAATTGGTTATCTTTATCCACTTTTAGTGAAAATCTGATTCCGTTTGAGGTAAAATTAATGCAGAAATCTACAGGTCCCCTTATATGCAGAGTCCAGAACTCTCTTTCCAACCCCTCCCATCTGCTCCATGACAGCTCTAGCAGTCTCCTGGTTGGACACTAAAGCCATCATTTAGACCAGAGGGGGAGGGGTTGGGAAGCCTTTAATGCAGAGAGCTTTGGGCATTGTACATGAAGGGACTGTCCTCATGGCAGGAGCATTAAAACTTCTGCCGAGCGCACTGTGAGGTATATTGAACAGCTTTACATCTCTCCCATCTACCTCAGTCAGCAGTTTGACGGGTTAAAACTGAAGACTTCTTGTAACTGATGCACTTTGCAAGAAATACATACAGGAATGCCTCATTCACACAATAGTGATAAATTGCCGTAACACTTCCATTTTCAAAACTACTGCAGTCTGTGGAGCTATTCACATGGCCGTTTTTTTAATGGTCCATGAACAACTGACATCCAAGAATAGGATATGGCCTATGTTTGACTATTTTGACTGCCCGTTATAAGGGGTGTACTTTGAAAAAAATACCTCACCACAGTCATATGTGGGAACCCTTGCTCCGCGCTAGGGGCAGCAGGACTTGACACTCCCAGCGCTGTGACATCACATGATCATGCTAGGAGCATCAGGTCCTTCTGCCTCCAGTTGGAGCAGGTGTTCCCGTGTGTGCCTTTGGTGCGGTGAGTTTTTTTTTTAAGTGGATTTGTTGGAACTGCCATCGGTGGGTGTGAGACATTATATGTACTGGAGCTGCTATGGGGTTCATTTTATGTCCTGGGGTGCTACAGAAGGGCATTGTTTTTACTAGGGGCATTATATGTCCTGAGGGCTCAACATAGGAGCATTATTTACACTGTGGGCACTATGGGGACGTTATATTGATTACACTGTGGGGAGCATACTATACTGAGGGCACTGCAGAAGCTAGAGTTTAATGGGGGAAAAAAAACAATGAAATTCATCGGATCTAATACGGATGAAAAATGGATAGACAACGAGAAAATGGATGCACAGATGCAAAATGTCAGTGAAAAAATGACAGTTGATCCATTTTAGGGCTACATTCACACGACCATATGTGTTTGCGGTCCGCAAAACACTGATCCGCAAAAAACAAAGATGATGTCCTTTTGGCATCCGTATTGCATCCTTTTTTTTGTGGATCCATTGTAACAATGCCTATCCTTGTCTGCAAAACGGACAAGAATAGGACATGCTCTATATTTTTTGTGGGGCTACAGAACAGACATACGGATGCGGACAGCACACAGTGTGCTATCTGCATTTTTTGCGGACCCATTGAAATGAATGAGTCCTTATTCAATCCGCAAAAAAAAAAACGGAACGTACACGGAAAAAAAATACATTTGTGTGAATGTAGCCTTCAGGGTTTTTTTTTTTTTGTTTGTTTTTCACTGTCGCGTGAATGTATCCTAAAAGTGACCTTGTACTTTACTGAAGTGATTAAAGAAGAGCGTGTCCATGTAGGAATGTGTTAATGCTTGGTTGTAAGTTGTCTATTCTTATTTCAGTGCGTGATAAATGCTTGGGGAGGCTTGAAAGCCCGATGAGAACATGGAATTATGATATTCAGAACATAATACATGGCTATTAATACTAGCCATAAAAATACTGGAGGACATGCTTCAGCTGCATTCCATTCCCCACCCACATTTAACTTAAAGGAAATGGGTGAAAATCCCCCTTGTTCTTCTATGTAACAAGCTAGGAGCAAATCACAGCAGCACTTAATTTAGTAATATGACTAAATATACCTGGTTCAAAATAAATTATTACAGCTTATTCCATGAGAACTTTTTTGATCTTTGCAAAGTCAGTCTATTCATGTTGAGAACTGCTAAGCTTTAGAACTTTGATTTTGTGAGCTACTTTTGTTGTGACTGTTGTGCATCTGTGTTTCCATAGATCATTGTACACACTAAGGCTTATGTCTCCAAACAACTGTAGTTATGTGTTTTTCACATAGCAACCAACTAGCTTCCAGATTTAGAAAATACAAAAACCCTTTTGAAGAAGCTGGTTTTCCTTCTGCAAAGGGAAAGGGAATATGCTTTTTTTTTTGCGACCTACAGTATCATTCAACTTTTTACCTATAATTTTGCTTGGTACTTCAGACCTTTGAGGTGATTTTGGTCTGCACGCCCTCACCTTCCTGCTTCCTCTCTTCTTTTCTCGCTTGCCCACAATCGAAATGTTCCTCTATGGCAGTGCTACCTTCCAAAATATGCTGAGATACATTTATGCCACCACCAAGATAAAAGTGCCCTTCTTCATATCTGCAGTATGGTAGGCTGGTTCACGACTGGGCCATTTACCCCCATTCCTGACCAGAGGCCTTTTCCATTTATTTATTTATATTTCTTTGTTTTCATTTTTCGTACCCAAGAAGATGTAAAAAAAGAGTATATTTTTTTTAACATTTTTCAATACTTTTAAATGCAACTGGAATATAATTTTAAATCATGTACCCTTTATATCATTTTGAAATACAGATATATATAGTTTATGGTCTCTGATGGTGGTACTAGAACCTGCGCCCTAGTCCGTGGTACCTATATTTTTTTTATTTATTTTACAATTTGTGCCCCCATAAGGACATACAAAACCCTTGGGAGTCCTTTAACATAACTTTTCTTTTTTGTTTGGTCTGCTAAGACCCAGCAACGCATCCACATTCCCAGCACTCAGGGAAGGAAGTAGAATTGCCACATCTGTCACGAACAATAGTTTAACAAGGCTCAGAACAGCACAAAGAAAGGCAGATTTACTTTGTAACTGGGGCTGCAGTGGCAGCTACAAAAGAAAACACATGTAAAGTAAAAATTAAAAATGTTATTGGATCCCTAAGCTGTATTGTGAAAATGAAATATTAAAAGTGAATATATAATAATAAAGTAAGAACATATGGAACATGCAAACATCAAAGGGTTAGCCTATCAGATGTCATTTATAGCTATAGTGATGAGAAAAGCGAAGTCGATTCGCTCAAAACTTCAGTTTAATGCTGTATAGAGTATCGCGGGATTTAGGTGAATAGCTTCGGTATTTGTTTTTAAACTGGAAAACCAATTTAAAACTTGTATCCGAACTCAGCTTCAGTTCCAAGATACCAGTCGGGACAGAAGCCTAGTTCAGATTAAGCTTTTAAAATAGTTTTTCGGCTCAAAATTGAAGTTATTCACCAAAGTCTCGTGAGACTTTGGGAATAACCGACTTCGTCTCATCGGAATCTGTACATTTTAATGCTGTATGAAGACGGATCTGTGAGCGACTGTTTTTTTTTAATAGATCACTATGGCTGTCAGTAAGAGTCAAGCAAAATGAATTAGCAGATTGGTGATTGGTGCAATAGAAATGCAGGTGGAAGCGCGCTCCACTGCTATCTTGGCAGACTATAACTATTACATGTACAGTGATAGCAAGCCGGGCTTTGAAACCATTCTCTCCTCTTTCTTTTCTTTTTTAATTTAAAAATAAAAGGGAAGTTTTAAAGCTATGAAATAGAAATGACAAATGTCACGCGAGGTAATTAGTAGCCAGTGGTGAATTGTGAATAGAGAGAGAATTGTTGAGTAATTAATTTCTTGTGGTAAACTCTAGGTGTTTCAGGATCTCTGCAAGGAAGAAGGAAAGACCCCAACACAAATAATTCAAGAGAAGAATTTAGGACTGATCACTGATAGGGGACATCTAGAAGATATCTGCCAGAATATTATAGATGGACACAAAGAAGAGGTATTGCCTTTACCAACGTTCATACCATTTTTGAAACATTGCTTAGTTGCTTGCTAAGGCTACTTTCACATCTGCATCTACTTTTGCTGGATCCGTCAATACAACCGTCTGCATCCCGTTGAATTAACTCTAAAATAGCCATGACTGATCCGTCACTAAAACCATTATAAGGCAATGGGGGGCGGATCTCAATAGCGGAAAGGGAAAGCGCAGGTGTAAAAGTCGCCTAATTTATACCACATTCTACATTGAATATGCAGTGATGCAGACTTCTGTGATAGCAAAAAAAAGTGTGTAAATGTAAGATTTAAATCGTTCTGGTAGGTGTTTCAGTTATCAAATCTACTTTCCTAGTATTGCAGTGATCATGTTCAAGACACCTTTATTTTGCATATTAGTGTTTGTGGGCATCCATTTTTGCACAGTACTGTTAAAGTTGTTGTTCAACCTTGTTGAGTTTTTCTTCAGTTGTAGATTTGATAGTGTGCTTGGGATCATTGTCCTGTTGCATGACCAAGTTTCTCCCAAGCTTTACCTGTTGTATAGATGACCTCACATTTGACTCTTCGGTATACAGAGGAGTTCATGGTGAACTAAATTAGCCAAGGTCCCTTGGCTGCAAAGCAAGCCCAAATCATCACCGCTCCACCACTGTGCTTGACAGTTGTCATAGGGGAGATTGTGCTGATATATTATGTTTGGTTTTTGCCAAACTTGGTGCTCTCCATTATGGCCAGACATCTCCATTTTGGTCTTGTCTGTCCAAAGAATATTTTTCAAGTAATCTTGTGGTTTGTCCAGATGCAACTGTGCAGAAATAATCCATGCTGCAATGCTCTTTTTCAAAAGAAGAGGCTTTCTCTTGGCTACTCTTCCAAACAAGCCATAATTATTCAGTCTTTTTTTAATTCTACTATCATGGACTTGAACGTTTAACATGCTACGGTCTATAGCGTTTTAGATGTACCTCTTGGTTTTTTTGCAATCACTCTAAGTATTGCACAGTTTTACCTTAGAGTTAAATTGATGGGATGTATGTCCTGGAAAAATTGTCTACTGTCTTGAACTTGTGAATAATCATTCTCACTGTATAATGATGGACATCAAATTGTTTGGAAATGGCCTAATAACCCTTCCCATATTGATGAAAAGCAACAATTGCTTTTAAATCATTGATTGTGTGTTTTCTACTTGGTATTGTGTTACCACATGGTTGAATGCTCCAGATCAGTAGACTGCCAGAACCTATGCATTTATAGAGGTGGTCACACTTGTTGATGATAAATTATTTAAGGTCATTTGACTAGCAGCACCTGGAAACTACTTACTGTACCCTCTTAATTCCTACGGAAGCAGTAAGGGTGCACTTAAAGGGGTTGTGCAGTGGTTGAACTTGAATGGAAGAGAACAGTTGTAATTACAGTGTGCTACTGCTACAAAGGTGATGATGCACAACAAATTTTGAAGAGAACGCAGCGCTGACATAAGAGCTGGGACCGCTTCAAACAACAGATCAACAGAGGTGTCAGGAGATGGACCCCCAACCTGATATTGATGATCTATCCCGACGATAGATCATCACTATTAAAACACTGTACAATACCTTAACATTTTTATGCACAGCTTCTGCATTTTGGCCTAGTTTTCGTTCAATTACTTATCACACGGTGTCAATATGTGTTGTTTATCTGTACTTAGCTAATTTTAAGACCTTCAAAGAACCAGATGTTTTTTTATTATGGCCTGATATGTAATACCATAGAATTCAAAGAGGGTTTACATTGTTTTTTTCATGACAGTAATTTAAATGTGCAGTGTCAAGAGCCTTGGCAGTAATTTAAATGTGCAGTGTCAAGAGCCTTGGTTTAAGAAATAAACATTTTTATTATTTTACCTGAATAGTTTGGTTTATGTGACATTTATCTGTGAACAGTAGCCTTTTTTTAATTAAAATTGTTGGGTTTCTAGAATTTTTCAAGTTGGTATAATAATTATCCGTTTTAAAATTCTAGTAAATTTTTATTCTTAATTCTAGAGTGTAACAGTGGACTTTATTTACTATTTTATTTTAATGTTTTGCATGTCTGTTTTATGGTAATTGCTGTGGTAATGGCAACAGTTGATAGGGGTAATTCTTAAGGGGGTAGATTTTATTTGTTTTTTATTTTACTTTTTTTCATAGCCTGATCCATCAAAGACCAGAAAAGACCATTGGCTGAGATTTTTTTTTTCTCCTGTATGGTGTACTGAATGATTTTCTACTGCAACTGAGGCTGCACAGCAGCTCCAGTTATAGTTGTCACTGTTAGAGCTCCGCTGCCCAGCAGTTTCTGACAGCCATACACCCAACATTCATCTGCAGTTTTTAGTCAGACAGTGAGACATACATATAAAACAACCTAAAAATGAAGATGCATTTAAGAAGCATGTATTCACATGGTATATTACCTTTTATATTTTTAATAGGTTTCTGCCATACAACAAGGGAACCTTAAAGTTATGCATAAACTTATTGGCTTAGTCCAGAAGACTACGAAAGGACGAGCAGATCCAGTTCTCGTAAAGACTATACTAGAAGAAAAGGTGTTACCTTAATGTACAATCATAATTGATTTAACTTAAAAACGGAATGTATGAACCTGTGGATTCCTTCAGTTTATGTGGTGATCACCTCGATGTGTATTGCTACTGATTAAAGTCCTGCAATGCATTTGGATTATCAGATCATGCACCTCAAAGAGACATTTTGTTTTTAAAGAGGATCTGTCACCAGGATCTTGGACTAAGGAATCCAGATCATATTTTTTTTAATTTTCATACTGCCCCTGTTTCCCCCACTGTCAGCGTTTAAAGCTGAATTGAAATAAATTGTCAGGACTGCTGCGGTCAATGCACATAGAAGTCCTCTCCATTATGTTAGCATAGGAGTATGTACTGTGTATTTCAGTGCAGCTTTGTGACTGACTGGGTGGGGGGGGGGATGCACAGGAATATAGATAATAGTCTGGGATCGTGGTGACAGATTCCCTTTTATGTGACAAGTCAAGTAAAGAAATTTAAGCTGTAACTCTTCCTATATGTACATGAAATAAATATATTTATATTCTTTCAACTTTCTTTTTATTAAGTAAGGGATAAATGAAACATATATGACTCATACAAATAGATCAAAAGCATATGTATGCATCTTGGTAGCAAATTACAAATGAGGTATCGGGTACAGATGAAATACTACACCAAACTCTAGGAATAGTGGCATGTTGGGTACTAGGAGAGGTAGGGGATGAGGTGGGGGTGAAAAGGAAGGTAGGAGGAGAGGGACAAGTCATCTTCTGTCCTCTCCCCAGGTGGACACACAATTATCCTCTAAGTATTTAAATATGCATGGGTCCGGGCAAATGGACCACAAAAAGCTTTTACATGATGTTAAACCATATGCAAATATACTGGAAGTGAACTGAAGTCACATGGTGATGTCAGTGTCCGGGCTCATACCCAATAAGTCATGTCCCTCCACTGTTCTATGGTAGGTGAGTTCTCACTCAACCATTTCAATGAAATTAATAGTCTTGCTGCCTTAATCAGGTGAGTAGCTAAATACCCTTCAGACGGTTACCAAGAGGTCGTGGGTAACCAAAGGAGGACAGTTTCTAGGTTCAAGGGGGGAGGGGGATATACTATTAATTAAATGTAGAAGTCACTGGAATCCACTATTTAAAACGTAACATTTATTCATTAGTAAAGTATAAAATTCACCCCACATATATATCAAAAAGTAGAAATAAACATAAAGATATAGAGATAGAATGTACTTTTCCGTATTGGAGGTTATATATAGGGTAGAGTAGGGGTTGGTAGTAGTAATGGAAAAACTATCCCTAAAAAACTCCCTATACTATAATCACTATCTATAAATGGAAAAGCCGCCCCGATAGGGGCGATCCCGTGTCTCGTACCTCCTAAAGACCCTGGAGGACCCTGACAAGGGGATAGGATGTATTCCTTATACTAATCCTAGGCCACTAAACATGAAAAAAACAGTAAACAATGTACAGATGTTGCCCCCAGTGATGTGCACAACTAAAAATGTGAAAACATGCAACACGAAAAAATATCTGAAGACAGTCTCAATGCGTTTCGCCTCTTTAAAAATAGGCTTCTAAAGGGACAAATAGCGGGGGATGTAGATGCCTCAACAGGATGGTCTAGGACATGTACCCGGCTTTTTCCTATGTACTGGGCGACAAATGGTTATACAGAGGCCTGAGTGGTATTGTTCATTGGTTCTGAAAGATCTATCTCATGTTTGAGCAGCTACTTTATCTAAAATATCTGAATATCGCTTTGGTTGATAACTGTTTGATGTTGTCTTCTATATATTTTGTGGCTTTGGAAACAAATACCTGTATCTAATGTACCAGAAACGATCCACTTGTCCTAGACCAGTGGTGGGCAAACTTATTAGTCAACTGAGCCAAATATCAACAAAACAGCGATTTAAATTTTTTAAACGTAAACTATATAGGAAGGTACATTGTTATTAACTTAATAAGGGTATTCTTAACCATCTGAACATACCTTTCTCAATCCTCGACACTACATCTTTCACTCCACAACGTTTCACCCTATAAGACGCACGTAGGTTTTAGAGGACAATATGAAAAAAAATATTTTTCATTACACCTCAGGTCAAACCACTAATCAGACCCCCAATGTTAATAAGACCTCCCTCAGATCAGACTTCAGCTCAGACCCCAAAGTAAATGACCCCCAATCAGACCTCAGATAAGAGCCCCATGCCTCTCATCATCCCCATTATCATCCATGATGATTCTCATCACCCCATGGCCTCAGATCAGCCCCAAGTTTCATAAAATAAAAAAGCACTTACCTCTCCTGCTCCAGGATGCCGCTGCTCCTCACCACCCTCGCTCTGTGTTCCCCCTGCTGTCGGCTGTGCTGTGAACTGGCGTGCACAGCGTGACGTCATAGAGCGTCTCACACTGTGCGCAGCCCTGCACAGCCTACAGCCGAGGACCAGGAAGCGGTGAGTATAGAGCCTTCACTGCTTCCTGGTCCTCCCCCTCCTGTCGATTTTTGCCACAGGCAACAAAAATGCGATCGCACTGTACATGTGAGCCCGCACCTGGAAGAGCCAATATCAAGGGGCTAAAGAGCCACATGTGGCTCTAGAGCCGCAGTTTGCTGACCACTGTCCTAGACCATCCCTTTGAGGAATCTGTTTGATTATCGGGAGGCATCTACATCCCCCTCTATTATTGATTTGTCCCTTGAGAAGCCTATTTTTAAAGAGGCGAAATGTGTTGGGACTGTCTTCAGATATTTTTTCGTGTTGCATGTTTTCACATTTTTAGTTGTGCACATCACTGGGGAAATATCTGTACATTGTTTATTGTTTTTTTCATGTTTATTGGTCTAGGATTAGTATAAGGAAAACATCCTATCCCCTTATCAGGGTCCTCCAGGGTCTTTAGGAGGTACGAGACACGGGATCGCCCCTATCAGGGCGGCTATTCCGTTTATAGGTAGGAATTACAGTAGAGGGAGTTTTTTAGGGGTAGTTTTCCCATCGCTTCTACCAACCCCTACTCTACTCTATATATACCCTCCAATACAGAATAGTACATTCTATCTCTATATCTTTATTTTTATTTCTACTTTTTGATATATATGTGGGGGAATTTTATACTTTACTAATGAATAAATGTTATGTTGTAAATAGTGGATTCCAGTGACTTCTGTAGATTGTGTTGCCACTATTAATATCT
The DNA here is from genome assembly GCA_033119425.1 of Bufotes viridis. Lineage (NCBI taxonomy): Eukaryota > Metazoa > Chordata > Amphibia > Anura > Bufonidae > Bufotes > Bufotes viridis. Next base: position 478,315,167 of record CM065589.1, on the reverse strand, counting down.
AACCTAAGACAAGTGAACGTCTGTTCTGTAATTTATTAACCACTTCAGCCCCCCTAGCTTAAACACCCTTAATGACCAGGCCACTTTTTACAATTCTGCACTACACTACTTTCACCGTTTATTGCTCCGTCATACAACTTACCACCCAAATGAATTTTACCTCCTTTTCTTCTCACTAATAGAGCTTTCATTTGGTGCTATTTCTTTCTTGCTGACATTTTTAATTTTTTTGATATTTTACTTTTTTTGATGAAATTTTTGCAAAAAAATGATATTTTTCACTTTATGTTGGAAAATGTATCAAATAAAACTACATTTCTCTAAAAAATTTTCTCTAAATTTATTGTTCTACATGTCTTTGATAAAAAAAAATGCAATAAGTGTATATTTATTGGTTCGGGTAAAAGTTATAGCGTTTACAAACTATGGTGCAAAAAAGTGAATTTCCGCACTTTGACTTTCTGAGCACCTGTCCTGTTTCCTGAGGTACTACAATGCCCAGACAGTAGAAATACCCCATAAATGACCCCATTTCCGAAAGTAGACACCCTAAGGTATTCACTGAGGGGCATAGTGAGTTCATGGAAGTTTTTATTTTTGTCACAAGTTAGCGGAAATGGATTTTTTTTTTTTTTACAAAGTCTCATATTCCACTAACTTGTGCCAAAAATACAATTTTACATGAACTCACAATACCCTCACAGAATACCTTGGAGTGCTCTTTCCGAAATGGGGTCACTTGTGTAGTATTTTTACTGCCCTGGCATTTTAGGGGCCCCTAACGTCAAGCAGTTTGGAATCCAAATGCGTAAAATGTCCTGTAAAATCCTAAAGGTACTCATTGTATTTAGGGCTCATTTGCATCTTGGCTGCAAGTGGCACACATGAGGTATCGCTGTACTGGAGAGTAGCAATGTGTTTGGGGTGTCTTTACATATACCTCTACTGGGTGTGAAAATATCTCTGTAAATGACAACTTTGTATAAAAATTTTTAAAAAGTTGTCATTTACAGAGATATTTCTCTCACCCAGCATGGGTATATGTAAAAATACACCCCAAAACACATTGCCCTACTTCTCCTGAGTACGGCGATACCCCATGTGTGCCACTTTTTTGCAGCCAAGATGCGCAAATGGGCCCTAAATCCAATGAGTACATTTAGGATTTTACAGGACATTTTTACGCATTTGGATTCCAAACTGCTTTTGACGCTTAGGGGCCCCTAAAATGCCAGGGCAGTAAAAATACCACACAAGTGACCCCATTTCGGAAAGTAGACACCCCAAGGTATTCGCTGATGGGCATAGTGAGTTCATGGAAGTTTTCATTTTTGGCACAAGTTAGCAGAAATGTTTTTTTTTTTTTTTTTTTTTACAAAGTCTCATATTCCACTAACTTGTGCCAAAAATACAATTTTACATGAACTCACCATACCCCTCACGGAATACCTTGGGGTGTCTTCTTTCTAATATGGGGTCACTTGTGTGGTATTTTTGACTGCCCTGGCATTTTAGGGGCCCCTAACGTCAGAGCAGTTTGGAATCCAAATGCGTAAAAATGTCCTAGAAATCTAAAGGTACTCATTGATTTAGGGCCCTTTGCGCATTTGGCTGCAAAAGTGGCACACATGGGGTATCGCTACTGGAGCAAGTAGGGCAATGTGTTTTGGGTGTCTTTACATATACCCCTACTGGGTGTGAAAATATCTCTGTAAATGACAACTTTGTATAAAATTTTTAAAAAGTTGTCATTTACAGAGATATTTCTCTCACCCAGCATGGGTATATGTAAAAATACACCCCAAAACACATTGCCCTACTTCTCCTGAGTACGGCGATACCCCATGTGTGCCACTTTTTGCAGCCAAGATGCGCAAAGGGGCCCAAATTCCAATGAGTACCTTTAGGATTTTACAGGACATTTTTACGCATTTGGATTCCAAACTGCTTCTCTCGCTTTAGGGGCCCCTAAAATGCCAGGATAGTAAAAATACCACACAAGTGACCCCATTTCGGAAAGTAGACACCCCAAGGTATTCGCTGATGGGCATAGTGAGTTCATGGAAGTTTTTATTTTTTGGCACAAGTTAGCGGAAATTGAAATGTTTTATTTTTTTTTTACAAAGTCTGATATTCCACTAACTTGTGACAAAAATAAACTTTACATGAACTCACCATACCCTCACAGAATACCTTGGGGTGTCTTCTTTCTAAAATGGGGTCACTTGTGTGGTATTTTACTGCCCTGGCATTTTAGGGTCCCCTAAAGCGAGAGAAGTAGTTTGGAATCCAAATGCGTAAAAATGCCCTGTGAAATCTTAAAGGTACTCATTGATTGAGCCTTTAGCATCTTGGCTGCAAAAGTGGCACACATGGGGTATCGCCATACTCAGGAGAAGTAGGGCAATGTGTTTTGGGGTGTATTTTACATATACCCATACTGGGTGTAAAAATATCTCTGTAAATGACAACTTTTTCCATTTTTTTATACAAAGTTGTCCATTTACAGAGATATTTCTCTCACCCAGCATGGGTATATGTAAAAATACACCCCAAAACACATTGCCCTACTTCTCCTGAGTACGGCAATACCACATGTGTTACACTTTGTGCAGCCAAGATGCGCAAAGGGCCCTAAATCCAATGAGTACCTTTCAGGATGGCATTTTTACGCCTTTTTCTTCTCACGCTTCTGGGCCCCTAAAATGCCAGGGCAGTAAAAATACCCCAAATGTGACCCTATTTTAGAAAGAAGACACCCCAAGGTATTCTGTGAGGGGCATGGCGAGCTCATAGAAGATTTTTTTTTGCCACAAGTTAGCAGAATTTGTTTTTTTATTTTTCTCACAAAGTCTCCCTTTCCGCTAACTTGTGACAAGAAGTTTAATCTTTCATGGACTCAATATGCCCCTCAGCGAATACCTTGGGGTGTCTTCTTTCCGAAATGGGGTCACATGTGAGGTTTTTCCACTGCCATGGCATTTGAGGGTCTCCGCAATCATTACATGTATGGCCAGCATTAGGAGTTTCTGCGATTCTCCTTATATGGAGCATACAGGTAATGAGATTTTTTTTCCTTTCAGCCTCTGGGCTGAAAGAAAAAATGAACGGCACAGATTTCCTCATTCGCATCGATCGATGTGGATGAAAAAATCTCTGCCCAAAAATATGCAAGAAAAAAAAAGAGGGGCCTGGCGATTGCCAGGACATAGGGGCTCCGCCCAAACATCCATACCCACTTAGCTCCTATGTCCTGGCAAACGTGATTTCTCCATTCACATCGATCAATCGATCGGTGTGGAGGAAGACATCTTTGCCAGATTTTTTTTATACAAAGTGTTTGCCAAAGAATATGAACTCCAACACCTCTCCTTAGCTCATATGCCTGAGCAAACGTACCTGTCCTGCAGAGGAGAAATCTCGTCTTGCAGCGCCGCATACACCGACTTCACGTGTCTTCTGACAGCAGCGCAATGCTTCTCTCAGAATTCACATCAGTGCTGCGGCGTTTTCGTCGGTTGGTCCGTTGGTCTTCCTGGAAAATAAAGGGTGGTTAGGGGAAAAAAAAAAGAAGAAGAAAAAACAGGCAGCAGGCACATAACTTGAACGTTGCAAACTTTATAAAACCGGAACATTGTAAAACTTTTATAAAACATGAACATAAAAACCTGAACTAACTCAAGATTTTTTTTTCTTGCTACCTGTTTAATTTTTTTTTTTAACCATTTCACTCTTTATTTTCCTAGTAGAAACCTCTCCTTTCCCATGGGACAATGTGTAAAGTGTAAATCACACAGAGATGGTGCGAAGTACACTATACACGTTATCCCAAGTTAAAGGAGAGGTTTCTACCGTTTCACACTTCTGCTGTAGCACACCAGCACCGTTCCCTATGTGTTAGGGTCTCTCAAAACCTAGTATCCTGAGAGACCCTTGAGCCTGAGTGAAAAAAACTACCTGTGTAGTGCTGTCCCTATGTCCCTAAGTGTACCTGAGTGTGGTACTTCCGGAAACACTCTCCAAAGCATAGGGCAGGGTGGTCAGGACAGTCAGGACAGAAATAACGGGTGTCACGCCTTTTTCCACTCCTGCCACAGACACGACATCTTTTTCGGGGTGACGGTTGGGTTGAGGTACCAGGAAAGACACTGGGGAAGTGTCGCTCGTGTAGACGGCTAACTACACTGGTGGATGGGGCCACGGAACCTCCTGGATACAGGAGTTCCGAAATTATCTCTTCCTGGAATTTAAGGAAGGATCCCGTTCTCCCAGCCTTACTTTAGAGAACGTAACTATTATAGGCAGCCAATTGAATCAAATATACAGGCACCTTCTTATACCAGCGTCTGGTTCGTTGGGAAAGCAAATAAGGGGCCAACATCTGGTCGTTGAAGTCCACCCCTCCCATGTGGAGGTTATAGTCGTGGACTGAGAGGGGCTTTTCAACGACACTGGTTGCCCGTTCAATTTGGACTGTCGTGTCTGCGTGAATGGAGGAAAGCATGTAAACGTCACGCTTGTCTCTCCATTTCACCGCGAGCAGTTCGTCGTTACACAGTGCAGCCTTCTCCCCCCTTGCAAGTCTGGTGGTAATGAGCCCTTGGGGGAAGCCCCGGCGACTAGGTCGCGCGGTGCCACAGCAGCCAATCTGTTCTAGGAACAAATGCTTGAAGAGGGCCACACTTGTGTAAAAGTTGTCCACATAAAGATGGTACCCCTTGCCGAATAAGGGTGACACCAAGTCCCAGACTATCTTCCCACTGCTCCCCTGGTAGTCAGGGCAACCGACCGGCTCCAGGGTCTGATCTTTTCCCTCATAGATCCGAAATTTGTGCGTATAGCCTGTGGCCCTTTCACAGAGCTTATACAATTTGACCCCATACCGGGCGCGCTTGCTTGGGATGTACTGTTTGAAGCCAAGGCGCCCGGTAAAATGTACAAGGGACTCGTCTACGCAGATGTTTTGTGCAGGGGTATACAAATCTGCAAATTTCTGGTTGAAATGGTCTATGAGGGGCCGAATTTTATGGAGCCGGTCAAAAGCTGGGTGGCCTCTGGGACGGGAGGTGGTGTTGTCGCTAAAGTGCAGGAAACGCAGGATGGTCTCAAAACGTGTCCTGGACATGGCAGCAGAGTACATGGGCATGTGATGAATTGGGTTCGTGGACCAATATGACCGCAATTCATGTTTTTTGGTTATGCCCATGCTGAGGAGAAGGCCCAGAAAAGTTCTAAATTCGGAAACTTGGACTGGTTTCCACCGGAAAGACTGGGCATAGGAGCTTCCCGGGTTGTCTGCGATAAATTGAGTGGAATACCGATTTGTTTCTGCCACGACTAAGTCAGAGAGCTCCACAGTGAAAAACAGCTCAAAAAACCCCAGCGCCGATCCTATCTGAGCTGTTTCCACCCGAACTCCTGACTGGGCGGTGAAAGGGGGAACTACTGGTGCGGCTGAAGATGGGGACAGCCAATCAGGATTTGCCAGCACCTTAGGGATTCTAGGGGCTCTACGGGCCTGTCTGCGCGGTGGCTGCGACGGGGAAACTACTGCACGTGCCACCGTACCAGCTTCAACTACCCTTCTGGTGCTCGCCACTTCACCATGTTGTACGGCAGTGCTGGTAGAAGGTCCAGGACGGGCTGCGCTGCTGGTGTATGCCTCACCACGTAATCCGGCAGCGCCAGCCCCACTCTGCTGCCCTTGAAACGGATCCTGCGTAACCTGCGGTCTAGCGACACGGGGCCGGGTACGCCTGGTTCTATCAGGGACCTCAACCTCCTCGTCCGAACTTTGGGTCAGACTGCCACTGCTCTCTACAGGTTCGTATTCTGACCCGCTAGATTCGTCAGATGAGGGTTCCCATTCCTCATCCGACTGGGTCAGAATCCTGTAGGCCTCTTCAGGAGAATACCCCTTTCTTGACATTTGGGCGTCTAAATTTAGGGGTATTCCCTGAGACTACCCAAGAAAAAAGCAAGCCTGTCTTACAATTGAGAGGGTAGCGAAGTACAGAAGCCGCTGCGATTGATAAAAAGATCAAAACTGATTTTTTTATCGCCGCAGCGCTATGAAGGATTGTGCAGTGATTACAAAAAAAAATATTTTTGTCACTGCGGCGGGGTGGGCGTGGGTGAACGCAGGTGTGGGCGACCGATCAGGCCTGATCGGGCAAACACTGCGTTTGGGGTGGAGGGCGAACTAAAGTGACACTAGTACTATTATAGATCTGACCGTGATCAGTTCTGATCACTTACAGATACTATAAAGTACAAAAGCTGATTAGCGCTACGCTAATCAGCGAACCAGTGACTGCGGTGCGGTGGGCTTGGCGCTAACGCTAACTACCTACCAAAGGGGCCTAAACTAAGCTAAACCTAACAGTCAATCCTAGTGGAAAAAAAAAAGTGACAGTTTACACTGATCACTTTTTTCCCTTTCACTAGATGATTGACAGGTGCTGAGAGGGGTAATCAAGGGGTTAATTTGGGTGATGGGGGGGCTGATCAGGGGCTAGTATGTGGTGCTTGGTGTACTCACTGTAGAGGTGTGCTCTCTCCTGGGTCCAACCGACGAAAAGGACCCAGGAGAGAGAACAGAAGCCATTTAATCCATCATATTTACAAATATGATGGGTTAAATGGCTTGCGATTCGTTTTTTTAAAAGTTATCAGCCCGCCAGCGATGCCGATTGGCTGGCAGGCTGATGACCCAGTTCATCTAAACTTTGTGCAATGCGCGATTTGCGCATGCGCGGCCGAATATGTGCGAAATCTCGCGTCTCGCGAGATGACGCACATCTGCGGCGCCCCAGAACAGCCCGACCGCCGCGAGAACGCAGTTGTGCGTTAGGCGGTCGGGAAGTGGTAATTAAATGTGTAATCTCCAACCAAGATGTTTGTATCTTTGGGCAAAACAAAAAATGTGGCTTAACGAGCCTTCTCCAGTCCCACATCTCCAGCATGCACCTGAGTCCTGTAAGCCCCTTAAGTACATCGGCTTGGGGGTTTTATACCATTGTGTCAATACTTTATAAGAGTGTTCCTGGACCCATATGCATCTCGAGAACCCATGGGAGTGAGAGTGTATACGCAGAATATCTATTTCAGAAAGATCAATGTATAGTTCTGTGGCCCAGGTCTTATATATATACAGTGCCTTGCAAAAGTATTCACCCCTCTTGACTTTTTACCTGTTTTGGTGCCTCACAACCTGGAATTAACATGGATTGTTTGATTTGCAAACAACAAATAGGACAAAACAACAGTCAATACTTTGTAGAGCCACCTTTTGCGGCAATCACAGCTCCAAGTCGCTTTGGATAAGTCTCTATGAGCTTGCCACATCTTACCACTGGGATTTTTGCCCATTCCACCTTGTAAAACTGTAACAGCTCCTTCAAGTTGGATGGTTTGCGCTTGTGAACAGCAATCTTTGTCAGACCACAAATTTTCTATTGGATTGAGATCTGGGCTTTGACTAGGCCATTTCAACACATTTACATGTTTCCCCTTAAACCACTCAAGTGTTGCTTTAGCAGTGTGTTTGGGGTCATCGTCCTGCTGGAAGGTGAACCTCTATCCTAACCTCAAATCATGTACAGAGCGGTACAGGTTTTTCTCAAGAATATCCCTGTATTTGGCACCATCCATCTTTCCCTCAACGCTGACCAGTTTCCCAGTCCCGGCTGCTGAAAAACATGGTGTTCTTTGGGTGATGTGATGTGTTTGCGCCTGACATAGCGTTTTCTTTGATGGCCGAAAAGTTCAATTTTAGTATCATCAGACCAGAGCACCTTCCTCCATACATTTTAGGAGTCTCCTACATGCCTGTTCGCAAACTCACAACGTGCCTTTTTGGTTTTTGCTGAAAGTAATGGCTTTTTTTTGGCCACTCTGCCATGAAGCCCAACTCTGTGGAGTGTATGGCTTATTGTTGTCCTATGTACAGATACTCCAGGGTCTGCTGTGGAACTCTGCAGCTCTTCCAGGGTTACTTTAGGTCTCTGTGCTGCCTCTCTGATTAATGCCCTCCTTGCCCGGTCCGTGAGTTTTGGTGGGCGGCCATCTCTTGACAGGTTTGCTGTTGTGCCATGTTCTTTCCATTTGGTTATGATAGATTTTATGGTGCTCCTGGGGATCATCAAAGATTTGGATATTTTTTTTAGAACCTAACCCTGACTTGTACTTCTCAACAACATTGTCCCTTACTTGTTTGGAGAGTTCCCTGGTCTTCATGGCAGTGTTTGGTTAGTAATGCTTGCTTAGGTGTTGCAGCCTCTGGGGGCTTTTAACCCCTTAAGGACACGGCCCTATTTCACCTTAAGGACCAGGCCATTTTTTGGAAATCTGACCAGTGTCACTTTATGTGGTGATAACTTTAAAACGCTTTTACTTATCCAAGCCATTCTGACATTGTTTTTTCGTCACATATTGTATTTCATGATAGTGGTAAAATAAAGTCGAAAAATTTCATTTTTATTTATAAAAAAATACCAAATTTACCAAAAATTTTGAAAAATTTGCAATTTTCCAAGTTTCAATTTCTCTACTTCTAGAATTCATAGTAATACTGCCAAAAAAAGTTATTGATTTACATTCCCCATATGTCTACTTCATGTATCGATCATTTTGGGAATGCCATTTTATTTTTTGGGGACGTTACAAGGCTTAGAAGTTTAGAAGCAAATCTTGACATTTTTCAGAAATTTTCAAAAACCCAGTTTTTAGGGACCAGTTCAGGTCTGAAGTCACTTTGCGAGGCTTACATAATAGAAACCACCCAAAAATGACCCCATTCTAGAAACTACACCCCTGAAGGTACTGAAAACTGATTTTACAAACGTAATTAACCCTTTAGGTTTTCCACAAGAGTTAATGGCAAATAAAGATAAAATTTCTGAATTTCGATTTTTTGGAAAATTTTCCATTTTAATCCATTTTTTCCAGTAACAAAGCAAGGGTTAACAGCCAAACAAAACTCAATATTTATTGCCCCGATTCTGTAGTTTTCAGAAACACCCTATATGTGGTCAGTAAACTGCTGTATGGCCAAACGGCAGGGCGCAGAAGGAAAGGAACGCCATATGGGTTTTGGAAGGCGGATTTTGCTGGACTGGATTTTTGACACCATGTCCCATTTGAAGCCCCCCGATGCACCCCTAGAATAGAAACTCCATAAAAGTGACTCTATCTAAGAAACTACACCCCTCAATGTATTCAAAACTAGTTTTACAAACTTTGTTAACCCTTTAGGTGTTCCACAAGAGTTATTGGCAAATGGAGATGAAATTTCAGAATTTCAATTTTTTGTTACCTTGCCTCAAAAAAAGTGTAATATAGAGCAACCAAAAATCATATTTATCCTAAAATAGTACCAACAAAACTGACACCTTATCCCGTAGTTTCCAAAATGGGGTCACTTTTTGGGAGTTTCTACTGTAGGGGTGCATCGGGGGGGCTTCAAATGGGACATAGTCTCAAAAAAAACAGTCCAGCAAAATCCGCCTTCCAAAAACCATATGGCGTTCCCTTCCTTCTGTGCCCTGCCGTTTGGCCATACAGAAGTTTACAACCACATATGGGGTGTTTCTGCAAACTACAGAATCAGGGCAATAAATATTGAGTTTTGTTTGGCTGTTAACCCTTGCTTTGTTACTGGAAAAATGGATTAAAATGGATAATTTGCAAAAAAATAGCTGTTTTGGGACAGTTTTGTATTTTTTGTTATTTACATCGTTGAACTGACAGGTTAGATTGTGTGCTATTTCTATAGAGCAGGCTGTTACTGACGCGACAATACCAAATATGACTACTTTTTGGGGTTTTTGTTTCAGTTTTACATAATAAAGCATTTTTGAAAAAATGATTTTTTAGTGTCTCCACATTCTGAAAGCCATAGTTTTTTTTTTTTTTTTTGCGATTGTCCTATGTAGGGGCTCATTTTTTGCGGGATGAGATGGCGGTTTGAATGGTACTATCTTGGGGTGCATATGACTTTTTGATCACTTGCTATTACACTTTTTGTGATGTAAGGTGACAAAAAAATTATTTTTTTTACAACGTTTTTATTTCTTATGTTTACAGCGTTCACCTGAGGGGTTAGGTCATGTTATATTTTCATAGAGCAGGTCGTTACGAACGCGACGATACCCAATATGTATACTTTTTTTTATTTATTTTGGTGTTACACAATAATATCCTTTTTGAAACAAAAAAAAACATGTTTTAGTGTCTCCATAGTCTGAGAGCCATATTTTTTTCAGTTTTTAGGCGATCGTCTCAGGTTGGGTATAATTTTTGCGGGATGAGGTGGCGGTTAGATTGGCACTATTTGGGGGGTCATATGACTTTTTGATCGCTTGCTATTACACTTTTTGTGATGTAAGGTGACAAAAAAATGGCTTTTTGACAAAGTTTTTTTTTTTTTTACAGTGTTTACTTGAGGGGTTAGGTCATGTGATATTTTTATACGTACACGGACGTGGAGATACCCAATATGTCTACTTTTTTAAAAAATTACATTTAACACTAAAAAGCATTTTTGAAACAAAAAAAATCATGTTTTAGTCTGAGAGGCATAGTTTTTTTATTTTTTGGGCAATTGTTTTATGAAGGGGCTAATTTTTTGCGGGATGAGATGGCGGTTAGATTGGTACTATTTTGGGAGGCATATGCCTTTTTGATCGCTTTGTATTACACTTTTAGTGATGTAAGGTGCCCAAAAATGGCTTATTTACACCATTTTTGGGGGTTTTTTTTATAGCGTTCACCTGAGGGGTTCAGTCATGTGATGTTTTTATAGAACTGTTTTTTACGGACGCGGCGATACCTAATATGTGCAGTGTATTTTTTTTTTTACTTTTTATTCAGTGATTTGTGTTTTTTATTTTTACTTTTTTTCACTTTTTACATTTTTTTTGGACCCAGACCCACTTGGTTCTTGTAGATCCAGTGGATCTGGTGTCTATATAATACAGTACAGTACACTATATAGTGTACTGCACTGTATTTTTTACTTTTCACAGTCTGGTCAGACTTCTGCCTTTAGCAGAAGTCTGACCAGAGTTACTATACCATGGCAAGCAGGACGCTTCTGAAAGCGTCCTGCTGCCATGTTAACCATCACCCACTGCCATTAGAGAGACATTAAGGGCCTCAGACTCGAATTGATTGACCTTGAAATTGGAGTGGTGGCCTGACTGGTTAAATAACTCAAATAGATGCAGGAAGGCCTCAACAGGGTTTTGAGATATCAGTATGTATGATCAATCTGCAGCCAGTATGTTCATATGTACCGTCATCCTTCAGTAGATATCCATTGGGGCTTTATTTCCCAATAATATCTTAAATTCTTTTATTGCTTTAGTGTTTCATAACATATTCACAATATGTGTCATCCAGGAAATCACAATCATGTGAAAATGAACATATCTGTCACGATGGAGGTCTGAATCGAACATCACATGATTTTTTTTATTAGCATGACAGATTGTATTAATAGTGTTACTTGATTTATGACAGGTAAGCTCGGTTTTTACGGCATTTAGTGTAGCATTCTTTATCATAAAGGGAGAGTGCCTTTGGTATGACAAATAATCCCATTTTTGACATTGTGTAAAATATTACATATCACCTATGAGATCACAACCGATGACAGATTGTGACAGAAGAGGATATTTGTTACCCAAAGCTGAAGCTAAACTTTAGCACTAGCAAATCAAGTCAAAAAAGGAAGAAAAAAACAGGCAACATGCAGCAGTATTAGAAAATTATCAAAAAGATTTTATTAATCATATATTAAAAATTACGAATCATAGAAGGAGGTGGCAAAAGAGCACAGACGCCACCCTGGACCCTATAACAGGATACACAAAAAATATATATATCTAGCACCGTTGGAAAAATAATGTAACAGAAAGTCAATCGCTACACTGTTATCTAAGTGTGGTATGTCTAAGCCTTGCTGTAGCCTTCAAAAAGTCCGCAGGGAGAAAGCCATAGTGAAAACAAGTGTCCTTGTACATAGGTAATGCGGATGATGCAAGGCAAACAAAAAATGACATCAGCAGTGCTAGAACAGAACCCGAAAGAGTACTCACCTATAGATAAATGGAAGTGAGGGACCAGGATGGTTGACGCCAGATGGTTGTGTATCCTGTTATAGTGTCCAGGGTGGCGTCTGTGCTCTTTTGCCAACTCTTTCTATGATTCGTAATTTTTAATATATGATTAATAAAATCTTTTTGATAATTTTCTAATACTGCTGCATGTTGCCTGTTTTTTTCTTCCTTTTTTGATGTGTTTGTTGCAGAGTATATGCAGATATATATATTACAGGCATCTCAACAATAAAGACCCCACCATTGAGTGCACAATTTGTAGTCAGGGCATGAGATACCTCCGGTTTCCTCTTTTTTTTTTTCACTAGCAAATCAAGTACTAAGAGCTTTGCATGCTTAATTCAATATAAGGGTACAAAACCACAATTCTTGCCTTGTTACTGTTTGGTAACTACTGTATATGTGTACTTCACAGCAAGCCCCGGGTTGATCATTGACTTTTCTATTTTGTTTCCTGAACCTTGTATTTCGAATTGTATGCTGTCACCACATTGACATAATAATTCCATGGTGTATTGGACTAAGAGACCAGCTAAATGGTCATTAAGTTTATCAGCAATACAATGTACATGGGCATTGGAGCAAATTGCCTTCTTTGAATGAATTAGCTTTCTTTGGAAAGTAATTAGAATAAATAAATTTTACAATAAGACACCTACAGTTTTGTATTCAGTGTGTACTGACATGCACAAAAATGTTGGCACGGGCATAATAGAGCTTACTGAGGTTAACACACGACCCATACATCATGGTATATTTTTAACTGTGACTGAATGAACAGCTGTGAAACAGTGCTTTTTTTAAAATGCTACACTAATTGTTTTGTTTAAAGGGTTTTCCCATTCTGAACATTTATAGCCTATCCACAGAATAGGCAATAAATGTGGGTGTCCAACTGCGGGGGAAGCACATTGATCACTAGAACAGGGATCGCTGAGTTCTCTGTGTGAATGGAATGATAGTGCACGTGTGACCACTGCTTCTTTCAATCCTATGGGACTAATGAGTACAGCAGTTGGCTATGTCCCATACACTTCGTCAGTCTCATAGAAAGAAACAGTTGTCAAACTTGTGCTGTCACACCAGTCACAGAGGAGACATGGGAACGCTTGCTCTCATGAGTGGGGTTGATCGCATAGGCTAAATATTTTTGATGGGAAAACCCCATTTATAATGTTTTTATGACCCATACCACCTTCTGGTTTAGGTTCTTTTTCGTCAGTAGGCAGGTGAAGAAAAGTGTTCATCAGAGACTCAAGACTTAAGTTGCTGCTGATGAAGCAGGTGCTGCTCTTGTGCCCCCCCCCCCCCCTCCAACAGTCATGGCAGTGGAGCTCAGAGAGTCCCCCTGTTTAAACCTTTGTGAGGATGGGCGATGGTGCATATAGGCAGCGACCAACCAACTAAAAAGGATGTCTCAATAGTAGTTGACTTTTTCATCCCTCTCAGAAGGTGTAAATAAAGGCACCCATTTTAGACTGGTAGCGAGGGTCTAACATTGTGGAGAGCCCGTAGTCATCCCCCTGAATGGTGATAATGTGGCTGTCACTACACAAGCAACTCAGCATGCACCTGGCCATTTGTGCAAGGGACTCCCTCCCTCCATCTCCACTATATGCGCCAGTCAAATTTATCAGCATCCCCTCCAGTACGTGAAGGAGTGTAATTACATTATTCATCCCATAGTCCTGGCGTCTGACAAAGTGGCCTCGTCAAAGGGCCAGAGAAAACAGTAGGTGTTACGCAAGAGCTGCCACTGTCTAACGTCAAAGTTACACCGGGGTGTAGTCCTGTCTGTCTGCTTCATCAAGAAATCAGTCATGAGTTTCCTCTGCTCATACAGTTGGTCCAACATTTGGAGAGTGGAGTAGCAATGTGTGGAAATGTCGCATATGAGGTGATGTAGGGGAATACCCTTCCGCCTTTGCAGCTCAAGGAGGGCGTGTTTTGCACGATAAGAGTGGCTGAAGTGCATGCACAGTTTTCTTAACATTTTCAAGGCATCTTGCAGTTGGGTGGAAGACTTCAGGAACTGAGTGACACCCAGATTGAAGATGTGCGCCCTGCAGGGCGCATGGGTCAGCCCTCCCTAATGCACCGCAGAATGTTTTTCCCATTATCGGTGACCATAGTTCCTATCTCCAGTTGGCGAGTAGACAACCAGGATTCAATTTCTTCATTGATGATGCGGAACAGTATCTCTTCTGCGTGACTCTGTTCACCCAAGCTGACCAGGTGCAGAACCACATGACAGCACAGTACTTTGCAAAGGTGGTATCCTGGAGGACCACTCTGAACTGTGCCTACAGTGGAGGCTGAGGATGAGGAGGCAGAGGAGCACATTGGCACAGAAATCCCACAATTATGATCACCTGGCCAAGTTCCTGGTGTGCTTGAGCTGGAACCACATTTGCCCAGAGGGCTGTAAAGGACATATATTGTCCTTGGCCATAGTTACATCTTCACACGTCAGCGCTGGCATGAACTGTAGCAGACACCGACAGGCTGAATGACTGGCCCACGTTCTGCTCAACATACGTGTGCAGGGCTGGTACAGCTTTTTTAGAGAATTAATAACTGCTTGGGACTCTCCACCTTGGTTGAACTGAATAAGTTCAGAAGAAAGACACAGACAAACACACAAGACAAGAATGAACAGGAGTAGTCAGACAAGCTGGATCAGAACGCAGTGGGGAGCACACCAAATAGTCAAGCCAGAGAGTTAAACAAGCCAAAGTCAATAAACCAAAATAGCAATATAGTTCAATACCGCAATGGCAGCAACAGGAGCCAATGCTAATGCAAGTGCAAAATTGAAATACCCTGCCAGCTTGCTTCACTGCATGCCAGGCGCCCCCATGTGACCGATGTGATGACATACTGAAGTCCTGGGATGCCATGCAGCCCAGGGGTTCTGCATAATCATAGGTCGGAACGCCGCTGCTGATCAGAAGCAGCAGTGGCCAGGGAAATTGTAACACCAGATAGTCTATCATATCTGCCTGTTGAAACATTCTGAATTACCAGATGGGTATCTCTTCCTAGGAACACCTTCAGGATTATATGACACCAACATAGTACATAAGGAATAATTAACTACATACATTCACACTAGCATGAGTTGGTCCTTTGATTATTGATTATGTGCAGTATATGATAATGGAATCATAAAATGCTTATCATGATATATTTTTCTTATTTTTGTATAATATATAACAATTCCATACTGACAATATTATAAGAATGATAATGATGGGTTGTATAAGGAAATTACATATTAAAAAGCAGTCACTCTAACCTGTGAGCACTAGGTCTTTGTCAAATGCACAAAAATGTATGCCTTCTTGCCCACCTCCTCAGGATGTCCAGTGTGCAAAACTCATGTCCCTGAGCAGCCTTCAAAGCACAATGGGGGTCTTATAAACACTAACCAGCTAAACTAAAGCCTGTATTACACAGGCCAATTGAGCAAGCGATTGTCGGGAGGGAACCTTGCTAGCCGAGGAGACCGCTGCTAGTCCCCATGCTGTATAGTGGTTTGCCAGCGGTAGATTGCTATTGGACAGCACGGTCTGCCACTGGCAAGCACTGATTTTTGAGCATGCTTAAAAATAAGAATTGCCCGATGAACGAGCGCTTGCTCGTTTGTCGGGCAATCAGTGGCAGTATTACACTGCAAGATGATCACTAGCGATTATCGGCCGTTATACACCCTTAACTTACTAAGTAGTAGGCTAATAATTAAAGGTAATTTTTAAAAATGCTGATTAAATGGAAACAACCAATAAAAAAAACTTTTTAACACAAAAGGTCGCTGGTGACAGATTCCCTTTGAGTTTATAAATATTTATAAATGTGTCTGAATTTGCCATAACATTATGGGGAATTTTGTGTAAACTGATGAGAAAACAAATTAATAGCATCCATTTCTGAATAAGGCCTAGCAAAATGTGGAAAAAGGGAAAAGATCTCAACAATTTTGACTGCACTATATGTATAAGTGACTGAGGTCTGGTGCATCGTTCACCCACATGATCCTCACTTGGAGCAATAAAAATCGATATATTCTATAGGCGCATGCGCGAGGTTCACGAGGGAGGATGTGCACTGCGTGAGCTCCGTGCTCCCCACTGCTGAAGGGCTGTTTAGTGCTTCTTAGCAGCTCCACGAGCACTGATCTGGGCATCCAGATTGTCAGGACGATGACCAAGTCCAGAAAATTGAGTGCCCCGCCCATCCTTTTTCCCAGTCCATCCTGGCCATCTTCGCTTCTCAGGCTGCTTCCAAAATGGCGGCCCAGCCCGCCCCGGACGCCAATGAGGACTCTAATCAGGGAGTACCGGGCCCTCCATCACCAGCCTCACCTCTTGCATCTCCACTGAGAGATCTCTTTCAAAATATCAGACAAATGTTCCGGGATGAACTAGCCCAAGCGGTAGCTGAGTTTTCCCGCCAAATCCATGATCTAGGCCAACTAGTAGCCAATGTTGAAGCGAAGACCAAAAGCATGGTCGACGCCAAAGCGGCGGATCGCCATGATATAGACACCCAAGAGGCGCAAATAGAGGGCCCTGGAGCTTAAATTGGAAGATTTGGAGAACCGCTCCAGGAGGGCGAACCTTCATATACGAGGAATACCTGAGACCCTTACCTCATTGCATCAAACAGCGTCAGAGCTCTTCAAGTCCCTGCTACCTCAACAGGACGATTCACTGTTCTGTATTGACAGAATACACAGGGCTCTGGGTGCTCCGAAGAATCGGGACACCCCAGGGACATTGTATTGAAACTCCATTACCCGGAGGCCCGTGACAAGCTTCTCCTAGCAGTGCGCAATATATCGTCACTACCGGGCCTACCTCCCACAGCAAAGCTGTATTCTGATCTTGCACCCTCCACTCTAGGCCGTTGCAGAAATATGAAACCTGTAACATCGGCTCTTAAGCAAGCCCAAATATGCTACCGATGGGGCTTTCCTTTTTTTTTTGACTTTTTCCCACAGCTCCAGGACCTACTCAGTCTGTTCACTGGAGGAAGATGAAGAAGCCCTGACCAAAGCGGGAATCCTTATGGATATGCAAGTACCCCTACCTCCGAGGACCCCGAGACCAATAAGAACCTGGTCTAACAAAGCACGTCCATCGTTGGGAACAAGAACGGAGCCTCAGAAATGAACATACTACATCTTTCATTTCTGCTGGGACACCTTTGTGCTGGGTATGATCTAAGCCCATGGCTTCCTTTGGGCTTCCTACGTTCTGAAGAGATTAAGGGTCAGATCTCTCGGGGTAGCGAATCCATATTAGCGTCACTTTGCTCGATATATCATCTGGCCAGCATTATTAGAAATGAATAGTTGCCCTGCAGTGGCAAGATTATCATGTTGCCTTCTGTTCCCTGGTTTGGGGGTCCAAGGCCTTGGTATCCCCACTTCAGACCTACTGATTTGTTTTGGTTCATCATTTTTTTTTCTTGTTTACTTTGTCCCAGCTACAACAGTGTTTTTGTACGGTATACTCTGGTTCTCTCATTTACACTATATGAAGCTTTGACTATGTGGATTCAGGGACGGGAGGGGGGAAGGAGGTGAGTAACCCTGTAAATGTTCTTCCCCTGTGATCACTTGTTTACTATTATGTGTCGCATAATTTCACATAATGTTAGGGGTTTTAACTCCCCCCATAAGCGTAAAAAAGCATTTCTAGACTATTTAAAACATTCCCCTGACATTGTTTGTCTGCAGGAGTCTCACTTCACCACCACCTCGTCCCCCTCTTATATTCATCCTCATTACTCTACCTTTTATACTGCTTCGTCTACATCCATGACGAAGGGTGTGGTTACTCTTTTTAAGAATAATTTCCCTTTTTAGGTCAACCAGACCTATTCAGATTCTGATGGTAGATACCTGATTCTTATAGGTACCATTCACGATATACCCATTTGTATTGTAAATTCTTACTCCCCTAATGAGCATCCCATTCATTTCTTCAAAATTTTTGCTGAAATAATTGAACCCCTAGAATATCAATATCTTATTTGGTGTGGGGATTTCAACTTTGTATTTAATACCAGTTTGGATAGGTCTCACACGTCAAACTAACATCATACACGTGAGCAAAAACAGATAATTACCGATGTTATGCACCAACTCTCTCTAACAGACACCTGGAGAGAGCATAATGGACCAGCTAGAGGATATACATTTTATTCCTCAGCACACAATTCTCATACTCGAGTTGACTTAATTCTGTCCTCAGCCAATACACTCCCCTTTCTCCTGTACAGTAGACATATCGTCTCAGCTTGGTCTGGCCACAAAATAGTTTTTTCTGTTTTTGACTTCATACCTAGAAGGTCTCTTCCTTTTTCTTGGCGTCCTAATGAAGCCTTGCTTACAGATCGTGCTGTTTGTAGTCAGATTGCCACTGATCTTCACAGAGAACATAACAACTGACTCCTCTCCTCACTGGGTATGGTTAGCCCATTAGGCAGTTATCAGAGGTAAATTAATAGCTATTGGGTCAAAGAGGAAAAAGGATAGAGGACAGGCACAGTCCTATTTAGAGTCTAAGCTAGCTAGACTAGTCCATGCTCATCAACAACATCCATCTTTATACCTCCAACAGGCCATCAAAACCATTAAGTTACAATTGGACTCTATCCTATCAGGGCTGAAAACGCCCTACGCTGGACCAAAGCTAAGTACTATAAATGGGCCAACAAACCTGATAAACTATTGACTAGAAAGCTTAAATCCCAGCAATGCATTAATCAAGTCCTGCAGATTCACACTCAGGACTCATCTCACTTCCGGCCTATCTATCTTCAATACCATATCACCCCCTCTCCAATCTCCCTTCACTCTCTCAACCCCAGCAAAAATTAACCCTTCCGGGTTCTTCTGGTGGAAATTCTTAAAGTGCATGGATACACCATGTGTTTCTAAACCTTTTTTGATATTCCGTATGTGCTCTTGTATGCGGATTTTTAATTTTCTTGTGGTGCGGCCAACATACGGGAGGCCACACGGGCACTCCAGCATGTAGACCACACCAGTAATTTCGCAAGTCATTTGTCCCTTTATTTTTAGCTCCTTATTTCTATTATTCAAATGGACACTAAAAGTTCTTCTGTTTTCCATCTGTTTTCTTTCTATTTTTACATGGTCCACAAAAGCCGCACCTAGCAAATTGATCCTGTCCTTTTTTCTCTTTTCCTACAGGGATTGCACTAGGTACTAAGTGTCTACGAATATTAGGTGCCTTCTTATAAATCATATTAGGGCCATCAGGAATTTCTTCTCCCAATACAGGATCGTTTTTAATATGGTCCAATTTTTCATAATAATATCTCTTACAGATCGCGAATGTGCTGTATAATGTGATAGAAATGCAAAACGAAAATCCAGAGCTAAAAATAAAGGGACAAATGACTTGCGAAAGCACTGGTGTGGTCTACATGCTGGAGTGCCAGTGTGGCCTCCAGTATGTTGGCCGCACCACAAGAAAATTTAAAATCTGCATACAAGAGCACATATGGAATATCAAAAAAGGTTTAGAAACGCATGGTGTGTCCATGCACTTTAAGAATTTCCACCAGAAGAACCCGGAAGGGTTAATTTTTGCTGGGGTTGAGAGAGTGAAGGGAGATTGGAGAGGGGGTGATATGGTATTGAAGATAGATAGAAGTGAGATGGATTTATGAAATGAATACAGTTCAACTAAAGGGTCTTAATGTGGAAATGGATCTGAAAGCATGTCTGATGGAATGAGATACATATCCAAATAGCGGAGAGAGAGTGGGGTAAAGGAAATGGTCTGTGTGAAAGGTAAATATATACCAGGTGGAAGATCGATGTAGAATTCGGTATGAGAAAAGAAAAAGTATAAAGAAAATATGGGGATAATAAACTGTATGTGATACATAGAAATGGTGGTTTTATATTTTATTACTGCTCGCTTTCATGTGGCTGGTGGTGAATTTGGGGAGGGATGTGACGTTGGCTATTTAAAGCTTGGGGGAAGGGTTTGTGGTTGTACGCCCCTGACGAAGCGGAAGGCGCGAAACCAGGGTCGGGCTGAACGTGAATGCGTGAGTTTTATTGTTTGATGCTGATTTTAAACTAATGTTTGTGAGTACAATAAATATTTATTTATAAATTGTTGTTGATGGTACCTCACTATGGGGAAGGACTTTTAATATCCCTTAGAGTGCTGAAAGAGTGAGAAAAAAGGAAGAGGAGAAAGAGGAAAGTTTATAACTACCTGATGTGCCTGCATTGCTTCAGAGCTTGTGAGTCTCTATACCAGTTGCGGCTCGAGTAAAAATAGGAGAAAAGAGTTGATAATTCCTTGGAAGGTTGTTGGAGAAATAACGTGCAGTCTCTTTCTATATATATTTTGACTTTGGTGAATTAAACCCACATCACTATTGGGACTCTCTGCGATAGTACCATTGCGAACAACGGACTGGAAGTATTTGTATTATTTTAATCCCCAACCCAGTTGTTTCCTTGCCCAACCTTAATGCCCTCTGGGCACCACTTTTCATAAGACCCCATCGGTATTTCTCTTTGAAGATAAGCCTGTAAGCTTAAAATATGCCACATTTAAACTGGCCCAATACATTTTGCTCACGACACGTGTTCACTTTGCGGCTAAATGGCGATCCAACGCCCTTGGCCTTGCTGAGGTTGTGCAACGTATGGATAGAGTGGCCATCTATGAAAAGATTACAGCTACTATGGGAGATATGGTCGAATCATACTTAAAACTCTGGCAGCCGTAGCTGGCCTCCTCCTACACATCTCATGGGATACCCTACTTGTCAATGTAACTTTGGTGAGAGGTTATTGGCTTCTTTTATAGTCTATTTCGGGATGTCAGATATTCTATGTTCGCAACACCTGCCCTGTACCTTCATCTGAGAAATCCAAAGCTTTGCACTCATAAGGATACCATGTTCTTGTTCCTTGATGTTTGTGAAACTTTATTTTTTTTGTTTTGTTTTTGTTGTTACGTTCATCAAACTATGTATCTATCATTAGCCACCTCCTTAGTGAGGTGCTCTTCCATGATAATGTTTTTGGTTTCTGTAATCTTGCCTTATTTTATACCTTAATAAAACCAACTATTTGGAACTAAAAATAGATATATCCTTTAATTCTGGATTAATATTAACTTTGAACTATTTGTGAAGACTGCTAGACCATGGGATGTTTAACAGAATTTTACTTTCTAGTTTAAGTAAGATCACCACTAATGATCAATTATATTTTAACACTGTAGTTGAAACCTGTCATATAAATGGCCGGAAGTGTGTATTCCCTCTGCAGGCTGATGTGGGTAAATTTTAATGGTGTGTCATGGATCCTGAATGAGACATCTGCCAAGTCCATATTTTGCCTGTCTATCAATAACAACAAGGCTTTTTCATGAGTATGGTTTGCGAGCACAGACTGTAAATTAACCAATTAATTTGGAGAATGATTATTGGCAGGCATGTATGCATCTCTAAATTTTTCAGTTCCAGATTATGGAGAGATTACAGACAGTTTTGAAACTGACAGGTGTAAAACTACTCCAATACTATGGAGAAATCTAGCGTGAATTAGCCAGCCGTTGTTTCTAGGTTCTGGTGGATAAAATGTTTTTTACATAAATGTGATTTGTTTGCCATAGTTGTTTAGGCAATAATTTTTATACCTTGGGAATGCTAAAATGTATTTCCCAAGTGTCATTATCTATCATCTATAGTAAATTTGAAAAAGTATTACAAGTAAAGGCAGTAGTCGTTTTCACTCCCTATGTGAGCCATGCATTAAACGAATTATGTTCAGCCTTCCAGACATAAGATACTATTTTTTAATTTTAGCTCATCCAGTAAAAAACGGTACATTAAAAAGATTGTAAAACTTTAACACTGGTCTGTAGAAACATAAAGTGAAATTACCTGCTGCACATCGGGCCAAGAACACAAGCAAATTCCAATGCACAGTGCAGATTTTATAATGTAAGATAAGTGCCAAAACCATGGTATAAGGGGAATGAATCCTGCTATTAGCTTTATACACAGTAGTGATAGCAAATCTGTTCTTGAATAACACTAGAAGCCAAAAGTAAATTGGAGTAAACATTTTTTATCCTTACAGTCACATATTGTCTATGGCAGGGTTCCTCAACACCGGTCCTCAGGGCCCACCTGTCGGCCATGTTTTCAGGATTTCCTTAGTACTGAGCAGGTGATATAATTAGTGTCATCAGGACTTACCACAAGTATTCATTCTGTGGGATATTCTCAAATCATGACTGGTAGGTGGTCCCTGAGGACTGTCGTTGAGGATCACTGGTCTGTGGTACATCTTGTTATCTGCCTCCATCTTTATCTGTGTTATCTGTCATTATAATCATCACTGTCATGACAGTGAGATAACTAATGGAAGGTGATCTCAAGGAAACAGGATGTGTCAGCTTGTTGGGAGGCTCAATGGACAGTGTCAAAACAACACAATTTCATGATTTTTAGTAATAGCTGTTAAAATAAACATTTCTTGTTTTCCTTGTAAGTAGTATGGGCAAATAAAAATGCAGTTCATGAACTACTTGCGTGTAGTACGATCTACCTATTTATCAATCTATCTCTTTATCTATCTTTTACAGTGAAGCCTCTTTGAAATGATCCCCACTCCATCAAAAATGCATTACATAGTTGTTTTCTAGATAATGTTCTTCTCAAAGAAAATATCAAGTATGCATAATATATGGTGGAACTGAAAATCAGTCGC
The DNA here is from genome assembly GCA_033119425.1 of Bufotes viridis. NCBI lineage: Eukaryota > Metazoa > Chordata > Amphibia > Anura > Bufonidae > Bufotes > Bufotes viridis. The sequence continues at coordinate 478,292,259 of CM065589.1, read as the reverse complement.
AGGCAATATACTCTACATACAGGGGGTGTTAGGATATGCGCACTATATAGTCTATGATATCCCCTGGTCTGCCAGAGGATGCACCTAATTTTATGACGAGGTGCGTGAGGTTTGTGACTTTTTTACATCAGAAAGCTGGCTGGGGGGATGACAAATTCCCCCCTTTATTTTTAATAACCTGATACAGTCTGCTTGAGTGTTCTACTGAGTCTGCCTACTCCAACAAGCATGCCTGTGAAATGTTATAATACCATCTCAGACATCTCTAATTACCGACTTGATGGATATATTCCGAGTAATCAGAGATGAGTAATCTATGTAGGACTTTCTATTTATATCTGATCCACTGTATGTTGGTGGTAGCAAATCTGAATTATGTATCAGATCTTCAATGCAGACAGCTCATCAGCCACAAAGATGGCTCTATTGTTTATGTCTGAAGGTTATCAAGGTCCGCTCATTTCTTTCAGTGTAAGTGCAAACAATATCCATAATTAGAGAAAATTATAAAGCTTTTATGTCTTAACATTTCCTTGTAACATTTTAAAAGCCATTAAGTAAACTCCTGGCTTATAACGGTCTGCTGGCCAGCATTGTTCAATCCTGCAGCTCATACATCAAGTTCCAATTAATGGTATTTTGCAAATATTTTATTTCTGCTAATGTTTAATTTGCACAGGCATTAGAAACTTTAGGACATATTCAGTACTAGCTAATTATGAAGTTGATCTCCAAGGTTTTCAAAATACCATACTTGATAAATTAACCAGATTAAATGATAGTTTCACAAAGTAAACTGTAAATTAACTGGAAAAAGTTATCTGTAATTGCTGTAGATTCATATACATTGTTAAAAACATGCCATAATAATGAGAACTCTTTTGGGAGAGATTTATTATGAGACTTTCTAGTCAGTTTACAGGAGTCGGCATTAGCATAATCTGTGTCACATTTATCAGATGTCACACGATGTTTGATAAATTTGGTGCATCTTTATCTGTCTGTCAGAAGTCTGTTTTGAGATGTTACTCCACTTTCTGTTCCACCAGTTTGTGACAATTTTTGTGGCTCTTGAAAAAGCTGCAGTTGATAAATCTGGTTTACGAATAACCTCAACAATCTAGCCATGTCCACATACCCACCCATTTTAAAAACTTGGGTGAGTGGTATAAAGATGCAAAATGTTGTAAAATATTTGTACAAATAAGCCCAAAATATCTCAAAGCCCTATTTGCAACTTTATAAAAGGGTTTTCCAAGACTTTTATACTGATGACCCTATCCTCTGGACACTCGGAACCCTTGCTGATCAGCTGTTTGGGAAGGCACCAGTGCGCCTCTGAACGCCAAGCCTTCCCCATGCTTACCCTGCACAGTGCCGTACATTGAATAGTGCCTATACTTTGTATCGCTCTAAGCCCCATTCGCTTGAGTGATGAGCTGCACCTAGGCTAGGTGAACAATGAATGTGTCCCTGGCCTAGGGAAAGCTGTGATAAGGCAGTGGCGCTACTGAACAGCAGATCGGCAGGGATTCAGATACTGATGACCTGATATGTCATCAGTATTAAAGTCTCGGAAAACCCCTTTAAAGTTAGAATTCGAGTGTACAAACTTGATAAATTTCCCCTTTGGTTTTTTAATATTAGGCCTCATGCACATGACCGTAGGTGTTTTGCGGTCCGCAATCCGCGGATCCGCAAAACACGGAAGCTGTTCCGCGTTTGGAACGGAACGCAGCACATTGTAGAAATGCCTATTCTTGTCAGCAAAACGGACAAGAATAGGACATGCTATATTTTTTTTGCGGGGCCACGGAACAGGGCAAAGGCCACGGACAGCACACGGAGCTCGGATGCAGACCCAAAATACGTTCGTGTGCATGAGGCCTTAGGTACATGGTCTACTAAAAAAAAAAAAAAAGACACCAAATTTTTTATACATTTGATTTTTACTATACATAATGCCGGACATACACTGTGCAAAAATAAAGCAAGCAGAATCCAGTACACAAATGGAATAAATACACATCCACCCTAGATAAGATATCTAAATACATAACAAGCATCTCCATAATTTAGCTTTCTTTCATATCACCCTGAGATATTAGAAGGCCACATCATTACAGTCCAAGCCCCTAACTAATGTCCTAAACAAATAGATTCCAGAACTGAGAGATGACCATGCATGCTAGCTACTTCTCTATCGGTGTATTTCTTTTATACTTACTCTCCCTTTATTATCCACACTTGGTTTTGGCTTCAAAAACTGCACAAAAACCTGTATATGAAAACCCAGCCTAAATGTGGCCATACATATTACACATAGAAGTAGGTTGATGGTTGAACAGTAGTTGAACAATGAATCATCCGGTGAATGTTTGTTTTACAGACATGGGCATACACATTTTAGTCCAATATTGTCTATTACAGTTGTTTAAACTGGCCATGCATTAATGAAACCAAAAGCTCGAAAGTATCTGGGAACATTCAAAGATCTACCGTCCATTAAGATCTTTCTTTAAACAAAAGATATTTCCTCGAACTATTAAATGCAGCCAACTTCTTTTTGGACGTTAATGGTCTGTTATCAGTCAGCTAAGGCCTCTTTCACACGAACATATTGGTTCCATGGCCGTTTTGCGGGCCGCATACGGCGGTTCCGCAGTACACGGGGCACCGGCCGTGTGCATTCACTTGAATGGGTCCGCAAATCCACAGATGAGATATGGAATCGAATAGAAGCACGGAACCGAAGCACTACGTTCTGCAAAAAAATAGAACTTGTTCTAACTTTTTGCGGAACGGACGGATAACAAACCCATTCAAGTTGAATGGGTCTGGATCCGTCCCGGCCGCCGCACAGACGTTGCCCATGCGTCAGTGTCCAGTTCTTCAGGATATCAGTGTTTCCAGCTGAGGTGACCTTCTGACGCATCTACATGTAACTGTATAATAACACAGTTGCCACTCCGTTCTGTGGTGAGGTACTCGTGTCCGCGGTCAGCGTCCCGAGTGCCGGTCCTCTTCTTCTCGCATCTACATGTAAGACATTTCAGATTATGCACAGGTGGTAGAACCTTTTAAAGGGAACCTGTCACCATGAAATTCAGCGTTCAGTCAGGCGCAGGTAAGATGACTATGCAGGAAATTGGGGAAGGGGAGGAAGGGTCTGGCAAAGGAAGCAGGAGGATCAAGTTTGCAAAGAGTACCTTGAGCCTTTCCTCGCCACCCTGCTAATTTGCCTATGGCTTAAAAGTACTTTTTCTCCAGGAAAAAACAAGGGTTTGCTAAATTAAGGCCCCTTTCACACGGGCGAGTTTTCCGCGCGGGTGCAATGCGTGATGTGAACGCATTGCACCCGCACTGAATCCTGACCCATTCATTTCAATGGGTCTGTGTACATAAGCGTTTTTTTTCACCCATCACTTGTGCGTTGCGTGAAAATCGCAGCATGTTCTATATTCTGCGTTTTTCACGCAGCCCTAGCCCCATAGAAGTGAATAGGGCTGCGTGAAAAACGCATTGCATCCGCAAGCAAGTGCGGGTGCGTTGCGTTTTTCACTGATGGTTGCTAGGAGATGTTGTTTGTAAACCTTCAGTTTTTTATCACGCGCGTGAAAAACACATCAAAACGCATTGCACCCGCACGGAAAAAACTGAACAACTGAACGCAATCGCAGGCAAAACTGAATGGCTTTGCCTGTGAAATCGCACAGTTTTCACTGAACGCATCCGCAACGCATCCGGACCTAATCCGGACACGCTCGTGTGAAAGAGGCCTAAAGGTGTCATTTAGAAATGAGTAAATCAATTTGTTCATCTGAACGAATTTACACTTTTTAAGGAGCGAACCCACATCTCAGGATACTCCCTCTGCTGGCAGAATAATATGGCCACACAGCTCATACAGTTTTGTTAATCTCACGCATGTGAGACGAATCGGCATCCGTTAATTTGCATGCGCCGCTTAACAAATTTTAGCAGCGCATGCACAGTCTCTGATTCATTTAGTTAATCATATAATTTGTGCATGTGCGAGATTATTGAGGTTACACAAGATATATGCCAATGTTAATCTGCTGGCACATTAGGTACTGTAATTGGCTGTAGAGGGACGCTCCCTCACAGACTTAAAATATGTTCAGAAGAACGAATCTTTTCATATGATATGATTCGCTCATCCCTAGTATCATTACATTTACCTGCGCTATCCCTACAAGGTATTGTACCAGTGAATTTTATGGTCACAGACTTCCTTTAAATATTAGAGTCTTAGGCCCCTTTCACACGGGCGAGTTTTCCGCGCGGGTGCAATGCGTGAGGAGGACGCATTGCACCCGCACTGAATCCTGACCCATTCAGTTCTATGGGGCTGTGCACATGAGCGGTGATTTTCACGCATCACTTTTGCGTTGCGTGAAAATCGCAGCATGTTCTATATTCTGCGATTTTCACGCAACGCAGGCCCCATAGAAGTGAATGGGGATGCGGGAAAATCGCAAGCATCCGCAATCATGTGCGGATGCGTTGCGATTTTCCCGCATGGTTGCTAGGATACGATCGGGATGGGGACCCGATCGTTATTATTTTCTTTATAACATAGTTATAAGGAAAATAATCGCATTCTAATTACAGAATGCAATGTTCCCGGGCTTTAAAGGGTTAAAAATAATAAAGAGTTAACAGATGTTGGATGAAGGACCTGCCGTGATGTCACAGGATCACATGGGTCACATGGTCCACTCAAATGCTTCTATGATTGGACCATGTGACCCTGTGACGTCACCACAGGTCCTCAAGCATCCAAACTATCAAGAGAGAAGACGTTCTGGGGCTCTGTGCGTACAATGGGAGAAGGTAAGTTAACTCTTTATTATTTTTAACCCTTTAAAGCCCGGGGAACATTGCATTCTGTAATTAGAATGCGATTATTTTCCCTTATAACTATGTTATAAAGGAAAATAATTACACATACAGAATACTCATCCTGAAACCGGTCTTCAGTGATGAAGTCTGACTTCGGGTCTGGGTACCAAGCATGCGGATTTTTTCACGCGCGTGCTCAACGCACTACAAACGTTAGCACACGCGCGGAAAAATCGCGGCGATTCCCGCAACGCACCCGCATCTTATCCGGGCGTCAAACATGACGCCCGTGTGCAAGAGGCCTTGAAGGTTAAAAAATTTTGTGCAAAACACACTGAATAAGGGTCATTGTATGGGTGTGGGACTAGGTTTAGCACAGATTTGGTTGTTTTTAAGATAGGTGCTGGTGTTCGCATTTCACAAAAACCATCGTATTAACAAATTGCAATTAACGTGCATCATGATTACCACACATGGACATTAAGTTAATATACATGTTTATTAAGGCACATATGTAGTGTAAGGCCACAGTTTATTGCACTAAAGTTCAACTAGAAGGGACACAATATTAAGAAACACAAATAATTGTCAAGGTGCAAATCTTACAGGAAAATTTCACTTATTCACAAATTTGTACAACATCCCATATACATCTTCATAAACAGCTGAATACCTTTAAATTGATTTACTCTGTTCGACAGGATACTAACATACAGAATTTTGCAGGATTTTCATTTACTGAGAGTATTGGAGAGTATAGGACGGTAGCATCTCCGGTCTCCAACATGGAGAGTTTTTGTGGTGCAACTATTGAGTGATAACTGTAGTCCAAACGAGGGATTCATTGGGTATTTTAAAAAATGACTTAATTGGATTTGGAAAGTAAAGTTTTATGAGACTGTGCAGGCTAACTTGAGTGTGAAGTCTTTGCCGCAGTAAAAATAATAATTACAAATAAATACAATGACTTTTTTTTTTTTTAATTCTCTTTACAAAATATCTTAGCTCTTCAATATTGAGCTTTTGCAGAAGTGTCATTTGGGTAACTGTTATGTGCATCAAAATCATAAGGGAACTATGTTGTGTTCCCTTTGAGAATTTTAATCATGAAGAGATTTTCGGTGTTCATTTTCTGGAATTCATTAGCGAATTAATGAAGAGAAAGATGCATGCATTTGTGTAAAAAAGACATAACCAAAATTGCTTCCACTTGATGCAATAACTTGTGCCATATAATTACTCCATTGGGAAAAGTTTAATAAATTTGAGTAATTACTGAAGGTAGCAGGTAGAGTCTGAGCAGGCTGTGTTAGGACCACAAGTCTATATGCAGTTTTAGAATGGTTTAACAGATTTGTACGTAGTTTTTTATGTCAAAGCTGGAAGTGGACTTAAAATGAATGTGAAATATAAAGAAAGGACTTGTACTTTTGCTCCTCCCTGGATACACTTCTGGCTTTTATTCAAGATTGCATCACAAACTTAAAGGGGTTTCCCATCGCTTAAGTCTGACAGAGACCCCTACAAGTCATGAGAATCAAATTTTACTCTATATAGTACTAAGGCTGTGCAAAGAAGCAACACAACCCTATTAAAAAGAATGAAGCTGAGCTGCAATATCAACTCAACACCTGGACGTTTAAGTGGCGATGTGTAGGGAAAAATTCAGGAGTTGCTATGCTTCACAGGGGTCTACTGTCACCCATCAGCAAATTATGTTATATCCTAGTGACATGCTTAGGTGGGAAAAGGTAGGTAAGAAACTAGTCCATCTAATAGCTGAGGGCTCTACTCCGTATAGTGAATGGGATGAACTCTGAGTTCGGTACCAAGGTTTTTTACAGTAATAATTATTATTGCTTTGCGCAGTAATAATTATTACACAAAGTCTCATACAACTTCGCGAATTGAAAACTTCGGCTCATTGGAACCAATACATTCTAATACTGTACGGGGCAGGAACTCCGTACAGTATTACAACAAAGTTTTTTGCTTTTCACTCATCCCTAATTAGTGATACTGGCCCTACATTTATCTACATTTATGACCAGTTTGCTTCAGTGCATATAGAACTTTAGAAATCGTTGTGATCCTGAAAGGTTAACTATGAAATGGCAGGAAGCAATATAACTTCTTGTCCTACAGGCAGTAAAGTCAATGTACATTGTAAATACCACAATAAGAAAGACTCATAGGACCACAAACAGGTTTTGAGTGCAATATTGGCCAACCTGCCCAAACAAGAAATTATTCTTGGCAGCCATGGTGTGCCTTGGATACTTTGGTCCATATGTTATACAGGCTCCCCTGTAGTTTTACTAGATTTTTCTCTCTTGTCAAAGTTAGACATGCCAATCAAATATTTGGCACTGACTAAATGGTATAGAGATATAAAGCAGTTCTTGACAAAAATCTATTGATATATACAATTGAGGCTATTTTTTAATTGGACAACAAAACGTGTTCTACATGTATAGAATTTATAATGGTCCAAAAAAGCAAATTTTGAAATGAAAGTATAACTCAGTATCAAAGGAGCTAAAAATCAGCTGGAAAAATAGCCATTTTAATAATGCAGCTAGTTTTTTACTTTTACCTTTCTCCATTTACTACTCAACGTCTTTCCCAAGCTTCCTCTATTTTAGTATCCAGATAGCACATAATACATAAGCTTTCTCTTCCCCGCCCGTTTTCAGTTTAGAAGCTGCTTTAAAAATGTGTACTCTTGATCTTAAGTGGTCACTCTCATTTCATTTTTACTGGCTGTATCCGGTACCAGTGTCTACCCTGAACTACATCAAGACGTCAGTACGGTAGGACAGTGGATTATCAGTGCCGCCGTGCACACCTATATCCAAACATACTACTGGTTTTCGGTGCATATTTTTTTGTTATATTTCTATTTCTTTATTTTGGGGCACAACTATTTTAATTGAATATTATTAAAAGTTATATATTAACGAATCCATATACGTAGTTTTAAGGTTCAATTTGAAGTGGATTCCCCTGTTTATTGGTATCAGAAAACAAGGAGTAGTGTTTAGTCACTCTCATTTCAACCAACTTTGCATAAATCAGTAGAACAGATGAATATAAGAAACATTGCAGTATGTTTTATTATAAAAAAAATGTGCCCCTCCTAAACTTGCTTGCTCACTGCAGGATAAGATTACATACTGCCCGTACAAGTCTATGGAGAGAGGAGAGGTGAGGAGGAGTGAGCTGCAATAATATAGAAGAGACAAAAAAGAGAAGAAAAGGAGAAAAAGGCATTCTATATTATATATATTATCTTAAAAATACATTACAAATTTTGCAATGGCAGCACACATCACTGCTGAGGTCATTGATTGGCCAGCAGTAGTGACATGCACGTCACACCTCCAATCCGGTGGAGACCAAAGTGGGAGAAGGCAGCTTGGTGCTGGAACCGAACCACCGGTGAGTTTTTTTTTTTGTTTGTTTGTTTTTTAGCTCAGACCTAAACTATGGCAGCATATAAATAGTTTTTTATACAAATATACTGAGTAAAACAATAGAAAGCTATATATCCCCAAGCTCAGCATTTTCCTCTTGAATGTAAATGGCAACATTTCTTGTAACTACTAGAGAGGACCTGTAGATGCTTTCAAAGTTATACATGAAGGTAAAAGAAATAGACTAGGTACAGCATACAGAGTGAGTCAGCAAGTGAGAAAAGGCCCCCAACACAGCACAGTATTCTGGTCCTGCTGTTAGGAATATATTTTCCTAGATTACTACGTGCATGAGATCATAGTGTTCCCATATCAGAACCATGCGAATTGCAGATTGGTTTGTGTTATTCTAGTCATACAGAGTATTTATGAGCATGCTTGGAAAAGTGTGGCACGCTCTTTAGAGGCACATAATTGATTGTAAATGCAAGTTCCATTAGTTATATTAGACATTCACCTCGCACGTGTTCATTCTCTCTAAATTATGGATACACACAAATTACTTAAACACTTGAGTCTTCTGTGGAAATGTGATTTCAAACTGCCTTGATTTGGAACTAATTTTGCGTACTATAGTACGTTTATAATATCATGTAGTTTACTTTTAGCTGGTTCTATAATTTGTTATAAATATTGTAAATCTAATATAGCATGTACAGCTCTAACTTCATAATAGTAATTGTTAGAAATTGTCCATGGTCAACAGTCACTCCATGATTAGCACTGTGGACTAACTTTTCTGTTTAGAGCATTACGTGGTCTAGAAGTTTAGCAAAATTAAGTACAATATATACAACCTCTTTAAAGGGTTTATCTCATGACAACACCTATTAGCACATATGGACATTGTAGTAGGTCCTCCCCACCACACTAAGGACCCACAACAGAGAGCCATTCTATGACGGTGGCTCCCATTCTGGTGGACTCAAACCATCCTTGTATTAATAGGATGGCCACCAGGTAATACTACATTTCTCCTGTAGCAGCCATCTGGATGGAAGAAGTTTTCCCCTGCAAAACCAGCTGTTTGTGCCTCCATATTGAAAGGGGTTGTCTCTGATACGGCAACCTCTTTAAGGCTATGTTTATATCTGCATTGGAGTCTCTGATCCACATTAGCTATTTTTCTCATGAAAATGACAAGACAACTCCTCAGATCCCACACACTGTTGTGACTTTGGTTGTAAATGGAGCCACAACATAGATGTGAACGGTGCCTAAATGGTTAATAAAGCACGGAGGCATAGATCATTACAATATTAGAATATGACCCATTAATAGTAAACCCACATAGGAGGTACAAGCACCACAGTAACCAGGACTAAAAAAGCCCATTTTCTATCAAGTATTACAGGAAGTAGTAAAAAGTACCTTAAAATTTATCACAATACCATAATAGCGCTAAGAAAATAGATCTTCTTTGTTTAAAACAAAAACTAACATAAAACCTGTAAAGCGATACTTGAAATCTACATAAAATACTAAAGTGCTAAAAACAGTCGCCGATCACATAATATAACACAGAATGTTGTTGAGACAGAGCTGCAAGTTCTTTTAAGAATTCCGGAAATATGGCAGCTGCAAGCAAAGCATTTCTAGCGCGAGTAGAGACTGTAGAAAGAGGGGACGTCAGCTTATTTCTCTGTACACCTGTATGTGAACTCATTTCTTTGTCTCCAGTCCCTGGTATGTTTTCTGTCAAAAAAAATCGTAACAGTTATTAGACCAGTAGGCTTAATTGGACTAATTGCATCATATTACATGTAATGTAACTCATAAAGCATTTGTGTGTAAAAAATCATTAGAAATCTAAATTACAAATTAAATTAAATGTTATGACCGACCATATGACCCCAGACAGATTAATGTGCCAATTTACACCTGTTATCTTAAAGGGATTGGCCACTTTCTGGTTATTGTTGACCAATGTGTTTGTAAAATGATTATATGGCATTTGTTGAAATTCTGCACCATTTCTATATTGCATAAGGTATGCTCCCTCGTTTACAGAATCTTTTGTGCTGTCCACACAGAAGTTCTGTCCATAAAATGGCTGCTGATGGAGGGTCATGTGACCAGGCAGCTCACCTCCATGTGATGTCTTCTCCAATCTAACACACTGTTCCTGCACTAAACTTCCAGCAGAACAAGTACAGATGGCAGGTGCAGTGTATTTGAATGGAGGAGACATCACGTGGAGATGATTTGCCTGCCTCCATCAGTGGCCATCTTATGGACAAGACGTCAAGACAAAAGACTTTGTAAACAAGGGGACATACCTTACGAAATATAGAAAATGGTGCAGAATATCAACAAAGGCTATATTAGTAAGTGCTGTATAATCATCTCACAAACATATAGGTCAACAGTTACCAGAAAGTGGCCAACCCATTTAATACTACTCTGAGGGTCCTGATGCACAGCGAGGTTTATGGAACGAAATGAGTGCCAATCGATAATATGGCAAGTTGATTGGCGCTCATTTAGATCCCTTTACATAGAGCAATCATCAGCACTGTATATGGCCGAAGGACCATAATATTATAGTTTGGGGACTTACCATTTAATTATTGTCAGCAGCACATCCACCATTTACATTGGGCAGTGTGTTGCCCACAAGCAAGGATATTTAATGCCGCATAAAAAATGTGAAGACTGTTACTGAAGGTAAACATACAGTGCTAACATTTATAGGAATGTCAGTAGAATGAGTAGTAGATGACTTCCTCAATGTGTTAAATAAGCAACATACTGGTAGATAAATGTACTAGACAGCATAAAGCTTATCCATACCTAGTCACCTCTGAACAGTACTGTAGGCCACTACTACATGACAGCATTTAAGAAATGTAATCAGATTATAAGTAGGTTGTTTCCTATGCCCTGTGCCTGAAATACTTTGCTTATGCCCAACCAATATGGCCACACTTCCTGTCACTTTAGCAAAAATGTCTGCAGAAACACAACAGTAAAAAGCCAGTAGTTCTGTAAACATTATTTTTTAGTTGAGATAATTCTTAAATTGCTCATTTGTCTAGATATTACTGTTGCAAGCTTGTTATGGTGCCCCCTGGTGTTCTTTTGATTTCCTCTCACAATATCCCTCTAATGTGTCCAATGTTAGAGAGAACAAGCTGCTTTTAGTGCACCAATGGCTGACCTGTACAATACCCGCCCAACCCCAACATTTACAAGAAGATGCTGGCAATGGGATTGTGCTACTGGACATGTATGTTCACCACCACTGGACCTATAAAAGAAATAAAAAAAAGCACCAGGCGGCATCATAACATGTACAGTATGTATGAGCAATATCTAGGAATATGAGCCTTTGTTTTACATTATTCTAGTTGAAGAAAATGTTTTGTGTGTTCTAATAGAAAAATGCTATATTTAATTGAGGGACAACCTTATTAAGCTGGTGTGGGGCTTCTGGCTGTGCGTATTCTATGTCAAAATATAAAGGTGTACCTTTGATTTTTTTTATTATTGTAAATGTTTTTTTCAAGTTGTGCGCAGTGTAAAATGTATTTTTGCAATGTCTACAAAACACGGAAAGGATATCTTTCATACGCGTATCACACACATTACAGGTTAAGAAGGACAATAGAAAATATTTTGAAACCATTCCTGTAGAAATGTAGTTATTTATCCTTTGACTTGATCTCAGAGACATAGTGAATATAGAGAGTGAGAGAGAATGTGTTGCAGGCATATCAGTATCATTAGCACGACATAGAATATACATAGCCAGAAGCCCCACCCCCGCTTAATAGGGTTGTCCCACAATTAAATATTGCATTTCTCGGTTAGAATACACAAAACATGAGGAGCGGGGGGGGGGGGGGTTAATTTTGCAATGGAGCTCTATAGGCCTCTGTTACCTCGGGCGGAACATAGAATAGTTCTTTATAATGTAAACAGAAAGACAAGATCACCTTCATGTCATCATTATATGAATACCAAGATAATGTAAATCTACTCTGAAAAATATATATAAAGCTACAAAATACTATATGAATGCCATTCTGACTGACAGAAAAACCAATATATGTACATTACCAAAAGTTTCAGTAGATTGATAGGAAAGTGCACAGGTTACACACGTAAAGCCTCATTCATACATCAGTGTTCCATGGACGTGTGCTGTACATGTTCTCCACGGACAGCACACGTCCCCATTCATTTTAATGTGTGTATTCACATATCAGTGTTTTAGCGCGGTCTGTGGGTCAGTGTTTTTAGCACGGATGCATGCTTTATTTTGTCTGTGTTCACGGATCCATCACGTCCATTATAGTCTATGGTTCAGTGAAAACCACAGATAAAACACGGATCATTAAGAGATGCTTTGAAAGTTATTTTTCAGCTGTTCAGGGTCAGTGAAACACGGACAGAAAAAAACGGACACACGGATCCTTCACGGACAGCTTCGCGGATGCATCACTGACCACCTTCTCACGGATTTGAGCACAGATACAGATGTGTGAATGAGGCTTAATGCAGAGCTCTGCTGAAGAGCAGAAAAGTCGGAAAGTTCCAGGGCTCCTGATGTGTCTGGTGTTGTAGGACTATGAGATTTATATTCTGATTACTTATGCATTGCTAGCACAAGGAATCTTGCAGTTCAGGAAGTGTGGAGAACTGGCAGAGAGTTACAAGACAGCTATAGCCTGCAAACCAGGCATTTGTCAAAGATATGGAGCTAGTCTGGGAAGGAAAGATACTGCAGAAGGTAATCACTGCACAGCAAAATGACATAATAATAATAACAACAGCAATAACTACAACAAAGTGATGTCTGGAATAATAAAGAGCTTCAATACTAGAAGCCCCTGCCTGTCTGAATGCAAATGTAGCTCCAGACCTGCACATAAACAGAGAAGGCTTCAGTCTGTCAACCCCAGTAAACGTGGTAAGATATGCTAACATTTCCGGTAATGTATTTTTCTATGCAAAATCATTCTTATTTAAAGGGGTTGTCTCGCTTCAGCAAATTGCTTCCATATTGACTCCTTTGCTGGCTTGATTAATTTTTCCATCGCATTATACACTGGTCATATCCAGGGGTTACAGCCACGGCTGCAGCCCGGGATGAGAGCTGCTGCACATGAGTGCTATGTGAGCTCCCACGTTCCCAGCCATCAGAGAGGACAGCGCTTTTTCCTATAGTGTGCAAGTACGGCCACTGATGCTGGATTGCAGGATGGTCATAACTCCTAGGTACAAGCAGTGCATAATGTGATGGAAGAATGAATGAATCCAGCAAAGGAGGTAATATGGGCAATCACAATACATTAGTAAGTGCCAGGTATTAACTATCTCTACATGATAAATGCCAGTTGCTGAAGTGAGACAACCTTTTTTAAAGGGGGGTGGGGGCTATAAATTCCACATGTAGACATTAGAGTGATATTATGAAAGTGACAAAGATATGTATTTTCATACTAAAATCTATCATGGTAGATAAAGAATATTTTCACCACTAGATGGCACTATATAACATACCATGTACTATCATTTGCATAGTGCCATGACTTTCCATGGCACTGTACAATTTGGTAGATATTAATATTATTACAGTTTGGTTGATAGTACTATTATTACATACCCCAGGTGAACATATGATCACCCACTATTATGCCGCATACCTTTGGTTAACACATCTGTCAATTCCTGGCTCATGTTCACACGAGCCAGCAGGTATTGTTGAGCTTCAGCCAGTAGCACGGGAAAATTTTTCTCTACAGAAGCAAATTGTTCAATTTTATGTTTGACAGAGGCCAGAACCTGCAAATGAAGAGGGAAAATATATGTCGTTTATGGTTTTCTTTGCCGAAATTACTTTTCTCCTCAGATGTTTAGAAATGGGGTTGAGTTGATTTCAGGAGTTGATGAATGAGCCATTTCACAACAAATAGCCGCCAAAGTCCCAGAAGAGACTGAGCCCGGAGCAGCTGAGGAAACAAGTGTCTGTGTCATGATGAAGTCGCTAATATAACTGGCAGCCTACTTGACATCCTGAGCCCTGAGACTAAATAATCATTGGACTTCAGCTCTACTGCCTCAGCTAAAAACCTTAGCAAAACTAAGTTGAGGGCATACTGCCAGGCACATTGTTTTTTTTTTACCATTTACAATAATACCTGATATGATTTATTTCTTAGCCAGAAATCACTAGAAAGTCTGTAGGAAAATGGCAAAACTGGAAGAGTATACTTTCGATACGTCAGCCATGATAAACGCTATGCAGACAACCCTGACGTGGCAATATGTCAATGATACCGCAGCCACGAATTTTATTTAATAAAATAGCTATCATGAAATTTTATAGCATCGCGAATGCCAGAGGCCACTACAAATGTCAGCTAACACTTTCAGCATATCTTTATATATACAGTATTGTGGCCTTCACTCCTAAACTGCTATGAGTGCAATGTAATGACTTATTTGCAGATAATGAGGGGGATTTATCATAGACCAGCATTTTCCAACAGTCTATGATATCCCCTGCACTGCTGGGGATGCGTCTAATTTATGACAAAGCTTAGGCCTTGTCATAAATATGGCGAATCTTCTGGCGGGCAGTGCACCTAAACAGAAATCTACAGAAGCTCTGAGCTGCCGTAAATTTGTCTCCATTTACACCAGAAAACTGGCATAAATCTGCCAGGGTCCGTTGGCCTCACCACGCCACCTTTAGGGAAAATGGCAAGGGCGGCATAGAAAAATTTCTTGCATTGGCTCTTAAAAAGTTGCAAACACGGGGTTTGCAGCTTTTTTAATCCAGAAAAGTGCCGGGGGGGACAGGGGGATAAATTCCTCCCAATGTGTATACATCAACAATTTCACTGCCTGATGACCAATGTTAGACTTTATCACACGTGTACACTGATAGTTGAACCTTCCTCTGTCAGTTAAATGGGTTATTAAAAAATTGTAACATAAAGAAGCGATGTTCACCAGTTTAATCCTCCACTTCTTTTATCGGTCATCCCTGCAGGGCTTGGTTTATTTGGCACAGAGATGTGGTTATTGGCATCAGCAGCATACGGCACAACACCACTTAGTCCAGTGATTTGCTGCAGCAGTCAAATGGAGTATACAGGCATGTCTTTGCTGCAGCCAAGAAAACAGAGCCCAGCTAGGAGGACTAGAGTGGTGGCACTGAGGGATTAAACCTGTCAGTATAGCCTCATTTATAATTTTCCATCATTCTTGGTTCAACTGCCCTGTTATATAGCATTGCATTAAGTGACGTGAAGACATTTTTACTAATTTTCTATGACTTATACAAAAGCTGCCCTTACCAAAGTTTTAAGTGATCTCTTGACAGGTAAATGCTTTCTCTGGTATTTCACACTGTAGACTTCCAACTCCTACTTGGCATGCTTTACTCTGTTGGCCTTCAAGACACTAATCTTTCTTGGCTTTCATCCTATCTCTTTTTATTGTTTGCTGGCTCTACTTCTTCTCCTTTTCCTTTTGCTGTTGGGGTTCCTTAGGGTTTAGTCCTAGGGCTTCTCTCTTCTCTACTTAAAGGGGTTATCCAAGTTCTACAAAGTGAATCTAAACTTCTTTGTATATCTGTCTAAAACATTTTTGTAAATGACTTTCTTTAGAAATAATGCGCCATTTGGATATTACAGAATGTGGTCATTGGACCACTGACGTCACCCTCCCTGCTCCGTTTGTTTACATGCTGCTCCCTGCTTGAGCGAGTGGCCCTGCCTGTAAACGGGACGTCACTGGATTTTGTGCCCGCCCCTTCTGCCTCTCGGTCTTCATTCAGCACGGGTCTGGTAAGGATCGCGCATGCGCGATCCTTACTAGAGCCGTGCTGATTGAGGAGAGACAGAGAAGGGGAGGGTACCAAAGCCTGGACGCTGATGAATCTGTCTGCACGGCTCGGTAAGCGAGGGGCGGGCACAAAATCCAGTGACTTCCCGTTTACAGGCAGGGCCACTCGCTCAAGCAGGGAGCAGCATGTAAACAAACGGAGCAGGGAGGGTGACGTCAGTGGTCCAATGACCACATTCTGTAATATCCAAATGGCGCATTATTTCTAAAGAAAGTCATTTACAAAAATGTTTTAGACAGATATACAAAGAAGTTTAGATTCACTTTGTAGAACTTGGATAACCCTAAGGGTACTTTTACACTTGCGGCAGGACGAAGTGCCCGTGCACTGCCGTGCTGCCGCTTTGTCCCCATTGACTATAATGGGGCGGGGGGCGGAGCTATGGCGCAGCACGGCAGTGCACGGCAAAGATCGCCGGACTGAAAAGTCAGACATGCAGGACTTTTAGTCCGGGGATCTCCGGCTGTGCACTGCTGTGCTGCGCCGTAGCTCCGCCCCCCACCCCATTATAGTCAATGGGGACGGAGCGGCAGTGCACGGGCAAAAGTACCCTGACTCTTATCAGGCAGACTATCAGTAGATTTGGTTTTCAATACCATCTGTATGCTTATGACACCCAATTATATACCTTAGCTCAGGCATCCTCAAACTGCGGCCCTCCAGCTGTTGCAAAACTACAACTCCCAGCATGGCCGAACACCCTACAGGTATCAGCCCACAGCAGGGCATTGTGGGAGTTGTAGTTTTACAACAGCTGGAGGGCCGCAGTTTGAGGATGCCTGCCTTAGCTAGTGAAATAACCCCTGTTGTGCTATACAACACCACTGACTGTCTGGCAGCTGTCTTTAACATCATGCCCTCTCTATCTGAAACTAAATATTTTAAAAACTGAAATCCTTGTATTTTTCCTTCTACTAACCTGCCTAAACCTGATCTTAGTGTGTGGCACTACCATAACTCCTAGGCAGCACATTGTCTTGGAGTTGTATTTAATGCTGATCTTTCCTTCACCCTCTTTATTCAATAACGGACCCACGCATGACGCCTGTATCTCAAAAATATCTTTTTAAACTGCCCTGTAATTACTGTGAAAACTACAAAAACTCATTGTTGCACTGATCGATTCCAATCTTGATTACTGTAACTCATTACTAATTGATCTTCCCCTTACTAAACTTTCTCCTCACCAGTCTATCCTAAATGCAGCAGCTAGTCTCATCTATCTATCTAACCACTAGTTGATGCCTCCAACGTGTGCTAGTCATTGGACTGGTTGCCCATGATCCATAAAGCTCTCCACAGTGCTGCACCTCCCTTCATCTCCTTCCTAAATTCTGTCTACCTCCCTACCCGTGCTGTACTTGTTCTGCCAATGATTTACAAGTAAAATCCTCCATCTCCAAGACTTCTCAGACAACACAAGTTCTCTATATCGTGTTACTCCAGACAGGTTAATTCTCAACTCCCACAATTTATGGCATGCCCCCCTCATCTTTTATATGGCCCCTGGTTGTGTCCCCATATATATCATGCCTTCACCTTCCCCCAGACCTGCTAGTGTGAACATAAAAAAATATATAGAATACCTCATCCACTTGCACTTGATGGGACGCTCGCTCAGCACTGGAGGCACCAGGACCTGATGCTGGTATTGCAGGTCCTGCTGCCTCCAGTGTGGAGCGAGTGTTACTGTTCCTTACTTTAACCCCTGAAAGGCCCTTTTTTGACAGTGTATCTGTTTTTAATGGCCGTTAAATAATTGGTCCATTGATTTCAATGGGGTCCGTGTGATCATTAAAAAGGGTAAAAATAAGATTTTATTTTTTGACAGCTGCTATTTACTGGCTATTTAAAAAAAATGGCCATTTTCCCAGTTAGGGTCCATTCACACATCCGTAGAATGGGAACGCATCCGTTCCGCAAGAACGGGTGTGGACCCTTTCATTCTCAGTGGGGACGGAAAGAATGCTGACAGCACACATTGTGCTGTCTGCATCCGCATTTCCGGTCTGCGGCTCCGTACTTCTGGTCCGCGGCTCCCGAAAAAAATAGAAAATGTCCTATTCTTGTCCACAATAGTGGCATTTCTATAGGGGTGCCGGCCCAGTGTATTGCAGAACCGCAATTTGCGGATCTGCAATATACTACGGACTTGTGAATGGACCCTTAGTCTGCATGTAGACTATTAAATTGGTTAATGAATGTAACTAAATGGCTTATGTAATGATTCAGATTCTCAAATGAAAACTTGTAACAGTGTTAATAAATAGGCAGTGGAAATGAGTGGTTAAATAATAATTATGAACTCCTAGCTGATATATATGCTGTATGTATACAAAATGTTAGCTTTAAAGAGAACCTGTCACATTGAACATGGCAACTGTAAAGTAAGTAACGTTATAGAGCAGAAGAAGCTGAGCAGATGGTTTTGTGGGAAAAGATTCAGAATAAATTTATTTCACCTAAATTCCTGCTTGGTTTTGGGCTTTGAAGTCAAGGAGACGGTCCTATCAGTGACTGACAGCCTTCCATCTATGACTGTGTATACAGATACATCTGTCAATCACTGATAGGACCGCCTCCTTGACTTCAAAGCCTAGAAAAAGCAGTAATTTAAATGAATGAAAAACAAGTTATACAGAATCTTTCCTACAAAGCTATATATTAATCGGCTCAGCTCCTCTGCTTTGGGCAGATTACACTGCATTGTGACAGGTTCACTTTAAGCAGAAATATCATTTACTAGACTGCCCTGTGCTTAAGGGCCTGCAATCCATTCAAGAGTGTTTAGAAAGTCATGTCAAGAGATTCAAAGCTTTGTGCAGCTGAGGTTTACTTATTTTTCCTCTGTTCCCTTAGGGTCCATCATGAAATAAATAGAAGCGTTTTGGTGTTGATGTGTTCTAGATGTCTATCAACAGAATAGAAAGAACGCAGTGGAGGAACAGAAAAGGAATATGCATTTAACAGAGATGTGACAAACCTTCACTCTACTCAGATTATTTCTGTTATCACATTTTTCTTTTCCTCTGCCATCAAGCTTCAGAATAGCCATTTAAGTGCATCTGTCGCTATAATTCAATTTTTCTAGATAAAAAACAATAACCTATACTTTCATTTCTCACAAATGTGGTTGCTGATTTTTTGTAATTTATCAGTTCGTCTGGTATTTTATGACATCAACAATGCAAGTCACATCAAAGCCGGAGACAGCACTACTCTTTATGCTGATTGAAATCTATGTGAAAATGATATAGGCAAAGCTCTAATGGCCCACTGATGTTCTTCGCCCCTGGGTATTGATCAGGGTAGAATAGATGTATAGGGGGCCAAAAGCAACAGTACATAGTAATTTGAGCAAGTAATGGCTGTTATTGCGTCTTCATAGAGAAATATTTGTGGTATTTTTTGTCAGACAGGGACAACAGACTGCTATATTTCTCTTACAGCTTAATTTCATGCGCCTGATTGAAACCCATGCCTTTACCTTAAAAAAGCCATGAATTCAAACCCAGAATGTACAGGTTGTTGTCCTCCCCATCTAAGGCCCCATTCACACGTCCGCAATTCTGTTCCGCATTTTGCGGAACGGAATTGCGGACCCATTCATTCCTATGGGGACACACTATGTCCCACTCAGATCCGGAATTACGGATCCGCACTTCCATTCTGCAAAAAAATAGAACATGTCCTATTCGTTTCCACAATTGCGGACAAGAAAAGGAATTTTCTATGAGAGTGCCAGCGATGTGCGGTCCGCAAATTGCGGAACGCACATTGCCGCTGTCCGTGTTTTGTGGATCCGCAAAACACACACGGATGTGTGAATGGAGCCTAAAGGTGGCCATACACTTTCAATCACTTTCGGCCAAAGGCTAGTTTGTTTCTCTCAAGTCTCTCATACATATGTATACTCAGTTCAGCCAAGCATGCATATGTTCTCAATGAGAAGAGGGCAATAAGCTATATCCAGACACCCCGGCGGCAGTTTATATCTCAAAAGGATCAAGCATTTTCAAATGCAATATGCTTGATCATACTTCCCCTTGACATCATATAATGGGGGAAAGTCTGCATGCCCCATACACATAAGATAATCAGCAGGTCCTGCCGAAATTGATGATCTACTTTGCACTTATGTATTTGGCCACCATAAAGCTGTATGCAGTTTGCTTTTACAGCATCCATTTTAGGTTTAAAGAGAGTCTGTTATCACCAAAATCAATTTTTGAAAGTAAGCCTACTGCTAATGTAGGTGCCCTGTAAACATAACTGTACCTTTTTTGTTAAAATATGGTCCTCTAATCTTGAGAAATACTTTTTTTTATTTTTATGCAAATAAGGTTTTCAGTTGCTCCGTTCAATGCACCTAACTTCTCTTCTTCATCACTACCAGTTCTGAAACAGTTCAGGAACTATCAAACAGGGAGGGGGCACTTGTCAGCGGTACTGTTGGAGTGCTGGTGCAGAGTGGCCCTGATGTCTCAGGATTAGAGGACTTTTACAAGAAAGGTATTGTGAAGTTTTAGGGCACTTACCCTACATGGTGGTATGGTTAGTTTGAAACCAATTGCGGAGGTGACCATATCCTTTTAAGAAAAATCTTCTCA
Organism: Bufotes viridis; assembly: GCA_033119425.1. NCBI lineage: Eukaryota > Metazoa > Chordata > Amphibia > Anura > Bufonidae > Bufotes > Bufotes viridis. The sequence continues at coordinate 478,271,446 of CM065589.1, read as the reverse complement.
AAGTGTCTGTCGTATAAAGCTACTGAAACACATTTCTACTCGGTAGATTGTGAGAAATAAACTTAGTTGAACTGTCTTTCAAGTTCAATGTTCAAATCCCATACCCCTCTCACAAATAATGTTGGGACTGTCTTGGCACATTAGCATTCTGTAAGTGGTTGGTCCTCCACCAGGGACACTAACTTGTCATATCTATACTTGAAACTATGAGCGATGCATCTGCTATGTGGTTTTACTGTACCTGGTAGAGAGAGCGTACACTGGGCTGGAAGACCATGTTTGTGTTGAGTAGGAAGGATCGAATGAGAGGCTGATGGTAGCTGGCAAGCTGTGTGATGATCCCAAGTAGCAACAAGTTGACATGCAAGGAGTTGTCAAGCATGTTCTCTAATTTTGACAAAACAACACTGATGAATGGTCCTGAGGGGAAAATTTTAAATGTAACATACAGTATACGTAAAACAGCCAATAAATAATTTTTGTATAGCTACAGGCACTATTAATGTAAGGCAGTGATCAACAACCACTACAACTCCCAGCATGCACTCTTGCTTGGCTGTTCTCAGCACTCCTATAGAAGTGAATGGAGTATGCTGGAGTATATAACTGGTATGGTGATCACGGCACTCTGTCTATCCTATTCACAGTTGTAGGGTGCACGTCTTGTTAGGTTCTCCCTCCACCTGGTGGAACCACTTCAAATTCAGAATAGATGAGACAGCACTTCAATTTCGTATGCTGATTAATTTTATTATATTAGCTGGACATGGTGGTGCATAGTAGCAACGTTTTGGGCAATTGGCATGCCATTCATCAGGCAAGTTATGTGCAGGCGAAGAAGCGCAGGACCAGCATGCCGGTCCTGCGCTTCTTCGCCTGCACATAACTTGCCTGATGAAGGGCATGCCAATTGCCCGAAATGTTGCTACAATGGAGTATGCTGGGAGTTGTAGTTTCACCATAGCTGAAGTGCCGAAGGTTGCTGACCCCTGATGCAGGTTATGCACTTTGAACATACCTATCTGTAATACACTTATAGACCATGATCACATGAAAGCTAAGCAGATAGTCACGTCAAGAGACTGCAAAGTTGTTGAGTGAACAGCAAGGTCTACGCTGATTCGCTACGGACAGACCTTAGAGTAACTACTTGGTGGACATAGGGAGCTGACAAAGTATCCTATATCTAGGCAGGTTTTCAGATTTCAGCAATAGCAGTATACCAGCTTCTGTTAAGGCCCTTTTGCATGGACTGACTATGAAGGCAATTATCAACGAACTCCTCGTTCCTGATAATTCCATGCCAAACCTGTGGCCATGCTTCTTATCTCCAGGTATTCTCAGAAAAATAAAACTGAGAAACAATTTAATAGAATTTTCACAATTTGTCAAAAGGGAAAGGGTAGAAAATATAACACTTCAAGTGTTTTTTATTTGTGGTATTTCATGTAAGGTGCTATGTATTAAATGCTGCTTATATAACTGTAGACTAAATGCTACTCTAAGTGCTACTCTACTCTAAGTGACATCCTTACACAGTCTGTGCTGTGCCAACAGGATATCCAAAGTCTGTCCATCAAAGTGCCCACTTATCTAAGTAGGTGTTATGAAAAAATATAAAATGTAGCTGAATACAGAAACCATTGTGTGAAGGGCTCTTTCTATTCCAACTCTACGGATTTAAGTGTTCTTAAGTTAACTTCCATACCTGTAAATGGAGCTGCTTGGGTCCTTGAATTTGAGTACACTGTAACATCCTTTGGCCCAGAGGGTGATGGTATGCTTTCTACAGAAGGTGTACTTAGAGAATACTTTTCAAATTCATCCTCATCATGAAGAGAAACAGTTTCAGGAGCTGGGGAACTGGGTATGTCCTCTGGTCTAGTGTTCAACCCATTTATGATTTCATCACAGCGAGCCATGAATTCTTCACTGTCTGGACTGATTGGATTCCTACTAGAGTCTTCCTCACAAGAGAATTCAAGCCTCAACTTCGGATTATCCGTATGGCTATGTGTAGTTTGTTTCTTTACTACATTGTCATTGAGACGTGAGTTTTTCCTGTTATTCCTATCTGTATTGCTAACTTCCTGAGCCTGAAAATGCTGCTCTTTTTGATGCACGTTAGTTGCTGGGTTTTTATCTGAACCATCTTCATTTTTCTCCCCTTGTGTTTCAACAGAATCTTTTTCAGCACATAGCATGTAAACCATTGCATCATTATCAAAGTCGTCTTCTTCATTGTATGTGCCTTTAATGAACATTATTGCATTCTTTTTCATCTCTTGAATATGTTTTGGGGGTTCTGGAGGTAACACGGAATCCTGAGGTGGTTGTGGTGAACTGGTTCCTGAGTCTGGAGATATCCCTGTGTCATAACTATCATCCCATTCCAGGTCATCGTGCAGTTTTCCCCCAAAAGAAGGATTCTCCAAATAGACTGAACCTAATTGCTTTCTTCTTCCACCTCTGAAAGTAGGAAAGTCTTCTCTTCGAAAACTGTTTTCTAGTAGGGCTTGAAAAGAAGTTTCAGGGTCTGGGTTTTCCCCATCGTATGGGGCCGACCAGACTTTACAGTCCTCTGCACATCTAAGGATATTTTCTTCAGCTTCACAAAGGTACTTAAGGTAGCTTGCATCAACAGATTCCATATAGTCCTCAGGAAATATGGATTCTGCTTCATATGAACTCAATGATAAATTAGCTTCACTAGAGTCTGTAAAATACAATTCAGAAAACTTTGTCAAATTAATTATTATAAAGAATCGCAGTACTTTCATATAATTTCATTCCATTAAAAAATTTAATTAAGAATGGTGTAACTAGCAAATTTCTAAATCACATCATAAAAAAATATATATACCTGCATCCACCTGAAAAAAGCTGTAAAGTCATGGCCACTAGGGGTCTCACTTCCACCTAAGTTGCAGTCTACTGCCTGTTATCAGGCAAGATCCATCCCTGGTAACGGAGATGGTAGAGAGAAAGTGGGGGCGTGTCATAACTAGCTGAGATCGTGAGCCTGATAAAAGATCTGCTTCTACACTGCTTGTGAACATGACAGGAGCCTCCTGTGTGACTGTAAGTTTGATTTATCCCTCTTTATCTGTTCTGTGAGCTCTGGAGCTAAAAACAAAGATAGTATGAAGTAAGGGCAAGGTAGTACAGTGCTGGCAGAAACGATACACCCCCTGCTTCTGAGTGAAATGCATCTAGTTGTGCAGCTGAAACAGAGAATTGGCTGAAAAAAATATTAGGGAAGCCCAAACATACAGTTTACAGTTATGATTGTACAAGCCATTACGCAAACTTTTTTTTTTGAAAACTCAGGTATGTTTTAAACTTTTCTTCACAGCTGCTTTTTAACCTATCTCTGACACCTTGGAAACCTCAGCTAAAGATCAGTAATGAGTTAAAGAACACTGATTTCCAATCTGTCATTTTTATCTTTATATCCACACAGATTTCCCATTGTGCAGCCACAAGCCAGGCCCGGCAATGCATAAGTCCTGAAGTCCTCACCATTATGTGCAAGGAGATACCAGTGGTATAAAGTTAAAAAATACAGATTCAGAATCAGCATGCTTTATAATATTCACTGATTACTACTGGCTAGTTGGGGTTTCCCAGGTAACTTGGAGGTGGTCATACATCTTAAAGAGATCATGTCAATTCAGTGGGACTGGCTGACCATATAATATCCATGGAGGTATCTCAACTGTCCCCGGACTGCAGATCTCAGGGAATGAAGGATCAGGCATGTTGGATTTCAACATGTCCATTCCTTTGTTATCACAGGAGACAAGCTGCTACCAAAGGTGCCTGGCAGCAGCTTATTCCCATGTTTCTGACAGCTATCTAATGTGTATGGCAACATACCTCACTAACTCTGTCATTACCCTCTCACACACTATTTAATATCAGCTATATACAGGATAATCCTACAGCTTGCATCACTGATGGCTTTTTGTGCTTTTTCTGGACACAGTGTTGCTTGAAGAATATTTGTAGTAATTGTTGGGTTAGTGGTGTTTTTTTTTTTTATCAATCAAAATGCAACATTTCTCTATAAACCTTTCAAGAGAACCTCAAAGTGGCATAAATAATAAAATAAAAAAGCTACCAAAAACGCATGTAAAAATGACGTAAAATGATTGACATTTCTGCGTGTTCTTACAATGCACTGTACTGGGATGTAAATGGACTGTAAGACATAATCCAAAAATAAAGAAATATATGCAAAGATAAATGTGCAGGTATGCTTCAAAATTGGACTGAATAACAAGCAGTGATCATAGCTTTTTTCTAAAAAATTCAGGGGCATAAGTTTTTATTTTATTCCCCAGGCAAAAAATAAAATTTATGACAGATATCGATGCAGTCTTTATTACTTCCCATGAGTCTTTCACCCTCTACCAGTTCACACATACTTTTAAATCTCCTGTAAGCATCATGCAATTTTTCTAGCTCATAGTCCATGAAGGAATTGTACTTCCTGTCACTGTGAACATCTTCCTTTAAGGTAAATGCTCTCCTGACATCCAGATGATTGTAAACTAGAAAGTTATTATTGCCATTGTTCTGAATCCTGATCCTTTTAACCTTAGGAAATTTATACTGGAGTGCAGCACACTCCAGAGATAAGAAACAGGGCAGCAGTTTAATCTGTGCTATTGAGAGGAACCATTCAAGGCCAAGACAGTTAGAATTTATGTAGTTTGTTAAAAGATATATAAGGAGAAAAGAGTTTGCTCAATTTTTTAAAATACACGTCTAGAGGATACATTGGGTGACACATTATTGAAATAATCCTTTCTGTTACATTTGGTGGGACTTTAACCCATGCATTCTGCACAGAAATGACAGGCTATTAAATATTTAGGAAAAGCAAACTTTAGGGAACTGTCATTCGTTGTACAGACATAAAAGCATGCTAAAAGATTTGGCCAAATATAGCATTATCAAGAGCACTTATGAACTAGTTAAAGGGTTTTCTGGGAGAAAAAATATTGTGGTCTTTTCTTAGGGTAGACCCTCAATGTTTGAGGAGTCGGAGTTAAAGGAAATCTGTCAGAAAAAATGTATCTGACAGTTAAAACCAGATAGCAATACCTATCTTTTTTTCTAACCTGTTTTTATTTTCTAAAAGCAGATTCTCATGATTATGGTTGCTGCCATCTTGCCGGAGCACATCTTAACAGCACTTAGAGATATGTCTTACAGCAGCCACTATAGAACATAGACACAATGGACAGGAAGGGACCTCATTGACTTCTATGGGGGAGTTTTCTAGGCATGCTCGGTGACCTCAGATCAAGAGGGAGTAGATAATCGATAGAGCAGTCCATCCCTTTAAATAGCAGCCAGTAATAAGTAGAAACTAGAAAGCTCAGCACCGTGCCAACAAATGTAAAATATTTTGCCTTATTCATCCAAGTTTAAAATAATTGCAAGGTACCTAGGCAGCATGTTGATGTGAACATGGTCTGCCCATTACTCATAACCTTAGGTTATGAGTAAGGGACAGACCATGTTCCAAAACGCATCAACCAGATTGCCTTGTTCTGAGATTGTAACATCATCATGCTGACTGTGTACTGTGCAATGATTTTAAACCTGGATGAATAAAGCAAAGGATTTTGGCTGCGGCTCTCCAGCAGTTCCAAAACTACAAATCCCAGCATGCCCAGACTGCCTACAGCTATCCGCCTACAGCAGGGGATGGTGGGAATTATAGTTTTACAACAGCTGGAGAGCCACAAGTCTGCCATCCCTGGGATAGACCATTAATGTTTTGTACTGGAAAGCCCCCTTAACCACTTCCAGACTGGGCCATTTACCCCCTTCCTGACCAGGCCTAATTTAGCAAATCTGACATGTGTCATTTTATGTGGTAATAACTTTGGAACGCTTTTATTTATCCAAGCCATTCAGAGACTGTTTTCTCATGACACATTGTACTTCATGTAAATTTGAGTCAATATGTTTTACCTTTATTTAAAAAAAAATCCAAAAGTTAACGAAAATTTGAAAAAACTCACTGTTTTCTAAATTTGAATCTCTCTGCCTCTAAGAGAGATAGTGATGCCTCATAAAACATTCATTAATTAACATTCCCCATATATCTAATTTTATGTGGGCATCATTTTGGTAATGTCATTTTATATTTTTAGGACATTAGAAGGTTTAGAATTTTTGAAGCAGTTTTTGAAATTTTTAAGAAAATTTCTGAAGTCAACTTTTTTAAGGACCATTTCAGTTCTGAAGTCACTTTGTGGGGCTTACATAGTGGAAACCCCCCAGAAATGACCCCATTGTAGAAAATATACCCCTCAAGTTACTCAAAACTGATTTAACAAACTTTGTTAACCCTTTAGGTGTTCCACTAGAATTATAGGAAAATGGAGATGAAATTTCTAAATTTCACTTTTTTGGCAGATTTTCCATTTTAATCCATTTTTTACTTTAACACATGGAGGATTAACAGCCAACCAAAACTTAATATTTATTACCCTGATTCTGCGGTTTACATAAACCCTCCACATGTGGTCGTAAACTGATGTAAGGGCACATGGCAGGGCGCAGAAGAAAAGGAGCGCCATATGGTTTTTGGAAGGCAGATTTTGCTGAACTGGTTTTTAGATGCCATGTCCCATTTGAAGCCCCCCTGATGCACCCTTACAGTAGATACTCCCAAAAACTGATCCCATTTTGGAAACCAGGGGAAAAGGTGACAGTTTTATTGGTACTATTTTGGAGTACATATGATTTTTAATTGCTCTATATTACGTTTTTTGTGAGGCAAGGTAACCAAAAAATGTCTGTTTTGGCACTGTTTTTATTTTTTACAACATTCATCTGACAGGTTAGATCATGTGCTATTTTTATAGAGCAGGTTATTACGGATGCAATGATATCAAATATGTTTACTTTCTTTGTTTGTTTCAGTTTTACATAATAAAGCATTTTTGAAAAAAAAAATATGTTTTTGTGTCTCCATTTTTTGAATGCCATATTTTTTTATTTTTTTGCCGATCATCTTGTGCAGGGGCTAGCTTTTTGCAGGAAGAGTTGACGTTTTTATTGGTACCGTTTTTGAGTACATATGATTTTTTGATCATTCATTATTACACTTTATGGGGCAAGGTGACCGAAAAATTGCACAGTTTTTATTTATTTATTTTTACAGCGTTCACTTGAGGGGTTAGGTCATGTGACATTTTTATAGAGAAGATCATTATGGACGTAGAAATAGCTTATATGTAAACTATTTCTTATTTATTTAAGTTTTACACTATAATAGCATTTTTGAAACCAAGAAAATTATGTTTTAGTGTCATAGCTTTTATATTTTTTTGACCGATTGTCTTCGTTAGGGTCTAGTTTTTTGCAGGATGAGGTGATGGTTTGATTGGTACTATTTTGGGGGGCATATGTCTTTTTGATCGCTTGGTGTTACGCTTTATGTGATGTTATGTGACAAAAAATTTCTTTTTTGGCACTGTTTTTTTTTTTTTTTTACTGTGTTCACCTGAGGGGTTAGGTCATGTGATTTTATAGAGCAAGTTATTACAGACGCAGCAATACATAATATTTTTTTTGTTATTTATTTCATTTAACACAATAATAGCAGTTTCCATTGTCTGAGAGTCATAGCTTTTTTTATTTTTTGACTGATTGTCTTAGGTCGGGTCTAATTTTTTGCGGGATGAGGTACTATTTTGGGGGCATACGCCTTTTTGATCACTTGGTGTTGCATTTTTTATGATGTAAGGTGACTGTTTTTATTTTTTATTTTTTATTTTTTTACGGTGTTCACCTGAGGGGTTAGGTCATGTGATATTTTTATAGAGCTGGTTGGTACAGATGCGGCGATACCTAATATGTATACTTTTTTTTTTTCACTTTAACACAATAATAGCCTTTATGAAACAAAAAAAAAATTATGTTTTAATGTCTCCGTGTTCTGAGAACTATAGTTTATTTTTATTTTTTGAGTGATTTTCTTAAGTAGAGGCTCATTTTTTGTGGGATAAGGTTTTATTGATACCATTTTGTGGGACATACACCTTTTTGATTACTTGGTGTAAATTGCTTTTTTTTTTTTTACAGTTTTTTTTTATGTTGTTTATCAGACGGGGTGGCTCATGTAATATATTTATAGAGCAAGCCGTCACAGACGCGGCAATACCAAATATGTCTATTTTATTTTTTTCTATTTTTAACATTTTTTTTAAATTACCGTACTTAATTGGGGATTTTTTCTTTACATGTGAAACCTTTTTTTATTATTATTTATAAAACACTTTATTTTTTTATTTTTTTATTTTACACTTTGCATCCCCCATAAGGTCATACAAGACCTCTGGGGGACATTTAACTTCACTTTATTTATTTTTTCCAATATTGATTTCTTCTGAAACTGGGGCTGACATAGTAGCCCCAGTTACAGGGAAAATACACCCCCCTGAGAGGCTGTACAGCAGTATACAGCGCTGTACAGCCTCAGTGCAGGGCTGATTGAGGTCTATGGAAGACCCGACAGCTCCTGCACTCTCCCGGCCCTGGCGGTCACATGACAACCGGGCCATAAAGAAGGCAGGGACAGACAGGAACGGTCCCTGCCTTCTCCCTAGGGTGCCCAGCTGTCACTGACAGCGGGCCCCCCCGCTCGGCAGCTGCTCGATTAGCGTGCAGCTGACATCTCTAAATGGACGTTCCAGAACGTCCATTCAGAGATAAGCGACCGCCTATAGGATGTTTACAGTCAATGGGCGGTTGTGGAAAGCCTTGTCACACTAGACCTCTTCCACATATACCTGTTTAAATGTAAAGCTCATTTCAGGGTTTGAAGAGCAATTGATATATTGTCAGAAAGTAGTGAATACATACAGTATTGGTTTTCATGATTGGAATACAGAGTATTTACCTTGTTTCAATTTTAACAACATGATATAATTTTTATCCAAATCTTCTCCATTAACTGCAGTGTTACAACAACAGATGGGAGTTAAGGCCAAAAATTTTGCTGCAGAATTGCAGTCTCGTTCTTTTACTGCATTGCGCTGGCTAACCATCATGAAATTACATGGTAAGAGATACCTGAAAAACCAAGAACATTTTGTCATTTCAAGCTACCTACACATTGAATCTACATAGGTGTACCATCTAGAGTAAAAATTTCTACAGGGTCGTCTATGAACAAGTAGCCTGCCTCCAGCAATAGTATGATAACATGAACGAGCAAGTGGATTTATTTTTTTTTAATTACCCGCAAGTCACAAAAGATCTACGTCTACTGTATACATCTATGGGCACTTTCGATTATGTTGGCTGGTACGGCTTGTGATGCTGCGGATAGTGTCTGTGGTGTTCTCTTTGAGTTCATCGAGGGGATGTGGATTGTTAGCGGACACTTTCTGTTTTAAATTTCCCCACAGATAAAAATCGCATGTGGACAAGTCTGGGGAACATGGTGGCCATAACCACTTGCTCACAGTTCGCTTTCCTGTAAGCAGTCCATGAACCAGTTCTTATGAGCTGCGGAATGTTGCCCCACCCTGCTGGAAAAAGCAGGACATTTTGTTTTTGCAGCATCAGCCAACATGATCCGACGTGCCCAAAGATGCATAGATGTGAACGGGGACCACTTTAATCATCTTTTGTGACTTGTTGGTAATTAAAAAAACAAAAAAACAATCCACTTCTCATACTATCGCTGGAGGTGGGCTACATTTTCGTTGGCCACCCTGTATAATCTATCAAATATTATGCAATACTTATCAACATAGTAGGCATTTGGGTTTAGCCAAGGGCAAATCTTATGTACTATATACTAAGCCTATAACAAATGACAGTGAGTTTTTTTACTGATATGTCTGTAAAAATAAATGTATAACTTCAGAACCTGACAGCACTACATACATCAACCATCTCTGTTTGATAGAGGGTATACCTGCCCGGCGAGAAGTTCCTCCTCCTGTACTGCTTGCATCAAAATAGGAAAGTTACATGTAAGCAGCGTGGACAGCCCACTGACTTGTAATAATAAAGAGGGCGAGTGGGACATTGTGATCGGCAGCAGGGGTTATTATGGCTGACAGTGGGGGCACCGAGACCAAAATGAGGGGTGGCATTGTGGCTGGCAGTCAGAGATCCATGGCCGGTAATATAGACTGACACAAGGATTGGTATTGTAATTGGTAACTGGTCAAGTATATTGGAGTGGAGCTAGCATTAGCCATTGGCATTGTCAGTCCAAAATACTAGGATATGGAGGATCTTGACTACAATAATAAGAATAACTTCTGATCGCACCCATGGTGACAACTGGTTAAAAAGGATGTGATGTTGGAAAATCAGTTAATGCTATGAATGGGATACAATTAGGGTACTTTCACACTTACGTTATTCTTTTCCGGCATAGAGTCACATCCCCATGCATTCTGAATGAAGAAAAATCATTTCGGGATGCATCATTTCCGCATGACAAGCGGAGAGACGGATCTGTTCTTGCAATGCCGGATCCGTCTTCAAATACTTTCCGTTTGCATGCAGATTGACGGATCCGGCAGGCAGTTCCGGCGATGGAACTGCTTGCCGAATCACTCTGCCGCAAGTGTGAAAGTACCTTTAGTACCCGTTGTCGGAGTTGCCAGCCGGATCCGCCGTTCAGTGTGACAACAGACAGCATTTGTAGAAGGATCCGGGTGAGGATCCGTCTACAAATGCATTGTAAGAATGGATCCGTCTCTCCGCTTGTCATGCGGATGGACGGATCCGTCTTGCAGTCTTTTTCACAGTCTTACCCTGTCCTTCAGTTGTTTCGCAATGCCGGATCCGACACTAATGCAAGTCAATGGGAATTAGTGCCGGATCCGGCATTCCGGCGACTGATCAGGACGGAGCATGCTGAAAGTCAATGGAGGATGGATCAGTTTTCTATTGTGCCAGATTATGTCAGTGAAAACGGATCTGTCCCCACTGACTTACATTGTGTGCCAGGACTGATCCGTTTTGCTCAGTTTCATCAGACGGACACCAAAGCGCGGCAAGCAGTGTTTTGGTGTCCGTCTCCAAAGCAGAAAAAGACTGAACTGATGCAAACTGAGCGGATCCTTTTCCATTCAGAATGCATTAGAATGCAAACGGATCCGTTTTAGACCGCTTATAAGAGCCCTGAACGGATCTCACAAACAGAAAGCCAAAACGTGAGTGTGAAAGTAGACTAGGATCAAACTGCTGCTTAATGAAATGTTTAGTACTATACTATTTCGATAATGTTTATAAATACCAAGCAATAGATGCTCCACAGGACAAAATGGGGGTTTAATATTTTGCGTGGAGTTGGGTTATTAATATTATACAATCATCCCTACAGTGTTATTTCAGCAGCTACTATAATAACCAAACGGCTAAGCTTGTCATGTAAAACAGCACATATTTTATATTCAATTGGTGCTATACATAAAAAGAAGGTTTTGATTAATAATTAATTAATTAATTAATAAAGACTTGGTTTAGTGTAGGAAGTCAATGAGGCAGCACACATAAATGTGCAGAAAGCTGAGGTTCCATCCTGAGGGAACACTGCGGCTCACACATTAGATATAACTCTTTGATTGACTTTAAAACATTTTTTACTTTTAAAGAATAATATAGCTGGACAGTCCACACTTGGAGTCCTTATAAACCTAAAATCTAGAGTTTGCTGTAGGCCTCATGCACACGACAGTATTTTTTTGCGGTGGTCCGCAAAACAGGGTTCCGTTGTTCCGTGATCCGTGTCCGTTTTTGCTTCCGTTGTGTTTCCATGTGTCTTCCATTTTTTTTAGCGAACATGACCCAAAAGATATTACCAAAAGACAGGCTGACAATTTGCCAAATGCCTGCCAAGGGAAACGCAAAAAAAATGCGGATGACACACGGATGGCCATCCGCATTTTTTCACGGTCCCATTGACTTGAATGGGCCTGCGAACCGTTTTTCGCGGACAAAAATAGGACAGGTTATATTTTTTTGACGGACTGGAATCACGGACCACGGACATGGAGGACAAATGGTGCATTTGCCGAGTTTTCCACGCACCCATTGAAAACCAATGGGTCTGCAGAAAATCACGAAAAACGGCGCAACGGACACGGAATCAAACAACGGTCGTGTGCATGAGGCCTTATGGAGATGTGCGAAAGCAACTCTCTGGGAGGCCAGATTGGAGAAAGAAATCACATGCAATACAAACAGACATTTAAGACCTAAAAGAGGTTGTCATTCTAGAACAACCCCTGCCCAAATCCCCTATGTGCCAGAATGGACAGTCACACTGAAGTGCTACGTTTCCATGGTACAGCCATGCCTGTGTACTGTGGCATACTGTGTAACAGGTGATCACTGGTGGTTAGAAAAGTAAGATTGCTGTGTGTTATTTTTAAAAATGGGTTTTCAGTGCAATTTTTTTAATTTCATTATAATGAATCACCTTAAAATGAGTTGTAACATCACATCTTCACAATGAAAGCCAATAAGGGTTCGAAACATGGCCAAGGATACCACACACAACTAAAAGAAAAATGAAAAAAAAAAAAACTATGCATTATGTTTACCAGGAACAATATAACAATAACCTCTAAATATGAAGTTACATATAAACTAACATCCTTTTAATCCAGCATCGATATGAACCTGATATGTTTCTGGACAGTCATAAAACAGTATATACAAAATGGTTAACACAAAATCTGCAGCTATAATTTCTGTTTTTTAAACCTCTTTCCGATATACGCCAAATATGTATGGAAGATGTTGGGTGTTTAAATATGGTATCAAGTCAGGAGATGAGGCAGCACCACAGCCACTGGTGTGCGATACAGCAGACACCCGCAGGCAGGGTCCATGATCAGAGACAACTCAATTGTGACCACAGCACCTAAAATGTCATTTGGAGAGTGGGTGCCCCCTCTGACAGCTGAACATCCCCACCTTCATGACAAGATTAGGACAGATTTTCGGTTACTATTAGAGATGAGCGAATCGAAGTTGATGAAGTGGAATTTGATCCGAATTTCAGAAAAAATTCAATTCACACCGAAGCCGAATTTCCTCACGCTTCGTGGTAACGAATCACATTTTTTCATAAAATGGCTGCTGCATGTGGTAGGACAAGGAGCAAAGAACTCTGGGAATGAGGGATCACCCACAATGCCATGCATGCAGCCAATCAGCAGCCAGCCAACCCCTGTGATGTCACAGCCCATAACTACCCTCGGACATTTTGGACTCTGCTATTTTCCAGTATGCTTAGTGTGGGGAGAGACGTCAACAGGCGCTAGGGACAGTGCTAGGAAAGACGATATTGTGCTGAAAAAACGATTTACAAGTTAAGAGACGATTAGTCAAGGTGTAGGGAACGGACATCTACACTATAAAAGGAGAACAGGGTGCAATAGGAGCTATTCTATAACACCTTGCTGCACTTATTGGGGATCCAAATTGGTGTTATACTGCTGCTTTTAGGCTGGTTGCAGTATATGATACATCAGTAATTCCAGCAAACCTTGCTTGTGATGCAAGTTCTGTGTGATACAGCCATTTACGGAGTGTATTAATAGGAAAGATACGTATTAGCCATTCTGCGCTGATTTTACATCGTTTAACTTTTTTTTTTGGGGGGGGGGGGTTGTATTAATAAAAAAAAATATATATATATATACATATATGTCTTAACTGCCATTCAACGTGTCATTGGGCCACTCTATGGACTTCTCATGCTGTTCCCACCCTCCCCACTTCATGACTGGGCCACTATTTTGCCATTTTGGACTGGTTGACATCATCATTTGTTTGACCCTTCTTCTGATCTGTCAGAAGGAAGGAAAAATGAGACTCACAAAACATATTGTCTATGTAGCTGCTGTAAGGCCTGTATAACATGGTCCCTATTTTGCATCATAATTGGCTTATGATTTGGTAGCCAAAAGCAGGAGTGGGTACGAAACACAGAAGACATGCAAATATTCTATTCATATGTCATCTCTGTTTTGGATCCACTCCAGTTTTTTTTTTGGCTTTAGCAATACTGATGGATTACTGAGCAAATGCTGACCGAGTGAAGGCGGATGCTCAACAGACAGGATGCGTTTTTTGGGGGTTATTGTTCTGAAGGATCAGAGGGGAGCAAAATAATCAGTGACGTCAGCATAAACTTACTGCTGACACTCTCTCCACTCTGTCAGGGGGGCTTTACTTGTATAAGAGTTTAATAGAACAGGTTCTGTAGAAATCTATGTGGAATCAGCTAAAGACGGTGTAAAAGGAGTGCGCTCTTTCACGCTATAGTAGGATCTTGGGCCTCTGCACTGTTCTTAATATCTAGCGCTAACATTGGCCTGTAAGGCTGAGTTCACACTTGAGTTATTTGGTCAGTTCTAGCCCCATAACTGCCCAAATAAGTGAAGTGTGCAGTGATTTGAAGAGCGACGCCTGTCATCTGCGTGTCATACTGACTCGCAGTATTGTTTCTCTACCACAGCAGACTCCATATTCGCGTTACTGCAAGGCACAGTTTTCTATACCTCTATACAGGCTCTCTACAGCCAGGAAATATTTGATTTTTAACGCGATTCCCCACAAATAAATTTGGATCGAATCTTTTCGGATAATTTGGCGAACCAACCTTATCGAATTCGCTCATCTCTAGTTAATATTATAGTTGAGATCCTTGTAAAGTTCCTATTAATCACTGTCTCGGGCAGAGCTTAATAGGAACATAGTGTTATTGCAATAGACTGCAGTATTAATTTATTGCAGGCTATGGTATAAGTGATCCAATGATAACATGTTCAAACTCCTTAACAGAGGCTAAAAATAAAGTAAAGAAAAGTTTAAAAACATAGAGCAAAATTTAAATCACCCTCTTTTATCATTTTGCAAATAAAAATAAAAAAAAAAAATCGGCACTGCTTGTAGAGTTAATACCTGTAGCCTGTAGAGTTAATACCATAACAAAAAAAAACGGAATGCCTAAATCGCTGTCGTTTGGTCGCTTCCGAACCCAAACAAATTCCCCAGTTCCGTAAACAGAATATGTAAAATTTATGGTGTCAGAAAATGGCGATCCAAAGAAATGCAAAAAAAATCTTTTTTTAAAGTTTCAGATTCTTTTTAAGCCTACATGCACACGGCAGTGCTTTTTTGCGGCCTCCGTTCCATTTTTTTTGCGGATCCACTGGTTTCCCATTCATTTCTATGGATCTGTTAAAAATGCGGATGCCTCTTCCGTTGCCTGTCCGCGTCCGCTAGCATGTCCTATTCTTGTCCGCAAAAAACGGTTTGCGGACCCATAAAAGTCAATGAATCCGCAAAAAATGCGGATGACCAACGGAAGCCATCCGTTTGTCATCCGCATCCGTTTTTTTTGCGCATGGTTGCTTGGAAACCAGGGCACTTGTACAGGTACTTTAAGAAACTGGTTCAAGCCTTCCGTTTTTTTTGCGGATCCGCAAAAAAAAACGGAAGACACACGGAAACACAACCTACAAAAGTTGCGGACACACGGAACGGATGTGGATGTGAAAAAAAAAGGAAGAAGGATCCGCGATTTGCGGACAGCAAAAAACAACTGTCGTGTGCATGTAGCCTAAATATATTAAAACGTAGCAAACAATATATAAGTTTGGTATCACTGTAATGAGTGACCCACAGAATAAGGCTCTATTCACATGTCCGCAATTCTGTTCCGCATTTTGCGGAACAGAATTGTGGACCCATTCATTTCAATGGGGACAGACGATGTCCCGCCCGGATCCGCAATTGTGGATCCGCACTTCCGGGTCCACAATCGCGTTCCCGAAAAATATAGAACATGTCCTATTCTTGTCTGCAATTGTGGACAAGAAAAGGCATTTTCTATGAGAGTGCCGGCGATGTGCGGTCCGCAAAATGTGGAAGGCACATTGCCGGTGTCCGTGTTTTGCGGATCCGTGGATCCGCAAAACACACACGGACGTGTGAATGTAGCCTAAAGGTAACTTTTACTGTATAGTGAAGGCTGTAAAAATGAAACCCATAAAATATGGCTAAGTAGTGTTTTTTTCCCCCAATTGCATCCCTTAATATTTTTCCAGCTTCCCAATACATCCTATGGAATACTAAATGGTGACCTTATAAAGTACAACTTGTCATGCAAAAAACAATCCCTCATACAGGTATGTAAATAGAATATGTAAAAGTTATAGCTTTTGGAAGGCAGAAAGTAAAAAATTAATAGGCAAAAATGGAAAATTGCCTCAGCAAGAAGAGGTTAATTAGAGGCAGCTTAAAACTGCCTTTTTTCTACATTCTTCTGCTTCAGAAAATCCACATTATAGATGCTGGGGAAAAAAAAGTTCTGGATTATCAGACTTTCTGGATTTTTTCCTTTATAAGGATCGTTAGAGTCTGTGGACACAGATGTTATCAAAATTTACACACTTCTCTGTTACAATATCTGTAGTCTAAGGCCCCTTTCACACGAGCGAGTTTTCCGCGCGGGTGCAATGCGTGACGTGAACGCATAGCATCCGCACTGAATCCTGACCCATTCATTTCAATGGGGCTGTGTACATGAGCGTTTTTTTTCACGCATCACTTGTGCGTTGCGTGAAAATCGCAGCATGTTCTATATTTTGCGTTTTTCACGCATCCCTAGCCCCATAGAAGTGAACGGGACTGCGTTAAAAACGCATTGCATCCGCAAGCAAGTGCGGGTGCGTTGCGTTTTTCACTGATGGTTGCTAGGAGATGTTGTTTGTAAACCATCAGTTTTTTATCACGCGCGTGAAAAACGCATCAAAACGCATTGCACCCGCGCGGAAAAAACTGAACAACTGAACGCAATCGCAGGCAAAACTGAATGGCTTTGCCTGTGAAATCGCACAGTTTTCACTGAACGCATCCGCAACGCATCCGGACCTAATCCGGACACGCTCGTGTGAAAGAGGCCTAAAAGCATAACAAAACAACACAGTGCCATCTAGTGACCAAACTTCCATGAAAACACTGCCTGTGAAAGCAAAATACCTCCAGTCCAGTATTTGGTAATGATAATGTGAGATAAAATGAGTTGCACTAGCTTGCCTCTTCTTTAATATTCTGAAATGTGTTTGAATTTTACAGTTCATTGATTTAGTTTACATGGCGGTATGGTTTATTATAGAATATGTGATTATTTGATTTTTATGTGCAGAGCTTCCCAGTCTGAGCCAGTGCTCTATTAGACTGTAGAATTGTTCAGTAACAAGGCCATCTGTATTACAATAGGCACTGGCGGCGGCACAGACCGTGCCAGGCTATGGATTACAGGCACGCACAGCACGCAGCAAGCTCTTAATTAACAATAGTTTTCTGGTTCCAAAATCCATTTGACTTTTCTTCATCCACACTTTCACTCTTCACCTTCTAAGCTAAGGTAAGAAATCCCTGAGATCCTATGATTAAAATAGATACACATCACAGTATCCGTGCTCTGAGTATTAAATGCTAGCTACAAATGTTTCTATTAGAACACATGATTGAATTTAGTCTATGCCATAGAAAAATGATATTCTTCTGTATTATTCCATCCTTCTTTGACGTTGAAGTAAATACATGTTTTACTGGAGAGGATAAATGACGAGAACAATGAATTCCACTCACAACTTTCTCTATGGCGGTATTTTTTTGTACTCATTTATCAAAAAATAAGAAGACAAGAGAAACACATAATACAATTCTATGGGGGTTTACATCTTTTCATGGGGACATACTCCCTTTAGGCCCCTTTCACACGAGCGAGTTTTCCGCGCGGGTGCAATGCGTGATGTGAACGCATTGCACCCGCACTGAATCCTGACCCATTCATTTCAATGGGTTTGTGTACATGAGCGGTTTTTTTCACGCATCACTTGTGCGTTGCATGAAAATCGCAGCATGTTCTATGTTCTGCGTTTTTCACGCAGCACTAGCCCCATAGAAGTGAATGGGGCCGCGTGAAAAACGCATTGCATCCGCAAGCAAGTGCGGGTGTGTTGCGTTTTTCACTGATGGTTGCTAGGAGATGTTGTTTGTAAACCTTCAGTTTTTTATCATGCGCGTGAAAAACGCATCAAAACGCATTGCACCCGCGTGGAAAAAACTGAACAACTGAACGCAATCGCAGGCAAAATTGAATGGCTTTGCCTGTGAAATCGCACAGTTTTCACTGAACGCATCCGGACCTAATCCGGACATGCTCGTGTGAAAGAGGCCTTAAGGCGGTTTTCTGGGATTTTACAAATGATGGCCTATACTCAGGATAGGCCATCAATACCTGATCGCTGGGGGTCAGACAAGCCGCATCTCCACCGATTAGCTGATCTGCAGTAGTTTCATCATCAGAACTACACGGCTTCATCCATTGGGTGGTGGAAACATCTGCTTAGGGCAGCACTTCATTTTCCAGCTGTGTCAGCTATACAATGGACAGAGCTGTTGTTTTAGCTGGAGCTGCAGCAGAACAACTGATTAATGGTGGTTTGTGGTATCGTACTCCCACCGATCAGATACTGATGGTCTATCCTGAGGATAGGTCATCACTTGTTAAATCTTGAAAAACTCCTTTAAAGGTCTGAACGAGTACTTACTGGTTAAGGGTTCCAAACGAAAGGCTCATAGCCAGAATGTGGGTGGTAGTAGCACCATCTATCTGACCAGAAGTAGTAGCAGTAGACCGCAGTTGTCCCTGCTGGCTTCGGAAAGGGCAACATTATAGTTAAGGAGAAAGAGGATAAGATAGTGTATTAGATGGCCCACTCCTCCCCTCAGTCGCAGCAAGATGACGTGTAGGTGACTTCAGAGTCCGCCACCGTGCCGTGGAGCCAGGGGTCACAGCGTTCCTTCTGCTCCTCTTCCTGGCAACCCCAATGGAGGCTTTCAGTTGAGTTCTCCCAGTCTTCACTGCCACTTCCTAGTGGGACGCCTTCTTTTTTTCTAAGAAGTGGCAAGAAAACCCAACAAGGCCTTATGGCAGATAGTCTAGAGCAGGGGTGCACAACCTTTTCTGGCCAGGGGCCACATTGTCAGCCTGAACCAATTCCAAGGGCCGAAAATCAAACGTAAAGGGGTATTACCAACTGAAATACTGTATTTTCGGCATATTGAACATACAGTATATACTTTAAATGTCTAGTTACAGTTCTAGGACTCCCATCTAATAGGAGAATACATAAAAGATACATGTAAGAAGCCATAAGACATAGACCTACATGTCTTTTACCAGTTGTGTGGGGCCGCACAGAATGGTATCGAGGGCCGCATGTGTCCCCGAGCCGCAGGTTGTGCACCCGACTCTAGAGAGTCTTACTGTTGACAACTTGTGTGAGAGCAGTCAGCATTTGTACTGTCCTGAGGAGGAGGCCAGACAACTCAGGCATAGCCATGTTGGTGGTAGTAGTGGCCCCCGTACCTGCACTATTGGCATTGGGGACAGCCACCGTGGCAGTTGGGGAAGAGCAGGGGAGCGGGCCAAAGAACTCACCATGATATCCCACAGTCTGATAGAAGTGAAAGGGACTATGAGGACTCTGATGATGATTGTGTGCTGGACAGGACCTGAGAGCTGGATGAGGCTCCTGAGCAGGAGACAACATCAGAGGAGGGTGATGGCATCAGCAATAAAAAGCAGAGGCTGCCATACCATTCTGCTGCCTTTGGGGAGCTAATTGCATGCACTCAGCCTTGCTGGAAGATTCCTAACTGGCACTTTTTCTCCCAAACAGCCATCCTTGCCTTGTACTCTCATGTGGCGGACAATATGGGCTGCTTTCTGCGATTCTTGCTGCTCGACAAAGTTCATGACATGTGGACACTTGGAGCAGCTCTTACAGGCAGGGACAGTACATGTCTTTCACGGCCCACTGGGTCAATATTTTTTGTGGCAGAGGCAAGGCAGCACCCCAGCAACGAGGCCAGGTACTTTTGACCCCCCCATGATTGTGCCGGCCTGGATCCTACACCAGGCAGTTATATGGACACGTTCCAGTCCCCAACAGCAGCTCGGCACAGGGTTGCTCGCACTAACCCTCCTTCTATGACATACGTCAGGTCAAGCATTGCCATGCTGCATTGGAGTTGATCAGCCTGGGAGATAGTAGCCACATCCTCATCCTTCTCATGTTTATCTTAGAACAGACGCTCATGCAGCAGTGGACCACAGCGAAAGGAGAGGAGTTGAGTCATCTTGCTCTCTGCCTGATTGGCCACCTGCTGGCTTGCTTACACAGTGACAGGCATATCGTTGACATCAAGCAGTCTGAGGATTACAGGATAGCCATTCTTTTAGACCCTCGCTACCAAGGAAAAATGGGGCAATGTTTTCCTTTGGCAGAAAGGGAGGACAAATTGCTTTAACAGTAATGATCGCAGCTTATGGCAATCAGATGCCTGCCACCAGCATATCTAAAATGGAGGCCACTCTCCGTCTCCCGCAGTCACCCCCCTCCTACCACCACAAGCAGCAGAAGCTGTAGCAGCAGCAGCCATTTTAGTCTCCTCAACATGATGGGGCAGTTTGTCCACGTGCCACACCTGACTGAGGCCATTCAGCATGCCAGCAGCTCCCACTATGGCCAGTCTTTGTCGCATACCCAGTTCCCATGGATTTCTGAACTGGCATACTGCAACAGTGGCTTGAACTGGGACAGTACACTCTCTATCTCCTTTCTTGCCCTGCCTCCAGTGTCATCTCAGAGAGGGTTTTGGAGAGAGTCTGAATTCCGGAGGATTTTCACACTCCTCCGACTGATTTTGATGTATAGACCTCGCCTTGCTGGCGGTGCCACATCTTGCCACTGTCTATCTGCCTATTATCACATTCTGGACGGCTGCTGCTAATGCCTCTCAATCGTCAGTTTACGTTTATTCAGTTTCCACAGGGTTGAAATTCAAAAATTCTGTATGTCATTGCTTACAGATTTAAAAAAAAAACATTTTGAGGGGGGGTGGGAGGTTAAAAGGCACAGCATAAATATACGGTGATTACTGTGTTAATATTGACCTTTCCTCACAGCCCAGGCAATGCTGGGTCCTGCATCATGCCACTGCCACTAATGCTTGAGGTTCAGTTTCCATGTATTCACTTTCCACAAGGTTAAAATCTATACAAATTTATTTTATTTTTTTTCGGGGGGGAGGGGAGTTTAAATATCACTTAAATGTAGGTCGCTTCATTTAGCAGACACCCGCGGCTCATGTCCACGACCGACAGTGATGCCGATCGCGGACATTTAACCCCTCAGATGCCATGGTCAATACTGACCACAGCATCTGAGCGCGCACAAACCGAAAGTTTTATTTTCGGTATGCTCTCCAGCTCCCCCGTGTGGCGATCGGAGGAGCCGGAGCGTGCCTGCAGTAGCCTGGGTCTCTATAAATGAAACCCTGCTGCTGTATAGTATTTCCTATGGAGCCATAGCCTGTAATAGGCTCCATAGGAAATATGCAATTTTCTCATATATTCCAATGCTATTGCATTGGAATGTATGAGAATAGCAATCAGATGATTGATTGTTATAGTTCCCTATGGGATCTATACAAAAGTGTAAAAAAAAGAAAAGTGTAAAAAAAAAAACATAAAAGTTCAAATCACCCCCATTTTGCCAAAATGAAAAAAAATAAATTAAAAAAATACACATCATGGCTGTCGCAATGTGCGAAAACGCCATACTATAAAAATATAAAAAAATATTCCCCATACGGTAAACAGAAATACGGAAAAAAGTGTCCAAATGGCCGATTCGCCATTTTTGGACACTTCATTTCCTCAAAAAAATAGGGGTGATCAAAAAGTTATACAGACCCCAGAATGGTATCAATGAAAAGATCAGATTGCGCCACAAAAAATGAGCCCCCATACAGCTCCATACACATAATTACAAAAAAGTTATAGGGGTCAAAACATGGCGACAAAAAAGTAAAACAGATTTTTTTCCCACTTTTGAATTTTGCTTTCACTATCAAAGCACAAGAAAACCTATACATATAGGGTATCACCGGATTCGTACTGACCTGTAGAATAAAACTAACTAGTCAGTTTTATCGCACATCGAACGTCGGAATTTAAAAACCCGCAAAATTGTGGTGGAATTGCTTTTTCTTTTTGCAATTTCACCCCATTTGGAATTTTTTTCCTGCTTCCCACTACATCATATGCAATAACAAATTGTGGTGTTGGAAAGTACAACTTGTCCCGCAAACAACAAAACCTCATATGGCTATGTGAACCAATAAATAAAAAAGTTATGGCTCTGGGAAGGCAGGGAGCGCAGAAAGAAAACGCAAAAAATTAAAAACCTCCGGTCCTTAAGGGTTTAAATTTCATGAGGGGGTATATGTACGTGATTACTGTATTAATACAGAAATTTTCTCACAGTCCAGGCAGGCTGAATGCGATCAATAGACCTCTACTTGCTGCCAGTGCCCCCATCTGGCCCCTCTTGCTATCTGTCTGCCTAACTACCATCATGTTGTGGACATCTGGTGCATGCTGCAGCCGGCATCATGGCACTAATGCCTCTTTCTAACCATCATGTTCTGTACAGCTGCTTTGGCCCGCATCATGCCACTTTACAACCACGTTCCCCAAAGACACTTTTTTTTTTAAATCTCATTACACAGTGTGATTTTTAACATCATGTGGCGGTGCAGTGTCTTTTTAAACACGCTGTATGATAACACAGTGAAATGTACGTTTACCCATAGCTATGTAAGGCAGTGTCACTCAGGAGGGAAAAAAATAAATTGTAAAAAATAAACGAAAAGAGATAGCAAATGTTCCTGAAAAAATATGGGTCCTAGGAGGGAAATTGGAGCAAATTCTGTTTTGCCCAAATAGATTTGGGTCTGAACCGAACTTATTAAACAAATTTGTGAATCGGACCCGGAACGAATGTCAACTTGCTTGCTCATCTCTAGTTCCTAAGTTCAGAAATAGGCACAATATAAGGCCCCTAGCACACGACCGTATGCCCTCCGAGACATACGGTCCATGAGCGGGCCATATGTTTCGGAGCAGCATACATCGTGCACATGGTAGCGCACAGCATCATAGATTACTATGATGCTGTGCGCATCAGGCCCCCCGCGGGACTATTGTTCTGCAATCATATCATCTTATGAGTGAGGAACAATAGTCCAGCGGGCAGCCCGATGCGCACAGCATCATAGTAACCTATGATGCTGTGCGCTCCTGTGCGCACGATGTATGCCGCTCCGGGACAAATGGGCCGCTCACAGACCATTTGTCTCGGAGGGCATACGGTCGTGTGCAAGGGGCCTAAATGTGTAAATTATGTGTTTTACTTAATCTTTTCCATTCCAACTATATATCAGTCTGCTCAGCTCCTTCTGATCTATAATATGATGTCCGCAGATTGCACTGCATTTTCTTGGTGACAAGTTCCCTTTAGTTACACTAATGCATGAACAGTACACATGCCTTTGACCTCACTTATCTCTGTACTCACTCCAGTTCCCCTGCTGTGCCCCCTCAAATCAGCCATGTAATGCATGTAGAGGATTCCTCCTGGAGTCCTCTCCATTATGTACAAATGTTCAGGAGTCCTGTGCAATTCATACATTAGTGTAGTTAATAGGTCTAAACCAAGGGGACAGTTGAAACCTACATAAGTTGAAACCTATTGCGGCAATGGGTTTTTTCTAGTTTAGGCCTCTTTCACACGAGCGTGTCCGGATTAGGTCCGGATGCGTTGCGGATGCGTTCAGTGAAAACTGTGCGATTTCACAGGCAAAGCCTGCGATTGCGTTCAGTTGTTCAGTTTTTTCTGCGCGGGTGCAATGCGTTTTGATGCGTTTTTCACGCGCGTGATAAAAAACTGAAGGTTTACAAACAACATCTCCTAGCAACCATCAGTGAAAAACGCAACGCACCCGCACTTGCTTGCGGATGCAATGCGTTTTTCACGCAGCCCCATTCACTTCTATGGGGCTAGGGCTGAGTGAAAAACCTAGAATATAGAAGATGCTGCGATTTTCACGCAACGCACAAGTGATGCGTGAAAAAAAACGCTCATGTACACAGACCCATTGAAATGAATGGGTCAGGATTCAGTGCGGGTACAATGCATTCACATCACGCATTGCACTCGCGCGGAAAACTCGCCCGTGTGAAAGGGGCCTTAGAGAATCAACACTTATATACATGATATATTTAATGGGTGTTGAAGGGTTTGTCTGAATTGATCAATAATTGCCCCCCAAAAAATGACTTACCCATTTATTTCCCTGCCATTCCAGTGCCACCACCCTGGTCCACCCCAGGCGTCTTTGTTATTTGGCTGCAGCGGTGACATGCAGTGACATCCAGATGATCACTTCAGGCATTTATTTACCTCAAATGACAAGAGACCAATGAGACTAGTGATTGGCTGCGGTGATCAAAGGTGTATGCAGACACGTCACTATTGCCAAATAAACAGCAGGGAGGACCAGAGCAGCAGGTAAGAAATGCATTGTTTATTGTTTTATCATATATTTCCCCCTTTAAGGACACTGCAGAAGATGCTTCAATAGAGACAGTGCACATATAGACGCACTTCTACATTTAAAGGGGTTCTCTGGGTTTTTAATATTGATGACCTATCCTCTGGATATCAGATCGGCGGGGGTCTGACACCCGGCATCCCCGCCGATCAGCTGTATGAAGGGAAGGCATGCGCCATGGGTATGTGCCATCTCCCGTCTCACTTCCTGCTCACCATAGACATAGCCGCATCAAGCAGGAAGTGAGAAGGGAAACGGCACATGCCCATGGCGCATGCCTTCCTTTCATACAGCTGTTCGGCGGGAATGCCGGGTGTCGGACCCCACCAATCTGATATTGATGACCTATCCTGAGGAAAGGTCATCGATATAAAAAGCCTGAAGAACCCCTTTAAACCCACTTCTTTTTACAGTCATCACCAACCACTTGGACTTAGAAAATGGCGGTCAGGGCATCCATATTCTCCCAATCGGTAGGAGTCCAAGGAGGCATGTGACCTAAAATGACACTTTACATTACAATTTCTGAAATTTTACAACAAAAAAATCACATATCACAGAAAACACTTTACTGAAATCTTTAAATGTTTCAAATATAAGCAGCTGTATACCCGAAACGGTGTGTTGATTCGGCTGACCAGCGTGTCAAGGATCTGAACTTTTTCATGCTGGTAGATGAGAATAAAGCGCAGGAAAATCTTAAGTAAAGTTGGTTCAGAGATACTTCGTAGGAACAGGTCCAGATATGCAGTTGTGGTCATCACTTCCTCCACTGTGACCTAGAATGAAATGCAAACACTTCAATGTGTTTAGTAAATCCCAGTTCTGAAAATCTAGTAAACTGTGTATAATATACAGTAAGTCCTGTCCTTTAGTGGGCCATTAACCACATAGGACTGGATAAAGAACAATAAGTAGATTTTAGGAGGATCCTTAAAGAGGTTCTCAAGGCTTTTAATATTGATGACCTATCCTCAGGATAGGTCTTCGATATCAGATCAGCAGGGGTCCGACACCCGGCAGCCCACCGATTAGTGTATGAAGGGAAGTTGCGCACAGTGTGCTGTCTCCCTTCTCTCTTCCTGCCTGCTGCTGCTATGTCTATGGCAAGCAGGAAGAGAGAAGGTAGACGGGACATGTGCACTGCATGCGCTTTCCCTTCATACAGCTGATCGGCGGGGGTGCCAGGTGTCAGACCCCCACCCATCTGATATTGATGACTTATCCTGAGGATAAGTCATCAAAACCCCTTTAATGCACTGTAGCGCCCTATAGCAGTAGTTAACTAAACTGTGCCAAGATGAAGAATTATGAAGGGGTCTCTGAGTTTGTAGCAGACAGGTCAGAGAAGGGTGAGTACATTCACATGAAAGATAACAGGCCAGATTCTAGAGCAGACAACGAGAACGAAGTGTTTTCCAAATAAGCTGATTTACTCAGGCAGCAGCATAGAGAGTGTTGCTAGATGTGAGTGTGACATCAAGTACAGTCGACAGAAGATTAGAAAATACACATACAGTATGTGTGCCAGCACAGAGAAACAGGCGGACACAGCCGGAAATAGCCAAAATGGAATATGCATCAGTCTAGTAAACTTTGGTACCAGCTAATGCTGCAGATGAAGACCTCTAAATATAAAAATATTCTTTTATGATATTAACCCCTTCCAGCAAAAGCCAGTTTGGACCAAATGCCAAACTCCAATTTTTCAAATCTGACATGTGTCACTTTATCTGGTAATAATTTTGGAACGCTTTTACTGATCCAAGTGATTCTAAGATTTTTGTTTTCTCGTGACACATCGTACTTCATATACTTCATATTAGTGCTGAATTTGAGTTGATACGTTTTACCTCAATGTATAAAAATTCCCAAATTTACAGAAAATTTGGAAAAATTAACAATTTTCTAAATTTAAATTTCTCTGATTTTAAGACAAATAGTAGTTCCTCGCAAAATAGTTATTAATGAACATTCCCCATATATCAACTTTATGTATCATTTAGTAAATTTTATTTTATTTTTTTAGGATGTTAGAAGGCTTAGAATTTTGGAAGCAATTTTTGACATTTTCAAAGAAATTTTCAAAACTGTGTTTTTAAGGACCAATTCAGTTCTGAAGTGACTTTAAGGGGCAATAGCTAGCACCCAAAAGTGACCGCATTTTAGCAACTACAACCCATAATGTATTCAAAACTGATTTTACAAACTTTGTTTTCACAAGAATTATTAGCAAAATGGAGGTGAAATTTAAAAATGTCATTTTTTGTGCAAATTTTCCATTTTAATAAATGTTTCTTGTAACACAGCAAGGGTTAACAGCAAAACAAACCTTAAAGCTACGTTCACAAGACGACAATTGTCGCGCGACAAAAAGTCGCACTATTGTCTCGCGACAATTTTTATAATGGGAGTCTATGGTGTCGCATTGCGACATGCGACATGCTGCGACTGGACACGACAGTCGGAAAAAATCCATCCGGGATGGATTTTTGGCGACTGTTGTGTCACAGTCGCAACATGTCGCATGTTGCATGTACGACACCACCATAGACTCCCATTATAAAAATTGTCGCGCGATATTAATGTGACATCAGTGGTTCCCGATTTGTTGCACGACTTTTTGTCGCATGACAAATGTCGTCATGTGAACGTAGCCTAATATGTATTACCAGGATTCTGCAGTTTACAGAAACACCCCATATGTGGTCGTACACGGCAGGGTGCTAAAGGAAAGAAGCACAATATTGTTTTTGGAGGGCAGATTCTTCTAGAATGATTTTCGGGTGCTATGTCAAATTTGAAGAGAGGTGCTCCTAGATGGGAAACCCCAAAAAATGACTCCATTTTGGAAACTATACACCCCTCAAAGGAATTGATCGAGGGGTGAAGTGAATGTTTTGACCCAACAAACGTTTCATAGAATTTAGAAACACTTGGCTGTGAAAATGAAAAATTACATTTTATTTCCAATAAAATGTTGCTTCAGCCCCAAATTGTTCATTTTCACAAGGCATAACAGGAGAAAACGCATCCCAAAATGTGTTATGCATTTTTTCCTGAATACGCCAACATCCCATATGTGATCAGAAACTGCTGTTTGGTTGAACGGCAGTGTTCAGAAAAGAAGGAGTGGCATCAGGATTTTCTAACATGGAATTTGCTGAAATCGGTTTTAGGGGCTATAACTTTTTTATTTTTTAGCCAATGTTCTTCATGCAGTATATATGATATGATAATTTTATCTTGTGGCTTGATAGGGTTATGGTGATACCAAATTTATATTGTTTATGTTTTACTACTTTTTCAGCATAAAAGCACTTTTGTATTAAAAGTAAATATTTTGCATCGCCATGGACAGACACAGGGATGTCCTCCTTTTCAGCAGCCCACGCTCAGAGAGCAGCACTGTGCTATCTGAGCGTGAGCTGCAGTAACTGACTGAGGCTTCTCTCACCCCCAGTCAGTCACTAGAGCCGCAGACATGGCTCCCAGTGGCTGACTGAGGGGAAGAAGTGCATGTGGCTGCCCCCGCTCACCTTCCTGTGTCATAGTTCTTGTTCTTCCCGAACCTTCCCTGGGTTTTTTTCGTCCGAAAGTGGGGTGTGGCTTCAATGAGTTTATGCTTATGCTGAGTTCACACCAGTTATTTGATCAGTTATTTCCATCTGTTTTTCTAACCCAAAACCAGTACTGAAGCCACAGAGATCTGGTGTAAGGGAAGATCTGCACCTGTTCTGTGTTTCTGACCCGCACCTGGTTTTGGCTCACAATAACTGATGGAAATAACTGATCAAATAACTAAAGTGTGAACTCGGCCTTAGAGCTTACGCACACGACCATAAGTATTGTGCGGTCCGAAAAAAGGGATCCCCAAAAATTACAGATGTAATTTTTTTTTTGTAATTCAGTATTTTGCAGAATGGAACAGCTGGCCCTTAGGGCCCATGCACACGACCTTATGTATTTTGCGGTCCGCAAAAAACGAATCTGCAAAAATCCGGATGACGTCCCTGTGTATTCAGTATTTTGCAGAACGGAAATATGGACATACAGAATTGGAATGCACATGGAGTAACTTCCTTTTTTTTGCAGACCCATTGAATGGTTTTACATACGGTCTGCAAAAAAAACGTAAACGTAGAACACTATAGGATTGTTATTGTGGGTGGTGCGACGTTTTGTTCTGGTAAGCCTCATGCACACGACCGTATGTATTTTGCGGTCTGCAAAAAACGGATCCACAAAAAATATAGATGACATCCGTGCATTTTGCGGAACGGAACAGATGACCCCTGTTAGAACAGTACTATCCTTGTCTGTAATGCGGACAATAAGGCCTCTTGCACACGAATGTCTGGTGGCTGTGCCCATGCTGCGGACCGCAAATTGCGGTCCGCAATGCACAGGCACCGACCGCGGGCCACCTGCATGCGGATCGTGGACCCATTCACTTGAATGGGGTCCGCGATCCGTCCGTTCCGTAAAAAAATAGAACAAATTCTATCTTTTTGTGGAAAGGGAAGCACAGAACGGAACCCCAAGGAAGCATACCATAGTGCTTATGTTCCGTGGTTCCGTTCTGTTCTGCACTGCATCTCCGGATTTGCGGACCTATTCAAGTGAATGGGTCCGTATCTGTGATGCGGAATGCACACGGCCGGTTCCCCCGTGTTTTGTGGACCCGCCGCATGCGGACCACAATACGTCCACGGGGGACACACGGTCGTGTAAAAGAGGCCTAATAGGACATGTTCTATTTTTTTGTGGAACGGAAATACAGACATACGGAAACGGAATGCACACGGAGTATCTTCCGTTATTTTTTTGCGGACCCATTGAAATGAATGGCTCCGTATACAGTCCGCAAAAAAACGGAATGGACACAGAATGAAAATACATACTTGTGCATGAGGCCTAACAGTGTAACAAAATACTGAATGATCACGAAAATAGCTATGGGGGGCAGATGTAGCGGTCACACCCTGAGATGGCTGGGAGGTCCCTTTTGCCACACAAGAAGTTACCAGTGTTATAAATGGCACATACTAGGTGCAAGTCCTGTTACAGATTTTGCATTGGGTCCAGGAGCTCTCTGTTAAGTAAAGAGGCATAATTTAAGAAGGCATGGCTATGGCATGTATTGCAACTTTAAATGACAGGATTAACTTCAACCCTTTATATATTTCCATGTTTCATTTACTAAGCGCATATGGAGTTATTACATTCATCTCACATTCCTGACCACCCAACCGATGTCTATGTTACGCATATAAGAATTCCTCCACTGAATGGAGAAAAAAATATAATCGATCATGGCATATCTTGGGCCTGTCTTTGTAATATAAAAGCTGCTTAACCCGGTGATCCATCTGTGACCCATATGAATAGTGCACTGCAAAGTGTAGGCAGAAGGATTTCTCTAAGATCCTGTCTCCAGCTAGCAGAGCTTTATTCGGGAAATTCTCAGAGGGAATAAATTATTAGGAATGTTCCATGCAGACAGCTTGATCCTCGGCTTAGCACTGCTCGGAGCTGGAGGGATGTCGCATTTCAGACACCTCTAAAATTCTTCAGCTCAGCAAAGTGTGTGATTCCTTTGATTCACACACCCAGCACACCAAGTCCATAACAGACAGTAAAACATCTCTATATTCCAGACACTAAAACAAGTCTTGCTTCTACTTGTTAAGTGGAAGATATATCTCGTTTACAAGCAGGCTTTAGCTTCAAGTTAGTCTTCAATATAATGTTCAGTAAAATATATTGAGAGAAGTTAGCCAGCAGAGAGAGCTTTACATCTCTGCACATCTCTATTTATGAAGGTTCCTCAGAATATACCAAGCCATATGGAAGGCTTCTTAAGTTACAGACGAAGAATATCACAAGCAAGTTGGTATATAATAAGCTGGTGCTCATCATGCTATGTATAGCTACAAATACATATTACTGAAGCTAACAGCATTGCCAGGGCTGCTCTACCTCATGTAAACCTAGGCAGGCATGAGATTCAGCCAGTTCTCTCAGGTTCTCCAGATCCGGTTGTTAAAATTACATCCAGATCGGAGAACCATGTTACCGGCTGAAACCTGTTCCGGTGCTTTGGCGGCAGCTGAGCGCTTCCATTCCATAGTTTAGCTTCTTAGGCTTTCTAAAAGTTGGGTGGCATGTGTGTAGTGTATATATGGTGTATTTATGTGTATGTATGTTGCATAAAAATTTGAATCCCATCCGTTAACCTATGGACATGCAATTTCTGGGAACACCAATTTTTTCATTTCCCACTATTTTGTCATTTTAGTTGGGTTAGGAAGAGTTCACATCTCTGCTTCATTTTCTGTTCTTCTGATCTAAACAAACAGATCCTGTTGCGCATTTGGCATCCATTTGAGCCATTTCCATCTGAGACCCGTTTATTCAGACGCAAAAAAATTACGGCATGCAGTACTTTTTTACTGTCTAAAAAAATGGACCTCAAACAGATGCCAAATGGGCATAACTGATTCAAAAGATCAGTTTTTTTTTTTTTTTACAGGATCCTGTTTTTTTTTCTGTTCTTCTGACGAATCAGCAGAACGGAAAATGAAACGGTGATGTGAACTCTCCCTTACAGGTTCTAATACTACTGCCATACAAAATGTTTACCATCCTATATATGTTGTAAGTTTTAAAAAAAATGGCATTTCAATAATTTATTTTTCAGAAACTAGCAGAGAGTAAAGAAATATTTCTCTCACTATAGTCACAGTTGGGATTTTAACCCCTGCTCTTGATTGTACATGATATATATATATGTATATTGCCGTATACACATACGGTACGTAGATGATGGTACTGCACCAGAACAGTCACAATTATGTCACGTAATTGAATGGTTTCTGATTTTCTCCACCCCACACACACACAAAACAAAATAGAATTTACATCTTACAAAACCCTGTTTAATGAAGATAAGTACTACAGGAGAGAAAACAAAGAGTAGATGTAATTGGTACATTTTCAAATTGGGCCAAAGTCAGCAATGGGTTACCACAAGGATCTATGTTAGGCTCAACTCTCATTATTCTCTTTATTAATGAACTTGAGGACGGGGCTGTGTTTCTGCCAATGACAACACTGTTTAGGATACTGTACTTAAATAGTTTTTATGATAATTTGAAGTTATCCCCTATTCACAGGATAGTGGAAGACTATTAGATTGGTGGGGGTCCTATTGCAGGAAACTCCCTGATCACAAAAGTGGTGGACCATGTACCCCGCAGGGCCCACAAATTGAACTGATAAGCAGGTTGAGCATGTGCTCTGCTGATCCATTCAGATGTTTTGGACTAGAAAATCTCAGGAATATTGATGAGTATTTTGGGTGGCCATGGGTCCTCCAGGAGTCTCATATCCTTGGTGGCCTCCCAAAATGCCCTACTGCAATTAGCCATTGATTGATACATGATTTATGCATTTGACAGCCTTGACAAACAACTAGGAGACATTCATTATATGTGAAGCAAAGGCGATTTAAACATCTATAATGAAAAGGTTTCTTTACAGTAAGGGTATGTTCACACAAGAGTTTTTTAAAGAAAGTTTTGAAGCAGATTTTCCTGCAGGATTTTTCATCCAAAGCCAGAAGTGGATTCAAAATCCAAAATACAAAGGAAGGACGTATACACCTCCTTCTGCCGTATCCACTTCTGACTTTTGCTTAAAAACCTGCAGAAAAATCTGCCTCAGAACTTCATCCAAAAAATTCTCTCAACAGAATGCCCTACCCCAAGAGGCAGTAATGGCATATACTATGTCAGCATTTAAAGAGGACTAGATACTTATCTGATAGCAAATGGCATTGAGGGGTTACAAGTGGTTCTCCAGGTTTAGGGCTGAACCTGGATATAAGCTCTTCTTTATTCGTAAACTACATTATGATTGGAGCATCAGAGCATTTCCTTGCTCCGTTGTTGTCCCTGGTGATGCTGCAATGTGCAGCACAAGGCTTTGTTTGATTACTGCCGGTGATGTACCAGGCTTCGCATCACTATGCTAATTGGAAATTTCTGCCTAGCAGTGGGCCTGGTGACATCACTGGCACAGCTGGGGGCGGTTCATAGTGCTGCCGGAGGCTGTTTTTTGAGGCAAGTACTATGCTACTTTGAATAGTACCTGAATAGCCAAAAATATTGACTTGAATGGGTCCGCAATCCGTGTGATACAGCAAAAGAAATGGACATGTATTATCTTTTACGGAGTGGAGGCACTGGATTGGAAGCCCACGGAAACACTCCAGAGCACTTCTGTGGGTTTTTGGGTCCATGCTTCTGCACTGCAAAAGATAGGACATGTCCTATCTTTTGCCATATTTTGAAGATCGCAGACCCATTTAACCACCTGCCGACCGCCTAACGCAGGGATGCGTCCAGGCGGCGGCAGGTCTGTTCCTCTTTGACGCGGCGGCGCGTTATCTTGCGAGAGGCGTGCACAGCAGATCGCGTCTCAGGAGTTGTACTACAGCCTACCAGCAATGATCAATCGCTGGCAGGCTGTAGATCTAAAATAAAAGGCATCAAACAGGTATATTAGACGCTGTTTTGTTAATAGCGTCTTATATCCGCAAAACACGGACACCGGCAATGTGCTTTCCGCATTTTGCAGATCCACACATTGCCAGAACTATATAGAAAATGCCTTTTCCTGTCCGCAATTCCGGACAAGAATAGGACGTGTTCTATATTTTTGCGGAACGGAAGTG
This sequence comes from Bufotes viridis, assembly GCA_033119425.1. Taxonomy (NCBI): domain Eukaryota; kingdom Metazoa; phylum Chordata; class Amphibia; order Anura; family Bufonidae; genus Bufotes; species Bufotes viridis. The sequence goes on along the minus strand of CM065589.1, from coordinate 478,238,157 downwards.
CAGACCTGGAAGTGCGGATCCGCAATTCCGGATCCGAGCGGGACAAAGTCTGTCCCCATAGAAATGAATGGGTCCGCAATTCCGTTCCGCAAACAGAATTGCGGACGTGTGAATGGGGCATAAGGGTCCCTTATCACCGCCAGTTAGTTGGCTACTTGTTAGGTAGTTAGCGCCCAGCCCACCGCACCGCAGTCACTGATTTTGGCAGAGATTTTTTCATCCACATTGATCGATGCGAATGAAGAAATCTGTGCCGTTCATTTATTTTTATTTTTTTCAGCCCAGAGGCTGAACGGAAAAAAAAAAATCTCATTACCCGTATGCTCAATATAAGGAGAATAGCAGAAACTCCTAATGCTGGCCATACGTGTAATGATTGCGGAGACCCTCAAATTCCAGAGCAGTACAAAAACCTCACATGTGACCCCATTTTAGAAAGAAGACACCCCAAGGTATTCCATGAGGGGTATGGTGAGTTCATGTAAAATTTTATTTTTTGTCACAAGTTATTGGAATATGAGACTTTGTAAAAAATATATATATATATCAATTTCCGCTAACTTGTGCCAAAAAAATTTCTTTCTGTGAACTCGCCATGCCCCTCACGGAGTACCTTGGGTGTCTTCTTTCCAAAATGGGGTCACTTGTGGGGTATTTATACTGCACTGGCATTTTAGGGGTCCTAAAGCGTGAGAATCCAAATGCGTAAAAATGCCCTGTGAAATCCTAAAGGTTGGAATTAGGGCCCCTTTGCGCATCTTGGCTGGGAAAAAGTGTCACTCATGTGGTATCGCCATACTTAGGAGAAGTAGGGCAATGAGTTTTGGGGTGTATTTTTATATATACCCATACTTCGTATGTGAAATATCGTTGTAAACGACAACTTTTTAAATTTTTTTATACAAAGTTGTCAATTTACAGAGATATTTCTCTCACCCAACATGGGTATATGTAAAAATACACCCCAAAACACATTGCCCTACTTCTCCTGAGTACGGCGATACCATATGAGTGACACTTTTTTTGAAGCCTGGGTGCGCAAAGGGGCCCAAATTCCATCGAGTACCTTTAGGTTTTACAGGGATGCTCACAATTTAGCCCAGCCCAAAATGCCAGAACAGTACAAACACCCCACAAATGACCCCATTTTGGAAAGAAGACACCCCAAGGTATTCGCTGAGGGGCATAGTAAGTCCATGAAAAATTGAACTTTTTGTCACAAGTTAGCGGAAATGGAGACTTTGTGAGAAAAAACAATAAAAAATCAATTTCCGCTAACTTGTACCAAAAAAAAAATCTTCTATGAACTCGCCATGCCCCTCACGGAATACCTTGGGGTGTCTTCTTTTCAAAATGGGGTCACATGTGAGGTATTTATACTGCCCTGGCATTTTAGGGGCCCTAAGGCCTGAGAAGAAAAATGCGTAAAAATGCCCTCCTAAAAGGTATTCATTGGAATTTGGGCCCCTTTGCGCATCTTGGCTGCAACAAAGTGTCACACATGTGGTATCGCCGTACTCAGTAGAAATAGGGCAATGTGTTTTGGGGTTTTGGGGTGTATTTTTACATATACCCATGCTGGGTGAGAGAAATATCTCTGTAAATTGACAACTTTGTATAAAATTTTTTAAAAAGTTGTCATTTACAGAGATATTTCTCACACACAGTATGGGTATATGTGAAAATATACCCCAAAACACATTGCCCTACTTCTCCTGAGTACGGTGATACTACATGTGTGACACTTTTTTGAAGCCAAGATGCGCAAAGGGGCCCTAATTCCAATGAGTACCTTTAGGATTTCACAGGGCATTTTTACGCATTTTTCTTCTCAGGCTTTAGGGCCCCTAAAATGCCAGGGCAGTATAAATACCCCACAAGTGACCCAATTTTGAAAAGAAGACACCCCAAGGTATTCCGTGAGGGGCATGTCGAGTTCACAGAATTTTTTTTTTTTTGGCACGAGTTAGGGGAAATTGATATATATTTTTTTTTCCACAAAGTCTCATATTCCACTAACTTGTCACAAAAAATAAAATTTTACATGAACTCACCATACCCCTCACGGAATACCTTGGGGTGTCTTATTTCTAAAATGGGGTCACATGTGGGGTATTTATACTGTCCTGGCATTTTAGGGGCCCCTAAAGCGTGAGAAGAAGTCTGGAATCTAAATGCGTAAAAATGCCCTGTGAAATCCTAAAGGTACTCATTGGAATTTGGGCCCCTTTGCGCATCCAGGCTGCAAAAAAGTGTCACACATGTGGTATCGCCGTACTCAGGACAAGTAGGGCAATGTGTTTTGGGGTGTATTTTTACATATACCCATGTTAGGTGAGAGAAATATCTCTGTAAATTGACAACTTTGTATAAAAAAAATTAAAAAGTTGTCGTTTACAGCGATATTTCTCACACAAAGTATGGGTATATGTAAAAATACACCCCAAAACACATTGCCCTACTTCTCCTGAGTACGTCGATACCACATGAGTGACACTTTTTTGCAGCCTGGGTGCGCAAAGGGGCCCAAATTCCAATGAGTACCTTTAGGTTTTACAAGGTTGCTCACAATTTAGCCCCGCCCAAAATTCCAGAACAGTTAACACACCCCACAAATGACCCCATTTCGGAAAGTAAACACCCCAAGGTATTCACTCAGGGGCATAGTGAGTCCGTGGGAGATTTTTTTTTTGCCAGAAGCTAGCAGAAATGGAAACTTTATTATTTTTTTCTTTCCTCAGAAAGTGTCATTTTCTGCTAACTTGTGAAAAAAAATGAAATCATACATGAACTCATCATGCCCCTACGCGAATACCTTGGGGTGTCTTCTTTCTAAAATGGGGTCACATGTGGGGTATTTATACTGTCCTGGCATTCTAGCACCTGAAGAAACATGACAGGTGCTCAGAAAGTCAGAGCTGCTTCAAAATGCCGAAATTCACTTTTTTGCACCATAGTTTGTAAACGCTATAACTTTTACCCAAACCAATAAATATACACTTATTGGATTTTTTTTATCAAAGACACGTAGAACAATAAATTTAGAGAAAAATTTATATAGAAATGTAGTTTAAAAAAAAAAATTACAACAGAAAGTGAAAAATGTCATTTTTAAAAAAAAATTTTGGCCATTTTTGATTAATATAAAAAAAAGTAAAAATGTCAGCAGCAATGAAATACCAACGAAAATATAAACGGTGAAAGTAGTGTAGTGCAGAATTGTAAAAAGTGGCCTGGTCATTAAGGGTGTTTAAGCTAGGGGGGCTGAAGTGGTTAAGTTAATGGGTTCGCACTGCAATATGGGATTCACACGGCCTGTGCGGTGGATCGCTATTTACGGTCCACAACACGGGCATGGAGCCATTATGTTCGTGTGCATAAGCCCTTAATCTTACATCGCTGTAGAACTGATCATAGAAAAGTTGAACTTAATGGACTTTTTTGCCAGCTAAGTAACTATGAAAAATTGCATTTTTACATAGTGAGTTGAGTTAGACCTAAATCAAGTTCATTATACACTCTACATTATACACCCTACATTAATACCAGTAATGACGAAGAAGGAAGATAGCTAACCCTTTCTCAAATCTAGTATAATGAGCAGTTGGTGTGGAACCATTATGCCAACTAACCAGTTTGGCTTTGGGCTATCCCAAAGGGAGTTATCCTGGCAGTCCCCTATACAGGGATCTGGTCTTCACTGCTGGGGAGCTACCTGGCCGCTATCTCTTAGGATAGTCCCGGTGTAGTTGGCCTGTGGGGGTCATAGACACCAGTGCGAAGTAACCATGGGTCAGAAAATATTCATAATCAGGTAACAGACTGAGGTCAGGGCAGGCAGAGTTGGAGCATATCCAAGAGACTAGTCCATGGTCAGGTCAGGTGGCAATGGATCAATACAGAAGGCAGGCTAAGGTTGAGATAAGCAGCGGAGGGTAGGAGTTAGTTATTCCAGTAGAAGTTCGGTACACGAGCAAATTGTCAAAATAGCACATCTTCACTGGTAACTAGTGAAGACGGAAACCTATTGCTAAGGCACATCTCCCAGGGGAAAAGTGCCTTAAGTACCCACAGATGTCGAGCCATTGGCTGGTGAAAATGCAGAACGGGTACACTGGCCCTTTAAGAGCTGGGAGGCATGCGTGCGCACCCTTTGGGACAGCAAAAAAGGCCTAGCAGATGAATATAGGCTGCAGCATTTAGCATGGAACCGAGGACCCTGCTAGAGGAGGGCAACATCAGAAAGGTAATTAAAGTGGTATTCCGGTAAAGTAAGGGTGGGTTCACACTAGCGTTAGGGATTCCGTTATGGATTTACGCTATAACATGATTATAACGGAAAATAACGGAATGCCCAGACAGAATGCAAAACGGAAGCCTTTAAAAGGCATTCCATTTGCTTTCCGTCCTAATAGAAGTCTATGGGAAAGCATAACGGATCCGTCTGGGTCCTGTTATGCAAGACGGAAAACAAAGTCCTGTTGACAGAAGTTCCAGATCCCCAATCCACCGCCCTTCCCAAGCTCAAATTCCTGTCCCTATAACTCCCCCCCCCTTCAGTTTTGCCTATGGCAAACAAATTGTATAACAGATCTATCTCTCCGGATGACAAGCGGAGAGACGGATCCATTATTGCAATGCATTTTGATCCGTCTTCAAATGCTTTCAGTTTGCATGCAGATTGACGGATCTGGCAGGCAGTTCTGGCAACTGGAACTGCTTGCCGGATCACTCTGCCGCAAGTGTGAAAGTACCCTTACCATGGCTCAGACACACACATAGTTATAAAACACAATCACTGATTTAGTGATTTGAGTTTTAGGTGCTCGTTGCTCTTTTTTAAAAGCTAACATACCTTAAAATTGTGTTTTGTATCATTATTGGAGCCTAATGAGTGTTTGAGGATTGCTCTGTAATATTGGGGTTAGGCACCGCTGATTTCCAATTTACATGGGCACAGGGACTGATGGAAGTGAATTTTCTGTACAACATAATATATTGGTGCCATAAAAATAATACACAGTCAATGTATAATATTGATTGTTTAATGTATGCAAAACTTACTATTGGATTTGCAGCCTAGGATTTGCTCTTGTATTACTAAAACTACCACTAGAGGGCACATGCTTCTCAATCCTCTATGTACAAAATGCTAATCCTGTTTATTTTTACATAAAAGCACTGAAAGTTGACAATGCAAAACCCTCCATAAAGTGGAAGCTATATACTAATAATACCAATGTATCAAATGAAAATCAGCAACAAAAGCACAGAAAATCATTTCACATTTGATTCTACTAAATAATAACAATTCAATGAATAGCTATTCTGAATAAATAAATGCTTAGAGAAAGCAGTTATATGAAGTAACAGCCCAAGAAACCCCATTTATAAAGTTTATAACTTTTAATCGCAAAAAAACTATTGGGACACATCTCTTTATCATTCAGGTGTTTCATTCTGTGCCATTGCCACAGGTGTATAAAATCCAGCCTCTAGCCATGCTGCATCGGCACAAACATTTGCGAAAGAATGGGCCATTCTAAAGAGTTTACTGATTCCAACTTGGTACTGTAATAGGATGCCACCGTTCCAACAAGTCAGTTTATGAAACTTCTTACCTCCTAGATATTCCACCATCAACTGTGAGTAGCATTATTACAAAGTGGATAATATCTGATTGTTGGATTAGGGATTGATAGTGGTGTCTAGGAGAAGGTTAAAGAGCAGATCACCCTTATCAGAGCAGTCAATCTGCATTATTAGGTGTATTTACACTGCCTGATTGTCAGGCTATGATCGGGGACGAACATTAGTAAAAAATGCTCATTCCCGATAATCTGCTCATGTAAAGGTGCTACAGGTCACCTTGCAAGATGCTCATTTAAAGGGTGACACAATCTTTCATGCAGACACCTAAATCATTGTTTGTGGGCAGCAGATTGTGCCGAGTAAACAGCCATCTGCTGCCCAGAAAAAATTATTCTGTATGGTGATGAGCGATAGCAGTAGTGATTGTTCCTCCCCATACTGTGGAGATCTCTGGATGTAAATGCACCTCTTCACCTTCACTGATGAGCAGGCAATTGTCAGGAAGGAACCCTTCCTTCCTGACATTCACATGCTCCATCGAGCAGTAGAAACCTACCATAGGTGGAACTACCAAGGTATGAGCGAGGGTCCTTCTGTCTGTCTGGTTGATTTTACTCCCCTTGATGCAGGGATACATTTGTATCTTTAAAGGGATACATTTTCACCCAGGCAGCCCCCCTCCCTAATACGAGCATCGGAGCAATTTATGCTCCGATGCTCTCCTTTGCTCTGTGCTGAATCGCGCAGGGAAAAGGCTTTTTTAGGAGATCTGGTGACATACCGGGCTGTCCATGGGGAAAGATAGGTGGAAGCTTCAGCCTAGCAGTGAGCCTGGTAACGTCACCGCCACTAATGGACGGGCTTTAGTGCTGCCCTGGCCTGTAAAACGGGTAGGGCAGGGCTAAGCCCACCCATCAGAGCCGGTGTTGTCACCAGGAACACTGCTAGGTGGAAGCCTCCGCCTAGCTTTCTCCATGGACAGCCCGGTATGTCCCCTGCGTGATTCAAAGTTGCCAAATAGATTTTTTCAAAACTTTGCTCATCTCATTAGTAAACCTAGCATGTGGCCCAACATCATGACAGGTAGTGAAATATCAAATACACCCCATGGACAAAAGAAGCACATTGTGATAAGCACAAGAAGTCTCTCAAGGAGACAGCATTAATATTGTATGCATTCTATGCATAATATTTTTGCTACTGCAAGTCTTTTATACGGATCCATAGCAATAAAATAGCAGTGGTGCACACAGTAAGTGCACTTAAGCACTGAAAGGTCCTAGAGAGATATTAAAGCACTTCATCTGAAGATAAAAGGCCATATTTATTAATAAGCACTGCTCTGCAAGACTCCTTATAGTTCATTCAAGTGAATTGGCCATAAAGAGCCATATTTAAGAGGAGTCAGCATTGCATATCCCATTGATTTCAATGGCCTGTGAAATGGAATTCGGAAGGTGGAAAAGGCAGTGTAATTTTATTTTTGTCAAAATATTCAGCGTATGCAAGAAATGAAGACAGAGGGCTGTCATGCACCAGTTATAAGCCTGCCCTGAAATATACACAGAAATATAGATAATGTTGAGGAACATTACACTACTTACAGTATCTGCTGTTGATTCTGAGTTATAGAATATTACGGTATATTCCAGAGATGTATAATTCTTCTATTCAACCGGACATAGTCAACAAGCCTGATCCCTAAAACTGGCCATCGCACTAGATAGTAGTGATAGTGGTATAGATTGAACTCCAACTGCCCCATCCTTATCTACCCTAATATCTGCTTGTTGTCAGGGGGAGAGGGGGTGGCTCCAATACGTATTAGATTGCCAGCTGGTCCCACTGAAATGGTCAGCTTCATCCAACACACACAACTAATGTGTCTGGCCAGCTATCTCTCCTGACTGCCCCAAATTAAAGGTAAGAGGGTATTAGGCTCCTTTCACACGAGTGATAGACTGTGTCAGGATCTGGTCACGAAAAAATTCTGCTTTTGCACGCAGGCTCAACCGAGTGTGTTCAGTGTTACAGTTTTTTCCACACGGAAGCAATCAATTTGATGCTTTTTTCTAATATTTAACACACGAGAAGAAAAACTGAAGTATAACACTCTATGGGCCAGATTTATCATTAGCTAAAGTCACTTTATTGCAGGCATGCTCAACCTGCGGCCCTCCAGCTGTTGCAAAACTACAACTCCCATCATTCCCGGACAGCCTACAGCTATCAGCCTACAGAAGGGCATGGTGGGAGTTGTAGTTCTACAACAGCTGGAGGGCCACAGGTTGAGCATCCCTGCTTTAATGGAATGAAAAAGTCCCCAAAAAATGCGCAATCGATAAAATTGCGCATTTTTTGGGGAATTTTTCAAGCTCTGCACTAAGCTCTCCAGTTTTGAGAAAGTAGGCGTGTTGTCTTATGTAAATTAACCTCTAGACCAGGCATGGCCAACCTGTGGCTCTCCTAGCTGTTGTAAAACTACAATTCCCACCATGCCCTGCTGTAGGCTGATAGCTGTAAGCATTCTTTGCATGCTGGGAGTTGTAGTTTTGCAACATCTGGAGAGCCTCAGGTTGGCCATCCCTGCTCTAGACAGATTTACTATTGGGACTATTAAAAAAGTCGCAAAAAAGTCCCCAAAGAATTCGCAATTTCACTCCAGTGAGGACCATGCTTATCTTATGCGACTTTTTAATAGAACATGCGACTTTTTTGTAAAGACGTGCGACTTTTGTAAAGCCACTTACTGAAGGATAAACTGCTGCCATCAAGCCACATTTATCACAGTATTAAAGGACCATTAATAAATCTGACTGAGCCAAAAGTGACTTTAGGCATATGTAAAAGTAGAGTAAGATGGAAGTGTAATGATAAATCTGGCCCTATGTCTTCTAGCAACCATCAGTGTAAAACGCAAGGATGCCTTCCATTTTTCATGCAAGCGCCATTTACTTCTGCAAAACGCACAATATAAAACATGCTGTGATTTTATTCGACAAAGCTAAAACAATCCTCATTTACACAGACCCATTGAAATGAATTGGTCAGAATTAATACCGCGTTCACTACATGCATTGCATCCAGACGGAATAGTCACTCATGAAAAAGAGTGGGGGCGGCTTATCTCCCTGAGAAAAAAAAAAGATCACTGAACCTGAAATTCAGCTACCCAAACCTTCTTTCCTACAACATCTGCCATCAGAGGTGAGTCGCCTCCACTGAAATTGGCCAGCTAAAGTGTATATTCACATGAGGCAGATTTATTGCAGAAACGTATGCAGCTGAAAATTCTATTCTACGCATCTAAATGGGCTTGTTTCTGCAGGATTTTTACAAATCACATTCAGATAAATCAAACTGGTATTTTCCCCTCATTAGTTTTTCAATACAACTTCAAAAATATTTGGAAAGAAACACTTGTACAGAAACACACTATTTAAAAAAAAAACACCACTTAAGATACATACTATGCATCTAAATGGGCTTGTTTCCGCAGGATTTTTACAAATCACATTCAGATAAATCAAACTGGTATTTTTTCCCCCCATTGGCTTTTCAATACAACTTCAAAAATATTTGGAAAAAAAAACCGTGTACACTATTTGTAAAAAATATCACTAAAAATACATACAAAACACATTATTAAAAGCAGGCATTTGTATCCTTTCATGTAAAAAGCAGCTGATATAGAAGACACGTTTGTTCTTTTAAACTCTGAGATATCTACAGTATATGGCCTTATGTTAGTACTGTCCTTCAACCGTATGAAGTGCCTGCTGAGAAATTGTTCAGATGTTGCTGCTGACACTTATCACTGATTTTGCCCTCTTTGCTTTTTACAACAGCAACTCTGAACGAGCAGTAATACCTAGATGACAGGTCAACAGTAGTTGAACCTAAGGAGAGAACTGAGAGCATAGGGAAGGCTCTGGCAGGCAGGAAAAATGCCAAGAAGAGCATTATAGAAACTGCTTGGCACCTTAAAAATGCCAGAGGCATGCATACCACTGTCCTACAACATTCAGTCCGTTGCACCCATGTTATAAAACAGGTCAGTCATACTGTTGCCACCCTGGGGTCACTGTACTACAAGTCCTAGTATAATATTGGATGTCCTGCACAGAATGATTGCTGGTAACATATTAGGAGGATCTTCATGTGGCATTAAGATTCTGAAGAAGTGAAATGCATAGAGCAGAAGGATTTGGAAATCAGTCTGCAAGCTTCTCACGTTACTTGGGAAATAATTCAGATGTACACATTCAGCATTCACTGCATACCATATACAGCAGCAGAAGACAAGGGTCAGTCTGGGCGATGCCACAAATATACAACACACCTATATGTATCTATGGAGCACCACAGTGGTTAGGATTAATAAGCAGACTTGCAAAGGAACAGTGTAATACCATCTGTTTAAAAATGGCAAAGAGGAATGTGTAAATTGTGTGCGATGTAAATATATCGGCGGTGTATTAAATATTTGTTAAAGGAAAGTCTTCATGTGTAGAGTCATGTCACACCTTTAATATACTGCTTACACGGTTTTAGGTTTTTATATGCTTAAAATACCAAACACTGTAACTGTATTTAAAGGGGTTTTCCTAAACTTTTATACTGTATACTTATACTGTATACTTATACTGTTATTTTATACTTTTATACCTCTGGATAAGTCATCAGTATCTGATTGGTGGGAGGGTTCAACATCTGATCATCTATTTGAGAAGGCACCAGCGCTCACAGTAGTGCCACGCCCTTCTTGTAGCTTAACCTAAGCCATGTGATGTGACATTCATCGGTCACGTGGTCTAAGCGCAGCTCAGCGCCATTGTGAATTGGGCTGCACGGCGATACCAAGCACAGCTGCTGTATAATATACGATGATGTACTTGGTTAATTGAGAGAAGGTAGCAGCACTACTGAGAGCGCTGGTGCCTTCTCAAATCCCGAGTGTAGGAGCCCAACTAATCAGATGGGGATGACCTATCTGGGGGTAGGTCATCCATATAAAAGTCTCAGAAAACCCCTTTTAACCTCAATGCTCAACACATATTTTCTATTTTATAGCGTAAACATGTTCCATAGCATTGTACAGAGATTGGCATCACTCAGTTTAGTTCCTGTACCTGAATAGGGTTCACACTCCAATTCTCAGACACACACTAGGGTCAATTGACCCCTTAAGAATGTGCCTTATGTGGGACCCACAAGATGCAGCAGTTCTGCATTCCAGGAATCATAACTATTACATTTGCTTGTTGATGTAGCCGTATGAAGGGTTGTCTTTTGTTGGACAAGTAATATTTAATTTTTAATGCCACTATTTTGGATTACATAGTGCATTGAAAAAAATTGTATTACTATTTTGTGGGGAATAGGTGAGAAAAGCATCAAGTCCGCCAGTGTTTTTGGTATTTGTTACGACCTTCAGTGGTGCGTGGTAAAAATTACATGCTAACTTTTTTTTTTCCTAAGGTTACAGCAATATACGTACTCCAGCTGCACACACAGCTCTTGTGTCTGTACCACAGAAGCATGGCATCATTCAAAAACACCAGCTCACCAGGCCATACTATGGTACTGTGGGCAGGAGGCTAACCTACCAGTATTTTTTTTTTTTTACTGTGAGAGGAAACCCCGTTATAAACAGGTAGAACCTACAAACTCCTTGCAGATGTTTTTCTTGGTCGAATTTGAACTCAAGAGCACTGTTCTTCAAGGCAAGCCACTCTTCTATATACAGAATATATAGAGAGAATGAGAGATACTTTAACCAATTATATCTATGTTAATTCGTTAAGAAAAGATCATAGCTATCCAGTGTGGACAAATTGGAGAATTTAGCCTACTATGTGGGTTACATGAACCAGACCAACAACCCCCTGACCGAATATTTCACATGACTAATCTTATAATAGTAGGTTAAAACAGTTCAACTTAAGGACTCATGCACATATCAATGCCACATCCATGCTGTGGCATACCTTCCATGGAGGCAGACCACATAGCTGCAATGGGGCCTTGTGGAGGAGGGATGCATGGCGCCACCACTAGGGGGAGCTCAGAGCTGAAATATTTTTACAGCTTCATTACAGTCAATAGTAACTGTATAAATTCCTATCCATTGGGTTTCCAATAGTAGTGGCTACAGGCAGCCAGCTTTAAAATATGCTATGTGAGCTAAAGCAGAAGATTTAGTAATGTATTTATGCAAACTGCGTGGTGTAAATGCATTTAAAATATGTTGTTTAGAATGAGTGCCATATTTATGACATACAAGTTGGATAAAGTGGGTGACTTTTTTTAATTACAACATGTTTTCATAAAAATGTATTCTGCTTAATAAAAATAAATCATACATTTTTTCTGAAATCTGTGATGTCACAGATTTCTGTGCTTGGGCATTTTACTAGGAAAATGGAAGGGGTGGGGGGGCATACTAAGTTTTGCTATGGCTCACATATTAACTATGGGCCTTTGAGGTACACAGAGGTACAGTATGTACACTGGGAGCAATTACAGTATCTCAGTTTGTGACAAGGACTGTGAGCAAAAGATCATTCTGTGTTACATCTAAAGACCCTATGAGGAAGCAACTCCTAACCATTGCAGTAACAAATCTGGCTAAATTTACCTTATTTTCAATTGGATCAGTATACAAAATGTTCATTAGCATGACTATGAGTGGGTGTACTGAACAGTATCACTCAGGTCATAGACCTCCATGGTGTCTCTAAATAGATATACATATACTAATACTGGTCATTAGTAAGGTGATAAATTCTGCTGCCTTTTGATGTGTAAATAAAGAGTTCATTAGCTTCATTAATGACTTGTGTCAGTAGCAATGTAATGCTTCTGCAATGTAAAAAACTGAACTGATAACTAAAGCCTGTATTACACTACCTGATTTTTTTGGGCAGATAATCGCTAACGAGTTCTCGTATGAATCACAATAATCTGGCAGTGCAAATGCTCCATCATCAGACAATCCAAATCTTTTAACTTCTTAAAAAATTATCAGGCAGCAGATCGTGGTGTCTAATTACAATCTACCGCCGGCAAACCACTATACAGCATGGGGACGAGCGATGGCATATTGATCGCTCCTCCCCATGTTGCAGAGGAGATCACTGTATGTAATAGTAGAGATCTCCTCCTTTAGCGAGCAGGTGATTGCCGGTAAGGAACGCTGCCTTCCTGACAATGGTCTGCCATATTGGGCTGTCTCACACAGTCTTAAGAATGTGTCTGATAATCCGTGCCTTGCCTATTTAGGAATGAATGAATCTCCTCTTCAGGGTTGGCATCAATCATTTAAAGCCTAGCATGCCATAAACATTATGAAATAATTTTCAACTACTAAAGTAATAATTTCCCAAGCATCATTTTTGAAATCCACAGTATGTGATATATATCAGATTTTCATATGTATTGCATTGGATGAAATCTGCTAAAAAAATCTGTGACAAATTACACATGTGACACAAGCTGTAGCGAACTCTGCATACATATTTGCAGAAAAAATCTACATAAAGTACATTTCCATGTGGTGTCTGGGGGCGTCCATTTTTTTGAATGAGTGAGTCTTGTATGGTAAACGGAGGAGAATGGTGCACACTGTGATTTTACATGTGAATTGTACCGTTTACTTTCACGGGTATGTATGTATGCTATGCGGGTAAAATCAAGATAGCGCACGGAAAGAAAATGTTAGTGTGGATAGCAAGGCATTGAGGCAGAATGATGGCCAATATTCCAAGGTGGCAGTTTAATAATAGATAGATAAACTCAACTAGGATATGTACATAACAATTAGTGTTTAGTGAATCAAAGCGGAATTTGATCCAAAGTTCAAAAAAAATGCAATTTCCATGAATCCGAATTTCCTCAGGCTACGTGGTAACTAGAGATGAGCGAATTTTTCAAAAATTCGATTCTCCGGTTCGCCAAATTTTTTGGGAAAAATTCGGTCTGGTCCGAATTTATTAGCGGTGAATCGCGTTAAAAAACGGCTATTTCCTGGCTTCAGAGAGCCTTTATAGGGGTATAGAAAACCGTGCCTTGCATAGGGAGTCTGCTCTGGTAGTGAAATAATGCTGTGAGTCCATATGACATGCAGATAACAAGGGTCGCTCTTAGAATCACTGCATACTTCACTTATTTGGGCAGTCATGGGGCCAAAACTGACCAAATAACTCAAGTGTGAACTCAGCCTTACAGATCAATGTTAGCGTCAAGAAGAAGCGCACTCCTTTTACACTGTTGTCAGCTGATTCCACATAGATGTCTACAGAACCTGTTCTATTAAACGCTTATACAAGTAGAGCCCGACAGAGTGTAGAGGGTGTCAGCAGTAAGTTTGTGTTGATATCACTGATTATTTTGCCCTTCCTCTGATCCGTCAGAACAATAACCCCCAAAAACGGATCCTGTCTGTTGAGCATCTGCCTTCACTCGGTCAGCATTTGGTCAGTAATCCATCAGTGGATCCAAAACAAAGCTGACATGTGACCGGAATATTTGCATATCTTTTGTGTTTTGTACCCACTCCTGTTTTTGGCCACCAAATCACAAACCAATTCTGATGGGACCATACAGGCCTTACAGCTGCTACACAGACAGGATCCATTGTGCATCTCATTTTTCCTTCCTTCTGACAGATCAGAAGAAGGGTCAAATAAATAATGATGTCAGCCAGGCCGAAAGGCAAAATAGTGGCCCAGTCATGAAGTGGGGAGGGTAGGAACATCATGAGAAGTCAGAGTGGCCCTATGACATAGTGGTGAAGTGGAAGCAGCATGAGGAGGCCACAGAGTGGCACAATGACAGTGTGGAGGTGGCATCAGCAGCATTAGGAGGCCACAGAGTGGCACAATGACAGCGTGGCCCTAATTTTTTTTCTACTTTTACACAACACAAAAGGCTTTTCAACAGATAGAAGCTGTGACATCACATGGCTGGCTGGCTGCTGACTGGCTGCATGCATGGCATTATGGGTGATCCCGCCTTGCCAGAGTTCCTTCCTCCATGTCCTCACATGTACAGCAGCCATTTTAAGAAAAAATGTGATTCATTACCACAAAGCATGAGTAAATTCGGCTTCAGTGCGAATCAAATTTTTCCTGAAATTCGAATCAAATTCCACTTCGCCAACTTTGATTCACTCATCTGTAGTGGTAACGAATCAGTTTGTTTCTCATGAGAGCAGATGGCTGCTGCTCGTGTTACAGAGTGAAAGAAAGAAGCTTCCTAACAAGATATGACCCATAATTACGTGCAGCCAGCCAATTTGCAGATAGTAATCCCCTGTGATGTTACAGCCCTATAAAAAGCCTCATCCCACGCTGTCCCTGCCATTTCACTGTGAGCTGAGTTTAAAGAGAGATGTGACAAGCGATTATGCGCTAGGGAAAGTGTTGCAGAAAGCTATTAATAGAAGAATATTGGATAGGGAGAGTTCAGGGACAGAGTAGGGACATCATAGGGAGAGTTTTTAGAGATTGTAGGGAGAGCATAGGGAGACTGCAGGGACAGTGCAGGTTGACTGTAATCGCCATGTGCATCTTTTTGAACTGCTGCCACAATTCCACTTAATCTGATATTATTATACATAGAATTACTGTGCCTCAGTATTAAAGGGTGGTCTAATATATCGCCGTGTGCATCTTGTTAAACTTCTGCCACAATCCCACTTAAATAAATCAGTTCTGATCAATAAGTGCATCAGAAGTCCAAATTAGTTACTAGTGTCATTTCATTCAAAAAAGTCACAGAGCACCTTCACCAGTATAAAACATTACCTTTAAAGGTATTTGTTAAAAATACCGCAATTGGTGCCTTAAAATCTCTATCCACTTAGGCTGGGTATATAGGGACTAATTGCTGGGAAAAGGAAAAGATATCTGACACTCTGGCTTTCCCTATAAACTATTGACCCTGCCTACAAAAACGGAATATCCGCCACCGATAGGGGCGATCCCGTGTCAGGAACCTTCTAGTCACCCTGTACAGCCCTGACAAGGGATAGATACCACCACCTAAAGAGACCCATTATGCAACTGTCAGGTGTCAAAGGATAGTGGTCTAGATATTTATCAAAAACAAATAAATATTTAAATGATAATTTCACTTGTGGTCGGGGCTTAAACATGAAGGAATGACCCCTACCTACTGGATACCTAAAAGCGGTTAGAATTATGCCGGAACCGCGACGCTGAAGGGACGCCTGAAGGGGGGCATCCCCTGGTGTGAGATAGTGAAAGTAAGGGTGGGTAGGGTGGGTACACTGGAGACGACGTTCACTGTGGGAGGAAACGCCCGGCCAGATATAGTCATCATCGCCCCTCCCACAAATACAGGCCAATGAATCGGCCTTAACACTTGTGGTCGGGGCTTAAACATGAAGGAATGACCCCTACCTACTGGATACCTAAAAGCGGTTAGAATTATGCCGGAACCGCGACGCTGAAGGGGGCCAAAAAGGACACAAACTCGATCAAAGAGCTTTATTACAACCTCCTATTGCGATTTCGCTGCCAACGAGCGAGCTGCAGCCAGGGTAATGGGATCGGAAGTAGTGAAGCGTACCGAGGAATTGTGGCACCGTAGACGTCCGCTTCAGGAAACTTGTGAAAGAGAATTAGCTCGGGACAGGGCACCGGCTGCTATATTTTGGATTCGGGTACATGAATGTGTGTAATGAATTTGGTGTAGTAACGAGCGAAGCACCTAACACCTAACAAAAGATATCAGTAGGACCAAGCCGTTAATCAAATATCCATGACATTGACATAAACATACATCATGTAACCAGCCTATTCCCGACCCCCTGCATGCACAGCCGCCATTATAGGATAAAGTTCAACCAACGCTGAAATCTGTGGAACCCGGGATCAACCAACCTCACTCGTCCACCCACCAGCTAGCCAGTGGGGGCCAAAAAATGGCAGCAAAACCTGAGCTCGACGTGACCTCAGGAAACTAGGAAATTTACTGTATACCTCTGGAATAAAAGAGAAATACCGTACCAATGCCTGATAATGTGGCCTCTGGAAACTAGGAGAATTACTGTATACCTCTGGAATAAAAGAGAAATACCATACCAATGCCTGAGAAAGTGGTCCCACATGGAAAGTCAGCAATCGCCTGAACATCCAGGCATATATAAACACTTGATCCTGGAGAGATAAACGCAAGAAACCCTTTAATCTTTACCAATGCCACTAATGTGGTATCATGGCGAACTGATGAAATGACAAGTCGAATACGTATGCGTAAAAAACGTGCGTCAAGCGTAACCCTATTCAGAATCTGGCGCCGAATCCGCAGTGCGGACCAACATCCTAACAGTGCCCCTATACATATGTATATATACACATATACATATAAACTATACACACATATATATGTTTTTTTTTTTTTAAACTAACACTGGAGCCTGAACTCACACTCTGCCCCGCACTTCCAGCTGTGGCCACATAGAGGGCGCCAGAGCCACAACTATGCGTGTCTGTGGAACCCAGCCAGCAGATCAGAGCGAGGGGCAGAGGTAAGTGCATGCCTGAATAGTGCGGGAGGAGAGACTGACTAAAACAGACACCGTGCATGCTATGCACCCCACCTCAACTAGTAGCTCTGCATGAGGAAAACACATGACAGCCGGCTGCAGATCAGAGCGAGGGGAAGAGGTGAGTGCACGCCCGAATAGTGCGGGAGGAGAGACTGACTAAAACAGACACCGTGCATGCTATGCATCCCACCTCACTAGTAGCTCTGCATGAGGAAAACACATGACAGCTGGCTGCAGAGCAGAGCTGAATACATGGTCGAGTGACCCCAGTAAGCGACTCCTGTGACGTGCTTTCCACATAGTATAGCTTTAGTGTGAGATTACTCTAAGAACCTGACATACCCTGACTAGAACAC
This sequence comes from Bufotes viridis, assembly GCA_033119425.1. NCBI lineage: Eukaryota > Metazoa > Chordata > Amphibia > Anura > Bufonidae > Bufotes > Bufotes viridis. Next base: position 478,220,631 of record CM065589.1, on the reverse strand, counting down.
TAGACTCAATGTCCCTTCCCCATAATAAATGTGTTTCTTTTTTTTTTTTTTACATTTCATTAAAGTCACACACCCTCTTCCTGAACCTTACTACTCCCCCTTGCTGAGTGAATTCACCTGTGCACCCCCTGGATAGAAACAACATGCTGAAGCCTAATTTGACCGCCCCTCCCCCCCCCCCTGCCTGTCTAACAGCACAGCAGCCTGTGCAATACTTTATCGAGCGGGCACACGCTGTGCCCTGCACCCTACGTGTCATGCCGCGTGGGGAGAAGAGCGTGTCTCCCTGGCAGACCGCTCCGGTGCGGTGCTGCTCCCCCTTACCAAGGGAGCTGACACACCGCCGGCCGGACTTAAAGCAACGATGCTGCTGAATGAGGCAGCTACTTATCTGGACCGTGGAAAGTCGGGGCCTGGAACTGCCGTGTAGCGCTGCACCCTTGTTACTCCCTGAGGACGGTAAGTAGAGCTCCCACACCATACACTGGAGACGACGTTCACTGTGGGAGGAAACGCCCGGCCAGATATAGTCATCATCGCCCCTCCCACAAATACAGGCCAATGAATCGGCCTTAACACACATAACCATATACATCTGTATGTCCAGTAAGTTGGCATATATAATACTGTATCAATGAGGTGAAGAGTCCCAAGACAACGTTACTTTTCCAAAAAAGCTGTACCAGCCCTGCACACGTATGTTGAGTAGAAGGTAGGCCAGTCCTTGGGCCTCTCGGTGTCTGGTAGAGTTCACGCCAGCGCTGACATATGGAGTTGTAACTATGGTTAAGGACAATATATGTCGTTCACAGCCCACTGGGTAAATTTCGTTCTGGGCCAGGCACAATAGGAACTTGACCAGGAGATGGCAATGCCGCCTCTATGTTGTAATGCTGGGATTTCTGCGCTAATGTCTTCCTCTGCCTACTCATCATCCATCTTGTCTTCACCCTCCCCTCTAGGCACAGTTCACAGTGGTCCTCCAGCATCTCACCTATGCAAAGCTAGGCGTTGTCACGTGGTTCTGCACCTGGTCAGACTTGGTGAACGGAGCCACACCGGGGAGCAACTGCTTCATCTCATCAATAAAGAGATCGAACACTGGCTGTCTCCTCAGCAAACGGAGATAGGAACCATGGTTACTGATAACAGGAATGTGTCCAATCTCGTTGGCACATGATTTCTTAAGTCTTCTGGTGAACTGCAAGAGCTGTTAAAAATGGCTGGGAAACTGTGCATGCACTTTAGCCACTCTTACTGTGCAAACCATGCCCTGCTTGAGCTACAAAGGCAATATGCTCTTCCCCAACCATCACCTGATATGAGATGTTTACACCTGTTGGAGCTCCACACTCCATATGTTAGACACCAGTATGAGCAAAGGAAGGCAGTCAATGGTTTCTTAATGCTACAGACAGACAGGTCTACTCCCTGAAGTAACTTCCACGTTAGCCAGTGGCAGCTCATGTGTGACACAAACGTTTGCTTAGGCTCTTTGAGGAGGCCAATTTATTTGTCAGTCGGCAGAACTATCGGATAAATTTGGGCATTTCACTCCTTCATGTCCTAGATGGGATGCTGACAAATCTGAATGGCAAGGGGACAGAATATATGGCATCTACATTTCATGGCCACTTGAACCCTGAAGAGGATGAACTGGCAGTGGAGGAGGAAGAGGACACAAACGCTCAGGAATTTTATACTCAACAAGGTGGTTTATCTGCCCAAGCAACAGGAGAGGAGCAGGAGAAGCATGAGTAGCTGGAGGCCGACAATGAAGACAACGCAGATGACCCCAACAGACCGTGGGAGTATTCAGTGGAGATGGAGGAAGGGAAGCCTTCCGAGTCCCTAGCGCAAATGGCCAGATGCATGCTGTCATGTTTGTGTAGTGAGAGCTGCATTGTCAGGATTCAGCAGAGGGATAACTACTGGCTATACACATTGGTAGACCCTTGATATAGGTAAAAAATAAGGGCATTTTTAAGAAGCTTCTGAAAGGGATGCAAAAATGGACATACTGTGTAGTCAGTTGGTTGCTGCCTTCGAGCACCATCGCCCATCCTCAGGAAGGTCTGACCAGGGGTCCCTGTGCACTTACACTGCCATGATTGAGGGGGGCCAGGAGCAACACCAGCTTCATATGCAACAACTTCAGTCTGGAGACTCTGATGAGCAGTTTTCTTCAGCTGCCTACTGAAGAAACCTCACAGCAGCAGCTGGTGGCATACTTGGACTGCACCCTGTCACCTATGATCCAAGATCCCCTAGACTACTGGGCATGCAAACTTAAAGCGTGGCTGCAACTGACCGAGTTTGCCATGGGCATGATTTCCTGCCCGGCCAGTAGTGTGGCATTAGAGTTGGTGTTCAGTACCCCTAAGAGAACTTGCCTTTCCTCGCAAAATGTTGAAAGACTAACCTTCATAAAGATGAATCAGGAGTGGATCAACTTGGATTTCCAGAGACCGATGCCTGATGCAACAGAATAGATCATTTTGCCACTAATAATCATACTGTAGTGTGCTACCACACTGGAATATTTTCCAAAATGGGCCTTTACCTCAGGCCACGTGCTGCTACCATCATTCTGATGCTGCCACCCACCTGCTGCTTCTACTGCCATTCCTACAATGGTGTTTTTGGCCTACTGATATGTACATGTTAATGTATGCCACTGAGCCTTGCTATCACACTGCTGTGTTTGGCTTCTGCTACTATTGCGATCTGCCATCATGTGCTGTATGCCACTGCTGCTGCCCCCCCACCCCCACTCTGGGGCCACTATTGTCCAGGTTACTGACACTGCTTTTGGCCCTGCTATTAGTTTAGAATTTGTAAGCCAAAAGCAGGAATCGGTCCAAAACACAGAAGAAATACAAATATTTCTATTACATTTTATCTCTTTGAGGAGTGGGTCTGCTTTGGACCCACTCCTCGTTTTGGCCTACAATAACTGATCAAATACTGACCATCTGAAAGAGGCTTTATAGATGCTCAAAATACAGGCTTTGTTTTTTTTTTTTTTCGTTTTCTGTTCTTCTAATGCATCAGAAGAATAGAAAAATAAACAGTGATGTGAAGACAGTTGTACTGACACTGCTGTTGGCCCCCATCCCCACTGTGTTATGGGGCCACTATTGTCACTGTTGCTGCCACTGTTGCTGCTGCCACCCTCCACACTCTTTTATAGGGCCACTACTGTCACTGGTACTGCAACTGCTGCCACCCTCCACACTCTGTCATGGGGCCACTACTTGAATATTTTGGTACTGCACGGTTAAGTCCACAGCGATAAATTAGACCTGACATTAAAGTGACCTGTAATACTGATGTACATTAAATAGTGCCACTGCTGTTGGCCCCCATCCCCACTCTGTTATGGAGCCACTATTGTTGCTGTTACTGCCACTGCTGCTGCTGCCACCCTTCCCACTCTGTCATGGGGCCACTATTGTCACTGTTACTGCCACTGCTGCAGCCACCCTCCCCACTCTGTAATGGGGCCACTACTTGAATCTTTTGATACTGCACGATTAAGTCCACAGCGGTAAATTAGACCTGACAGTAACAGCGACCTGTAATACTGACACACAGTAAATCTACAGCTAACAGAAGGGATTAAAAACCATGCGTTTGGACTGCCACAGCATGCATTAAAATAAAATGTTATTCTCCACTACTTCATTGCCTCTGCCTCCATTTCTTTTATTTTTTTCCACTAAGGAGCCTTTTAGACACAGCTTCTGCAAGGGCGCGTATGAGTTTTTGGCTATACTGAAGGGTGCTTTATGTTTTTCATTTTGTTTAACAGAGAGGATTAGCTATGAATCTTGGTGCCCTGTACAGTGATGTAAACAGCGATAAATTACAACTGCCTGTAATACTGATGGCACAGTACCTACAGAACGGATTAAGTATGAATGTGGGTGTACTAAAATGTATGCACACGGCGATACACTCTCTCTGCCATCTCCCTGCAGTTCAACTTCCAAGTCTTCACACTGACATTGGACCACCAAGTGGGATAAATATGATTAGCCAGAGTGGCCTGGGTATATCTGATTTATCGTAATTCGTGACAAATTTCTTGACAAAGTTCAGGGAATTGGCCAAATCAAAATGTTCAAAACTTCATTCATCTCTACTAGCAATATTAGGTAGGGGCAGCAGCAGCTAGGTGATCTAGGTGCAAATAAAGTCTAGCACAAGGATGAGTTGCAATAAGTCATTTAATAAACAATTTGATAAAAGTAGATGCTTATGTAATAATAAAAAGCTAATTTGATACAAGCTTTTTTCTGGGTGTACAGTACCTTAGGAGTACTACAAATGGATAATTATTATTACAAGAGTTATTGCAATGTTATTGAGTAAAATGCTGTGAATAATTGCATTGTATATGTATTTAATAGCAATGTATAGGCAACCAAATGATTAACATATTGGCAGACGATTTAGCTTACCAGGGTGAAGTACCAGGTCTGTCTCTGGTTAACTGAGAAGTCTAGTCTGAGCAGATTAAGGGAAAAGACATGTGTGAAGGCTCCTGCTATCCAGGCCCAAGTTGACAGAACCCTTGTCTCTGGGACTTCATCTGCCAAAGATGAAATTCTACTGCCAGAGTACCTCTGAGGGAGAGAGATCAGACATCTTAGAACCCAGAACCTTACCAGGTCATGAAGACAAGTCCATAAGGTATTCACTTGTTTATTGCTTAAGAGACTTTACTACTGTGGAAAGGATAATTGCCACCAACACCTACAACACTTTTAGATGGACTGGCCATCCATATTTGAAATCTGCACCCCTCAGTCCAGGAATTGAAATAGGAGTAAACAAGAATAGAGAGGTCTGAGAGACCTAATGGGGGTCTGGTGTGAGGTCTGATATTTTGGGGGTTTGGTCTCAGATGGGGGGTTTCTGACATGGAGGTCTAATGCGAGTCTGATCGGAGGGCTGATATGGAGTCTGAAATAGAGGTCTAAAGAAGGTCTGGTCTGACATGGGGGGTCTCATCTGAGGTTTGATATGGGTGTCTGTGGTACCAGTATTTTTAAGGGAACTGTTTCTTCAGTGTAGTATTGGGGAGCACAGCAGGCACAGTATTAGGGGTGGCAGAATGGGGTATTCAGAAGGTGAGAGGATGATGGAAAAGTAAGAAACTAAGATGCGTGTTTGTCAAACTCTGCAGAGAGAAGAGATGGCTGAAAGAAATCATCATGGTGGTCTGGTCTGAATGGAGAAGATAAGGAAACAAAATATCTACATCAGAGAGGAGACGTCACTGGATGTAAGAGGTACAAGTATTATCCTGTTTGTTCTTTAGGGATGTAAGTCTTTAAACGGGTTGTCTGATTTTTGTTTTCATACAAGCGCTGCCTTCTCTGCACTGTTTACCTACTGGTCACTGCAAATGATGTGGTAAGCAGTTGAACAGAGCAGAGAAAACAGCGCTACCCTCTCTTCAAACAGCTGATTAGTAAAAGGAAAATATTCAAATTCGCGATATTGCGTGAATATGTGGTAGAAAATTCGTCATATAGTCACGAATATTCGTATTCAAGATTATTCTCTTGATTGTGAAAAATCGGCAATGTAAAAATCGCATAATGTGCATTCATAACGCGAAATACAGGTGTGGGTCACTTTGGCTACATTTTTCAAGCTGCTAGAAATTTCCTGATTTTATCCTGAGACTGGAGAAAATGGTTGGCACGGCGGAACATTACAATAGCTTTATATGCAGATAGAGTGCTCCAATATATTCACGAATGCACAAATTAGAATATCTATTTCACACTACGTGCAAATTCTTATTTTAGCAGGTCTGACTACATATTACTGATTGGTGCACTAAGTATTGTTGTGAACTTGACATTGCTGCCTTCTCATTGGCCCACAAGAAAGAAGCAGGGAGGAATCATGTGTTCAGATGAAAAAAAATGACGAATATTCGAAATTACGACTATATAGCACTATATTCTAAATATTCGTGAATTCATGAAGTTGTGATATTCGCGATTAAAATTATGTATTCGAATATTCGCGCTCAACACTACAGCTGATGGTGGGGGTGTCGCACCCCCACCCATCTGGAGAGAATGGGTTAGGTTGAGAATTTGGCATGTGGGTGACATTTCAGTTTTTTCCTTAGGCAGCGGAAAGGCTAGGTGCACCCCTGCCCCTGGCCACAAAGCACTGAGGGAGGGGGAAAGGGGGAGCGCCATTTCATTTTTCGCCTTAGGCAGCAGAAATGCTAGAATTGGCCCTGTTTACATGAGTGATTTTCCACACAAATTGCAGCATGTTCTATTCTTGTCCTTTTCCTGCAAGACTCATTTATTCAAATGAATGGTTCTGTGAAAAACACAGCCCACATGTCCTCCACATGTTGCAGACGGTGAACACGGATGAGTTTCTGATCATCCATCTGAAAGAGGCCGCAGGCAGCAACATTACAGTAGAAACACATTTCTTTCTATCTCTACATAGAATCACATATACCATTGTATGGTCACGTTAAAATATAAAATAATGTTCATAGGTATCTGCTGAAGATGATGTTTTCCTTTAAATGCTGAGTATGTCATGCAGCAGAACCAGAAATATGTGATCAGCAGGGCTTGGAAGGGCATGGCACATATACCTGTCCCTCGCTCCAGTGCTCAGTGATTTATAGAACCTCAGCATGGTACAAGACAACAGAACGTGCTATGTTTTCTCAGCAGCTGGCATTCTTTTAGCAGTCCGGCTCTTGCTAAGCCCTTACAGCAGAAAAGAAAGTTCAGTTCTTTTAGGTTTCAGTAGAAGAACTAAAGTTAACAATCTTGCCTAGAAGCATGGCATGTAAAAGCAGACTCTGAACCCTCTGTTCTGGAGGGAAAGGTAGAGTATATGTAATGAACAGTAGCTATGATATCCCTGGAATAATCCATTGTGCACTACTGTTTAATAAATGGGTTGTCCCATTAAGACAATTTTGCTCCCATCCACAGGATAAGTCTTAAGAGGTCATTTATGAAATTTGCTTTGCAATTTTTGTGGCATAAAAATGTCACAAGCCTCCAAAATGTGTCAATTTTTTGCGACTTTTGGTGAAATGTTGATGAGCTTTGACACTTTCAATGGTGGGCTGACATGTAGGTTGGGGTTACAGATTAGAATACTTAAAAAGTTACAAAAAAAATTGCATTGTCATGCCAGGCAACACGAGCAAAAACAGACTTAAAACTGACACCAAAAATACCGCAATTGATAATTTCCCCCTAAGCATCTAATCAGCGGGGGTCTGACGGCTGGGACCCTACCAATCACTAGAATGGGGACCCCAGTTTGAAGCGGTGGTCACGCAGGTGTACTGCAGGAGGTATCTAAGCGTTTAGCTATCTCTGGCAGCCACATAGAGTTGAATGGAGTGGCGGCACACATGATTGGAGAACATGGTCCCCATTTACATGATTGGCAGATGATTTAGTAGTCAGCGTCCTGCCAATCAGACACGTATCCCCTATTCTGTGGATTGGGGCTAAATTGTTTTAATGAAACAACCACTTTAAAGGGGTTGGCCACTTTATATTAACATTTACAAATATTGTGTAATATATTGTGATCAGGACGTCTGAATCTGTTTCCTCAGCAGTGCCAGCCCCTTATGTGGTGCAGTCAGCTCCAATGTAAGCACAGTGATGCTGCCCCAACATGGAGGGGCCTATGACTAGACTCATCCATTAGTAGCCTTCATTGAGAAACAGTACACATGGTACTACGCATGCGCTGGTTACCCATGCCATGCACACTGAATATACTGCAATCCACTGAAAATCCAAACAAAGCTGCAGAATTGGGTTATTTTCTACTACATGCGGATGGAGTTTTCAAAATCCCATTCATGGGTATAACACAGTAATCTGAAATCTGCACATGGCTGAATTTAGCCTAATTGAACTGCCCAGGATTAGAACAAAGGATGAGATTTAGCATCTCCGTGCACCAGTGGGCCTCATTTATCTACATTTACAGCTCAGAGCTGCCATAGAGTTTAGTCTGGTGCACGGGCTGCTGGAGAATGCGACTAATAGATGATGAGGCCTGCACCTTGCCATAAATTAGGCGCATCCTCCAGCAGCAAAAATTATATTAAAGGGGTTCTGCAGTTTGTTACAACTGATGATCTATCCTCAGGATAGATCATCAGCATCTGATCGGCCAGGGTCTGACACCCGGGACCCCCGCCGATCAGCTGTTTGAGAAGCCTGCAGAATCAAGTGGCGTGGGCGGGGCTAAGCTCCATTCAGTGAACAGAGCTTAGCCTCAAATCGTGACGTCACTGGGCGGGGCGCTAGCAGAGGTAAACAGTGAGAAGGCTGCGGCGCTCCTGCAGAGCCGCTGCCTTCTCAAACAGCTGATCGGCGGGGGTCCCAGGTGTCGGACCCCGGCCGATCAGATGCTGATGATCTATCCTGAGGATAGATCATCAGTTGTAACAAACTGCAGAACCCCTTTAAAGATTAGTGTAAAACTCCGGTCTTTGATAAATTTCACCTAAAAAGTTTGCTTTCATCCACCAGACAGTGCACTGTCTATCGCGGTGTCCGGTGTCTGGTACGGCAGCCAATCTCCATTCAAGTCAACGAGACTGAACTTAACTAAAGAAAACTGCCTATAGAGAAACATGGCACGGGACATGGGAGAAAAAAGCAAATCCTTTTTCTAATAATTTGGACAAATTATTTAAGATAAATGTAAAGTGGTCCAATGAGTTTTTTAGATTAAAAAAGTGAAAAAATAGATTGCACTGGAATATGCAAAACTTACACCCTCTACTGGACTTTAAAGAAATTATGTAAAAAAAAAAAAAGAATCTGGGTTGATGACAAAAGTACTGAACAAGCATAACCAGGAATGCGAGTCTTTATGAGAGTTTTAATAACATGCCCTTTATTACACTATTGTAATTCCTGCCTAACAAGCACAATATTTATTGTGTTCGAGCTTCACATACTGTCCCGGAAATGAGGTTAGTAAAATACTAATGACACCACAGACGTCTATTTCAGAAGTACTAGCTTCACATTCTTTCGATAATGCGCCAGCCTGCTCACCTCTGGGAATAGTAAAGTGACTGGCATGGCAATTTATGCCCAGTGACCAAAGAAACCTAATGGTGACCAGGGTAACATAACATTCTGTATACTGCACCACTGAACTTAGGAGTGTTTAATGAGAAATTAATTATTAACTCATTCTAAAGGGTCATTTGTCAATTAAATGTGTTGTCATTGCTCTTGCAGTTAGTTTTTAGGATACCCAGGTTAAAATGAAAGATTTATTCTATGGTTCTTTATTTTCTTTTATTACCCAGTTCAGCCTACTTCCTAAAAGAAATATACCCCAAAATGCATATAAGATACAAAAAGATACAGCAAGAGTATCTCTGGACAATAATCTGGAACGCAAGGAACTGATATTTCACAGAAGGGTATTATTATATGTAAAACGTAACCACTAATACTTTTCTTAATAAAATATACAAGCCAATCTGGAAGTCGAAACAAAATTACTCTCAAGGCATAGTTAACTACATTAACTAAAAGCCTAATTTCTATCACTGTGCACATTGCCACTTTTTTTTTCTACTTATCTGGTTTGAACACATGTTTGATTGTAGCAGCAATTAACTTAAGGGGTTGTCCCACAAAAAATATTCTACTTTTTCAAACCATGTAATAAAAATTTAGTATAGCCACTGAGTTATTAAAAAATGTATCTGTATAGCGCCACCTGCTGTTTGTTCTTTTTCTAATTTCTCTCTCCACCTCAGTAATATAACTGAAGTGGACGTACATGCTCAGTTCCATCCCTCAAATGCCACCAACCATATCTACTGTTAGACGCTGTGAGAGTTTCAGGGAGAGGGCAGGGACAGGGAGGGATATGCAGCAGAAAGGAGACAACCCCTGAGCTGCCCTCCGAAATAAATCTAGCAATTGGCTTTTGTAGTATTGTGTCCTGAGCAGTGGCATAACTGGAACTGACTGGTTCTCACAGCAAATGTTTGAATGGGGTTCCCCCAGCAACCACCTCATCCCATGCAAGCTTCAATCCTGTGGCTGGTCAAGATAGTTCTCTCAGACCAGGACAGACAGCCACTGTTGAGGGGTTCCTGACAATAAAGTCTTTCAGTCTGCCTCCCGGACAGGCCCCTCCTGAGTTTGGGCCCCATAGCAGTTGCTTCCCCTGCTTCTACTATAGCTACGCCCCACAGAGCTTCAGTAGTCATATGCAACTCAGAACCACATCACTCCTGATGGTGGCAGCAGTGCAGGTGACCATGGACAGGGAGTCACACTTTCTTCCCTGGAGATCAGAAGCCACGAAGAGAGAACATTCTGAACGGGAGCAGAGCTGCTTTCTGGAGCTGTAGCCTCTTTTTGTTTATTTTACACATATTTATGGTCTTAATTAATTTTGATTTGGGGCTCAGACAAATAGAAAAAATTGGACACCTAACTTCACAAAAGATTACAGTGATTTTTTTTCATATCCAAACTAACCCAAAATAACTATACCTCTGTTGAGGCATGCAATTGGGCATTTGGTCCAAGATTGGGAGCAATTTTCTATAACTATTTCTGGTTTCATGGATGGTCTTTCGGATTGTTTTCTCTCTTTGAATTATTGTCCGTGACCATTTGTTCTGTTCACTGCTGAGAACTGGTTAGGTAGGTTCCTCAGTAATGCTATCACGACAGCTGAAATCAAAGCTTCACAATAGAGCACTTCTCTTTTATTATGACACTGAACTTTCAATAAGCATTAGCCATTGGAAATGATAGGAAAAGACAAAAAAAACCTGCAAATTCTGTATTTCACAAAGACGCAATGGATTAGCTGCATTAGGTAACACAGTCCTCTGAGTTTTAGTATTAGCATTATTGCCGCTGACGAGGTCAATTCTTTTGGCATCATACTAGAGCACTTAATAGCCACTAATTGAGTTGCTTGATCACACTTCTGGAGTCTCGAAGAGAACAAAAGTACTTCATTTTCTGTCATATAAGAAGGACTCCTTGTGGATTACAGCACATTTCAGTGTTTAAACTTTCTAATCTCCCTATTATCATGTGTTCGGAAACATTTACATCTGTGTCAGTGTTGCAGAAGATGAAGGAAGCCTGCCAAGAGCCCCTGAGACTGCCCTCATCACCATTACACAGGTATGATGGCTAATGCATTTTAAACGAGTGGACGCTAAGAACTGTCACCACAGACAATGATAAATTGAGTCTTGGGGGTTATATACTGTGCATAGCATTTAGCTCGAAAGGACATTTGGGAGCTGAAGGGAATTAGTGTAAGTAGATCCTGCCATTCAAAAAGCACTGCTGAGAATTCTTCATACAATTTCAGTTGGTTGACAGCAGCAGACGGACACCACGCCGCTAAAATGTCCCTTTTTAGATGGAAGCAAAGCACATTATACAGACTATTTATGTATTTGGAGTTTTCCAGTGCGAGATCGTAAAGCCCCTATGCACACTAGTGTATTATTATCCAAACCCTGGTTCGGTCTACAGTCTTATGTGTGTGGGGAGCTCCCAACTCTCCGACAACTATTGCCCTTAGCAACCCCTTTTAACCCTTGGCAATAATACCAGCTTGTATGTATAATTGTATACAATATACATGTATAGTGGTACTACTCATGAAGGACATGATATCCTCCCAGTTCAAAATCATTATGTATGCAATCGAGAAAGCATGATGGTTCTGTATAAAGTACGTATATAGAAAACCTTTAACGCAAATAAATGCTTAATTATATAAGTGTATCATATTTTTATAAAAAAAATAAAAAATTGACTGTCACAAGCTGGCATAGCATTCTATTTATTTTGAAGGAGAGAATGTCCAGCACCGAAATAAAATCTTGAGCTTTGTAGGATTTATTAAAATTCCATCTCTACAGTACAAGGATAGTTTACAGGCAATGCGTTTCGATCGGAATGATCTTAGTCATGGCATGACTAGCATTCTATTTCTCCCATCTCTACACTGTTTCAAAGCATCCTTGGGGGAAGCAAATGCATTACATTTTTAGGACAATCATGCAGATGTGTTATACAATCTGAGGAGAATGAATTAAGTTTTTATGTTAAACATATTTTAAAAAGAATTGTTAGTGGTGTTAATTTTAGTTTTCCCTCTCACTATCTATATTTAAAAAAATATATATATTCTCCTGCTTCCCTACTGGCTACTGAGCCTAATAATAGGTACCACTGCTTGGTCTGTACAGAATGCTTTTCAGAAGTAATTTCATTATCATCACAGGCAAGAACATAGATAGATAAATAGATAGATAGATAGATAGATAGATAGATAGATAGAACTCAGGATCCCCCATTCACAATAGATGATTGTCAAGGCTTATCTACTCGCTCCGGGCCTCTGCACAGGTCACAGAGAAAATTTAGGAAACTCTCCAATAGAAGACAATGAGCCCCCCCCCCCCCCCCAATCTATTCTGTCTATGGCCCATTTTGGATGCTGTAAAACATATCTCTAAACACTGTTAAGAACAGCTCCGACAAGATGGCCGATCCCATAATGATGTTCAGGAAATAGAATAAAAAATCTACATTTAGAAAATAAAAACAGATCAGAAAAAGGATATGCTTCACTAACTGGTGTTAACTGACAGACACATTTACAGGTGGCACATTCCCTTTAAGTATATACAGTTGTGTTCAAAATTATTCAACCCCCACTGAAATTGAGTGTTTTGGCCAGTTTGACATTGATTTTGATCATTTCAGTCATCTTGTTTACAATTAAATCAAAGAGGCACTTGTAATTCAGACAAATATAACATAACATTTATAATGAAATAACCACAAATGTCTTTTCTGTGCTCACATCATTATCAGTTTTATTCAACCCCCAAGTGACATTCAATCTTAGTACTTAGTACAACATCCTTTTCCAGTTAGAACAGCTTTTAAACGTGAAGCATAGCTTGACACAAGTGTCTTGCAGCGATCTACGGGTATCTTTGCCCATTCTTCATGGGCAAAAGCCTCCAGTTCAGTCACATTCTTAGGCTTGCGCGCTGCAACTGCTTTCTTTAAGTCCCACCAGAGGTTCTCAATCGGATTTAAGTCTGGTGACTGCGATGGCCACTTCAAAATGTTCCAGCCTTTAATCTGCAACCATGCTGTAGTAGACTTGGAGGTATGCTTGGGATCATTGTCCTGTTGAAAGGTCCAACGTCTCCCAAGCCTCAGGTTTGTGACGGACTGCATCACATTTTCATCCAATATCTCCTGGTACTGAAGAGAATTCATGGTACCTTGCACACGCTGAGGCTTCCCTGTACCTGTAGAAGCAAAACAGCCCCAAAGCATGATTGACCCCCCGCCATGCTTCACAGTAGGCAAGGTGTTCTTTTCTTCATAGGCCTTGTTCTTTCTCCTCCAAACATAGCGTTGATCCATGGGCCCAAACAGTTCTAATTTTGTTTCATCAGTCCACAGAACACTATCCCAAAACTTTTGTGGTTTGTCCACATGACTTTTGGCATACTGCAGTCGACTCTTCTTATTCTTTGGAGACAGCAAGGGGGTGCGCCTGGGAGTTCTGGCATGGAGGCCTTCATTACGCAGTGTGCGCCTTATTGTCTGATCTGAAACTTCAGTACCTGCATCTGACAAATCTTTTTTCAGTTCCTCAGCAGTCACACGGGGACTTTTCTCCACTTTGCGCTTCAGGTAGCGCACAGCAGTCGAAGTCAGCATCTTCTTTCTGCCACGACCAGGTAGTGTTTCAACAGTGCCCTTTGCCTTGAATTTGCGAATTATGCTTATGGTGTCTCTTGGTATGTTTAACATATTTGCAATCTTCTTATAGCCATTGCCCTTCCTGTGAAGAGAAATCACCTCTTCTCTTGTCTTCCTGGACCATTCTCCTGACTTCGCCATGTCTGTAAACACACCAGTAAATGTCTAGAAGGAGCTGAGTATCACAGTCATTTTACATCTGCCTAATTGGTGCTTATTATGCTTGATTGCTGCTCCTTGACATCCAATAGGTGTTTTCAATACCTGATCGAAAACACTTCAATGAACCTCTGTTCTTAAGAGTGGTAGTCTTTGTAAGTCCTTGTAAGATTTCATTCTGAACACAATTACAAATGTACACTAAATTCCCTAAAACCCTTTACAGCATTGGGGGTTGAATAATTTTGAACACAACTGCATATGTTGCCAATTACTAACCAACAACTTCATGAGATTGACCAGGTTGGGCAGCTCCATATTTTATTGCTGACCCACATTCAGTTGTTGACCCCTTGCTGCAGGGATTATCTGAGAGAAAAAATCCTACCTGATTGCTATGCTAGGATGAGCAGGAGATATGTTGTTCAGTCTACTATTAAGATTTGTAAACTGACCTTGTGCAATGCAGGAGCCAAAACAGGTAACAGGAACCCATTGTAAATATAGTCTACAAGCTGAGCACGTATTAGAGGATGAGCAACCTAAAAAGAGAAAATTCGATCTTAGTTTACCTTGCTATAAAACAGATGAATGACTAATTGCCAAAAAAGCTAACACAAGCTAAAAGAGCTAACAAATATTAAAAAATAAATATATGGTCAATATAGCTAGAAAGATATCTGTTAATTAGCTTTTTGCTTTAGGTGCCTATAGTCAAAGGATGATTGCAACTTATGTGATTGCATCCAATGGGATGAGGAAACAGCTTCCATGTCTAATGGCACCTTCTTCATGAAACTCCTGATGACTGATCTTTATATGGCTATATTGGATTTTTTCTACCAGTTTATGTTGTATTCCTGAGGCAAGTCAGTGCTTTATTTCTTACCTATATGACCATAAACCTGAACGCCATGTTAGAATCCATATTTCTTAAAAGTTCAGTGAAATGGTTACTACAATCTCTCGTGATATGTACAGTTATTTAGGAAGCTTTTTGACCATACTTGTAGCATGCTGGGTGCAAAGAGTGCTTAATGTGAACACATCCTGTAATTCTTATTATCCATTATTATTTACAGAACTAGAACATACTGCCTTTGGGTTACCATAGGATCTTAATATTTTGTGCTACAAGTGAGGGCAATTATTAAAAGCTAGAATCGCAGTGTGGCCTGA
Organism: Bufotes viridis; assembly: GCA_033119425.1. NCBI lineage: Eukaryota > Metazoa > Chordata > Amphibia > Anura > Bufonidae > Bufotes > Bufotes viridis. Next base: position 478,205,452 of record CM065589.1, on the reverse strand, counting down.
AATATTTGATGTAGATTTATTGCTATTTTTTCTACATACCATTGATGGGAAGGGAAGTGCTAATATAATTTGAAGTTTTTAAAAAGTTCAAGCAAATAATGATTAAATGACAAACATAGAATGTCAGCATTCCAGTGAATATACTTAGCACATTAGATATAGTATGTTCAAGTAAAGACAGAAGCAATTATGTCGATAAGATGTAGACTTGTATTTAGAATCCATGAGTGACTGACGGATTCAGCCAAAAGTCTAATGTGTACAGTATGAGGAGCTCCCGACTCTTCGCCAACAAATGAAGTCAGAGTAGAGAAGGATCAGAAATGTCTGTCAGAAATGTCTCTCCACATTGACAACACATACATGCTCAGTTGAGACGAGTATGTAAGTGTAGGGACTATATTTGAGAGGAGTTCCCTGTATGTTGGAAGGGGCTGAAGGGAGGGGAGCAATGTTTCTTACATGGGACTGTGTGTTGTGGCTGATTGGAGGGGTATGAGGTTATTTACATTGGCCTGTATGTTGGGGGCTGGGGCATTATAATTTCAGGAGGCATTATAAATACTAGAGGGCACCACAGGGGGAGCATTATAATGGTAGGGGGCATTATAAGTTCTGGGGGCACTGCAGGGGGCCTTTAAAAATACTTGGGGGCATTACAGAGGGTCTAACTACTGGGGCCACTACAGGGAGCATTATAAATACTAATGGCACTATAGGGGGTACATTAGGACTACTGGAGACATTATAGGAGGCCTTACTACTACTGAGGACTCTATAGGAGTACCCCATAGATTGGCCTTATCTTTACTGGGGTCTAAATGGGTGCTAGAGGGACTTTATTACTCCCCAGAGCATTATAGGGGACATTATTACTACTGAGGGAGCTAAAGGGATTTTTATTAACATTGGAGGCACTATAGGGGGCCTTATTTTTACTGAGGGTCCAGTGAGGGTATTATTAGTACTGGTGATACTGTGGGGGCATTATTATCATTGGGATATGGAGGGCACTTCTACTAATAGAGGAACTCTTGGGGAGCATTATCATTATTGGTTCACTGTAAGGAGTACCATTACTAATTAGGACACTCTGGGAGGAAATTAATATTTGTTGGATTTTGGGGAGAACTATTAATATTGAGAGCATAGTGTTTGTGGGTGGTGGGGAGCACAGCGGGCACAGTATTGGGAGTAGCAGCCGGATAACAACATTGGAGCACCAGGAGGAGGATAATGATGGACAGTGAGGAATCTAAGATGTCTGTGTAGCAAATTCTACAGAGATAAGACGTGGATGAAGGAAGTTGTCATTTCAGTCTGTGCTGAATGGAGAAAAGGGAAAAGAACATTTACATCAGAGGAGGAGACATCACTTGATGTAAGCGGTATTTAGTGCTGAATGTTCCTGTAAATTTTGTTGCACTGTATGAAATTTCACCTAAATATATCTTTAGCAATATAGTTGGGGTGATGGTGTTGAATTGAGAATTTGGCACAGGAAGGAGGGGCGCAATTTCAGTTTTCATCTCAGGCATCAGCAAAGCTAGAGTCAACCCATACAACGTCGACAAGGCAGAGGAGGAGGAGAAAGAAGAGCAATTCTCCTCCCTCTCCTCTGCACTGTGGTACTTATTGTTAAGCTGATTGATAGAGCAGTAGTGAGTGGGAACTGCTGCTCCGCCAATCAGCTCAGTCACACTCAGTAACAGACATCAGCGCCACCAAGAAGAAAGCAAGATCCACTGTGTGACATGGCGTTCTGTCAATGAGCAGACAGTTGCATGGACTGCCAAAAGAGGTGCCTAATGTATTAAGAGGTGTACGCCTGTTAATAAATTAGGTGCACCTAACTCCAGTACACTTCTTAGTAACACTGGCATGGAAAATGTAAGCCCAGTTGTGTTTTTTTTTTTTTTTCAGTGTTGTTTTTAGTTGAGCGTCCATTTTGGGGAGTTGTGAGGGATAGCTAGGGAGCATTTGGCCGTAGTTAGCTAAATTGTATGGACATCACTGGGGGGGGGGGGGCTAGGTTGACTAGGGCAGCATGAACTCTAACTATGACTGTGGCTGTGACAGCGCTGCAGTAAAACAGCCAGGTTTTTCCACATGTAATAACCAATCAATGGGGGTCTCAGAAGGAGGACATTTTCTTACAAGCTCACTATCGTGGACTATTTTAAAAAGTAGGGGTTGACCAAAGTGAGCAAACTCTTTTCCACAGACAATGTTTATTCAACATGAAGAATTAGCCATGATAAGCAGGGCTGCTGTTTTCAGAGTGATAGCTCAGTTTTCAGACAGGAAGATGGATAGATATACAGGGGTTTGATAGTTCCAATTTGACACCTTCTGTACTGTGCAGTGTCTTCATACTGGATGCTTACCCTAAACCACTGACCAGCAGTGAACCTCCTGTGGAAAAAGAGTTTATCTTATCGGACACTATAATCAGTATACTATCTAAGTTGGTTTGTACTCCATGAGGCTCTCTCCTTGTTGTCCACATACTGGCTCTTAAGCACATACAGTATATAGTACAGAAAGTATAACATTTGCTTTTATATGAAATGTTTACTGTTTACTGTTTATCACTAAAATTGTAAATTAAAGTATGGTAAAAAAATAAAAATAAAGGGATAAATGGTATATACTGGTAATTTAACCATAATAAACTTTAGGTGAAGCTTTTGAAAATGTAATTTAGCCCCGTAGCTATGATATCTCAGCAACTTTTGAATGTTCTTGCTAATCTAAAGGAGACTTGCCTGGCAGTCACAATAGTCATCATAGTATTTCAAACTAAACAGTATTATGTAGAAAACACTTACTGTTAATTATCTTCTAAATGAACAGAATTTCAGGACACTTATAGTTTAATCAATTTGTATACAAAAATGGAAGTGCTGAAAACAATGTTACAGACTCGCAGAAATCAAGGACATTAGAACTATTGGGGTCATTTATCAAAATGGTGTAAAGTAGAACTGGTTTAGTTGCCCATAGCAACCAACCAGATTCCACCTTTTATTTTTGAAAAATGAAATTAATCTGATTGGTTGTTATGGGCAACTAAACCAGTTCTACTTTACAGCAGTTTGATAAATGACCACATATATTATATACAATTCTGCTCTTCATATACAAAGAATGCTAATGATATATTCAAAAAAATAAATAGAACACAGCTAATCGTAGTTCAATTTTTATCTCAGGAATAACTAACCTGTATTACTGAATTGCAGAATTCAAGAGAATTCATAAACTGTATAAGGGAAGGAACCAGAAGCCAATCTTCTTTAACAAGACAATGCCATTCTTCCCCTTTGTCATCTAGCTTTGTCGGTAATGAAGAGTAGAGACCACTCAGTCCAGTCGCTAGTACCTGTAAACAGTGAAAAATGTCACTATAAAGATAGATTTACATATACAAATAGTAACACATAAGATAAATTGGTTATTAACTTCCACCAATCACCTGTCACTATCCTTTTGACTCAGGTTCTGCTGCTCTGCACTTCCTGTCCTTGTTTGATACAACATTAGCTTAGGAAGCTTTTCCTAATGTTTCCAGCTGTTGTGCTAGAATAGAAAGTGCAGAGCATCGGGGTCCAGGGCAGTGCAGGGGATCAATTGAGGTAACCATTTTTTTTTGTTTAAAGGCCAGGCCTTCGGAATGAATAAGCCTGACTCTTCTCAGGTACATTTGATTCTTTTCAAGGCCTGTTCTGCAATGCTGGTTCTCGGCAACCACTTACATTTACAGTAGCTCATGAGTGACACAAAGCTGAAATCAGCATATCTGTCACTACTTTATTCTGTCACTGGTGAGTTCAGCATAATATTGATGACAGGTGTGTTCCAGGATTGACATTTTATGACTATTTTTGTATTGTCTATTTTTTTTTATTTTTTACATTACCTTATTCTTGTTTTGGATTCATGGGTCTACAGTAGAGATGAGCGAATTTCAGGCTATGAAATTCGTTCACGCTTTGTTTACTGGTAAAAGGTGAATTGCGTTATGGATTCCGTTACCACAGACTATAACGCAATTCTATGACGGAATGCATAACGGAATGCCTTTAGAGGCATTCCGTTATTCATTCCGTCATAATAGAAGTCTATGGGCTGCAAAACGGATCCGTCCCGTTTCCGTTATGCAGGAGAGGATTCCCCTGCATAACGGAAATAGGATGGATCCCTTTTGCAGCCCATAGACTTCTATTATGACTAAATGAATAACGGAATGCCTCTAAAGGCATTCCGTTATGCAGTCCGTCATAGAATTGCGTTATAGTCGGTGGTAACGGAATGCATAATGCAATTCACCTTTTACCAGTAAACGAAGCGTGAACACATTTCAAAATAGGAAATTCGCTCATCTCTAGTCTACAGCTATCTTCACTGCACTTCGATTCCTGCATATAAACTTAACGAGGATGTGTGCTGCTGCAGTCAATAGCTGAATTCAACGGTGAAGTGTCCCTAAGTGGTATGTGACCCAACAAGGACATGCCTCCAGGAGCTGAGGCCAGACTTTGGCTACAGTGGTGCATGTCCATGCCAGAAGTCTACATGAGGGGGTCAAAGAGCAGTGAAGACAGCGGTGGATCCACGGAGCCGGAACCGAGAGGCAGGGAGCAGGTAAATTAGTTCTCTTTCATAGGTCTGGCATGGAGGTGGAGACATAAAAAAAAAAAGACAATCCTGGAACACACCTTTAATAGTGTATTACACACAAAGCAAATAAAGGTTATAGAAAACTGCACACATAGAATTTTGCTTTAGTAGAACAATTTTCCTGAAAATCTGGATACCATTATTTTTTGTTCGCTTTTTATTATGGACACAATTGTATCTACATAAGAGCTGAATGCTAAATTTATGACATATATTTATAACAGTTGGCTAACAAGTGCTTAGGTGTTCACATAGAGGAGACTTTTTGGCAAATATGAAAATATGGTCAAACTCTCACTGCTATTTTTTCCATAACAATCAGCCATCCTAGGACAAGAAGACCCATAATGCTTCCCAAAATGTTACCCCCATGCATGAGGGTGACATGCAGCATAGTAAATTAACACCTCCTACACGTGTAATGACAACTAAGCTATTGCAGCAGTTCATAATTTGTTGCGTGTGTCAAAGGTTGAACTAACTTGAACTATTCTCCATCCTACAAAAGCAACATTCTAATATCAAAGCAAAGCTGAGCATATACAATAGATTCAATCACATCTATATTTGCCTATTGATTATCTACCGTAATTTCAAAACCAATGAGATGATTCTTTGCTTATGTAACAGTTGTATATCAACGTTTCTACTATGGTGATGCAGGGTTGCCATAACTAATGTTAGTTCAGCAGCAGGGAGCATAGGTGGGGTTGGTCACTGATGTTGACATACCAACTGAGCATAAAGGTGTTTGATTGGGTTAAAGCTCTATTTATACAGAAAGCCAAATTATAAAACCCTCAACAAACTGGTATTTTAAAGACATTGCTTCAAGAGGCTATTTTAGGCCTCAATATTAAGTGCTGTCCTCAAAGACAGACAAGCTATGGGAGGAATTTGTCACATTTTTGGCTTATGTGCACCAACATTTTCAACATTTTGCATTTTTACACAACTCGCTCCAACTTTGAAAAGTGGTTAGCTATATCAATTAGTTTCACTCCAGATTTATCATGGCAACTTTTTTTAAAAAGCTGATAAAAAGTCACACAGTCACTCCAGCAGAGCAGTGGCCTAAAAAACCAGAGGAGCATTCTAGGCAAAAGTGTTAGTTTTGACAATACGCCAAGTTTAACATACAACGTGTAATGTTTGATAAATTTGGTGCAAAGTGAAGACTCCTGCAAAACTGACTTCAAATATTACCCTCATGGTAAATTCCCCCTATACTCTTTGCAGGCTTGTGTAGCTATGAGCTTTATAGATGAGATATAAGTGACCAAACTGACATATTAGAAAGGGTATCAAATAGTTTTGGCCATGCAATTCATATACACACTGATAAATGATGCCAATAATAGTAAGATGTTATATTATGGGCCGATTTCTATAACGAGGTGCGGATTAGGATATCTAAATATAACTATATCACTTTATCAGGTACTAGAAAACCAGATAATGATAACTAAACCAGTCATACTTTGTCAGTAATAATCCATATACTGCAAATATATTGCCTCAAATGTCAACAATATTACTATGCAAAATCAACCTTTTAGCTAGTGCCCTCTATATTCCAGGAAGATCAGGCTTCATCTTGTGAGACTGATTGCTGCCTAAGTATAAAATGGTATAGAACTTTCCATTATTGTCTGGCAGTAGCACAACATATTCATTTTTCAGGGTTGCAGAGAAGGCATTTCCCTCATAAGCAGCCAGTGATCCACTGCCAAGGACAAAAATTTCCAGTAAGGTATGCAAGAAAATTGCAAGCAATATAATGAAATACAGGGACGGTTAACTTCTATGTAAGTAATTACATAGAGCCGCAATGAAAATGTAGATATCAGTTTGAAGTATAGCATTTAATATTAATCGGAAGCTATAAAGACTCCTTGCTGATTTGCAGTTTGATGCACCTAATGTTATAGGTGTCTTTAATCATAATAAAGGACAGTATTCATATTTTCCTAATTAATAATACTGAATTGTATGTGTTCTTTCATTATTATGGATGGTTGCACAATCCAACATAAGCAAGAAATGCAGTCCATTTGGAAAGTCTTCAGATTGCTTTATGTTGCGGCTTTCTGCAAAAATTTATTTTAAAAATCATGTTACTTCCCCATCATTCTGTACTCAATACCCCATAATGAGAAAGTGAAAACAGAATGTTTAAAATCTTTGCTAAATTTATTGAAGAAGGAAAAACTAAAATCTTGCATTAACATAAGTATTCAGACCCTTTACTCAATATTTAGTGGAAGCAGCTTTGGCTGTGATTACAGCCTCCCGTCTTCTTGGGTATAAAGCCACAAGGTGTTCACGCCTGGATTTGGGGATTTTCTGCTATTCTTCTGTAGATCCTCTCAAGATCTGTCAGGTTCGATGGGGAGTGTCTTCTCCACAGATGTTTGATTGCGTTCAAATCAGGGCTGTGGTTGTGTTGTCTTAGTTGTGTGCTTAGGCCTCTTTCACACGGGCGTCAAGTTTGACGCCCGGATAAGATGCGGGTGCCTTGCGGGAAAATGCGTGATTTTTCCACGCGAGTGCAAAGCATTTTAATGCGTTTTGTATGCGTGTGGGAAAAATTGGCATGTTTGGTACCCAAACCCGAACCCGGACTTCATCACTGAAGTTCGGGTTTGGGTTGAGTATTCTGTAGATTTTATTATTTTCCCTTATAACATGGTTAATAATAGCATTCTCACTACAGAATGCTTAGTAAAATGTGGATTGAGGGGTTAAAAATAAAAAAATTAACTCACCTTATCCACTTGATCGCATAGTTGTCCACTGGTGATGGACCATGTGATGTGACATCATCACAGGTCCTTTAGCCTGGCAGCTAATGATTGAAGAAGAGAGAAGAGATTGGCAACTACGCGATCAAGTGTATAAGGTGAGTTAATTTTTTTTATTTTTAACCCCTTAATCCACATTTTACTAAGCATTCTGTAGTGAGAATGCTATAATGTTCGTGAAAATCACTGCTCATGTACACAGCCCCATAAAAATGAATGGGTCCGGATTCAGTGCGGGTGCAATGTGTTCACCTCACGCATTGCACCCGCACGGAAAACTCGCCCGTGTGAAAGGGTCCTTAGGGTCATGGTCTCGTGGGAAGCTGAACCTTCAGCTCAGTCTAAGGTCCAGCGCACTCTGGATCAGGTTTTCATTAAGAATATCCCTGTACTTTGCTCCATTCAGTTTTCTCTTAACCCTGACAAATCTTCCTGTCTTAGCAACTAAAAACCACCCCACAGGATGATGCTGCCACCAACATACTTCACTGTAGGGATGGTATCGAGCAGCTGATGAGCAGTGACTGGTTTCCCCTGGATTGAAGCCAAAAGGTTGAATCTTGTTTCACCTGACCCAAGAATCTTGTTTCTCAGTCTCTCAGAAAGTGATGTTGACCTTCTGGAAATTTCTCCCATCTGCACACAGGATCTTTGGAGCTCAGCCAGAGTGATCATTGGGTTCTTGGTCACCCCTCTTACCAAGGTTGTTCTACGATTACTTGGTTTGTTGGGGCAGCCAGCTCTATGAAAAGCCCTGGTTGTACCAAACTTCTTCCATTCCATAAGAATTATTGTAGCCACTGTGCTGTTAGGAGCTTGAAGTTCAGCAGAAATTTTTTGCAGCCTTTTCCAGATCTGTGCCCCCACACATTCCTGTCTCTGAGCTCTGCAAGCAGTTCTTTCTTCCTCATGGCTTGATTTTTGCTCTGATATGCATTGTGAATTGTGAGACATTATATAGACATGGCTGTGATTGCTTCTGAAATTGACCTTCCTTTAACCGCCAGCCGACCGCCTAACGCAGGGATGCATCCAGGCGGCGGCGTTCACAACAGATCGCGTCTCAGGAGTTATTCTACAGCCTGCCAGCGATGATCAATCGCTGGCAGGCTGTAGATCTAAAATAAAAGGCATCAAACATGTATATCAGATGCTGTTTTGTTAACATCGTCTGATATACCTGCTACCTGGTCCTCTGGTGGTCCCATTTGCTGGGATCGACCACCAGAGGACCAGGTAGCTATGTAAAGTAGCACCAAGCACCACACTACACCCCCCCTGTCACTTATTAACCCCTTGTTAACCCCTGATCACCCAATCTAGACTCCCTGATCACCCACCTGTCACTGATCACCCCCCTGTAAGACACCATTCACATGTCCATATGTGTTTTGCGGATCCACGGATCCGCAAAACACGGATACCGGCAATGTGCTTTCCGCATTTTGCAGATCCGCACATTGCCAGAACTATATAGAAAATGCCTTTTCTTGTCCGCAATTGCGGACAAGAATAGGACATGTTCTATATTTTTGCGGAACGGAAGTGCAGACCTGGAAGTGCAGATCCGCAATTCCGGATCCGAGCAGGACAAAGTCTGTCCCCATAGAAATGAATGGGTCCGCAATTCCGTTCCGCAAACAGAATTGCGGACGTGTGAATGGGGCCTAAGGGTCCCTTATCACCGCCAGTTAGTTAGCTACTTGTTAGGTAGTTAGCGCCCAGCCCACTGCACCGCAGTCACTGATTTGTGCAGAGATTTTTTTTATCCACATTGATCGATGCGAATGAAAAAATCTGTGCCGTTAGTTTTTTTTTTCCAGCCCAGAGGCTGAACGGAAAAAAAAAATCTCATTACCCGTATGCTCAATATAAGGAGAATCGCAGAAACTCCTAATGCTGGCCATACGTGTAATGATTGCGGAGACCCTCAAATGCCATGGCAGTACAAACACCTCACAAGTGACCCCATTTTAGAAAGAAGACACCCCAAGGTATTCCGTGAGAGGTATGGTGAGTTCATGTAAAATTTTATTTTTTGTCACAAGTTGAATATGAGACTTTGTAAAAAAATATATATATATATCAATTACCGCTAACCTGTGGCAAAATTTTTTTTTTAATGTGAACTCGCCATGCCCCTCATAGAATACCTTGGGGTGTCTTCTTTCCAAAATGGGGTCACTTGTGGGGTATTTATACTGCCCTGGCATTTTAGGGGTCCTAAAGAGTGAGAACCCAAATGCGTAAAAATGCCCTGTGAAATCCTCATGGGAATTAGGGCCCCTTTGCGCATCTTGGCTGCAAAAAAGTGTCACTCATGTGGTATCGCCGTACTCAGGAGAAGTAGGGAAATGAGTTTTGGGGTGTATTTTTATATATACCCATACTTTGTGTGAGAAATATCGCTGTAAACGACAACTTTTTAAATTTTATACAAAGTTGTCAATTTACAGAGATATTTCTCTCACCCAACATGGGTATATGTAAAAATACACCCCAAAACACATTGCCCTACTTCTCCTGAGTACGGCGATACCACATGAGTGACACTTTTTTTGCAGCCTGGGTGCGCAAAGGGGCCCAAATTCCAACTAGTACCTTTAGGTTTTACAGGGATGCTCACAATTTAGCCCCGCCGAAAATGCCAGAACAGTACAAACACCCCACAAATGACCCCATTTTGGAAAGAAGACACCCCAAGGTATTCGCTGAGGGGAATAGTGAGTCCATGAAAAATTGAACTTTTTGTCACAAGTTAGTGGAAAGGAAGACTTTGTGAGAAAAAACAATAAAAAATCAATTTCCGCTAACTTGTGCCATAAAACAAAATCTTCTATGAACTCGCCATGCCCCTCACGGAATACCTTGGGGTGTCTTCTTTCCAAAATGGGGTCACATGTGGGGTATTTATACTGCCCTGGCATTTTAGGGGCCCTAAAGCATGAGAAGAAAAATGCGTAAAAATGCCCTCCTAAAAGGTACTCATTGGAATTTGGGCCCCTTTGCGCACCCAGGCTGCATCAAAGTGTCACACATGTGGTATCGCCGTACTCAGGAGAAGTAGGGCAATGTGTTTTGGGATGTATTTTTACATATACCCATGCTGGGTGAGAGAAATATCTCTGTAAATTGATAACTTTGTATAAAATTTTTTTAAAAAGTTGTCATTTACAGAGATATTTCTCACACACAGTATGGGTATATGTAAAAATACACCCCAAAACACATTGAGTACGGCGATACCACATGTGTGACACTTTTTTGCAGCCAAGCTGCGCAAAGGGGCCCTAATTCCAATGAGTACCTTTAGGATTTCACAGGGCATTTTTACGCATTTTTCTTCTCACGCTTTAGGGCCCCTAAAATTCCAGGGCAGTATAAATACCCCACAATTGACCCCATTTTGGAAAGAAGACACCCCAAGGTATTCCGTGAGGGGCATGTCAAGTTCACAGAATTTTTTTCTTTTTGACACAAGTTAGCGGAAATTGATTTTTTTTTTATTTTTGTTTTTTACAAAGTCTAATATTCCACTAACTTGTGACAAAAAATAAAATTTTACATGAACTCCACCATACCCCTCACGGAATACCTTGGGGTGTCTTCTTTCTAAAATGGGGTCACATGTCCTGGCATTCTAGCACCTGAAGAAACATGACAGGTGCTCAGAAAGTCAGAGCTGGTTCAAAATGCGGAAATTCACTTTTTTGCACCATAGTTTGTAAACGCTATAACTTTTACCCAAACCAATAAATATACACTTATTGGATTTTTTTTATCAAAGAAATGTAGAACAATAAATTTAGAGAAAAATTTATATAGAAATGTAGCTTTTAAAAAAAAATTACAACAGAAAGTGAAAATTGTCATTTTTTTTCAAAAATGTCGGTCATTTTTGATTAATAGCAAAAAAAGTAAAAATGTCAGCAGCAATGAAATACCACCAAATGAAAGCTCTATTAGTGAGAAGAAAAGGAGGTAAAATTCATTTGGGTTGTTAAGTTGTATGACGGAGCAATAAACGGTGAAAGTAGCGTAGTGCAGAAATGTAAAAAGTGGCCTGGTCATTAAGGGTGTTTAAGCTAGGGGGGCTGAAGTGGTTAAAGAGGTACATGGCTGCATAAGCAAAAATATATGCATAACTGTCATATTCCAATATATTATGGTATACTTGGCAAAATTTTCTCACGTGATTGTAACCCAAAGGAGGTGTGTTATATATGATTTTACACAGGTCTATAAGCATGCTTATCATGAAATCTTCTAGTTCTTTCCCCCCAACTGGTATCTTCTAAAACCACATTAAAGGGAATCGGTCACTTACCTCCTCCGTATTTAACGAATGCCGATGCACTCTAGCACTGTGTTCCATCAGTAAAACTATACCTTTGTCATGATTATCCATCTCTAAGAATGCCAGAAAACGAACTTTTTGGGTATGCTAATGATCCTCAAAGTGCCCAGTGGGTGTGATTAATGGTTCCAGAAGCTCAAGCCCACCTCCTGTAAGACCCCAAGCCTGCCTCTTCACTTGTTACCATTCCCTCCTTTTGTACATTTTAGCTCGCTCTCTCCTCTGCGATGTCATGATCTTCGTACAACTCCACCCACTTGGTAGCCACACCCTCAATGGTATGGCATACACTGTATGTACATGAGATTTCACAAAGGGACATGCTGACCAGCCTGCCGGATACTTAGCACTAGTGTCAAATTAGATTAACATAGACAAATCCCGATACAATCAAGCTCCTGTAAGTAAGGCCAGTTTTCACATAGGTGTGTTCAGTCTAGGAATAGTGTTCGACAGGAGTATTTGAATCACGAATATTTATCGCGAGAATCGACACTTCGAGAATTCCCGAATATTTAGAATATAGTGCTATATATTCGTAATTTTGAATATTCTACTTTTTTTTATCAGTAACCTCCCTCTTGCTTGTGGGGCCAATTAAAAGGCTGCAATGTCTTTGTCTGAGCTTAGCAACATCCCTAGCAACCAATAGGAAAGTTTCCTACCACTTACTATATAATGAACCTCTCCAGCAGCCATTTTCTTTAGTGTAAAGGAGTTCTGAGAGAGTCAGCAGTGTGATTGCTGTGCTCTGTGCTTTGCTGTATATATATTAGACAGTTAACTTAGATATATAATTCAGATAGGGGGAGATAGTTAGTGCAGGTTACATTGAATTTATAGGTTCTGCTGTCCATACATACATAGTGTTGTGATGTCACACAGTTGCAAGTATTGAGCAAAAATATGCACATCATTAAATGCTTGTTTTCGCAATCGTGAATATATATTGGAGCACTCTACCTGCATATATAAAGCTATTGTAATGTTCTGCCGTGCCAACCAGCTCATCTGGCCTACACTCATTGCATCATAGTGATTTATGATGTCAATTTCTGCCCAACTGCGGGTACCTGCATCACGTTAGGACAGTACAGTATACCAGCAGAACATATCATAAATGGTTTGTGTTTTCCAGACCAAACATGTTCATGTGAAACTGGCCTAATAGTTACAGCACCTCCAAATGATTTATCATTTCCAGGTAACTAAATACTAGCAATACTTATTCCATCTATGACAAATATGGCAAAATGTGTTGCCTTTCTTTGCCAAATGACTCCATCAGAAAAAAATGGCTGGTATAAAGCAATATCTTACATTACGTAAAAAATATTACTCACTTCTTCTACCACAATTTTCTATTCTGATATGATCTTTTGTGGTCAGGACTGAATGTGAATATAACTATGCAGTGATGTTTGCTGCAGGGATAAAGCATGAAGCTTGGAACATCTGTTACTAAACAATATGTATGGATAGTGTGGACACTTGACAGCTACTATTCAAGAGATAAGCTAAGAGAGATACATATGCATGTTTAACAGTATGAAGTGTCGCACCAGAACAGTAGGAGTACAGAACAGAGGTGCTCACAGTCAATAGACCCACCTGCTCCACATGAACTAAAAGATTAAAACAAAGACTCGGCACTCACTTATATCTGGAGTTTTGTAGTGTTAATACAATTTATTAGCGGTAACCCAAAATTAATACAGTGATATAAAACCGCACAACTGTTCGAAAAAAAGAGCAACCTTCACCGTTCCCAAAAAGGCAGCAACGTAGATAACTAAAATTTCAACAACCATAGACGGCCTGGATGTCTCAATGAACCATTGGATAACAATAGTATAGCAGCATTTCAATGGTGCAAATAACAATAATATAGTAGCATATGATATTCACTTATCGCAGCACTTTGTTGTGCAAACACCAATCATAAAGCAGCATATAATGTTCACTTATAGCAGCACTTGATAGAGCAATACAATGTTCGCCTTGATTATGAAAGCCAGTCTCTTGGATCACTTCCAATATTTAAATAGTTAATTAAACAGGGACTTCAACTATCCTTTTTGATCTCTTAAGTCTCAAGTCATTGTCCCAAACGCAGACTGCAATATGTCAATCACACCAGTGGGGGTACTACTGATCATTCAAACGTCCCCGAATAAAAACTGCGATATTATCAGCAATATTGAGTGATATCATCAGCGATATAGAGCGGCGTCCCGCTCTTCTGTGACCAGCGGCGTCCCACTGTACTTCTCTGTATAATAGCCGGCAGTGCACAATACTCTTCCTCCTTATGGAAGAAGGCTACAGTCTTACCAGTACAGACAGGTAAAGTGATACCTCTGCTCGTCCCCGAAGTTGATGCCGTCTGAACAAACCACGCTGGCGTCTCCACGTGTTGTTGGTTCCTCAGGAGAGCCATTCTTCGAGCGGCAGACAAATTTTTCTTTATGGGGTCACTGTGGTCCACATCCAAATCGTACATGGATTAGGCATCCCTGGATTAGTAGTAGCCGCTATTTGCCTAGTGTTCTTGGAGAATACCAAACCTCACTGAGGAAGGGGTCATACACTACCCCGAAACGCGTTTGGTATCCCCCAAGAACACTAGGCAAATATCAATCCAGGGATTAGTAGTATTCCTTGATTAGTAGCCAATATTTGCCTAGAAGGCTAAGAATTTAATTTCTGTAAGTGACCAGATCAAGGTGAAACCAGCATTGAGCACAGAATGGAAAGCTACAATAAAGCTGTGGCCTGCTCAAGGTTCGGTTTAGACAAACAGGTTTTCTGATGCAGTTTTTAGAGCCAAAACCAGGAGTCATTTTTTTAAATCAAAACCTGAATGTGGAAACCAAAACTAAAGGTTGTGGAAAACTCTGTCACAGAAGTATTTTTTTTCTAGATACTAGTATCTACCTTGAGTTTCAGGCTGCCATTTCCAACCCTTCATATATTTTCAGACCCCGATATGCAGTCTGCAACCAACTAGTTTACGCCTTTTTAGTTCTGTGGCTAATCTACCATGCTTCATATGTGGAAATCATGGCAGGAAATGCCATGCTTTCCGGAATACATTTTGAAATCTGCATTAAAATACTTTCGTGTGGATATATCCTAAGTTTGCAAGGAAATGGGGCAGATGAAAAACAGTACAGAAAGAACTCTTGACTAGTGTTGAGCGAACTGTAGTTTGGGTCAATACCGAACTTTACGATTTTTGGTACCCGAACCCAAACTTTGCCAGAAAAGTTCGGGTCCCAGTTGGGCGTTCGAACATTTAATAAAGCTTGTTGAATAGCTTCAGGTCAGCCAATCAACAAGCTTTTAAGCTGTGGGCACTTAGAAGCTGTCACAGCCATGCCTACTAATGGCATGGCTGTGAGTGGCCGGTGCATCATGTGACCCAGTCTCTATATAAGCTGGATCACGTGTAACATCGCCCATCAGCTGAAGTGAGAGCGAGTGTTAGGAATCTCATCTGGCTGTTAATTCTGTGGGTTACCTATAGCGATTTGTTGTGGGTGCAATACACCATCTTTGCACCCCTGACACAGAAAGATAATAATAAATCTGTCTGTTAATTCTGTGGGTGACCTACAGCGATTTCTTTGTGGGTGCAATGCAACATCTTTGTACCCCTAACACACAAATATAATAGTTAATCCGTCTGTAAGTTTGGTGGGTGACATATACCCATTTTTTGTGTGAAGTACACCTGCGCTGCATACATGGCTGAAAAATTAATATAGTTAATCTATCTGTTAGTTCAGTGGGTTACCTAAAAGAATGAGGAGAACATCAAATAAGGGATGTGGCCCTAGTGATGGTGCTGCTGGTGTTGGTGGAGCTCCTG
This sequence comes from Bufotes viridis, assembly GCA_033119425.1. Lineage (NCBI taxonomy): Eukaryota > Metazoa > Chordata > Amphibia > Anura > Bufonidae > Bufotes > Bufotes viridis. The sequence continues at coordinate 478,189,734 of CM065589.1, read as the reverse complement.
CTGCAGGGAGAGGACGTGGTCGATCTGTGTCAGCTACATGCCCAAACGAAACACCTTCCTCAGGTGCACGTAGGCGACAGAACGTTCAGCGTTATTTTGTAGGCCCGAATGGTGAGGCCAGAACACGTAGAGGCAGTAGCAAATTAGGTGGCTGACAGTGCCTCCAGTTCCATCACATCGTCTCCCACTCGGTCCCCTGCTGACAGCACAGAGTTGGAACCTGGAGCCCATGGGCATCTGTCTTTCACCTCACCCCCTTGCAAATCAGCCAAGCAGTCTGAGCCCCAAGTCATGCTGCAGTCTCTTATGCTTTTTGATGACTCTATTGGCAGGGTTTCCATGAGCCGTTTACATAGCCCTGCCCCAGAAGTGGAATAGATTGAGTGCACCGATGCCCGAGCACATATGTTTCAGGATGTGGACATGGGAGGACCACCGTGGCACATCTCTGATCATGATGAACAACAGGTGCCAACTGCTGCGTCTTTCTGCAGTGTGCAGACCGACAAGGAAGAGTGGGTGGAATATCATGTGGAGGATGATGAGGTCCCCACATGGAATCAAAGTCATCCGAGTGACGTGTGCAGTTCGGAGGAAGAGGTGGTGGTCACACAGCGCCAGCCACACAGCAAAAGAGGGAGCAGTGTGCAAAAGCAGAGTGGCCATCCCCTAGCCAGTACGCTTGCTACTGCCCACCGCACCCAGGGACTGAGCACACCAAAACCAGCTCCAAGGGGTTCCCTGGCGTGGCAGTTCTTCACACAATGTGCTGACGACAAGACGCGAGTAGTTTGCACACTGTGCAATCAGAGCCTGAAGCGAGGAATAAATGTTCTAAACCTGAGCACCACCTGCATGACGAGGCATCTAAATGCAAAGCACGAACTGCAGTGGAGTACACACCTCAAATACCATGAAAGATTTCAAGCTCCTCTCGCTCCCTCTTCTGCTGCAGTCTCGGCCTCTTCCTCCCCCTCTGAAGTGACAGTGGCACCTGCCACACCGTAAACAGAGGATGTGGCAGCAACAACTCCACCACCGTCACCCAGCAGTGTCCACACTGTCCCATGGAAGCGTTCAGCTATCCATCTCCCAAACACTGGAGAGAAAGAGGAAGTAACCCCCTGAAAGTTCCTGAAAAATTACCCCGATATGTCAGAGCTGCTGCACAAAGTGCGGGCTGTCTCTGCGCCTTTCAGCGTTCTCACCCTGCTTCTGCTCGCCTGTCTGCGCTGCAGCGTAACTTTGGCCTTCCCGCTCACTGCCTCATATGCGACGTGAGGACAAGGTGGAACTCCACCTTGCAGATACTGGAGAGACTGAGTGAGCAGCAGCAGGTGATAGTGGAGTGTCAGCTGCAGCACGCACAGTTGAGTCGCTCTGTGGAACAGCACCACTTCACCACCGAGTGGGCCTCTATGCGGGACATATTTGCCGTGTTGCGCTGTTTCGAGTACTCCACCAACATGGCCAGTGCCGATGATGGCCGTCGTCAGCATTACTATCTCACTTCTATGTCTCCTTGAAAAAACGCTTCGGTCAATGGTGGAAGAGGATGTGGCACAGGAAGAGGGATCATTTCCAAGGTTATCAGGCCAGCCATTCACAAGTGGCTCGGAGGGTGGGTTCCTGCACCAACAGAGGCCAGGTACACAATTGTCCAGCCATGGCACAGTTTTGGAGGCTGAGGAGGAGGAGGATGACGATGATGAGGAGGAGGAACCGATTTCAAAGCAGGGTGACACCCAAAGCAGTTCATGGGCATCACTGGAGAGTGGCTGGGGGGATACAGAGGACACAGACGAAACACCTTCCACAGAGGACAGCTTGTCTGGGCAGCCTGGCACACATGAGTGACTACATATGCTGCAGTGTCTGTGCAACAACCTCCGAGTTGCCCACATTCTAACCAGTGCTGATTACTGGGTGGCCACCCTGCTGGATCCCAGGCTACAAGGACAATGTGCAGTCCTTAATTCCGTCACTGGAGCGTGATGGGAAGATGCGCGAGTACAAGCGCACGCTGGTAGACAGGTGTTTGCCTACTTTTGACTTCAGGACCTGATTTAAAACGAGACTGACCTACCATGTGTCATTTATATTACTGATGTCTTCTTATGTGGCAGAGAAACTTTTGTGCTCCCATATGCACCACATCTGGATGCTATTGCTACTTCTGCACTACCTACAATGGTGCTTTAAAGTTTGTGAACCCTTAAAAATTTTCCATATTTCTGCATAAATTTAACCTAAAGCTACATTATATTTTCAAACAAGCCCTAAAAGTAGATAAAGATAACCAAATAACAGAAATTAGTCGAAATATTAGACTTGGTCATTTATTTTCTGAGGAAAATAATCCAATATCACACATCTGAGTGGCAAAAGTTTGTGAGCCATTAGGATTAGCAGGTAAAAGGTGAAATTATAGTCAAGTGTTTTCACTCACGTGGATGGCAATCAGGTATGAGTGTGTTACCTGTTTTATTTAAAGAACAAGGATCTATCAAAGTCTGATCTTCACAAGACACGCGTGTGAAAGTTTTCTCATGGAACAAATAAAGGGGATTTCTGAGGACCTCAGAAGGGGAGTTGTTAATGCTCATCAGGGTGAAACATTTTAGAAAACCATCTCTAAAGAGACAGATTGTAAACAGATGGAGGAAATTCAAGACCATTAATACCCTCCCCAGTAGTGTTCGACCTACAAGATCACACCAAGAGCAAGGTGTGTAATAGTCTGTGTGAGAAATAAACAACCTCTCTCATAACTTTTATCTGTGTATGTTTTATATCTGTCGTGTGACTCTTTATGTTTTCATGCCATCCTGTATGTTGCTGTTCAGTCTGGACCAGTAAGAGCTAAAACACATTCACCTTTGACAGGATTCAAATTAGCATCCTTTTGCTAACAAAGGTAGTGGCAACAAGGTTTCCTAGATGGGATACTAGAGCCTCATGGTAATGCCTGACATGTCAGACATATTGGCACCGGCGCACAGCAGACATACTGTACAGAAGTTTTCAAACAGAGTACCAGACTAGGGTTGAGCGAACTTGTATTTTAAGTTCGGCATCCAAAGTTCGGGTTGGGGTTATCAAAGAATCCCGTTATGGATTCCGCTATTACGGACCATAATGGAATTTTGAATCCATAAGGGGATTCTTCGATGAACCCAAACCTTGGACAACACTAAGGACCTGGGGTGACGTCACCGTCATGTGATCAGTGCAGTGGGCATGGCTCAGTACTGGATTGGATAAGAGGTGGTAAGGGGCCTGGTATAATGATCATGTGATATGAGGGGTGGAGCTCCTGTGCTCTGTGTGGAGGAGAAGAAGGAAGTAGAGCAGTGAAAGACGGTGGAGCAAATTTGTTTTTTTAAGTTCAGCGTTCGGGTTAATTGAAGAATCCCCTTATGGATTCCAAATTTCATTATGGTCCATGGTAGCAGACTCAATAACGGGATTCTTCGATAACCCAAACCCGAACTTTAGACGCCAAACTTAAAATACAAGTTCGCTCAACCCTATACCAGACGATGAAGAAAATATCTCATAAGTGATAACTCATCCCTGGTACAACTCACATATTAATTATTGTAATAATTGCATTCTGTGTAATGTGGGCATCATAGGGAGTTCAAAAATCCCACCCCTGATAGCCAGCATTGACAAATAATGAGTATCTCACCATCTGGGACCACTACACCAGTCATATGTGGTATCAGAACAATCAGACTGATAAAATATACATTATTAAAACATGTTGGGGCCTGAATATTCATTAGTGTGGATGGGAAGCCATGTTTTATTAATATTTCATGTCTGCCTACTGAGTAAGAGAGGGGTAGCCTGTACAGGTAATGAGGGCCTTGTGGATGTGGATGGATGAGACCAAATCGGAACTTTTTGGTTTAACTGAGAAATGTTATATTTGGAAAAAAGGAAAACACTGCATTCCAGCATAAAAACCTTATCTCATCTGTGAAACACGGAGGTGGTAGTATCATGGATTGGCCTACTTTTGCTGCATTTGGGCCAGGACAGCTTGTCATCAGTGAAAAACAATGCATTCTGAATTAAACCAGCAAATTGTAAAGAAAAATATCAGGACATCTGTCCATGAGCTGAATCTCAAGAGAACGTGGTTCATGCAGCAAGACAACAACCCTAAGTACACAAGTTGTTCTACCAAAGATTTGTTCTACCAACGAACGGTTAAAGAAGAATAAAGTTAAGGTTTTAGAATTGCCAATGTCCTTAATCCAATAGAAATGTTTTGGAAGGGCCTGAAGCGAGCAGTTCATGGGAGGAAACCCACCAACAGCTGAAACACCTTTTTATGGAGGAATGGGATAAAATTTCTCCAAGCATATGTGCAGGACTAATCAACAATTGCTGTAAACGTTAAGTTGCAGTGATTGCTGCACAAGGGGGTCACACCAGATACTTAAAGCAAATGTTCACATATTTTTGCCACTCACAGACATGACATATTGGGTAATTTTTCTCAATAAATAAATGATTATATTTTTGTCTCATTTATTTAATTTGGTTGTCTTTATCTCCTTTTAGGACTTGTGTGAAAACTCAGAAACTTTTAAGAACTACCGTATAGCTACAACCCTAGATGTATACACAAAATGGTAAGATAGTTTTAGTCATCTGCAAAAATGCTTCCCCCCCCATTTTCGTTACTCTGTTGTGGAATATAAAATAATTCTGAAAATGGTGTGACTTAGCTACAAAAAGACAAAGGCCAAAAAGACACACAAATTCCTAGAAGACTCAATATAATGATACAATGTTATGTAAATTAATGTGACATTATGTACAATAATGCTTTTATGTAAATTTCATGATTTCATGTCAAATGAATGATGCTGTCAGACTCTAACCATACTTCTCTGTGTGTGGAATCTTTGTGAAAACTACAGAGGACTCCTGCGGAGACTGTGGTTCATGTCACTTCTCCCTTTCTTGTTGTCACGTCTTGTTTGAAATATTCCAGTGCCCCACTACATATCTCCTTTCTGTCCTTTATGGAAATCATCAAGAAAGCTAAATTGCTTTTTAAGCTCACAGCTTCTAGTCTTTGCTACAATCCATAAATATGTGCCATTTATATCTTCTTTTATAAAATACAATAGACTAATCTTACTACAAGTTTTTTCTTGTCAGGGAGCCAGTACCATACGCTGCCATCACAGCCTTGAAATAATGAATACTGTATATCCATTTTATGCTTCTCACTTTGAACTGTCTCACATATGTAGAAATGCACAGTGTGCTCAGTGATTGGGTTCGCAAGCAGGATATCTTCACCACAGAGAACAGGCATCATGACTGAGATTAATAGATATAAATAAGTAATAGATGCCAGGCTGCAATAATTGCAGATAGCTGTGTCAAGGATGGAGCTGTGCAAGAAAAAACAAAAATTGACCTCTGACGTTTACTAGCATGGCAGCACTATGATCCATTAATGTGGGGGTCCCATTAGTCACTCTACTACAGAATAGTAATGCCTAGCATACCATTGTGAAATTGTGGAGAAATTCTTTAAAGGGCTAAACCCTTCTCCAGTTAATTTCTGCGGGTCCAGTTGCTCTAATGCAAACAAGCATATACGGAGTCTATTATTTTTGCTGTAAATGAAATACATTACATGTCCCCTATTCAAATGAACCTCTTCAAGGGACACTTCTATCTGAAATACAATACAAAATATTGCCCTTATATCGCAGTAATCTTAGAGAACTAAAAGTTGTTAATGGGAGAGCAACATAATCTCAGTTAATGACTCTGTTGCAAGGTATGATAAAAGGGAATATTGGCAAGGTAATCCTCATTAAAATAGTAAGAATAGGACTGAAATGACTAACAGAATGACAGCTCTATTGTTCTCTGATAGCCCTAGATATACTGCAAACAGAAGCCCTGTCTGGCCACACTATCATGAGATAGCACAGTGGAGGACTGGTACTCTAATTGAGGTACCACCCCTCACTCCTCCCTGGTCTGAATACTGGTCTGAGTATTAAGTATGACTAAAAGTGCAGACAGAGAGGAAGCTAAAGAGCTAGGACAGGAAATAATGTACATAGAATGACTTAAATGATATCCAGAAAACTATTTACCCATTAATATTTTTTTAATAAATGACAGAATAGTCACATATAAATTGCTAATACGATATGTGATAAAATATTTTCATGGAAGAGCATTGCAATGTATCTGACTCGTCCATTCTGAGATATTAATAAGCTCTAATAGAGCACCCGAGCCAATGCTGAGGGGACCACACCTTTGATTTCACTATATTTTTTATGGACTAAATTTAAAAAAATGCAATTACTAATGATATTTGTTGAGATATTGCATTTATGGTGTGATATTGAGTTATTTCTATTGCTATATTTACATTTTACTAAACCAGGTCACCAAAGCAGTGATATACACACTGAGACAGTAATTATCATACAATCACAATTTATCAGGTGCAGCATGAGCTGAGCACCGTGCAAGTCAAAAGTCCTCTCAATAATATGTAAACATTCAGACTTGCTTATTCACGAGCTGCTGATTCTCCCCACATACTTGCCAATCATTGACAGCTTACTCCCTATACATAGTCATCACAGTCATGTATATGAGGACTTATACTGCACCCGGTAAACTGATTTTATTAAAATGACTGCATATTGACAAATATATGACACATCTCTAAAATCCCGGTGTCCTTCATGACTTTATGCTTCCTTCAGATAGGACAGCATAAACCTGGTGACAGATACCCTTTAAAACTAGTTCTACTACACAATTCTTGGTTCATTTTATTATCTCTAGATATTGAATCATTAGAATCATTATTATAACACTATATTTGTATTATCTTAGAAACATAACATAGTAAGTAAAAATGTAAATTTTTTATGTCCAATTTCTGAACCTGTTTTATACTTTTACATTATACTAGGCAGGATAAGACTAACTGGAATAATAAAGGAATGGAGTAACATAGAGTTATATGAATAGATGCTCTAGAATCATTATTGTATGGATAATGCAAGTAGTTATTAAAATAGACTTGTCAGTAAAGATAACAGGTCCTCTTTAAAGGGGTTATCCAGGAAAATATATTTATGACAATACAGTAGGTCATCAGTATCAGATCTGCGGTTGTGCGACACCTGGGAGCCCCGCCGGTCAGCTGTTTGAAGAGGCCTTGAGCGCCGGAACCTCTTCCTATACCATTGACATCACTGTGCATCGTTGACATGGCCTAGTTGCAGCTCAGCCCCATTCAAGTCAATGTCAAAATACCAAGCACCGCCACTATACGATGTACAAAACTGTCATTGCAAAGCTGCCAGGAGCCTGCATTGCAACCCACAGCTTTGATGAGTGCAGCAGCTCCCTGAAACAGCTGATTGGCGGGAATGATGGCACTTGAACCCCTGCTGATGTGATATCCTATCCTTAGGATCTCATCATTATCTTTTCCAAGATAACCCCTTTAACTCCTTCCCGAATGCCACTGTACATGTATGGTATAAAGTTAGGTCTTCAAAGATGGTGCCTGCTTGGGAATACAGCGGGTGCCATAGTCAACGGGTTTCTGCTATGTCTGTGATTGTTAAAAGTGCTGATCACAGACATTTAATCCCTTAGATGCAGTGGTCAATTGTGTCCACGGCATTTCAGGCAGCTTTCTCCAGGATCACTGTGCTCATGAGACCCAAGCTACTTTCCCACACTGTCTCTCTGAAGAAACACAGCCTTCAATTACCCACTTTTTCCCATAATAAAAATAAATTAATAAAAACATCATGGGCATCAGCACATTCCTAAATGCCCATAGTATTAAAATATGAATGTATAAACCAGTTTTATACATTTATCTTGGTGAACACTGTAATGGAAAAAACATTTAAAAAAATTAATAAAATTGAATAAAAAAATACCGTATTTTACGGCGTATAAGACGACCCCCAACTTTTCCAGTTAAAATATAGGATTTGGGCTATACTCGTTATATAAGACTACCCCAGCCTCTCATCAGCCCTCCAGCCTCTCATCAGCCCCCAGCATCTCATCAGCTCCCCAGCATCTCATCAGCTCCCCAGCCTCTCATCAGCTCCCCAGCCTCTCATCAGCCCCCCAGCCTCTCATCTGCCCCCTAGTCCCTCATCAGCCCCAGACTCTCATCAGCTCCCCAGCCTCTCATCCGCTCCCCAGCCTCTCATCAGCCCCCCAGCCTCTCATCAGCCCCCCAGCCTCTCATCTGCCCCCTAGTCTCTCATCAGCTCCCCAGCCTCTCATCCGCTCCCCAGCCTCTCATCCGCTCCCCAGCCTCCGATAGTATGGGCTGTGGAGTAAACTTCATGTTTTTACACACAGTGCAATTCATACAGATATTGCTGTATCTTCCTTTCAACAGAGAAGAATTTCTATAAAGATATCCCAGACAGAAAGAAATTCTGTATTTGTATCAATAGATCCTGCATTATATAATCATTAGGGCATGTAGATTTGATTAAGTGGATTTTCTCCGTCGGACCCCCCTCTTCTATTAGTGAGAGCAGATTGCTGCTGGAAAAGGCATTTTTCATTCTGAAGGGCTTGGCATGACAATTATTATATGGTTGCCACTCACTTAAATGGGCACTGTGCAATATAACAATCTCTTAAGAGTCAGGCAATCAACTATGAGCTGGATCCCACTGTGAAACACAATTCTTCATTTCAGCACCAGTGAAACGATCTGAGCTGTTGAAGGATTGAGTATAAAGGTCCATTGAAACAACCATATATTCGGCATCCAATGCTTTCAATCCTATTCTTTCAATGGGGCGGCTAAAGATGCTAACACATGATGTCGGTTCCGCAGCCCCACAAAAAAGATAGAACATATACTATTCTTGTTCATTTTGCGAACAATTATAGGCACTTCTAACACAGGGCAAAATGTGTGGGACCGCAAAATGCAGGATGCACACAGGCGGTATCCATGTTTACTTTGTCACAAAGTGCAATTCTTTGTGAATAGCGGCCACAGTGACGGGGAACGGCGATGGTTTCGGCCCCCCGTAATGGAACCCCTCAGATGCAGCTTTCATTGCTGATCACAGCATCTGAAATGACCATTGAGAGCTGTCAGGGGTTAATCTGTTTAAAAAAAAGGTAAAATACTCTCCTTATCCATTTTCTCACAAAGAGTCCACCGCAGCCATCTTGATAAAAGATCCTGCGCAAAATCTTGCGCCATGCATGATGACTTAATCACGATGGCCGGCGTGGTGACGTCTTACGTCACCTCGCATGAGATTTCACTTGGGATCTTCAATCAAGATTCACATGAAAATGGATGAGGTGAGTATTAATTTTTTACTGCCATTTTAGGGAAAATTGATTCATTACCACGAAGCACAAGGACATTTGGCTTCATGGCAAATCAAATTTTCCCTGAAATTCGTATTGAAGCCCACTATGTGAACTACTAGTTAAAACAGTTTATTAGCAGGTAACAGGCATAGGGTACTTTCACACTAGTGTTTTGGATTCCGTTTGTGAGATCCGTTTCAGGGCTGAGGACTGGCAGGACCCGTGGACTGGCAGGACCGGCGGAATGTTTAATAAGCCCAAGACTAATAACTCAATTTAACAATTAAGTATCTCCTTAAAAGGAGGAAGTGAACCCCCAGCCCACTGTGTTTTTTTCTGTCCTCCTGGACAGGTGGACTAGGCGGTTTGTTCCCCCCTTTCTTATGGAAAGTGCGGGGAGCCTTCTTTTCGTTTGGGTAACGGCGTTGCCTTTTTTCCTAGGTACCTTGTCAGTTTGGCCGGCAGCTTATTTGCTGCCGGCCCTGCGCAGTTGCGCCTGGCTGGGGTATTTTGGCGGCGTCCTTGGTCCAGGATTCCCGGTCCCTGTGCGCCGCCATCTTCCGGAGGTGACGCGGGGACTCTCCTTTTGCATCACCTCCGGGTAATCCGGCCGTGATTTTTTCACGGGCACGATTTTTTTCATAGATGCGATTTTTTTATGCATCTTCCTGTGGAGGATTTACTGGGGGAAGGGTGGATTGGCTATCCCTCCCCTTCCCCAGGCTGTGTGCTCCAGTTCAGTCTGTGGCTACATATGCTTTTTCAGCTAGATCCCAGAGTCCTAAAATTGGTGTTGTTTCACTTGTGGTGTTTTTTTTTTTTTTTCCTCAGCTGCCTCCGGTCTGTTTTTCTACCTTTCCTGCGTAGATAGGTGGTTTACAAATGTTTTATTTGTCCCTTTTTTACCCACAGTGATGTCTTCTCCGCGGGTCATATTGACTACGGATGCATCCTAAGTAGGCTGGGACGCTCACCTAGACGACTCTCTAGTTCACGGGACCTGGTTTCCTCAGGAGTGGCTTCTTTCATCCAATCTCCGTGAGATTCAAGCTATCCGGCTAGCCCTCCTTCACTTAGCCCCTCAGATCCGGGGCAAAGCGGTGAAAGTCCAGTCAGACAATGTGACTGCGGTACTTTACATAAACCAGCAGGGAGGCGCGAGATCACTTCCCCTCGTGTCAGAGATCGGGGTGATTCTGGATTAGGCAGAGTTGTACCTTCCCACTTATCTGCGATCCACATCCAAGGCTCCCTCAATATGATAGCGGCTGAGCCGCGGTCTTCCGTCGGTGGAGTGGTCTTTACATCCGGAGAATCAAGAAGATAGTCCTCAAGTGGGTATGCCAGAGGTGGATCTCATGGCAACAAGGTTCAATGCCAAGGTGGAGAGGTTCTGCTCCCTCTACAGGGAGGACAACCCCCTGGCGTTAGACGCTCTGTCAATATCCTGGAGGTTCAGGCTGGCTTACATCTTCCCTCCCTTTTCCATGATACCGAAGGTATTGATGAAAATCCGTCAGGATCAGGCCTCGGTGATAGCCATCATACTGTTTTGGCTGAAGAGATCCTGGTATACCTAGCTCACCCAGTTGAGTCGAGGACAATATTGGAGGCTCCCCCCACAGCAGACCCTGGTGTCGTGGGACACTCACCTCTGCTCAGATCTGCACAGATTCAACCTGACAGCCTGGAGGTTGATCAGTCCCTTCCCAGAATAGAAGGGCTTTCAGAGTCAGTCCTGAGAACGCTGTCTCATTCTAGAGCGGACTCTACCAAGAGAGCCTACTCTTGTATTATGAGGATATTCTCATCCTGTTGTACCTCAACTGAGGTGGCGTCTGCAGATCCACCCCTCTCCGCTATCCTTCAGTTCCTGCAAGACGGCCTTGATAGAGGCCTTGCCCTTCTACTCTGAAGGTTCAAGTTTCAGCCATCTCAGCTTGCCTTAACAGGCTTTTTTCTCAGGATCCGCTGATCAAACGGTTCCTTAAAGGAGCTGAAAGATTAAAGCCTACAGTACTGAGACCCCTTTTATTCAATGGGTTTTTCAGTAGTTCTCAGGGGGTTAGCATCTCCCCCCTTTGAACTGTTAGAGGAGGTGGACATCAAGTTCGTCACTTGGAAGTTTGTGATTCTCCTTGCAGTGACTTTGGCCAAGAGGGTCTCTGAGCTTCAAGCTCTCTCAGCACATGAGCCCTATACCATTTTGTTACATGACCTGGACCTTCTTAGATTCCTCCAGTATTGTAGGCCTAAAGTTCCTTCCTTCCAGAACATCAACCAGGTGATATTCCTCCCGGTTCTGTCGACATCTACCACCTCCTCATAGGAACCTGCTAGACATCCTCTGGACGTCTCGAGATGTCTCCGTATCTATGTGGATAGATCAAGGAGTTCAGGAAAGATGAGAATCTGCTAATCCTGTTGCCGGTAAGTTTAAAGGCTATAAGGCCTTCCATCAGTCGGTGGATTGAGGAGGCTATTAAGGAATCCTTTGTTTCCACAATCTCTGGACCCTCCGGGATTCGTGAAGGCCCACTCTACTAGAGTTGTGGCTACTTCTTTTGCCGAGAGGAGTCTTCTGCCTCTCAACATGATTTGCAAAGCTGCCTCCTGGAGCTCTGAATCGACATTCCTCTCCCATTATAGACTAGATGCCAGTCTAGCTGAGTTTTCAGCCTTTGGGCAGACTTTTCTTAGCTCTGCCAGGCAGGAAGGCCCTCCCTAGGGGTTTCTTCTTGCTATCTCCCCATCTGTGCTGCTGGTAGGACGTAAGGGAATCGTTAATTTCTAACGATAATTTGTTTTCCCTTAGTCCTAACAGCAGCACACAAATTTCCCACCCTAGTAAGTCTAGTTTTTTTCTTACTATACACACAGTGGGCTGGGGGTTGACTTCCTCCTTTTAAGGAGATACTTAATTGTTAAATTGAGTTATTAGTCTTGGGCTCATTAAACATTCCGCCGGTCCTGCCAGTCCACGGGGGGTGGTTAACCCCATCTGTGCTGCTGTTAGGACTAAGGGAAAACAAATTATCGTTAGAAATTAACGATAAGCTTTGACAATCACCTATTGTGAATGGTGGATCCTGTCTTATTTATACACAGAGGTGATATGTCTTTATCATTACAGACAGGTTCAGAGTAAAATATAACTGCAGTAAAGTGATCTGTACAGACCAAGAAGTGGCGCCAATGATTAGGCTTAGTGGCCATTGCGAAAACTGCAATTTTTCGTTTAAATATAGATGTTACATGGAAAATTAAAAATAACCATAAAAAACTTATTTTACATAAAAATATGATTTAAACAACAGGCCATTTTCTGATGAAACATTCCCTTTAAGAGTTAACCGATAACCAGGGCATCCAGGGAGATATACCTTTGGAGGCCATTTTTATTTATGATTGCATTTTCTCATTTTTGATTTTTGTATTTTCAAATGGCCTTTTTTAAAAATATTAAGCCGTTCTGTCACAAAGGGTTAACTGTTTGTCTAGCTGTGTGACTGGTACTTTCACTTTCACTTTGTGCAGGACATCTAACAACCCAGTAAGATAACATTGAGCTATAATGAGTGTTTATAAGGTCAGAGAGCAGAGATAAGGAGTCCACAGGCAGCTAGTAGAGCATGTCAACTCTGTACACAAAAAAGGATTGCATATTGGTAAGGCCCCTTTCACATCTGCGTTTTTGCTTTCTGTCCTAGAGTTCCGTCCTCGGGGCTCTAGGACGGAAAGATACTGATCAGGATTATCCTAATGCATTCTGAATGGAGAGAAATCCGTTCAGGATGCTTCAGGATGTCTTCCGTTCAGTATGTGAACGTTTTTTGGACGTTGACAAAACCGCAGCATGCTGCGGATTTGTCTCCGTCCAAAAATCCGGAAGACATACAGTAACGCCGGATCCAGAATAAATGCCATTTGAAGTGCATTAATCCTAATCCGGAATTAAGCAAAACGTCGTTTCGGTGCATCGCCGGATCTGACGTTTAGCTCTGTGCATGCGCAGCAGCACTTACGATCGGGGCCCCAGTGTAAGCTGGGGCTCCGATCGGTTACCATGGCAGCCAGGACGCTACTGAAGTCCTGGCTGCCATGGTAAGTACTCCACAGCAGTGTACTTACCTGCGCTGCGGCCTCTGGGCACTCCTTCTTGACGTCACGGGTCCTGGCTGCCATGGTAACCTGAAAACATTTCGGAGACTGATCAGGATCCTGATCAGTCTTCAAATGCTTTCAGGCGACTTACGTTCTGACGGATCCGGCGGGACGGAAGTGCTCGCCGGATCCTCAGAACGCAAGTGTGAAAGAGGCCTAATAAAGACCAATTGAAAATATGATTTTTAGCTTAAAATAAGTACAATGCAATACTATCTCTCCAGGTGGTACAAAACCTCACAGACTTCACAGTCTATAACAGGATACAGTCATGACTGTAGCTGTAGCATAGCAGGACTCCTCTGCCAGTCTCTAGCTACTTCAGGGTGCAGGCACTGGAAAATGCATGATGATTACCTCTGTTCCAGGCTCTCTCTCTCTCTCTTTACTGCAATGGTTAGCTGGTCTGTGGCTCTATCTATGCCCTGAGGTGGTATACCTCTGCATCTTTGTACCTCATACTTCCACTTGTTAGCTGGGTAAAATGCAGGAGTATGGCTGAATCTGTCTCCAACAGCAGCTTCTATCCAGCACACACTTACTCTCAGCCTGATAACTTACTCAGCACTGCTATTTATTATCTCTCAGACATGTGCTCTCACTATAGCTTGCGAACCTGCAAAATTCCATCAAGGGACTGAAAGGTCCTGTGCACCTAACTGCAAATTATCTAACAGCAATAACATAATTGGTCACTGGGTGACAGTATGACCTCAATGCTGTTTCCAATACATACATATACAGTGCGATACATTTATATACATGTCGCAGTCACATAAAAGTTCACCTTAAGTGGAGTGGACACAACAGGAGCAAAGAGTAACCAAAAGCAACAGGTTAACTGTAAAGGAAGTATGATTTCTTGGGGAGGGCTTTTTTCAATCCTCTTATAAGAGGAGATCAATGATATACCACATTGATTGGTGCTCACATGACCTTTTTCCACTGCCTGCAAACATTATAAAGAAGGAGAAAGGCTGATTGCTGCCAAGTCTACAAGAGCCAATTATACGGAACAAGCATTCTTAGGTGCTACCTGACTGTAAATCACAACTTCAGTCAATCAAGCTGCAGTAATAGAGCTATTTTTATTATATTTTATACAGCAAATACATGAGACTTGTTAAGCTAATCATGGTTATACCATAATTACCTAGGATAATTGAAGGTCCATTTCTTCCATTTGGAGCTCTGAATCTTAAGCTGTCCTCTACAGTTACTGCATGTGTCTACCACAAGTAATTGGGACTTACTGAATATGGATTTATTTATAATCCATACTGGGATGTAGGTATAATCCATACTGGGTCCTGAAGTGTCAAAATTTTGCTAAATCATCTTATTGAGTAATATTGCATGCAAAGGGTCAACTAAAGCAGTTCTCCAGCATGAGGACCATCCTAAATAAGAGCACACCAAACCTCAATTTCTATGACTCCTGTCAGTTTGACGTAAGGGGATTTGAAGAATTGATTTAGAGCCAGCAAAAACTGAGTTTGATTTCAGATCTCTGCTTTACACCCCATGTATTCATATTCACCCTATACTTCAGGTGCCTGGTGCATAAAACAAATGCTGAGCGTTGTGATTACTAGTGACTGGTGGAAGTGACAAATCCTAAAAGTGTATTTATTTGTGAGGCAGGTGCACAGAGCCATGGCTTCCTGTGTAATTACATAGTCCTACAAAGATTCCATAGCAACACATGGTTCAGGGTAAACATATGCAAATAGTCATGTTTAGTAGGCTAGAGGGTTTCTGTCAATTTCTAGCTATCTCATTTGTGCAGCAGATTTGCAGTAAACAGAAAGAAGTCATGTATTAAGTCTGTCTCCTGGGAAGCTGCAGGATCTTAAAAGCCTGAAATATTGTTCAGTGCATCACATGAATTCATTCCACTTCCAATGTAATAATTGAGTATCTGTCTGTTTAATTTGAAGCTCCAGTTCTAATACAGTAGTCCCCTATTAGAAAAGAAATTGCATTGACTACTTCATATGATGTTATTATTTGAATCATTCCATCTTGCGTAGGGAGTAAATTAGGTGTGCAGCAGTACAACTAACAAAAAAGCTTGTTTTTATCGAAAAGTTTTAATAAAATAAGGATTTTCATAGAGATAGTAGCTATCCTTCTAATGTGCGAAACACCTGGAAAAAGGTCACATTGGAAGAGGGGAGCAGGTTCCACTCCATTCATTACGGCCATCCAGAGTTTGAGTTGCCTAATGAGCTTCCTTAAAGGAGTATTCCCATTTCAAACATTTATGGCACATCCATAGAATATGCTATAAATGTCAAATAGATGCAGATCCCACACCTGTCTCTAAAATAGTCCCCCTCCCAACCTGTTCTGCCTAATATGGTGACCAGAGGTGGCTGAAACAGTAGGATGAGCTGCTGCTACATTCATTTGACATTTCCATTCACTTGTATGGGTGTAAGGTGTGAAAAGAACCCTTTCTCTCAAACCACATGAAACTACTGATAACTCTTATAAATATATTTAATTTTTATTATTGTTCCTTTAGATCAGTAGCCATTATCTGCTGTAATCCTGTTTCATAAGTATATTTTACTGTACTGTGCACCATTTTCATAGAATTTGAGATATGTATAGATTGTTTTGTCAGTTGCAATGCTGCCATATTGTGTCCAAACTAAGCTATGTTATGGCAACGTGTACTTACAGCAGGACCTTTTGGCCACGTGACCCTTCTGTGAAGATCCATGACCCCGAAAGAGTTCAGGGCCAGTGCAAGCATGTACAAAGAGCTAACAGATCTGGCCTTTGCCATGTGTGGTGGCACACCCCAGTCACTATCTATCCCCTGCAGTATTTCGGGAGCAGCACCAGAGAAGTATCTCAGTGGAGAAGAAGACCACACACTGAAATGGTGATACAGAGGAGAGGTGGAATCAGTTTGGAGCTGCAACTCAGCCTTATTGTTAGCCTTATACTGGAGGCCTCAGCAGCAGTAACAAAAGACCTTCTGAAATCAGAATCAGAAGAGAGGGAAATTTGACAGTGTTCCAGAATTGATGAATAACAAGAGCAAAGGCACCACATATAGAGAATTACTGATTCGCAAGAGGTACAGAGACAAGATTTAGTGCCTGTTGAACTCTTGTTTTCTATGCGCTGTAAAATTTAAAGTAAAGAAATAACCAATTGCAGCCTTGTCCTCAGTGTTATTGCCAAGCGTCCTGTGCATATTACATGGGAGCTATGGAAACAACATAGCACAGCCTGCTCAACAGTTTTCTTAGTAATGACCATCTCTGTCGGCTGCATCCAGGCGGAACAAGGTTGCAGGGGTGGAGGTGATGCATTCTGAGATGGGAACAGCCATTTGGGAAAGATGAGATTTATTAATATGGTATTTATTCATATGGTAAGACAGTCCAGTTGCTGCTGATGGGTGAAACCATGACAACATGTGGTGGCCAATGACCATATGATTTTGTAGGTAATACCTCAATTTAACCTGCAAAATCATACTCTGATTGGCCAACACATGCAGGCAGTATGTCTGCTGCATGTGGTAGCCAAACCTATTAGTCCCTGTCCTCACAGGGCTCCCCGACTGGGGATGAACAATTGATACTAGACTGTGAAAGCCATAAAACTGATATGGACAAAAGGGTGTTTTGAGGTGCTGGGTTGGCTACAAAAACTATAATGTATAGATAGTGGCCAGATGGCCTAATATTTTTTTTTTTCAATTTTCGATGGTTGAGGCCACTTTTAACAAAAACCCTCTGTGTTTGAGTGGACTTCTAGGTGTTATGAATTCACTGAACACAGGAGATGGCAACCCAGTGAGAAATTGACCAACAGAAGGCTCCTTTCAGTATATGGACCCCTTCTTTGCAAGTATCCCCATTTAGATTGCAAGTAATTCAAGAGTATTACTTTCCTTGAAATGTTTAGTGACACCCTTCTTTACAACACAACCCCAGGTCCATGGCAATCTGCTTCCTTTAGTATAAGAATTTAGAGTTATTCTACTATACCTGTCAGGGAATATAAACACCATTTAGGGCAGTGGTCCCCAACCAGTGGCTCACCATGGGAGTCCTGAGTTATGACAATATGTCCTGACAATTGACATATCCATTGCAGACCTATTCTAGATTTACCACCAAACAGTGCCAATTAGGATGGTATAATTCTAGTCGTAAAGTTCACACTAAAATATTTATCAGCAAATCTTTGCAGTTTCATGTTTTTGTTTCTCTCCTATATTCTTTTTGAATTGTCTATTGCTCCTGATCATCACTGAAAGTTGAATGTGGCTCACAACATACAAAAGGTTGGGGACCTCCAATTTAGGATATGGCCACAAAGAATAGATTTGCCTCCATTGCTCATTACTTTTTTCAAAAAATCAACTTCAAAAATCCAAAGCATAAACTTGACCAGTTGACGATTGGCTGCACACATAGAATAGCCTAATTGTTATTGAACCAATAATGAACATCTTCAATCTGAGCCTAAATACAGATAGAATCCTGAATATATCAACATCGCATTAAAATGGTCTAATCCTGTGGGCCTGTTGTAACATTAAAAAAAGAGTTGCTTACATTCAGATCAACCCTTCTCACATGTCTATTTAAAGGGACACTAAACTGTTTCCATTTATCGTGGAGTCCAATGTTATTCCATGGTGCCTAAGGGCAGCCATTATACGCAGGGAGTAAACTGAACCTAGCGTTCCTCTGAGATTACTGACAGAAAGATCAGAATAATGTTCCTTTTCATGATTTTTTGAAAAGTTACATATTTGGTATAAAAGGATCACTCTTTTTTAAAGGTTGGAGTTGGACAGATACAAGTGTACTTGGTATGTTTGGATCCCTTTTCTGTCATACAGCCTATACTGTACTGTAGCAGTCTACTTTAATCAATTATGAGTCTGTCCAGGGGTGCACCTAGCCTTTCTGCTGCCTTTGGCAAAAACTGAAACGGCCTTTCCCCCAATACCAAACTCTTAATCTAACCCCTTTGCCACAATGAAAGTGCTCATTGCCTGTGGCCCTTCTGCTGCCCCCCCCCTGCCCCCTTGCGTCTGCCTGGTACTGTCTGAGGCGATCACCTCACCTGGCCTCATTGGTGGTGCACCCTTGAGTCTGCCTTGTGTATGCCTAAAGGACATGCTTGTGGGACATATTTGTCCCCTGAATAGTGCCAAACATAGTGTTTATAGCTATAATTATTCCTTGAGAACCAAGTTCTTCATAAACTGTTTTGTGATATAACTTTGACTAGAGATGAGTTTATTCTATTTCTAATTGATTCTCCATGGTATGAATCACTGCTTTGCTTTGAAACTCATATCTGGTGACGCTACCAACACATTGCAGGGACTACATGCAGTATAACCTTATTACCCATATCTTTGCCTCCAGCTCTGCGGTTCTTAAAATTTAATCAAAATGAATTCCTATTAAAATGCAACCCTCAACGCAATCTACGGATCATCCCAGTCCTGCTTATGGGACCTCTGGGAAGCAACTGGAAGGAGTAGTGGTCAGCCAAGCATTTTAAAGGGAATCTGTTACCATTTTTCTCCTGCCTTAAAGGGGTTGTCTCATTTCAGCTAATTGAATTTATTATGTAGATGAATTTAAAACAAGCCTCTTACTAATGTATTGTGATTGTCCATATTGCTTCCTTTGCTGGCTGGATTCACTTTTCTATCACATTATACACTTCTCATTTCCATGGTTATGACCACCCTGCAATCCATCAGTGGTGGTTGTGCTTGCATACCATTTGGTCCCGGGACCAAAAAGGCCGGTGCTTTTTTGTATAGTGTGGAAGCATGACCACCGCTGCTGGATTGCAGCAGCAGGTGGGCAGGGAGAGCCATAAGCTCATAAATATGGGGACTCATTGGCATGTGCCAGAACTGCTTAATACAAGATTTTGGCAAAAAGACTTTGTCAATTAAAGAAAGTGACCTAGCATTCTGCTAAGGAGACCTGTCATTAGTTTATGTTGCTCTTAGTAAGGACATCTACTAAGGCAAGACACTTCTATGACAAACTCAGGTGGTAGATATTAGAATATGTTAAAAGTAAAGAAGGGGTTAACTCCAGGAGATTACTGCAGAGAGAAGCATTCTGGATTCAGCGCTTGAAGACCCAAAGTCCAAAAGGGCTAAATGAACTCTGCAACCTAAATGCATTTTTGTAGAACTGGAGTCTCTAATATATCCACTGCTATATATCATCATAGTTTATTATGTTTCTATAATTTTGATGAAATGAATGTATGTTCTTTTACTGTCTAAATGACTATAATGTGTAGTATAGGCAAAGCATGTAAATGAGATCCAAGCATCAAGGCCTCACTGGCCGAAACGTTGCATCTGGAATAAAGCTTCACTTGAGGACATGCTGTCTCCACCCGATTTTTTTCCATTATTCCTGATCATCTGATCCCTATGGGGGAACTGACCACTCTCCCGGAGACGTGCACCCATTGCTCACGGAACCAGGCGTGCTGCCCTGTCCTCTTTTTTCAGATAGTGGGAACATGCCCTAAAGAAAAGACGCCGAGTAGAGTGCACTGAGTTTACATGAAAATGTTGGTATACTACAGCAAACAAGCAAAAGGACTAAGATTTTAACACCTATTTTGCTAATCATGTTCTTATCATTTTTGATAATAAAGGGTAAATAATAGAATGAAATACTCCAAATTGTACATTTATGATGGCTCTTAGTAAGGTCACCATAAAACCTGTGACAGATTCCCTTTAAGAAGAAATGTAGTACTGCATGACATCCATATGACCCTGCAAAACTGCTGACAGACTCCCTTTAATATTTGCTTGTGACCTGTATGACTACTACATTACTTAAAAACTTGCTTTAGTTATAGTGATATTTCTTGACTTGCATACATGTATGACCACTGTTATGTGGGCTGCAATAAATGTTTTATATAGTGGGTGCTATATATCATCTACCGGACATTCTAGTGCATCTCTTTAGAAGTAAGCAGACCGCCCAAACTTTTCCAACATCTTCAGCCATTTCTGGTAATAGGTCTGATACAGATCAAAAAGCAACAAAGCAGTGTTTGAGCTGCTGAGACATCAGTGTGCTATGTGCTTGAGTCAATTGGGTAGAAAGAAAAATTCCATCATACTGCTACTAACCCTCTAATTCTGTGAGGGCTAACCTCCGGCACTCCAGCTGTGGTAAAACTACGACTCCCAAGATGCACACTTGTATGTTCTCAGAACTCCATAGAAATGAATAGAGCATGCTGGGAGTCGTAGTTTCACCACAGCTGGAGTGCCGGAGGTTAGCCATCACTGCATGAGTATAATTTGTAAGGGAAGCATTAAAGAAACACTTTCATTCTGACACAGCAATCTAATCCAAAGGAATACTTTTAAAGGTTTTTTCCGGCCCACAGATATTGATGGCCTATCCTCAGGACTCCCAGTGATAAGCTGCCGCGGAAGCAGAAGGCTCTGTTCGCTGTGTAGCTTCCAGAGCCACCATACTAAAGCTCAGCTCCCATTCACTTGAATGGGAGCTGAGCTGGATGACCCCAACAAAGCCAATAACTGCTTGCTGACCGCCGTACGCAGGATTGCGTCCTGCGGGCAGTCGGTCTCTTCCTCCTGGACGCATCAGCACGTCCTCTCACGAGACACGAGAGGACGCGCTGATGAGCTTGCACATGCGCAGTGCGCGCCATCGGCGCACTCGCATGTAACTGTAGTACAGCCTGCCAGCGCTGATCGCGCGCTGGCAGGCTGTATAAGTTAGAAAAAAATGCATATCAGACGCTGTTTAATGAACAGCGTCTGATATGCCTGCTGCCTTCTCTTCTGGTGGTCCCTTTGCTTGGGACCACCAGAGGGAAAAAAAAGTGCACTAATCACCACACACCCCCATCCCCCACCCCCCACCCCCCCGTAACTGATTAACCCCTGATTAACCCCTGATCACCCATGTCACCCCCACATCACTGATCACCCCCTATAAGGCTCATTCAGACATCCGTATGTGTTTTGTGGATCCGCAGATTCGCGGATCTGCAAAACACGGACACCGGAAATCTGCTTTTCCCATTTTGCGGATCCGCACATTGCCAGAGCTATATAGAAAATGCCTTTTCTTGTCCGCAGTTGGGGACAAGAATAGGACATGTCCTATATTTTTGCGGATCCGGAAGTGCGGATCTGTAATTCCGGATCCGAGCAGGACAAAGTCTGTCCCCATATAATTGAATGTATCCACAATTCCGTTCTACAAAATTTTGCGGAACAGAATTTCGGACGTGTGAATGAGGCCTAGATCGCAGCTTTACAGCTTTTTCCTCTTTTTATTTTTTTTCTTGCACATTTTTTAGAGATTTTTTCATCCACATTGATCAATTTGAATGAAGAAATCTGTGACGTTCATTTTTTTCTTTCAGCCCAGAGGCTGAACGGATAAAAAAAATCTCATTACCCTTATGCTCAATATAAGGAGAATAGCAGAAACTCCTAATGCTGGCCATACGTGTAATGATTGCGGAGACCCTCAAACGCCAGGGCAGTGGAAAAACTTCACAAGTGACCCCATTTTAGAAAGTAGACACTCCAAGGTATTCGCTGAGGGGCATAGTGAGTTCATGAAAGTTTTTATTTTTTGACACAAGTTAGCGGAAAATGAAATTTTTTGGGAAAAAAAATTCAATTTCCGCTAACTTGTGACAAAAAATAAAAAATTCCATGAACTCACTATGCCCCTTAGTGAATACCTTAGGGTTTCTACTTTCCGAAATGGGGTAATTTGTGGGGTGTTTCTACTGTCTGGGCATTGTAGTACATCAGGAAACAGGACAGGTGCTCAGAAAGTCAAAGTGAGGAAACTCACTTTTTTGCACCATAGTTTGTAAACCCTATAACTTTTACCCAAACCAATAAATATACACCTATTGCATTTTTTTTATCAAAGACATGTAGAACAATAAATTTAGAGAAAGATTTAAATTGAAATATAGTGTTATTTGAAAAATTTTACAACAGAAAGCGAAAAGTCGTTTTTTGCAAAAATTTCATAAAAAAAAAGTAAAATATCAGAAAAAGTAAAAATGTCAGCAAGAATGAAATACCACCAAATGAAAGCTGTATTAGTGAGAAGAAAAGGAGTTAAAATTCATATGGGTGGTAAGTTGTATGACGGAGCAATAAACGGTGAAAGTAGTGTAGTGCGGAATTGTAAAAAGTGGCCTGGTCATTAAGGGTGTTTAAGCTAGGGGGGCTGAAGTGGTTAAACAATGTATAGAGCTGCCTACCCCAGTTCTGTACACAGTACAATTTCTGGTACTACAGCAGCCTGAAACAGCCAATTGATGGACGAACTGGGTCTTGGACCACCACAGATCTGATATTGATGACCTATCCTGAGGATAGACCATCAATATCTGTAGCCCAGAAAGCCTTTTAAGTCTGGAAGTAATACCTTTGAAAACTATACATCCATCTTTCCACCATCCTGCAATAGCTGCTTACAGGGAGCAATATATTGTATTTATCTGGGAAATTACATATGGTGAAGTATCCCTTTAAATATGTGATTTCTGCATGTAGTTTCCTGACACCAAGCTACACTAAATTGGGTATTCCCTAGAACAATGCACCCACTGCATCATTTCAAATTTTGCTATACTTTATAAGCCGTTCGATGTACAGTATAGAACGAAACTTACCGGACAGAAGTAAGTGCTCTCCACTATGTGCTTAGCAACCATGTTGTTCTCTGCCGACAAGGACATGATGAACAGCAATGCATCTCGAGCCTGTTGTCCCACTGTGCCTTCGCGATGGATGAAAGGTATCAGCAGGGAGAATATAAGGAAGTTGGCAGCTCCCTGATCTTCGCTTGTGTGAAAAAACAGTTCTAAGATGGATGTATCTTTGGCAAGAATTGAACAGAGCTGGTTAAGTAAGACAACTAGTTTGATTTCTACATGTGGCGTTGATGTTGAGGAACATGCACTAAGTAGCATCATCAATGGTTTCAAAATAGGCTTGTGATGTAGCAAAGGCTGGTGAGACTGAGTAACCAATAACTCATACATCCTCAGTTGCTCAAATTTAGTCTCATCTGTAAATTCTCTCCTGAGACTCCATAAAAACAGTTTCTCCATAATATTCTCCGACACCACAAACTCCAGAATAGGCCCCATAGCAGCATCTTTCACACGCTCTTCAATTAAAAGCAAGATCATGTGTTCCACATAATTCTGGACGGCGCTAACTTCATCTGCCGAAATGGATCCATATCTGGCATGGGAGTTCTTGAAGGGGTCATGTTTTTCCAAAATGCGTTGAACCTAGGAGAAAACAATAATAGAAAAATAAACATATAGCAGTTTTACAATTAGCAGCACAATTTCTGGAAAGTCTATCGCGTTTGTAATATTATTGTTAATGAGAAGCTGGCTTGAAGCAGTTCATAGGGAAAAAAAAATGCAATTTAAACATCAGCTTACACAGCATAGAAACAAAACGCATGCTTCCGAGTGAGCAATAACCTTAATGAAGCTTAATTTGAACCATTCTCAGTGATCACATAAAATCACCACTGTGCAATCAAGACGACGCAAACATTCATTTGCAGTATTTTGTCAATGGGTGAACAGGAGCCAAATAGTCCCGAAGCTGTATAACATTTGTTTGTAATGCTGGATCTACCCATGACCTATGTGTGAACGGACAGATGTCTTTATATCTTTTAAATTAGCTCTTTAAATTTTTTTTTTTACCAAAACGTATTACCTGCAGCAACAATTTTCTTATCTTAGTAGAATTTAGTAAAAATGACACTCAGGGGTAGCTATTTTCATTTCCTTTCGGCTTACTTCTCATGTGTTCTAAATAAATAACTAAGCTAATAAAGTTGATATCAAAGTGGAGAAATACATTCAAAGTTGTAGATGTAAAATAGTGGAGAAAAAGGGTGCTATTTACATTACATTCCCTATTAGAAGTACTTGAAGAATGGAAACTGTACATTAAAGAAGTATACCATTCTCATACAATGCAATAACAGATAATTACAATATAAGTATGACCGATCGGAGAATAGCAAGCTGTCATTTCTTTGGGGATCACTAGCTTGAGGGACCGATATTTCTGTTTCCCCAGGCAACCAGACTTAACCATCTCGTAACATATTAAAGGTGTTATCCAACCACTATAATGCCCCCCAAAATGCCCGGGTACTGCACACAGATTATACTTATCCCATTCCCCGACACCCTTGTCGCTCCTGATGCCCGCACAGCCGCTGCTGCATCTCCCTGTTGCGCGGATCAAAACCTCTGGTGACAGGGGGTGGGGGTCAGCCAATAGCATGCCGTAAGGAGGATGAGCCTCTCGAACAGGGGCGTAGCTAAAGGCTCATGGGCCTTGGTGCAAGAGTTTTGCTGGGGTTCCCCTTACCTTAGGGCTTTGTGGCCAGGGGCAGGGAAGCACATTGCCTTTGTACTGCCTGAGGCAAAAATTGAAATGGAACCCCCCCTCCCCCATGCTGAATCCTTGACCTAACCCCTTCCCTCCCGCCAGAGGTGTAACTTGAAAAGCATGTACTTTCTATAATACCAGTTTCTTCTGATGTGGCACAAGGGACTTTGGGCCCCCTCAAGGGGCCAGTAGCGACTGTTACCTCTGCAGCCCCTAAAGCTACGCCCCTGCTCCATAGCATCGCTGGTGCCTGGGCATTTTAGAGGGCATTATAGGGGTTGGCTAACCCTTTTAAGTTCTGTTTTTATCCCTATTATTTTACAAACTGTTATTTTTTATATATGTATATACATATATATATATGTATATGTCTCACTCTCAATATTTTATGTTGTATTTTCTATGATAACCCCATTGTTTGTATGCACTGTTCTTTTTTTATATTAAAACTTCACTTTAATAAGAGCCTTTTTGTGTTCGAACGATTCCATGACCCTAGAAGAAGAGTTACCTAGATTGACTTATTAACCTGTGAATGCTAGCACTTGTAGAGTGTACTTAGGTGTTATTTAATGCAAGGTTTCTCGTTAGCCTGAGATAATAAGTGGTGGCAGCTAAGATTGATTAGTTTCGGATGAAAGAGTGTTGACAGAGCGAGGTCCAGTGTGACCCTGGAGGCTCCCCTCCTGATCAGTCTGTGATCCTGACATGTGCATATTACATATTACACTACATCTGCTTGTGTTTATTTGATCAGGCACATTATAGTACTGGATTCTCAGTGGTATGCCAGCAGCATTCCTGCTCCTTGAGCATGGGGACTCCGAAATCGGATCCCTATTCTGTGCCACACATGTTGTATTGGGCCCAAGAGCTTTAGGTTACACTGGACAGGATACACGTTCAGGATAATATAGACAAAAATCATTTGTGGTCGGATCGGCTATCAGAAAGGTGTACCTAACCTATCTAACCCTATCTACAAGAAACAGTAGAATTATGCCATAATTGCTGCGGTAGGGAAGCCTAAAGGGGCCAAAAAGAGCAGACCTTAGGTTAGAGCAAAATATATACATACCATTACTACACCCACCTTGAACGTAAAAGACATTTCCCGATGAAGGTGCGAAATATATCGTACATATCACAGTGACTACCATCTACCTTACCTCTTTGTCATGTGCACCGGCACATCGTTCTTGGAGGTGGCTAATGCGATTGAAGGAGTGGCCGGTAATCAGAAACGATTTACTCCTATGTATACTAACAACATATGAACATATTACGAGAAGGTCTGAATCCTGAGAGCTGCAGACTGAAACAAACAATGGTGAATCTGTTGGAATGCCAAAATGAATTCCAAGCATTCGCCAAGGGCCCTGATCAGGCACCAACTGTTCCTGGTTGCAAACTACTACACCTCTACTTATTCCCCAGGCCACACCTTTTATATATAAAGGGCCAAAAAGTTAGAACATGGCGTATGCCGTCCTTCTCTATTAGTAGATTAAGCGGAATGTGTAAACTCACCAGGCCTGGGGAACCATCAACACGAATACATGGCTATTTCAATTAACGAGCTAATGTTGCCTGTAATGAGGACAGAGAACGTACACACCATACCTGCAGTTGTGACAGTAAATAAGCTTAAGGTCGTGATAACTATTGTAAGAGGGTGCAAGGTACCGTGGTCGATGGCAGGTACGTGTCACCGAGGTTCCTGGCCTCGGTGAGGTAAGAGCCGGGTTTTCGTGTGTCAGCAGCAGCTAGTGCTGTTTGACACCTTGTTTTTAGTTTGGCTGCAAAGCCAATCCGGGCCGGCTCTTACTGGGAGTAGGCAAAGAGTTGGGTGGGTGCCTATTCCCCATGGTCCAGGCCGGTTTTTCCCGGGCCTTTAAAACACAGCCAGCACCAGCAGGTGTGGGTGATTGTCCTGGAGCTGCTGTTAGGCTGTGGAATCACTTGAGTTTGGGAGTGCTGATCCATGCTGTGCTGTGTGGAGTTCTCTGGGCTGGAAGCAAGACCCCAAGCAAGGAGGAGTGCAGACGGCCTGGAAGCCGGAGGTCGATCGCCTTGCGGCTGGACTGACAGCCAGGTGCGAACCTGCACCTAAAGCCTCCCAGGTGACTGGAACCTGTTTTGGACTATTTTGTTTTGCTGCACGTTTTCTGTTGGGTGTGAATTAACACCAAGTGACTGTTTGCTGTGTATTTGCTACAGGTGTGAATTAAACACTGTTTGCTACACTTTCTGGACTCCGTTTGCCTCTATACTGCACCCGCACTGCAGAGCGACTCCCCACACTATGTATGCTGCGCCTGTAGTCTTGATAGGACTTGTCGTGTCTGTAGACGTGAGACATCGTGAATTGCGCCTTATTACTGTACCTCCTACTGGAAGACGGACCGATACCCAGGACTTAGGCCCGACACCGACACCCTCAGCCCGAGTAGCGGAAAAAGACATGGAACCTACTTGTAGTGGGGCCACGTGGCCGACCTCAAATGGTGAAGTGGCCCCTTTGCGCATCTTGGCTACAAAAAGTGTCACTCATGTGGTATCACCGTACTAGGGAGAAATAGGGCAATATGTTTTGGGGTGTATTTTTACATATACCCATGCTGGGTGAGAGAAATATCTCTGTAAATTGCCAACTTTGTATAACGTTTTTTAAAAAGTTGTCATTTACAGAGATATTTCTCACACACAGTATGGGTATATGTAAAAATACACCCCAAAACACATTGCCCTACTTCTCCTGAGTACGGCGATACCACATGTGTGACACTTTTTTGCAGCCTAGATGCGCAAAGGGACCCTAATTCCAATGAGTATCTTTAGGATGTCACAGGGCATTTTTACGCATTTGGATTCTCACGCTTTAGGGCCCCTAAAATGCCAGGGCAGTATAAATACCCCATAAGTGACCCCATTTTGGAAAGAAGGCACCCCAAGGTATTCCGTGAGGGGCATGTCGAGTTCACAGAAAAAAAAAATTTTGGGCACAAGTTAGAGGAAATTGATATATATATTTTTTTGTTGTTTTTTACAAAGTCTCATATTCCACTAACTTGTGACAAAAAATAAAATTACATGAACTCACCATACCCCTCACAGAATACCTTGGGGTGTCTTCTTTCTAAAATGGGGTCACATGTGGGGTATTTATACTGCCCTGGCATTTTAGGGGTCTCTAAAGCGTGAGAAGAAGTCTGGAATCTAAATGCGTATAAATGCCCTGTGAAATCCTAAAGGTACTTGTTGGAATTTGGGCCCCTTTGCGCACCCAGGCTGCAAAAATATCACACATGTGGTATCGCCGTACTCAGGAGAAGTAGGGCAATGTGTTTTGGGGTGTATTTTTACATATACCCATGCTGGGTGTGAGAAATATCTCTGTAAATGACAACTTTTTAAAATTTTTTATACAAAGTTGTCAGTTTACAGAGATATTTCTCTTACCCAACATGGGTGCGCAAAGGGGCCCAAATTCCAACGAGTACCTTTAGGTTTTACAGGGATGCTCACAATTTAGCCCCACCCAAAATGCCAGAACAGTAAACACACCCAACAAATGACCCCATTTCGGAAAGTAGACACCCCAAGGTATTCACTGAGGGCATAGTGAGTCCGTGGGAGATTTTTTTTTTTGTTTTTTTTTGCCAGAAGTTAGCAGAAATAGAAACTTTATTATTTTTTTTTCTTCCTCAGAAAATGTCATTTTCCACCAACTTGTGAAAAAAAATGAAATGATACATGAACTCACCATGCCCCTCCGCGAATACTTTGGGGTGTCTTCTTTCTAAAATGGTGTCATTTGGGGGGTATTTATACTATCCTGGCATTCTAGCACCTGAAGAAACATGACAGGTGCTCAGAAAGTCAGAGCTGCTTCAAAATGCCGAAATTCACTTTTACCCAAACCAATGAATATACACTTATTGAATTTTTTTTTATCAAAGACATGTAGAACAATAAATGTATAGAAAAATTTATATAGAAATGTAGTTTTTAAAAAAAAATTTACAACAAAAAGTGAAAAATGTCATTTTTAGTCAAAAATTTCGGTAATTTTTGATTAATACCAAAAAAAGTAAAAATGTCAGCAGCAATGAAATACCACCAATTGAAAGCTCTATTAGTGAGAAGAAAAGGAGGTAAAATTCATTTGGGTGGTAAGTTGCATGACGGAGCAATAAACGGTGAAAGTAGCGTAGTGCAGAATTGTAAAAAGTGGCCTGGTCATTAAGGGTGTTTAAGCTAGGGGGGCTGAAGTGGTTAAACACACTTACCAGAGCATCAGAACTCAAATACAGGCGCCTTGATCAATCTGCTAGTGCCCCCATATACGGACCACTGATACACATTCACCAACACCTTGCATGTCTGCCGCTAACTGCGGACGTGCGCCTCACATGTAAAACTGGTGACAGAAAAACATGCACTGTTTTTTTTTTTTTTATTATTATTGACCATTGATACATGACCCTTCCAGAGAGATAAACTAAATAATGCCATCATTTAAACACAGCGTGCGTAGCTTGGAGACACGCATCCCGTATCAAACAGATATCAGAAAACATGCGACCATACCTACTCTAGGCGCATGCAACACCAATAACTATATGCAATAGCCCCCAACAATCCCCTAAACAGCCGGACAAAATACTAACAGTCACTTGACCATTAGCGCCCAACTTTGCTTCGTCCCAGAGTATTACGAATCGCATGTGGGTCTCGTGCCAACAAGTGTGATTCTACAGTGAATGCCAGCACTCACCTGGCACTTTCTGCCGCTGCCCAGGCGTGAACGAGCCTGCACACGATGCAGCTGCGTGTTTTTTGTTTTTTTTCCTCACTCAACATTGATACACAACACTTAAACACAGCGTGCATAGCTTGAGCCAACTGCAGACACGCACCCCAAATGTAAACCAGGTATCAGAACATACAACCATACCTACTCTAAGCGCATGCTAACCCGATAACTGTATGCAATGGCCCCCACAGGCCTCTGAATAGCCAGACAAACAATACTAACACCATCGCTCGACCATTATCGCCCAAACTCTGCTTCATCCAAGAGCGCTACATGTCGCGGACCACAGCGTGGGTCCCGTGCAACCCACTCCGATCCTACCATGAATACCAGCGCCTTCCTGAGAGATTCTGCCGTCGCCCAGCCATAAGGAGCCTCTACACCATGCAGCTGTATTCTAGAGCTGACCCAGAGGTAGTGAAATCAGCTGAATCGGCGTCAGCCTGGGCCCACAGGTGCCTATAAATAGCCTAGCAATCAGCCAGCCTAGGCCCACAGGTGCATATAAATTGCCTTGTAGTCAGCCTCCCCTCCCACAAACGCAGCAATACTTGCTTAATACTAGTTACCACAGACCCATTTTGTAAATGTATTCCATTGGCAATAGAAGATTTATACCTGCTGTACTGCCTTCAATAAATGTTCTGGTTATTACGCACAATTAGTTGGTACTCAGATCCCCCCAGGACTTGAGCAGAGCAGAAGTATGTAACAACTGGACAATTGCAAGAGAAGATATATGAAAAACGTATCAAACAATAAATACAGAATAATAAACTAAATTATAGATTACATCAAACTGGATCGGGATGGTAACGGATGAGGCACAGAGAGTCTGGGAATAGAGAGGATGGCAATGGCGTACAGGTAGAGAGTGATGAATGTAGGTAAAAGAAATGAACCTAGCAGAAACTAACCCTGAAGACAGCAAGAAAATCTCAAAACTGAAACTGCAAAGAGAAAGCTGAACTCACAACAAACACAACTACATTAAGGTCAAAAATACAAAGCAAATGGACTAGGATTCAAGATTCTGGAAACAAACTGCAAGCATTTTCTATAGCTGGCAAAGAAGCACAGGAACTAAAGGCATCTAAAGGAATAGCAATTAAAAGGCCCTTCCCACCAAGCACCAGATTAAACAAGTTGATAACAGAACCAGATCAAGTGCAAGGCAGTTGCTATCAATTGCCTCAAACAAATAGAACGAACCCTGTTGCTCAGAAAACACTGATGGCCATGGTAGCACTGCTCAAACTAGAATAAAAGACAATTTTCAAAGAAGCAAACCCCAAAAATTTTAGGGGCTTGTAATTAGACAAGTGCCATCGACAAATGATGTAACCCACCCTAAAACATACCGTAACTTTTATTTCCATTTTAATAATTATGCAACCTCTAAAAAGGAACTGAAAAGAAATGGTTAAATATCACAAGATCCTGTCCTCTGCTATTTCCTGAATGTATTTTTACAGTATGTACAGTATAAGCTCAGTATACCATAAATCGACCCAATCGAAGTAGAGCACTGCTGACTAAAAGCTATATGACACCATGATTTAGCTACATGTTGCACATATAGTATGTCCGTTCTAGTGAATGTGTTCCCTACATTTTTATAACTAAAACAGGATACTAAAACACTTTCTTTCTGTCTCACCTTCCTGACCTGCTGCTTTACTAATCTAACAGCAGTTCAAAGTAGGGTTGCACTGGGTATCGAAATATCATAACATTTTCGATACTTTGATGCAGTGTTGGACAGGGGTGCCTAGGGCCCACCAGTAAAATTTATTCTGGGGGCCCACTGTATAACAACATGCAAATACTGTCGGTTCATGTTGTGGCAGACAGCAGTAAGACGCTACAAGATGATTATGGGCTGAGGGTCCCTGCAGTGACTTCAAGAAGGCAGAACCCTGATGAAAGAGGATACTGGCTGGCCTGCCTGTTTACATACAAGTCATCTCAGCTACCTGATGCATCTATAATCATAAACTGCAGTATCTACAGTATATGTAGCGCAGTCAGTCTATTGTGCCATGTGTGCAGAGTATGGGGTCCCACTGGGGGATTCACCTGTTCCCCTGTGGGCCAGTCCGAGCCTGCTTTGATGTCAGGTTCAGTTTGATGCTGACATTGTCAGTATTTCCATAGTAGTTTTGATTATAGAACATAGCATGTGCACTACTCAGCGCACACTATGTTCTCATCAGCGGGCTCACATCTCTGCAGTGGATAAAAGGAAAAGCACAGCAGTCAAGAAGGCTGTGGAGATGAGAGCTGGGGAACACCACTGAGAGGACAGAGCTGTCCTGTGTCTGCAGTGACTTCTCTCTTTCTTATTTGCTCTCTGATGCATTTCAGATGATTAATACCTCCTTAGGGTCCTCTCACACGTCCGCAACTGTTTTGCGGTCTGCAAATTGCTGATCCGCAAAACACGGAAAATGAATGGGTCCGTACCTGTTCCACAAAATTGCGGAACGGATCCAATTTGCGGATGTGTAACTGGACCCTAAGGGTCCATTCACACGTCCGCGACTGTTTAGCAGTCCGCAAATTGTGGATCCGCAAAACACGGGCACCGTCTATGTGCATTCCGCATTTGCGCATGGCACATGGCCAGCACTATAATAGAAATGCCTTTTCTTGTCCGTGCCTGCGGCGATGAATAGGACATGTTCTATTTTTTTGCGGGGCCGTGGAACGGAAGTGCAGATGAGGACAGCACATTGTGTGCTGTCCGCATCTTTTGCGGCCCCATTGAAAATGAATCTTTTGAGGACGTGTGAATGGACCCTAAGTCATAGCAAAACCCCAAAAAATGGTGTCCCTGACCTGCTATTTAAATCATTAGAACACATTGTCCCAATAGAGATAAAAGTGAAACATGGGA
Source organism: Bufotes viridis (assembly GCA_033119425.1). Classification (NCBI taxonomy): domain Eukaryota; kingdom Metazoa; phylum Chordata; class Amphibia; order Anura; family Bufonidae; genus Bufotes; species Bufotes viridis. Next base: position 478,156,977 of record CM065589.1, on the reverse strand, counting down.
GCAGGATCACACTGATTGAAACACATTACATGTATCAGAACTAGTGTCGAGCGAAGCGAGCTTCGTATGTTACAAACTTACATCTGAAGTCGCTTCGTTCAAAACTTCAGATTAATACTGTACCAAGATCCGTCTCCATACAGTATTAGAATGAGAGATGAGTGAATTTTTCAAAAATTCGATTCGCCCGGTTTGCCGAATTTATTGACAAAATTCGGTTCAATCCGAATTTATTTGTGGCGAATCGCGTTAAAAAAGTCTATTTCCTTGCTGCAGAGAGCCTTTATAGTGGTGTAGAACACTGTGCCTTGCAGTAAAACGCATAGGGAGTGTGCTGTAGTAGTGAAATAATACTGTGAGTCAGTATGACATGCAGACGATAGGCGTCTCTTTTAGAATCACTGCACACTTCACTTATTTGGGCAGTCAAGGTGCCAAAACTGACCAAATTACTTAAGTATGAACTCAGTCTTACAGGTCGCTGTTAGCGTCAAGAAGAAGTGCACTACTTTTACACCGTCATCAGCTGATTCCATATAGATGTCTACAGAACCTGTTCAATTAAATGCTTATACAAGCAGAGCCCCCTGACAGAGTGGAGACGGTGTCAGCAGTAAGTTTGTGTTAACGTCACTGATTATTTTGCCCTTCCTCTGATCTGTCAGAACAATAACCCCCAAAAAACGGATCCTGTCTGTGGAGCATCCGCCTTCACTCGATCAGTATTTGGTCAGTAATGCATCAGTATTTCTATTGCCAAAAAAAACAGTAGTGGATCCAAAACAGATGACACATGAATGGAATATTTGCATGTCTTCTGTGTTTTGTACCCACTCCTGATTTTGGCTGCCAAATCATAAGCTAATTCTGATGGGACCATACAGGCTTACAGCTGTTACACAGACAGAATCCGTTTTGGGTCTCATTTTTCCTTCCTTCTGACAGATCAGATAAATGATGATGTCAGCCACGCACCAAAAGGCAAAATAGTGGCCCAGGCATGAAGTGGGGAGGGTGGGAACAGCATGATAAGTCCACAGAGTGGCCCTATGACATAGTGGTGAGGTGGCAGCAGAGTGGCACAATGATGTGTGGAGGTGGCAGCAGTAGCATCAGGAGGCCACAGAGTGGCACAATGACAGAGTGTGGAGGCAGCATCAGGAGGAGGCCACAGAGTGGCACAATGACAGTGTGGAGGTGGCGGCAGCATCAGGAGGCCACAGAGTGGCAACGTGATGTAGTGTGGAGGTGGCAGCAGCATGAGGAGACCGCAGAGTGGCAAGGTGACATAGTGTGGAGGTGGCAGTAGCATGAGGAGACCACAGAGTGGCAAGGTGATATACTATAGAGGTTGCAGCAGCATCAGGAGACCACAGAGTGACACGGTGACAGAGTGGGAAGGTGGCAGCATCATCAGGAGACCACAGAGTGGGGAGGTGGCAGCAACATCAGGAGACAGCAGAGTGGCAAGGTGACATAGGGAGGATGTGGCAGCAGCATCAGGAGACCACAGAGTAACCCGGTGACAGAGTGGGAAGGTGGGTGGCAATACCAGTACCAGTTGAAGATGGTGGGTGAAAGAAGGAAGCACTTGGCATCAGATGTGTGGCATCAGGCGGGTGGCAGCATTAGAATAGTAGCTGAGGCAGGTAGCCAGAAGAAACCGGTCTCTTTTGTCAAAGTGTTGGTGTGGGTGGAAATCCTGGCTGATCCATGCCTGATTCATCTTGAAAAGGTCAGTCTCTCCAAATATTAAGTGGACAGGCGTGTTCTTCTTGGTGTAACTATGGCCCCCGTTGCACTAAACACCCAATCTGATGCCACACTACTGGTCAGGCAGGACAGCTTTTCCAGGGCAAACTCGGCCAGTTGCGGCCACAAATCCAGTTTGGCTGCCCAGTATCGACGTATCTTTTCAGCAATGATTTGTTAAAAACATTATGAATTTTTAAAGCCTGCGGAAGTTCAAGACGAAAAGCAACCGGATTAATAATGGCAGAGATTTTATATGGCCCAATAAACCTTGGCCCCAACTTCCAAGAAGGTACCTTCAACTTAATGTTTCTTGTGGACAGCCACAGAGAATCACCCACTCTCAGGTCCAGACCACTCATACGTCTCTTGTCAGCCATACGTTTATACTCTTTGCCCATTTTTTAATAATTGTTTTGAGTTTTCCATCAAATAAATGACCACGAAGAGGAAAATCTTTCCTCTTCCGGTATACCAGAAGTCTCAGTACCATAAAATGTGCCAAACTGCGGATGGAACCCATATGCTCCAAAAAACTGTGACTTATCAGTGGACTCCTGTCTACGGTTATTTATGGCAAACTTGGCCAACGACAAAAATAAAGACCACTCCTCCTGATTCTCTGAGACAGAACATCTCAAATAAGTCTCCAGATTCTGGTTAGTGCGTTCAGTCTCTCCATTTGACTGAGGATGAAAAGCCGAAGAGAAGGACAATTGGACCCCCAGGCGAGTACAGAATGCCTTCCAGAATCTGGAAACAAACTTAGTCCCCCTATCAGACAACACATCAGAGGGGATACCGTGTAGTTTAACAATGTTATCACCAAACACTTGTGCGAGAGTTTTAGCATTAGGTAGACCTGATAAATGATAATGCTATAAAGTGCAACATCTTGCTGGAGCAATCAACAACAACCAGAATCACAGTTTTCCCTGAGGAATTAGGCAAATCTGTGATAAAGTCCATGGACAAATGAGTCCACGGTCAGGACGGGATAGACAAGGGAAAAAGAGATCCTGAAGGCCGAGTATGTGTCAGCTTGGCACCCGCACAAGTCTCACAAGCTGACACATAGCCCTCAATACATTTACGCAAGCCTAGCCACCAGAATCTCCGGAAAATTAGATCAACTGTGGATCTGCTCCCAGGGTGTCCCGTAGGAACAGTACTGTGATGTTCTTTAAACACCTTGTGTGGAGGACAAGAATCAGGTGCATCTCCCTGGGCCTCCAACACCTCTGCCTCAAGTTCAGGATAAATGGCGGATACAACCACCCCATCAGCTAATATAGGGCCAGGATCTTCCGAATCACACATACCCCCCGCCCTCCCGGGGAAAGCTACTGGACAAAGCATCCGCTCTGATGTTCTTAACCCCAGGCATTTGGTCACAACGAAATTAAATCTGGTAAAAAAACAACGACCATCTGGCCTGCCTTGGGTTCAGACATTTAGCTGACTCCAGATAAGCCAGATTTTTGTGATCAGTAATTACCGTAATGGGATGAATCGCTACTTACAACCAATGATGCAATTCCTCAAAAGCCAAATAATGGCCAGCAACTCTCTTACCTACATCATAATTTCTTTCAGCAGTATAGAGTTTTTTAAAGAAAAAAGCACATGGGCACCATTTGCTAGGAGAAGGACCCTGTGACAAGACTGCTCCAACCCCTACCTTGGATGCGTCAACTTCCACAATGAATGGCTGTGACACATCAGGTTGCACCAGAATAGGAGCAGAAGCAAAACATTACTTTACCGCTGAAAAGGCATGTAATGCCTCATCAGACCAGACTGAGAAATCAGCATCTTTCTTAGTCATATCTGTTAGTGGTTTAACAACAGTCGAGTAATTCAAGATAAATTTACGGTAGTAGTTGATGAACCCCAAAAATCGCATGAGCGCTTTCAGATTTTACGGTCGATCCCAGTCCAACACAACACAGACTTTTTTTGGATCCATACGAAAACCCGAAGATGAGAGTAGGTAACCCAGGAATTGCACTTCCGGAACCGCAAATACACACTTCTCCATCTTCGCATACAATTTATTCTCCCTTAGGATCTGTAAGACCTGTCTAACGTGACCTGATGCATATCCATGTCACGGGAATAAATTTAAATATCATCCAGATACACCACCACAAACCTCTCCACCAGATGATGAAAGATGTCATTGATGAAATGTTGAAAAACAGCAGGAGCATTGGCATGATCAAATTCTCAAAATGACCTTCAGGGGTATTAAAGGCCGTCTTCCATCTGTCCCCATTCTTGATCCTTAACAGATTTTATGCCCCCCTCAGATCCAATTTAGAGAACACCTTGGCACCGACAATCTGATTGAACAAATCTGGGATCAAAGGTAGGGGATAGGGATCACGGACTGTAATGCGATTAAGCTCAAGGAAGTCCAAACAAGGCCTAAGAGTTCCGTCCTTTTTTTAACAAAGAAGAACCCTGCAGCCACTGGTGATTTGGATGGTCTAATATGACCTTTAGCCAAACTCTCGGTGATATATTCTGGCATGCCTACTCTTTCGGGTTCAGAAAGATTATACAACCGAGACTAGGGCAACCTAGCTCCGAGAATAAGGTTGACGGGACAATCATACTCCCGATGTGGAAGTAACTCCTGGTCTCCACTTTCAGAGAATGCATCAGAAAAATCCAAAATAAAAGAAGGTACAATTTTAGTGGTTACAACAGAAAGCAATGTGCTAAAACAGTTGTCTATGCAAAAATCACTCCAATCAAGAATCTGTCTCGCTTGCCAACTGATGGTAGGGTTATGTTTGGTTAACCACGGTACACCTAGCACCAGAGGAGCAGGCAGACCCCCCAGCACAAAACACGAAATGGATTCTGGATGAGAATCTCCCACCTTTAGGTAAATGTCCTGCACCATTCGTGACAAACACTTTTGTGAGAGTGGGGCGGAATCAATCGCAAACTCCGAAATATTTTTGTCTAATGCGCTTGTTGTCAAACCATGCAACCGGACGAACTGGCCATCCACTAGGTTAACTCCTGACCCACTGTCAATAAATACTTCAATTCCCACAGTTTTGGAGTCTAGCGCCACCATGGCAGGCAGGAGAAATCGGGTACTACCGATAAGTGACAAAAGTACATTCTCAGATTCCCCACCCACACTACCAAGAGTGAGAAGTGGACTAAACACATTAGTTTTCTTTCTCTCTTTTTCACCTTGACGTTTAAAATAAGGACATTAACAAAATGTCCCCCTTTACCACAGAAAAATCAGAGTCTATTCTTAATCCTAAAGTTTTTATCACCAGGTCCAGTAGTGACTTCCCCTAACTGCATTGGCTAATCAGACATGAGCTCAAGTGCCTCCCTACCCAAAGTGTAGGAAGAGGCCGCTTCCCCAGAGACATGGCTGCCTCCAATGACTCTGCATATTCGTGAAATGCCAAGGCGTCCTTCAGGTTTTCAGATAACCCTTGACAGAATTGACTACAGAGGGCTTGGTCATTCCACTCAGTATCAGTTGCCTGTAACAATGGCAGTTGGCAGTCGCCGGAAGTAAGCCCCAGAGCTCTGAAAAATTAATCTACCGACCGGAGGGATTGTGATCCGGTCAACAAAAAGAAAGCCCAAGACTGAGTGTCACCTTTCAGTAACGAAATAATAATCCCCACTCTTTGAACTAATTAAAGTTGTCACTTCCTTGACCTTAGGTTCAGGCAGGCCTAGTTCCCGCTGCTGGAAGCCGCCGCCTATGGTCTCTGAAACTGCGAGACAGCCATGCGGAGGTAAGCCACCTCAAAAGACAGTCCCTGCATACGATCGAACAGTGCAGAAACAGTATCCATCACTGCACTGACACAAACAAAATGACTTTTTTTGGCAGTTGATAATGTCATGGGTAATGGGGAGGGGATAACACCATATATCACACAGAAGGAATAGACCGGTGTCTAGGCCTCAAAGCTAAGGGAGAGGGATGGTGAGCTCCTAGGAATCCCTAGACCTCTCCCTGACTCCTGCCAGTATGAGTAGACCCAGAAGGTGGAAATACTCATACACCGGAACCTTAGCCCTGGAGATCCTGGAAGGCCATAGGAGTAGTGGCAGGGAATGAGACTACTGGTTCCTCCCCGGAGGAAGGAACCAGCATTACCCTGAGGCCTAGACAACAACACACACAAGCGAACAACAAAATGCAAAACAAAATGCACTTAGCTTAAAGAAGAATGGAGGAGCAGGAGATCCAAAGGAACAACACACTCCAGCAGGAAATATCAACCGCATGATAAGCAGTGTGAGTCAGAACTAAATAGAGCCTCAGTAATGACCCACAAGCTGCACCTGACAAGAGGCGTGGGCATTACCAATCAAAGAACACTGCAAGATGAAAACAGAGAGACTGTCAGATACCCTCACGTGCCGCCAGTCTCTCAGATCTTCTCACCTCTGTCATGAGAGGGACCGTGACACTTATACACTCCACAAAAGGGCTTTAGAACATATAACTGCACCACTGAGCAGCAAATATATTTTACTTTTGCCACTAATACACTACAAAAAGGGCTTTAGAACATATAATTGCACAGCTGAACGGCAAATATATTTTACTTTTGCCACTAATATACAACAAAAAGGGCTTTAGAACATATAACTGCACCGCTGAACGGCAAATATACTTTACTTTTGCTACTAATACACGACAAAAAGGACTTTAGAACATATAACTGCACCTCTGAACAGAAAATATATTTTACTTTTGCCACTAATATACAACAAAAAGGGCTTTAGAACATAGAACTGCACCACTGAATGGCAAATATATTTTACTTTTGCCACTAGTACACAACAAAAAGGGCTGCAATTTTTACACTTCACCACACGACGGCTGATAATCTTTTTTTTCCCCACTAATACAAGCCAAAAAATGCTTTAGAACATATAACTGCACCGCACAAGGGCAAATAAGACGTAGAAATATTTCCTTGCAATAAACCCTGTTAAAGTGTAACTGTAAATTTTTTTTTTATTTGCTAGTTTATTAGAGCTAGTCATGTATACTTGAGTTAGTCTGTCAATAATTGTCAAAAGATCTGTAATTACCTTATAACTAGTGTTGGGCGCGAATATTCGCGATGCGAATATTTCGCGCAAATATCGCATATTCGCGATTTCGTGATTTTTTCGAATATCATGCCATAAATTCGATTTTGCGAATATTCGCGTTGGTTAAATTAGATGATACACAATAAGTTCAAGAACTTCAGTTCACATGTGTTGATAAATGAGTTTGAGTGACTCTGAGTTTCATTCATTTAAGGTGTTGTTTTGCATCAAGGCTCTTTTTCAAAGCCATAGCCAAAATCCTGCCTTTTTTGCGATTTTCCGTAATGCGATTTTTTTGACAGCGATGCGAATATCTAACACTTGCTGACATGCCTGCGCATTGACTTGAAAATTGAAATATTGCCTTTATGCGATTTTTCCGTAATGCGATTTTTTTCACACTCTATGTGCTTGGTAGTCGCGATCGTCAACTTGCGAATACGAACATGCTGCGAATTGCGAATATATTCGAAAATTTGCATATTCAAATATATGTCGTCGTGTTTTCCTCTTCTTATTCTCATTCACCCCCAATCATTAGTTTCACTTTCAACAGGGCTTCATTTTGTATCCATTCCTCGACCCCCCGTCCCCACTTCCCTCCCTTGTCTTTTTATTTTTTTTGCGATTTTTCGTAATGCGATTTTTATTAAGCGATGCGATTTTTTTTCACACGTGCTATTCTTCCTGCGCATTGATTGACTTGACCATCCCGGCCATGAAAGTTAAAGTGTTTTTGCGATTTTTCGTAATGCGATTTTTATTAAGCGATGCGATTTCTTTATGCGATTATCCGCGATTTTATTAAAAAAAGATGGCGATTAAATGATGACGAATACGAATATTCGAATTTGCGAATATATCGCGGATATTTTACGAAATATTTGCGAAATATCGCAAATTCGAATATGGGCATATTCGATCATCACTACTTATAACAACAGCTTTCATTAATGTCCCCTGTCCCTTTCCACTGCTCCCTTAAAAGACAGTTGCTAGGGCTTGTCTGTTTCCAGGCAAAGAAAACAGGAAGATGGAGGTGTGGTCCTTCACACTGCATTTAGGCATTAGGCTTCAGAGTGATGAGGCGTGTCTCTCTGTAATCCAATCTGATTGCCTGGCAGGGAGCTGCTGGCTACAGCAAGTGTATATGTGAAGTGAAGGAAAGCAGTTTTGGCCTCAGAGAACTGGCAGAGATGTCATCTTGAGAAGGTCCTCATATTGTAAATGTTTAAACAGCCGTAACTAAGGGAAAAACTCAAGGAAAACTGTGGTATGTGAAGAAACTAAAGATTGTTTTACGAATAATGCTGCAGCATGAAAACATGATGGTTACACTTTAATGGCTGTATCAAACAGCACTTGCACCCCAGTAACAATAACAGTTTGCTGGAATTACAGAGATGCATAATGGCAATTTGAGTCCCCAGTCAGTGCAGCAAGGTGTAATAGGATTGTTTCTATTACCCAGGCTGTAGCCTCCCCTACTGAACCCTGTTCTACATAAATGCTGTGGAATGTTTCCTCCCTAATATCTTTCACTGAACTTGTAAATCGTTTTTTTTAGCACAATGAAGTTTTTTCTAACACTGTCTCTAGCGCCTGCTGACATCTCTCCCTGCACTATATACACTGGAAAATGGCAGAATCCAAGATGGATGAGGCTATTTATAGGTCTGTGACATCACAGGGCTGGCTGGCTGCTGATTGGCTGCATTCATGGCATTATGGGTGATCCCGCGTTCCCAGAGTTCCTTGCTCCATGTTCTCACACATGCAGCAGCCATTTTAGGAAAAAATAGATTGGTTACCACAAAATGTGAGGAAATTCGGATTCGGTGCGAATTGAACAATTATTGAAATTCGGATCGAATTCCACTTTGTAAGCTTCGATTCGCTTATCTCTAATTAGAATGTATGGGCTCCGATTAGCCGAAATTCGTTATTTGCGAAGTTGCATGTAGCTTCATTATATATTTTTAAAGTGTAAAACCACTTCAAAACTTGAAACCGAACTCAGCTTCAGGTTCGAATGGTATCTTGAACCGACAGCCGAGTTCGGTTTCAAGTTTTGAAGTGGTTTTCCACTTTAAAAATGAAATACCAAACTTATTCAACAAAGTTATGTGCAGCTTCGCAAATAACTAACTTCGGCTCATCGGAGCCCATACATTCTAATACTGGACTGAGACGGAAAATATAAATAAGAGAATACTGCTTGCATAATACTGAGTAACATTCTAGTAAGGGCTCATGCAAATGACCGTATTTTCTTTCCGCTTCCATTTATTTTTTGTGTGGCCCGTATGCGGAACCATTCACTTCAATGAGGCTGTAGAAAACACGAAAGTTACTCCGTCTGCATTCCGTTTTCGTATGGTCGCATGGCCGTTCCGCAAAACAGTAGTGCATATTCTATTATTGTCCGCAAATCACGGTCCAAGGCCTCATTTAAGCCAATGGGTCCGCAAAAAATATGGAACGCTCATGGAACACATCCATATGTCATCCGTATTTCATCCATATTTTGTGGATCCATAATGTAGAAATGCTATGCCCAACCCATATTGCTCATGTGTTTGGTGATTAATTGTTACTGTTTCCGTTTCTGATCGGCAAAAAAACGGATCTGATATTATCTGAAAGATCTTATATTATCCATGGTATAACAGCCATGTTAGTACTGGAACATAAGTTCCTTCCTTAAATTGAATCTATTAGGACATCTAGTGTCCAAAAGGAAAACTCTGAAAAATTCCTTTTTCAGCACCCTTTGTATAATATCACTTCCCCTTTGGGATTTTTTAAATGTTATCTATGCCAAATGCTCTAAAGCGTTTGTGGGATCTAGTGGATGGGGGTTTTTTACATAATTAAGACGTTCAAGAATGCTATTTTTAAATTTCCTAGTAGTGCTGCCAATATACTGTATACCGCAAAGTGTGCATGAGATGACATATCCTACGCACCCAAAATTGCAATTAATGTATTGTTTGATAGAAAAAGTTAGAGCACATTTTGAATACTGAAAAAAGTTTTAGTTGGAGTAATATACAAACACATTTTACAGGGATACGACCCGCACCTAAAAAAAACTGTATGATGAAGCCAGTTTTTATGAACAGTGGTAGAAGAGAAAAGAGATGAAGATAGTAAATTACCTACGGTACATGATTTTCTGGATGCAATACTACAGCCATTAATTAGAGAATATATAGGCCAACTTGTCTTTATCAAATAGAACAGGTAAGGCCTCTTTCACACTTGCGTTGTGTGTATCCGGCGTGCACTTCTGTCGCCAGAAATGCCTGCCGGATCCGTCACAACGCAAGACAACTGAAAGCATTTGAAGACTGAGTTTTCCGGCTCTATGCCGGAAAAAAACTGATCAGTATTATCCCATGCATTCTTAATAGAGAGAAATCCGTTCAGGATGCATCAGGATGTCTTCAATTCAGTATGTAAACGTTTTTTAGACGGGGAAAATACCGCAGCATGCTGCAGTATTATCTCCGTCTAAAATTCTGGAACACATGACGGAATGCCGGATCCACCATTAATTCCCATTGACTTGTATTAGTGCCAGATCCGGCATTACAATCACCGCAACAATGGATCCGTCCTTCCGGTCTACGCATGCGCAGACCTTTAAAACTGTGAAAAAAAATCAAGACGGATCCGCACTTGCAATGCATTTGTGAGACGGATCCGCATCCGGAGCTACCTGCCTTATTCTCACACCGCAATTGTGAAAGTAGCCTAAGTATTTATTAACCATTTTTATTTATGAAGACTGTCAACTATATGTAAGGACTAGAGTGTTGGAACATCATCACTGTCACCATAATTCTTGTTTGCCTGCCCTGCCTTTTCTCTTTATTACCAAATGCTATATTGTAGGTTCTATCTAATGCCCAGACAGAATAACCTCACCAGATAATACAGGAATATGTAATACTGGACTCTGAAATAAAAGGTTCATCAGTACTACAGCTTTGACATGCTCAAATCATTTGATGATGACTATTGCCACGAAGAATTGTGCTTACAGCACTTTCCTTCCAATAGGTGAGAGTGTGACTAACATTGCTCAGTATACCCAATAGTCTCAGATGCCAAAAAATAAATAGACGTAGCATCAGATAGATGTTCTTTATTTCTTTGGGTTTATATTTTACTCTGACAGTTGATGTATTTAACCCCTTAGGGACTAGCCTGTTTTGGGTCTTACTGACCAAACGTTTTTATTCCTTTTTTCATTGTCTTGTTCCAAGAGCTATAACTTTTTTATTTTTCCATCTATATAGCTTTATGTGGGCTTGTTTTTTGCGGGACAAGTTGTAGTTTTTAATGGCACCATTTTGGGGTACGCACAGCTTTCTGAATAACTTTTATTAACTCTTTCTGGGAGGGAGATGGTAAAAACAGCAATACTGCCACTACATTTTAACATTATACATTTTACGGCGTTCATTTTTCGGTAAAAATAACATAATATCTTTATTCCCTGGGTCAGTATGATTGCAGTGATACCAAATACATATAGTTTTTTTTAGGTTTTACTACTTTTTTGCAATAAAACCCCTTTTTTTTAAAGAAAAGAAAGTTTTTACATTGCCGCTTCCCAAGACCCATAACTTTTTTATTTTTCTTTCTATAGAGTTGTGTGAGGGTTTTATTTTTGCAAGACAACTTGTATTTTTCATTGGTATCATTTTGGCGTAAATGGCGCTTGTTATTACGTTTTTTCGGTGGCAACTAAGAATAAATTAACAGTTCTGTCTTTTTTAAGGCGTTCACCATAGGGGATAATTTATGTGATATTTATGTATTCCCGGCCGTTCCAGACACAGCAATACCAAATATATGGGGGAGATATTTTTTTGCAATTTTTTTCATTAAAAAGCGCAGTTTCCATGGGAAAAAAAATGTTATTTTTTTATGGTTTTTTTTATTCAATAAATTTGTTTTTTTCTTTTTTTCTTTTTTTATCACTTAATAGTCTCACAAGGGGACTATAACAGACAGTATTTTAATTGCTTTTAAAATGCAATGCATTATCCCTATAATGCATTGCATTTTAATAGCAATGCTATTTTAATATTGACCAGCAGGCTGCGCCCAGCCTAAGGCCAGTTAGTGACCGCCGTAAAAACACATATCGGTGGTCTTTAAGGGGTTAAAACACTACTTGATATTAATAAGTTTTTCAGAAACCTGAAGTCTGGAGATGACATCTGTGAGTTAGTTTATTAGGCATGCTCTGTGACCTGTGCAGATGTCATAGTGCTGTGTATGCTGTGACTATACAGTAAAATACATTTAGGACAATAGTTCAACACAGGTCAGTGTGGCATCCTCTTCTAGAGAGCACTCATAATGCTGTAGATATAAAATATCTAGTTATGCAGAGTTCATTATATGAAGTCATAGCCACAAAGTTTCTGCTGTTTTAAAGATGAAAAGTTTTTTTTCAGTATTAAAACACAAGAAAAACGATATAAATGTGGTATCATTGTAATCATACTGACTGAGAATTAAAGCAACATGTTACTTTTACCAAACAAAATAAAAACATAAAACTGGCGGAATTGAGTTGTTTTTTTCAATTCCACACTATTTGGGATTTTTTCCAGCTTCCCACTACATTGTATACAATATTAAATGGTGCCATTAGAAAGTACAGTTCGTCCTGCAAAAAACAAGCCCTCATACAGCTATGTGAACATAACAATAAAAAAGTTATGGATCCAGAAAGACAGGGAGTAAAAAATGGAAGTGCAAAAAGGATAATCCTCCGGGACTGAAAGGGTTAACTCTGAATATTTTTCTCCAGTTAATACATGAAATCATCTCCACTGCAAAATCCACTTGTTAGATAAACTCATAAAATGATCTTGATTTTGTATGAGGTACTCTGTGATTAGTGAACACAACATCTGCTGCACTGCATTACCATCTCCACTATGCATAAGCTTACCTCCTCATCATGCATTTATTATATAATACCCATTTGTTATTATGATTCTGCTCATACAATTATTGCAAAATGTACAAAATCTAAATATTGGACTTGTATTTGTTGCTATGTGTAACCCCCGGGTGACATAGTTTGCCTCCTAAAATATTGCTTGCACCCACAATTGCCTTGCTTTTGGGATCTAACCACTTGCAAGTATGCCAAATAACACTAAATTGTAATATATATGGAATATTGTGGGTTACCAAGACCGACAAAGACCCTAAAATATTTCCAAATGAAAAATGGGAATGAGATTCCAATAAATCTTATTCATATTTACGGTATGTAACATCCACAAGCAGCGAATTTCCTACTGCAAGAGCAACTAAAAACACTACAGCAAAAGACAAATGGGGAGATTTATTAACGGGGCATTGGGCAAATCATTTTTGATATGTCATAGCGACATACAGTATGGAAGGTTGTGTGACCGGTGGGGGTTTGAGCACTGAGATCCCCACTGATCTCTACATCGAGTAGAGAGAAGCACTCGCATATCACGCTCTCTCTTCTCACTGCAGGAGACAGGCTCAATAGAAGTCTATGGTAATGTCTCGATTCTGTCCTCTGCAGGGAAAAGAGAGAGCGCTCTATGTAAGTGCTTGTTTCTCCTCAGTCTAACGATTATTGGGGGGTCTCGGCACCCTTACCAATCAAAACCTTTGATATGTCTCTATTTCATATCAAAAGTTTTTGGAAAACTCAGTGACCTTTTAATACTAGCTTACCATACCAGCAGTGTGCCAGTATACTACCCCGTATGAAATATGTGCCAGTACATCTTCCCTTGTACAGTGTGTGCCTGATTCACAAACCTGGTGCACACCTTGTTAATGACTCTAGCATAAGCTGAAAACACTAGGACATATCTTCATAAATGAGTTATATTGGTGGGAGTCCTGCTCACATCGAAATTTGTCACATAGAATAGAACATGGACTACATTGATAAGGTGTATGATCCTAATGCTATATACTTCAATGTATTTATGGCAGAAAATGTATGTAAATAGCTTCATAAGTCTGCACCAGTGTGTGAACTTAGTAGTAGTGTGGCCTCTACTGATTATTTCCTTCTATTAGTTGATCTAAATTCAAAACAGATCATTGTAGATGCCAGCAGAGGGATAGCAGGGAAACAGGGTATGAAAAATTTATACATTTTTAGTCATTCCCTTAATTACGGGTCTACCTCCATGGATGGATGAGGATGTGTATTTTCTAGAGGTCCTTTACATCAAGCTACTGAATTCCAATGTCATTTTATGATGCAGAATATACATCATAGTAGTCCAGGCAACATAATACTGTTAATCCAGGGGCCCCAGGTGTGTCATGAGAAAACATGGGCACAATGAGACTAAGTAGATACTAGGTTTGCCTGAGGCTCTCAGATGAGGATCTCATATGGCTCTTTCCACAGTGCGTCATCTGCTGCCTTTGCATATTTAGTTTTCTATGCTCATAATGTGAGGTTCATAAACTTGTTAACCAGAAGACAAGCTACATAGAGTTCTGTGACTGATAAAAAAAAACATCGTCGAGGTCACCATTTTGTGTGTTTAATACCTTCTTATCTATAGTTTTAATCCAGGTATAATAATCTGAAAAAGAGAGATTTCCTCCCCAATGAGATTACCTGAGCCCAGTGGTTCTTGAACACTATAGCACACGTCTCTGGGTCCACTCCCTGCAGGTTAATACTTTGGCGAGGCTTGCTGACTCTGAAGATCTGTGCCATGGTGTGTCTTGTACACGAGGGACTTGCTTCACTAAGCCATGCTCAGCTTTTGTCTGTCTTCCTTAGGTCATTGTCTTCTCAGTGTTACTTTGTGTAAGGTTACACCAGGATCGCTCCTGTGTAAAGACAGAAACAAAGGCATATCACACACTTCTCTGCTTTCAGCTTCATACAAGCACACTGTATTGATTTGTGCTTATTCATGTAGACCTTGAAGTCTAACCATGAAGGCTGTATGTCACCTGGCAACCAGGTGTAGCCAGGTAAATAAAGGAACAGATCAGGCAGATTTCTATACAACAAGAGAGGGCGTCTCCATCTACAGAATATAGTAATGTGCTGCCCTTAGAATACCAAATATACAGCAAAAATAACATCTGTTATAAAATGTTTATGTAGCAGCCATTCATAGAGTACATCTCCCCATAAAATGATAATGTATAAAGGATGGCGGTCATATAACAAAACTAACAACAGAAAAAATGTAAACTCTATTATCCTGTGGAGCCCTTAGGTCTGGTTCACATTTACAACTACATCAATAACACTTGTAGAAACGCCATCAGTTTTCTAAAGTTGTAAGTGTTTTTTGGCATGTTTTGTACATGCACTTCTTCATCCAGAAAATATACTAGCAATAGAGTACCTGTCACCTCTCCTGACATGTCTTTTTTAGTAACTACTTGCATCCCCCTTGTAATAACAATCCAGAAGCATCTACTCTTATCACTCTATGACAGGCATGGCCACCCTGTGGCTCTCCAGCTGTTATAAAACTACAACTCCCAACATGCCCTGCTGTAGGCTGATAGCTATAGGCAGTCTGGGCATACTGGGAGTTGTAGTTTTGCAGCAGCTGGAGAGCCTCGGGTTGGCCATCCCTGCTCTATGATGTGCCACTCATTTATTGTTCCTGCTAGACGATATGAATAAATTGCAAGCAGTTTGCACTGCAGGTCCAGAAGAGTGTTACCAGGATAGGCCATAAATATCTGGTCGGCGAGGTCCAAACCTCGCACTCCCAACAATCCGCTGTTCTGGAACCTGAAGTTGGCACTGGAACTACACAGCTCCATCCATCGTGTCGTATTTTGGGCTGTTTATTGCAGTGCTGCTGACATTGAAGTGATTGAGAGCGGCGCTGCAGTAACCAGCTCCATCCACTTCACAATAGGTAGAACTGTGTAGTATCTGTGCTGAGGTCTGACACATTTTTTGGTGATCTTTCTGTACTTTTTAAGAAAAAAGAATGGCTCACTGGTTATGACAGAATAAACTGGGAAACGAGTGTGCAACAGTGCAGAGTATCCAGTCTCTGTCAAACAAAAATGTAAATGTGTCAGCACTCCAGCAACCCTCACAAATTGAATAAATGATAGATAAAATAATGTATTAAAAACTGAGACCATTAGATAAAATGTAAAGAAAAAAGACATAGGTAACCCCCTTAGAGTGCATTCTAGTATGGCTGTGGCATCCTCCTCGCACTCAAGTGGATAAGGTAAGTACAAATGATTGGCCCCTGAAAGGCCGTAATATTCATCTTAGATGCCATGATCAGTGATGAACGCAGCATCTGAGGGGTTTAATGACGGGGGGGGGGGGGGGGGGATTCGGTGGGGGGCCTCACAATCAAAAGTAATTCATCACAACGCAAATTTTTGGGGTTAAATTCGGTGAAGCAGCCAAATTGAATTGTTGAGAACTTCGATCAACTCTATTTATCACTATCATATTTTGTTTATCTAAAATCCAATGTGTATATATATGGTTGACGAGGAATCCACATGGTATGGTCCAAGATCTCTTGGTCCATATAAAGAACATAGCTATTAGAGCTTATTTGTATCCATTGAGCAAGGAGTCTAAGGAGACCCTGAAACACTTTGGCCATTTATAGAACCTGTTGTTTGCCTAAGTTCTGATAACGCACCTTCCGTTATGCAAACAAAGGATTAAAAGTGAAGGAGGTGTTGGTTTTACAGTATTCTAGCCCCGCAGCACACCATGTGTTATTTTATATCATATTTTTCTATTATGTTGTGTATTAGTTATGTGTTTTTGAATGCTAGTCTAATGGTCTCAGACATAAGTTTTTTTAATAAATGATTGAATCAATTTGCATGGCTTGCTGGAGTGCCTACACATTTGAATTTTTGTTAAGGTCTTTTTTTACTTTTTTGTCTTCAAAATACTGTAGCCGGATGTAACTTTAAACTTTAGCATTTTGGGTGTCAGTGGCATTTCTATCAATATGCAGCATGTTCTGGCTACCCTGGCTTTCCTTGTTTTCATGTACAAAATATCACAAAATTAAAATTCACTAAAAATGCAAGTAACAACACACCACTATAAAAGCCTATAATGCGCTGGTTTTCTAGATGCTTTTTTGAAATCCAAGAAAGGGACTGGCTTCCTGGGAAGCTGCTGAATCCTTTGAAGAGCCCCTGAACAAATCCACATGCTATCTTCCTACTGTCTCTAAGGGGCTCCAGGCATATTTTTGCATTTTGGTATATTGCCATGATTTGCCTTTGTTTTGGTGCAGTTATACATAAAGTGCAACAAATCATGGCATGCTCTGATTTTATGTAAATCACTTAAAAACAAGAGGGGCAGGATTTTTGGTGACATTATAGTCACAGGAAAAAGGTCCTGCACCACACAGGAGTAGAACTGACATTGGTGGAAGGTAATGAGGGGAAGCATGGAGAGTGTGGGAGAAAGGGGGCCAAGGAGACCAGTCTGTGTGAAAGAGGTAGAGGGGGTATGGAGACCAATCTGTGTGAGATAGAAAAGGAAACCATTGAGAGAAGTCTGTAAGAAAGGAGTAGCATTGAGACCAGTTTGTGTGAGAGAGTGTAACATTTTTGGTCTTCTGACCTTCATTAGTCCATGTACATATGTAGTAACATATATACAATGCACTGAGAAAGTCTGCAGACCCTTTGATTTCTTTTTCTCAGTTTATGTTGTGGTCTTGAGGTAAAGTAAAAAGAATTTAAGTTTTCCCCCATCAATCTCCACTCAATACCCCATAATAATAAAGTGCAAAACAAAAATTTTGCATGGACATAAGTATTCAAACCCTATTCTATGACATTTGAAATTTAGCTCTAGGGCCTCCTTTTTCTCTTATTTATCTTTAAGATGTTTCTCCACCTTGATTGGAGTCCCCCTGTGGTAAATTCAGTTGATTGGGCATGATTTGGAAAGACGCCCCCTGTCTATATAAAGTCTCACAGCTGAAAATGCATATCAGAGCAAAAACCAAGCCATGAGGAGGAAAGAACTGCCTATAGAGCTCAAAGAAAGGATTAGTAGAGGCACAGATCTGAAGAAGGGTAGAACAAAATATTTCTACTGCAATGAAAGTTCCCAATAGCATAGTAGCCTCTGTGGTTTGGAGCAATCTGGACTGTTTGTAGAGCTGGCCACCTGACCAAACTAAGTAATCGGGGGAGAAGAACCTTGGTCAGAGGGGTGACCAAGAACACAATGAAACATTTCTGGAGAGACCTGAAAATAGCTTTTCATCAACGCCCCCCATCCAACCTGACAGAGCTTGATAGAATCTGCAGAGAAGAATGGAAGAAAATCCCTACATCCAGGAGTGAAATCCTTGTGGCATCATACCCAGGAAGACTGGAGGCTGTAATCACTGCAACTAAATGCTTCAACTGAGCAAGGGTCTGAATACTTATACGAACGCAAGATTTTCTTTTTTCCTGTTCAATAAATCATCAAGGATTTCGGACATTCTATTTTCACTATCATTATGAGTGCAGAATGATGAGGAAAAACATTAGTACAAGGCTGTAACATGACAAATGTGAAAAACATGAAAGGGTCTGAAGACTTTATGAATGTAAGTATTTCCCAAACAGTATAATCTGCAATTTTTACATGCATCTAAAAATGAAAGTCAAGGAATTTCATACCAAATGAAAAAAGAGTGAGTGACTGCATATCAAATTAAATATGTAAAAATCTATTCAGTTTTCATCAAGCTAGTCACAGTGTGACACAACTGAAATATCAAACGGAAGAGGTCCTGACTTTGAGAACAGGTGGTGCCTATGTAAAATTAATGAAAAGGGAAAAAACGGCCCTTTGGTTTCATACCTTCATATCTTCAGTTGAACCATAGGGGTTCAATAGAAAACATGAGGCTGCTAATGGAATGAATTCTACATTTCAATTTGTGCATTTACTGAACTTCTCAGAGCCTTCTCTGTCGGCACTCGCGCCCTATAGGCCACATGTATTAGAGAGAAAGTCTCGCCGTTCCATTTTGTATATGCCCGCACTAGTCCTGTAATAAAATCGCCGAGCTGAAAGGGGAGTGAGGGGGGAGGGACTCGCGTCACTGCACGCCTCCTGCAATCAGCAAGCAGAGAGGGAGCAACATTGTGACATGGGTGAGGTGGAGGCAGAGCTAGAGGATCGAACAGAACAGGCATGCTCAACCTACGTCCCTCTAGCTGTTGCAAAACTACAACTCCCAGCATGCCTGAACAGCCAACAGCTATCAGCCTACAGCAGGGCATGGTGGGAGTTGTAGTTTTACAACAGCTGGAGGGCCCCAGGTTGAGCATCCCTGGAATAGAACATTGCAGGGGCGCACACTAACCTGTGGTATTCGGTCAGTGAGTGGTTGTGGTTTAGAGGTACAAGCCTAATGCTGGTTGGCTGAGCTTCTGCCAATTCTTCCTCTGCTGTGTCAACAGACCATCAGCACAGCAACTTCTTGCTGTGTGAGTGGTGAAGCCTGGACCCATGAGCTGTTCCCGAGAGCAGAGCAAGCAGTGATTGAATCACATCCATCTGCCCTGGTATAATTATATTTTAATGTGAATGTTGCTCACTTGCTCAAGTCAACACCTATATTAAATTATAAAGTTTGTCACTGGCCCTCTACTGACTGAGGGGACTCAGGGAGCACCACTATTCCCCACCACTCATACAACTTCAGACTCCCCCCCCCCCCCCAGTGTATGGGAGGTGGTAGAAGGGGGTCCTTATCCCTAGGGGCCCATCAACACGACCGTATGCCATCTGAGACATAGAGTCTGTGAGTGCATATGATCTTTTGAGTGCAGGACAATAGTCCCACGGGCAGCCCGATGTGTACAGCATCACATAAACCTATGCTGCTCCAGGACATTTGGCCCGCTCATGTTATTTTAGTGAGGGTAAACCTCCCAAAACCGGATCTCCGCCAGTCCCCATTATAGCGAACAGGGCCAGACGAACTTCTGGCAGTGGGCGGCTTCACACGGTAGTTATGGATCCATTAACGCTAGTGTGAAACAGGTCTTAGTTAGGGAGTGTTCAAATGAGCATTATTTTTCCATTCTTCTGAATAAAAAAAAAAGAGATCCTGTAAAAAAAAAAATGATCCTGTGCATCAGTTGCACATTTAGCATCCATTTGAGCCATTTATGTGTGAACCGTTAGGACGAACTTCCAGCCCCGATGAAATATAATGGGGTACAGATGACATTGCATTTACAGTATGTTTCGCTCTACAAGACGCACCTAGGTTTTAGAGGAGGGCAATAATAAAAAAATATTTTTCATTAAACCTCAGGTCAGACCACCAATCAGACCCCCAATGTTAATCAGACCTCAGCTGACAGCCCCAATGAGAACCCCAATGTTAATAAGATCCTCAATAAGATCTCAGATAAGAACTCCATGCCTCTTATCAGCCCCATATGCCTCTCAGATCAGCCCCATTGCCTCTCATCAGCCACAAGCCAGAGAGCATGTAAAATAAAAAAAAAACACTTACCACCACTCCTTACCTTCAGAGGTCCTCCTACTCCACACTGCCGGCTGCGCTGTGAACCGAAGCGCACAGTTTGAGGTCATAGACCGCCCTCATGCTGTGTGCAGCCACAGCACAGTCAACAGCCGAGGACCAGGAAGCAGTGAGTATAGAACCAGGGGAGTGCTGCATTCACTGCCTCCCAGTCCTCCGATACTAATGAGCGCTTCCATAATGGAAGAACTCATTAGTATTCGCCCCATAAAACACTGGTGTATTCCCCCCCCACTTTTGGGGGGGGGAAATGCATCTAATGGGGCAAAAAATACGCTACATCTGGCTGACCACTGTAGGATTGACACAAACTGCAGAATGCTGCCATTTTTTGTCCAGATGATCTTCAACTTGCCTGCTGGAACAGACTACCGGACATCTGCTAATGCAGATGTGAAGGTAGCCTTGTCCTGCATGCATGACTTCTTTTTTTTTCACCTTAAAAACAGATCTGAGACAGAAGTAAACATGCATAACTGATGCACATAATGTGTTTTTTTTAACAGGATCCATTTTCCTTTCCCTCTTGTGCTGGTGGTCAGAAAATTAAAATGGAACCCCAGCTAGGAATCACTGCTGTAGATCGTTGATTTAAATGAATATCCATTCTCTAGTGTTAACTAATAGTATTAGCTTTTTTGGTATTGGGATAGATTTTATTGGGTACTTTATTATCATTATTTTTTGAAAACACAAAAATGATTGCAGCAAAAAAAAAAGCAAAAACAGATAGTGGAAGATAGTTCCATGACGTTTGGACAGAGTCATTTGAGGTGATTGAACACAATGGGAAAGCATTATGTACCGTATTTTTCGCCCCATAAGACGCACTTTTTCCCCAAAAATTGGGGAAAGTGCCCCTGCGTCTTATGGGGCGAATGCTGACATTTTTTACATCGCAAGCTGTGATGTATGCGCGAGCGGGGAAGGACTGGGAGGAGGAGCTGGGGGGCGGTGCAGTGACTGTACTCCGGCCCCCCGCTCCATTGCTGCACTATAGAAATATAAGATATCTAATTCAATTAAAAGTTACTGTCCATGCCCCCCACTCCTAATATTAACGACACACGGCAGCTTCTGTTGAAAGTGGGCAGTAAGGCCAGGCGGCCGGCGCGTCACTCACTGACGTCATGTGCCTGAGCCGCCTGCTTCATTCATAAAGTAGGCGGCGCAGGCACGTGACGTCAGTAAGTGACGCGCCGGCTGCCTGGCCTTACTGCCTGCTTTCAACAGAAGCTGCCGTGTGTCGATAATATTAGGAGTGGGGGACATGGACAGTAACTTTTAATTGAATTAGATATCTTATATTTCTGTCGTGCAGCACTGGAGCGGGGGGCCGGAGTACACTGCACCGGCCCCTCCACAATTGCCAGCCGCCAGCTCCTCCTCCCAGTCCCTCCCTGCTCGCTCAGTTTTATGGGGAGAGGGGGTCTGTGTATGGCACTGTTATGGGATGGGGGATCTGTGGATGGCACTGTTATGGGGTGGACAGGGTCTGTGGATGACACATATATAACAATGCCATCCACAGATCCCCCATAACAGTGCCATCCACAGATCCCCCATAACAGTGCCATCCACAGATCTCCCATGACAGTGTCATCCACAGATCCCCATAAGAGTGCCATCCACAGATCCCCCCATAACAGTGTCATCCACAGATCCCCCCATAACAGTGGCAGTCACAGATCCCCCCATAACAGTGCATCATCCACAGATCCCCCATAACAGTGTGTCATCCACAGACCCCCCATAACAGTGCGTCATCCCCAGATCCCCCCATAACAATGTCATCCCCAGATCCCCCATAACAGTGCGTCATCCCCAGATCCCCCATAACAGTGTTCTTCACAGATCCTCCCCATAACAGTGACATCCACAGATCCCCCATAACAGTGCCATCCCCAGATCCCCCATAACAGTGTCCTTCACAGATCCACCCATAACAGTGACATCCACAGATCCCCTCCATAACAGTGACATCCACAATTCCCCCATAATAGTGCCATCCACAGACCACCATTAGTTACAAAACCACCAAAAGCACACCTTTTGGTTAAAAATATTTTTTTTCTTATTTTCCTCCCCAAAAACCTAGGGGCGTCTTATGGGCCGGTGCGTCTTATAGGGCAAAAAATACGGTATTCTGTGTAATGAAACTGTTGTGTTTCGCACATCAAGCTTCAGATAGCATTTTGACACCAACCACAAAAGTGTTGCCACACTTGGTGAAACCGAAAGAAAAAAGTTTTTTGAAGGGAAATTGAGGAAATATCATTCCCAGTATTGTAGTTTTTCAACTATCTTTCTAAAAAAAACTGCCAGTTTTCAAATTTCACTATGTCTGGTGGTGATATTATCAAAATGGTCATGTTGTCTGGGAGTAATTCCCTTTTCCATAATTTCCCAAACAAGGATAAAATTATTCAACGCATCTCTGATATGCCACCTAGCAGAAATACTGTTAAAGATCGAGTCTAGCGCATGGTTAGTCAGCAGCTCACGACAGACTTGCAAAAGGCAGCCTGTTACTCCATGTGCTTGGAGGAAAACACAAATATAAATAATTATGCAAGGCTAGCAGTAATTTTGTGTTATGCTGTTGGCGACATTATGAGAGAAGAGCTTGTGAAAATAGTGTCTTTGCCTTAAAGGACACAAGGGATAGATATCTACAATGCTGTGATGGAGGTTTTTTTGTCACAAGACATAAGACCAGAAAAATGTGTTTCAATTACTAGTGATGGGGCATCTTCTATGGTGTGGGCAACATCTGGTTTCATACAGTTTTTTGTTAAAGAAACAAAACACGAAGTCATTCAGTTTAATTGTATTATAAACCAAGAAGCCCTTTGTGCCAGGGAAAGCAGCAAAAAAATTTGATAATGTCCTCCGAGATGTCACAAAAACGGTGAATTACATCATGGCTCGTGCTCTGAATTTTCAACAGTTTCAAGCACTTCTTGAGGAGGTTCAGGCCCAGTATAATTGTTTACAAGTCCTGGAGAGATTTGTAGCCTATTTGGATGAAATTAGGCTGTTTATGAATGAAAAAGAGCAGGAATATCCACAGCTCACTGATATGGCCTGGCTTACTAACCTCATATTTTTTACAGATGTTACACTACACTTCAATGTACTGAACAAACAACTGAAAGGTGTAGGGAAAACAGCAGAAAGGATGTTTTGTGATATCAAAACATTTTGAGAGAAAACTACAGGTTTTTGAAAGAGATCTTGAAAGTGGGCAGCTGAAATATCTAAAAAAGCATTTAGAAAATGCTATAGCATTTGCAGACAACCCTACAAGCTGTCAGGAAATCAACAAGGAATTTTCTAGCATCCTAGCAGCTGCAAAGGTGAATTTTAACAAGAGATTTTTACAGTTGCGTGTAAGTTGGAGACAACCCTGTGTTTTCTCACTTCTCCAGATAAAGCCAAACTTCTTGCTTACAATGGTTAGATTTAGGAAGTCTGGAAATTGAGCTATTGGAATTTCAAGAAAGCTCTATCTGGAAAAATAAATTCTCTGACCTGCGTGAAACACTTGAGAAGATGGAAGGGATGACAAAGGACAGCACAGTTAGTTCTTAAAATGAAATCCTTAAAGTGTGGAATTCTATGCCAAGTAACTTTATGTCCATGAAAGCACTTGCAATTGCTTTCCTTACTTTGTTTGGATCATCGTATGCTTGTGAGCAGCTGTTTTAAACTTTCATGTTCTGACCTGTAGGCTTAGAAAATGATTCTAGTTTATTCTGCCAGGGTCAGGGTAATTCTAAAGTGTTTAGTGTGGTTATAGCACCACCTAGCGGTGTTAAGTTGTATTACACTTTGTTTTTCATGTTACAAAGACTACTGCATTGTGGTTGGTTCACTGCAATGTGGGAGTGAAAAGCATCCTGGGAAAGAGAAGTCTCCAGGACACATCAGCAGAGCTGTCCTATGCATGTCTCCTTCTCAAACTCTACCATCCTTGTATAATCATATCTGGTGAGAGATCTACCTTTGTTTCAGGGATATTGTGTGTTGCAGAGCTATTCAGCTAGTTGTAATTGTTACTCAGGGAGTTGTTACTACTGTTAGCTAGACATGTAATCCTATGTACAGGCAGCCATTTTACCATGTGCTTCAGTGTTAATGTAATGTTATAGTACATGCTATGCTTAATACTTATACATGTTATTTGTATTCTTGCATTCTTAACAAATAATCCTGTTTTACCAATCAACCAATCAATCAATCAATCACACTTGTACAATCCGTCACTCACATGCAGAGAGTACAACCTGTAATAAACAAGTTAGACTACAAAAAACAGTCCTCTTATTTGGAAGACAGGAATGGTTTATGCTGAATGTCAGACTGCACACTGTGTGAACGTGTATGAAGACAGAACATTTGAATTATATCAAATCTGACATCAGAAACAGACTAACAGACGACCTCAGTGCTGTGTGTGTTGCTCTCAAACTTATGAGCCAAGATTTGACAAATTGTCAGAATGCATACAACCACAAAAATCACATTATTTGCAATCTTTTACCTTTTTACTTTTCAATGAAAAGTTGTTTGCATCATTGAAAGCTCTGTTATTGTTTTTTCTTTTAAAGCAAAAGATGTGAACGTATGAGTTGTTTTTTCTAAAATAAAAGTTCAGTATTAAGATTAAATTGCCATTGGCCCTTTTTAATTTGGGCACTCAGTCTCTAAATGGTTCGCCATCACTGGTATATAGTTTAGCCAGCCTTCATTCTGACAGTTATATTTATCCTCTACAGAATTTAATGTGTTTCTGCAGCAAAAAAAATGCACAAATGCACAAAAAAGTATTACATGCAGTTTTTGTTGTGTAAAAGCCAGTAGATTTCACCCTCTCCATTGAAAATGGTTACATTCGCAAGCGAAATCCGCTGTATAGATTGACATGGTGCGGATTACAAGTCCACAATACAGCAGTTTTTCTGAAATTAAGAAATTCTATCCTGGTGTCTTTTTACCTGCTGCTCAGTATATTTTTATCCATTCTTGTAATCTTGATGTTGTATCTCAATAAAGTGTTTTTGTACAATATTTACTATGGAGGTGTTCAAATATTTTTGTGGCTCAATGGATATAGTATTCTCCTCCTAGTATGTTAGGATTCATAAATGCTAGCCTACTATTGTTTATTGGTGTGCTGTTTAAGAAAGTGTCTTTTGGTCTAATTTGGGGTCCCAATTTATTTTAAGGCTTCTGGTTTCAGGTCTGATTTAATTTCGGAGAGTCTCTAATATCTCTATTCAGGGGTCTGGTTTGTGGTTGGAATTGTTTGGGGTCTGTTCTGTAGGCTAAATTCATTTAGGTGTTTGGTTTAACCATTTGAACTAATTTAGTAGCCTGGCCTAGGATCTGATTAATTCATCAAGTTGGTCTGACCATCAGAGGCTCATCATTTTGTAGTCATGCCACTGCTTTCACCTTCATACATGTCCCCAAGCACTATTATATCTTAAATATAGTATTTGGGGGGAACTGGGCTGCAATGTAGGTACAGTAATAGGCAGGGCCGGTGCAAGGATTTTTGCCGCCCTAGGCAAAAGAAAAGTTTGCCGCCCCCCCCATGTGACATCACAATGCCCCACCCATATGATCTGCCATATTAAAGGGGTCTTGCAGCTTATTTAAACTGATGATCTATCTGGAGGAGGAGATCATCAGCATCTGATCGGCAGGGGTCTAACACCCGGGACCCTCACCGATCAGCTGTTTGAGAAGGCAGCGGTGCTGGCAGTAGCTCCTCAGCCTTCTCTCTGTTTACCGCAGGCCCAGTGACATCACGACTTGTATCACTGGCCTGGGTGGGGCTAAGCTTTATTCAAGTGAACAGAGCTTAACCCCACCAAGGCCAGTGATACTAGTCGTGACTTCACTGTGCCTGCAGTAAACAGCGAGAGGGCCGAGGTGCTACTGCCAGTGTGGCTGCCCTCTCAAACAGCTGATCTGCCGGGGTCCCGGGTGTCAGACCCCTGCCGATCAGATGCTGATGATCTATCCAGAGGATAAATCATCAGTTTAAATAAACTGCAGAACCCCTTTAACTAACGCCAGTTCTCTCTCTCCTCCTCTTGTCATTCTCTTCCCCCTCTTGTCATTCTCTTTCCTCCCTCTTGTCATTCTCTTCCCCCCCTTGTCATTCTCTTTCCCTTTTGTGTCATTCTCCCCCGTCATTCTCTTCACCCCCCTCCTGGCCAGATGCAGAAGAAAAGGAAACATCTAGATTCTGAGAAGTCATGGATGGAATAGTTATGTATCCTGTGGCTGATCAGTTCAGAACTCGGTCTAATGTGGCGCATGTCTTACAATACAATACCGACCCTACATTATAATACAGTATGCTTGTATAATGGATGCATGAAACAGGAATGTGAATACTGTATATTTTCTATAGAAAAAAACAGATCCCATGAGAAGAAATCATGAAAACCAACCCCAATGGAAAGCTTTGGAAAAAGTTGACCTGTTGGATTTATAATCTGTGTTTGGAATATGTTGTCTCATCTCGCTGTTACTAACTCAGAAACAGCATAGATTGCTGTGCTAAGCTGTCTTCATAGCTCTCATGCACTGCTATGGGAGCTAATGAAACAGTGTAGTGCCAGCCAACTCTGCTGTTTCACGACTACCTGTTGGTCTGGGCTTAGTCCCTTCTCAGCTTAGTAACAGCGAGATGAGACAATCCCTTTAATGCTGCCAACATCGGAATAATCTATAGAATAAATACAACACAGAATTTATATTATGCAGTATTATAGGGGTCATTTATTATTACATATACCCCAATTTTTGGCGTATATCTGTCACAGATTCGGTCGCAAAGTGGATTTTCAGCCAAACTTGCAACTGTTTCCCGCTCACACAAGGTCTAAAAAAGAGGGCGGGAAGGGGGCGGGCCAACTGACCAAACTGACTTATTATGTTCTATACCTGTTTTAAGTGTAGAAAATTATCTAAATCTACGACAGCAAGGGAGCTGGAGTAGATTTAGGCTAGCGGTGGATCCCCCTAAGTTATGTAGAGGACGGCACCTCTACATAACTTAGGTGCATTATGCACCAGCACAAGAGGTATTAAGACCGATGTCTAAAATGCCGGTCTTAATAAATGACCCCAATAGTGTTTAAAAAAATAAAAACAATATACCTTTTCTAGACCCACCCAAAAATGTAATCAATAAATCAAACTACAATTCATCCTGCAAAAGAACCAACCCAGTTTGAATGTATACTTGGAAATTAAAAAAGTTACTGCTGTCAGAATGTGGCGACACACACAACTGACATTTTTTTTTTTCAATAAAGCAGCCTTTTGTTGTGCACAAGTATTAAAATGTGAAATCAACTATTTGATATCGCGGCAATCGAAATGAGTGAGTTGTTTTGAATTTTATGTTCTCAGTCTTTCTGTTGTTTCTCAATGACATGTTCTCTGTTATTGTAATCATGAAGACAGGACATAGAGCAACACTATTTATTTTGTCACCGAGTGTCAGATTTGGCTTGATTATACTCTACATTTTAGCAGTACAGCTGCAAAAGTGACATATTTATGTCACCAAAGTCGAGTATTTCAGGCAACCAGGGAGTCAACAGCAGAGAAAGGCATTTTTTAAGGTTCGTGTTATGTCTAAAACCTAGCTGTTGGAATCGA
Organism: Bufotes viridis; assembly: GCA_033119425.1. NCBI lineage: Eukaryota > Metazoa > Chordata > Amphibia > Anura > Bufonidae > Bufotes > Bufotes viridis. The sequence continues at coordinate 478,128,844 of CM065589.1, read as the reverse complement.
GGAAGAGATACACAGGTTCCCACTTCCCTCTTATTTTTCCCAGATGTCTCATCTAGGAGCCACCCGGGATGAATATGATAGAGCTGTATGCTGGATTTACTGGATGCACCAAGAGAAGTATATTAACTTTTGTCAAATAAACTGGAAATCAGGGAGCCCTGATCCTGATAAACAATACATATCTTGGATACTAACCCTCAAGTAAAACGCTGGGAGAATTATGATATGTCTCCCAAGCGTTTTTAGAGACAATAGTACATGTCAGTCCACGCACTGTATAATCTGGGATATAAGATATATTCACATGAAAGACGCTGGTTCCACTCTCATGCGTTTTCGGTGCGTTTTTGCTAGATTCACATGTGACCTTGCGTTTTGCACCAATTCCTAATTGTAGTTGATATACTATTTGATATGTTCTTTTGTACACATTTTTATTTGGTTTTATCTATGGAGACATGGAAGTGATTGCTTTTTTTTACAATAGGCCTTTTGAGTAAGATGAATCCATATAGGATTCTGAGAAAGCTTGACGAAAAGGAATTTGATACATTTTTAAACATTGTTACTTACATCTTGTGGCGTCACAACACTTGTTTGCATGTCCAATATTTGTACTATTCCTTTGTTTTTACAGTATATATAATAAATTAATGTACTATATATAATCCTGCCAATAATATACCACTATACTTATATCCAAGTATTTTTTGAGACACTATACATACACATCCTTCCTTATGAGGTGTGCCCAACCACTCTTTTGATTTTATTATTTCTCTATAGATTAGGTGAATCTATACTGGTTGGCGGCACCCTTCCTTTCATATACACAAACCGGGTGAGCAATCACTAATAGTTACGAAAAGGAATATGACCCTGATCCATCCCAGATTTTTAGTAATACATGATAATGTGAAGCACCATGGGAGTAGTTGTCCCATATATAGGAGTGAGGATACACTCACTCAGTTGGCCACTGAGGAAGAGGTACAGCACCTCAAAACGCGGAGCCACCTATTGCACATATTATCGTATGTGCGATTATACCGCACGTGTGAAAAGTGTCGTGGGTGCGAACACTGCCGTATATCTGAAGTGGATCTCTATTGCGCAAATTATTGTATATGCGAATATACCGCACATGCGAAAAGTGACTTAGGTGCAAACATTGCAATACATTTGAATTGGACTTCCATCTGCGATTTTTATACAGCGCTATACAACCAACACTAGTGTGACATATTGCGCATGTGTTGAACAGTGGACGATTAACAGCTGACCTAGGTGTTATTGGTGCCATCTCCATCTCCTATACGGCACATTTGTTAGTGCCAATACAGGTCATATAGGTGCCCATCCACCAGTACGAATTGCACTTGTATACCACCGATACAGGTGCTATAGGAATCACTCGTGAATAAGCACCTAAGTGGTGCATTGACATATGGGACTCACATCACTGTGCATGTAGTTTATGCATGGCATCTGTGTTTCTTTTTTAGGTAGTTTTAGGCATTATGTTTTAATAAATTGCATTATATGGCTTATTCAAGTTCTCCCATCTGAGTGTGCCCCTTTTCTTTTGCCATTCAAATTTATCAGAAAATGCCACAACAATAATAGTAGCTAAAAACGAACACAAAAATAATTTTGGCTAATAATAATAACAACAAAGTATCGAATGTATAACAGTCTTACTCTTCTAAAACCATGCATGTAATGCTGAAATCTCCACACCACTGCTTGAATTAAAACATAAAATGAGCCATTAGGGCTTCAGCAGAGAATACAGACTTCAATTATCTAATCCCTTCTTAAAAAATGTTGAACATTTAATTGACTTCAACAAAGATGAAGAAAAAAAATGGCTTCACAATGAATAAAATGCCACTGATAAAACATTCTGTAGCAAAACCTTTCCGTAGAATTTCTTGGGACCTCATAGAAATAGATCCAAGTAAAGAGGGATTTGAGTCAAAGAAAAAAACGCAGTCAGTTATCCCAAGGAAATGGGCAAATAATGACACTTCTAATTTGATAATTATGGTAAAAAGCATTCTGAATAAAAGAGATAACTTTGTCATTTAATAAGTAAGAAAATTGTACAGATTGAGAGAGAGGGTAACATCGGTGACATGCTTTACAAAAACATCCAGACAAAAAGCAGAATAATTAATGTGATTGATTATATGATTCTTGTTAAATACAGTTTCTAAATGGGCAATGGTGACATAATTAAAGGTTATTTAAATTGCAATTCGACTGGCGTATTATATATAATCAAATGCACATTGTGCGATGTTATGTATGTTGGCAGCACAAGTAGACCATTTAAGGTTAGAATACGGGAACATCTTAAGCATGTTTCTAACCCTCGGGTATTGGGTATTTAAAGTGCTGCCAGTCATTTTGTCAATAAACACGACAGAAAGACGGACGCCTTCCTTACCTACGCTATAGAGAAGGTGTCACTTCCAACTTGTGGGGGAGATCTAAAAAGGAGGTCACTTCTCCGTGAAGCCTTTGGATCTTCAGGTTGAACACCCGTTTTCCTTCGGGACTCAACCTCCTGAAGAGGGAACTAATGTATTTATATCAGTAAAGGGTGATAAATATAACACTAGGGTAGTTAAAATAACAGAGAGGACTGTATTGTTTCCTATTTGGGTGATTACATAGAGTAGATAAAATTAACATTCATGTCTATTGCCTGTAAATTTACCAATGGTAATAATTGCTATGTAGTTGCATAGTTGTTAATGGATATGAACAGTGATGATAATTATTATATCTACAATGACCATCTTGGATATAAGTCCCAAGTCTGCATTCTTATGAAACAATGCTGGAGCAGACCTCATAATACGTTCATGGTCATAATGCGGTAATGTTTTGCAGTAAGTTAGTATGCACATGGGGCGGTTCTATAGTGGCTGCTCCTTACATGCATTTAATATTATTTTAATATGAATTGTTTGTGGGGTGCTTTGTTCACTTATTTGTTGTCTGTTTTTTATAACCTTTTGGCTATGACAAGGAATTATTATCTCCGTTTGGCTGGTGGTGAAATGTATTGTTGGAAATGTTTTATATGCAAGCAGGTCAGATAAGTACTCAGTCGTCCAGTTCAGGTTAAATTGCCCATTTAACTGACAGCTGATGATTTCTCTAGCTCTTCCGCTGATAGGCGGGGGGGGGGGGGTTATCTTTCCTAGGACTACACTATGATCAAGAGCGTGTAGCTCGAAACATGTCAACCTACGGTGGAGGGTGGTACAGGCTGTGTACTATTTTAACCGTGAAAAATGAAGACAAAGTGATTTTCAACATATTCGGATGCTGGAGCCAATTTATTCATTCGTATAATTGAAGGACCCTCAGCTCTCATCAAATGATATAGGTTTCATAAGCAAAGAAAACTGTATAGAAAAACCGATACATTGTATTAAGCCTAGTGCAGGGTCTAAGGGAGTGGGGTATAATTTTGGGAAATATGAGTCCATTGCATCACTATTCAGGCTTTATTTTACTATGGATAACATAGTGTTGTTCATGGACATTCTACAGCAATTCCCTACTACTGAAATCAGTACAATACAAGGCAGTAGTGAAGATTATTACCCTACTCTACTCCTGAAAACCATCAGCAGATGGTTAATAGCAATGTCCTATACTACAACAGTCTTATCCCATGCTAGTTCTGATGATGGCCTACAAATGCTATCTCTCTAAGACCTCATATCACTTTTACAGGAATTTTATTTAAAATGAAATTGATTCTAACAGAAATGTATCAGTATATCCTAATATATATATTTTTTAAATGAAACATTTAATTCCTAAATGTGAAACAATCTAGATGCTCTTTGCTCTTTGCTCTAGCGTCACATGGCTAGTTTTGACCTACATTACTTATTTGGTACCATATTTTTTCATTGAAAGATGTACTTCCAAAGAAGGGTGGCCTCTTTAACTGTGTGGAGCACCAGTTTTATAATTCAGCAGCCTGTAGGCTCAAAATGTTGCTGCACAAGATCATATCAAACTGAGATAAATAATACATAACATCAGACAGGGACAGCACTCCATGGGGAAAGAAGGAAAGAGAAAAAGAAAGAAAAGAAGAAAAGAAAGAATCTACTCATACTGAAAACAAATACAATAACATTTCTTTTAAACTATTTGTGCACAGCATTGAATGTTCCCAAACCTAACACATTTATGATAACTCGGAATTGATGACCGGGACAGTTTTGATCAATATAGAAGGCAGCCTAAAAATAATTATTCTAGATAAACCATTGAATTGAGGGATACTATAAAACTGTGTTTAAAGATCTTTCTGTGTTAGCTATAATTGAAAGAGTTGCACTCAGAATGAATATAAATATAACATAGGGAAGATTCCCACTTGATCGCTCCTTCAACATACTATAGAGTAACCATGTCTTCTTGGTCACATGTTTGTTGGGTTACTTGTGTATTACTTAAATGGGTATTTAAGTATTTTTTTGTATACAGAAAACCCCCAACATACATCTGAATGCGTACCAGAAGCAGTATTACTACCCAGGGATGTAGCTAGATGCTCATGGGCTCTGGTGCAAGAGTTCAGCTTGGGCCCTACTTCCCTCAGTGCTTTGTTGCCAGGGGCAGGGAAGCAAATAGCCTATGTGCTGCCTGGGGCAAAAATTGAAACGGCACCCCCATGCCAAATTCTTGACCTAACCCCTTCCCTCCAGCCAGAGGTGTAACTTAACCTGCATATACTTTCTATGATACCAGTGTATTTGGGCCCACTCAGGTTCCTGGGACCGATAGCGACTGCTACATCTGCACGCCCTATAGCTACGCCATTGTTACCACCGTACAGTAGCTCACAAGCTGGCTTTTTTCACTTTTATTATCTTGCTCAGCTCTGTTCAGCTCAGTTGTTTTTATGCTGCCAGGGCTAGCAGTAGTTGGCATTAGTAATGTAATGGACTACAGTTCCTATGGTTTCTCTCCCCTCTCACAGACATTGCCTGTATTTACTGCTGCCTGTATGCTCCAATATTATGGGATATGAGGTAGCGTTATAATTACTCCCCAGCTTTACACACGGATCTGTTACTGAGACACTGTTCCACTTTTCTGATACTGACACTGCATGAGCTGCTACACAGCATGAGAAACTCTCTACAGTGACAGTAAGCATCCATTCACGCGTCCGCAAATTGCAGATCCGTAAAACACGGATACCGGCCATGTGCGTTCTGCATTTTGCGCACATCGCCGGCACTATGATAGAAATGCCTATTCTTGTCCATGGCTGGGGACAAGATTTGGCCATGCTCTTTTTTTTGCGGGGCCACGGAACGGAAGTGTGGATGACGACAGTACACGGTGTGCTGTCCGTATATTCTGCGGCTGCATTGAAATGGATGAGTCCGCACCCGTTCTGCAAAATTGCGGAACGGATGCGGACCAATTCATGCGGACGTGTGACTGGACCCTAAGGGAGAGAGCAGGGGAGCATTTAAGATAGCAGGGAGTGAAGATATATATAATATGCGATGTCATGTACTAATGGGAGGGGATGTTCAAAGTCCAGGATGTCACACAAGCAAAACATAAACACTAGGAGCATAGTCATGTGTCTTCATATGTGTTTTTCAGCTACTGAAAAATTATACTGCACACAAAGACAAAGTAGAAGATTTAACAAAACTGGTGCAAAGAAAAAACTGGTTTAGTTGCCAATAGCAACCAATCAGATTGATCCTTTTGTTTCCCAGAGGAGCTCTGAAAAATGAAGCGTGGAATCTGATCGGTTGTTATTGGCAAATAAGACGATTTTGATGAATCTCCCCCAAAATGTTTATATATCAGAAAAGCCCTTTAAATTTTAAAAATATGTATGCAATTATTTTATTTATTATAAAGTAGGACAGAGCAACAAGTAACTACTCCACAATTATATCACAACATCCAATATTAGTTATAATCAAGCATCTGATCATAGGATAAGTCTTAAAACTCCTAGCTCCTAGCACAGTCACTGAAATGTTGAATCCAGAAATGTAGCATACATAAGGTTCATATACTGTGGAAAAGAAATAATGTTGTACATAGCTAGTCACCAGCATGGTAATAATTAAGTCTGCTTCTGTTAAAGGGGTTGTCCGGGTTCAGAGCTGAACCTGGACATATCCCTATTATCACCCCTCCAGCCCCCCTGATATGAGCATTTAGTTACAATGCTAGACGGAGGCTTTAGCCTAGCAGTGTTGCTGGTGACGTCACCGACTCTGATGGGCGGGCTTTATTGCTGCCCTAGCCGTTTTACAGCCCATTAGTGCTGGCGACGTCACCAGGCTCAACTGCCCTGTGCAATTCAACGAATGACAAAGAAGAGCACCAGAGCATGAAATGCTCTGATGCCCATATCAGGGAGGCTGCCTGGGTGAAAACAGGGATATGTCCGGGTTCAGCTCTTAGGCTTTTAACCACCTCCCGACCGCCTAATGCAGTGATGCGTCCTGCGGGCAGCCGGGATGTTCCTCCTTGAAGCGCCAGTGCGTCATCTTGCGAGACGCGAGATTTGCAGTTAACACGCGCGTGTTCACTGCAGGAGGCGGGGAAGAAGTTATTGTACAGCCTGCCAGCGCTGATCGTTTGCTGGTAGGCTGTACATTTAAAAAGAAAAGTGATCAAAATGTAAACAAAAAATGATTTACATAAAAATTTAATATTAAACTTTGTGCCTTGCTGCCTGCTCCTCTGGTGGTCCCTTTTGCTTGGGACCACCAGAGGAGCAGGCAGCTATGTAAGTTGCACCAAACACCACACTACCCCCCCCGTCACTGATTAACTCCTGATCACCCAATATTAACTTCCTGATTACTCCCCTGTCACCCCCCTGCCATTGATCATCCCCCTGTAAGGCTCCATTCAGAAGTCCGTCTGTGTTTTGCAGGTCCGCAAAACACGGACACCGGCAATGTGTTTTTACCATGTGCATTTTGCGGATCACACATTGACAGAACTATATAGAAAATGCCTTTTCTTGCGCAATTCCGGATCCGAGCGGGACAAAGTCTGTCCCCATAGAATTGAATGGATTCGCAATTCCGTTCCGCAAAATTTTGCAGAACAGAATTACGGACGTGTGAATGAGGCCTAAGGGTCCCTTAGCGATCTCAGCTTTACAAGCACTCCTATGTCCTTTCCCCTCTTTTTTTTTTGGCAGAGATTTTTTCATCCACATTGATCAATGTGAATGAAGAAATCTGTGCCATTCATTTTTTCTTTCAGCCCAGAGGCTGAACGGAAAAAAAAAAATCTCATTACCCGTATGCTCAATATAATGAGAATAGCAGAAACTCCTATTGCTGGCCATACATGTAATGATTGCGGTGACCCTCAAATGCCAGGGCAGTAGAAATACCCCACAACTGACCCCATTTTAGAAAGTAGACACCCCAAGGTATTCACTGAGGGGCATAGTGAGTTCATGGAAGTTTTTATTTTTTGTCACAATTTAGCGGAAAATGAATTTTTTTGAAAAAATAAAAATTCAATTTCCGCTAACTTGTGACAAAAAATAAAAACTTCCATGAACTCACTATTCCCATCAGCGAATACCTTAGGGTGTCTTCTTTCCGAAATGGGGTCATTTGTGGGGTGTTTCTACTGTCTGGGCGTTGTAGTACCTCAGGAAACATGACAGGTGCTCAGAAAGTCAAAGTGCGGAAATTCACTTTTTTGCACTATAGTTTGTAAACACTATAACTTTTACCCAAACCAATAAATATACACTTATTGCATTTTTTTTTTAATCAAAGACATGTAGAACAATAAATTTAGAGAAAAACTTATATGGAAATGTAGTGTTATTTGAAAACTTTTACAACAGAAAGCGAAAAATTTCGTTTTTTTGCTAAAATTCCGTTAATTTTTTATTAATATCAAAAAAAGTAAAAATGTCAGCAACAATGAAATACCACCAAATGAAAGCTCTATTAGTGAGAAGAAAAGGAGGTAAAATTCATTTGGGTGGTAAGTTGTATGACGGAGCAATAAACGGTGAAAGTAGTGTAGTGCGGAATTGTAAAAAGTGGCCTGGTCATTAAGGGGGTTTAAGATAGGGGGGCTGAAGTGGTTAAAGGCAGTATTCCTATATTATACATTACAGGGTTTGCCATGAATGTCTGAAGAGGATCACTCCTATCTGCAGAATGCAGGTCCCCTGATCCTGTCCCACCCGTCAATGCAACAGCTGGCAGCCACATCCAGACAAATGATGAATTGGTAGTTGGCTACCTGGATGTGCCAACTGGCACCTGCCTCATTAGTTGAGGTGGGGGTCAGGGGGAAACCCCATTTTGGAGATAGCTTTGGTACCTGTATCTATTGGACATATATTGCATGTCCTGTGGTTACAACATAAATATCTAAGATGGGGATTTCATTAAATGGTTATTGAGCAATATACCATAAATCAATGTGGCCCAGTTTAGGTGAAACATTTCACAAAAAAAAAATTTGATACTATAACGTATTTTTTTAAAGGTCAATCCTTAAGTATTGATTTAGGATTTTTTTTAACACGGGTATTAACTGGCTATACTGTACTCACCGAGCATATTGAAGATGTGATCCATTTATAGTGTTAGAGTAAATCAGTTCACTAAGAGAAATAAAAGAAAGTAAAGTTACTAGGAAATGCATAAAATACCAGTAAGAAATTACTAAACTGAAATCACAAGTACGGGAAATGTTAAAGTTAATGGTATATCTATAAGGGTCAGGCCCTGATTTGCTTTCCTCAAAAGTACATCTCACCTCAGGGATAATGAAAAGGGTTGTCTCATCTAAGACATTGGTCGCATATCACTAGGATATTATATATACTATCTACTAGATATATTTCAGCCACCATTTATACCATAAAACTGGTGTAAATGAGAATAAATGTGTCAGGGCTGATGAAACCACCCACATGTTGCCCCTGCCACATCCTCTTTTTGGAAAGTAGTGAGGGTGGTGTAGAAATGACACTTGCTCCTAGATTTAGGAATGGAGTTTAAAAGGTTGCAGGGTTTACAGCTTTTTTATGCCAGAAAACCGGTGTAGGGGGAATGATAGATTCCCTCTTTGTGTCCAGCATGTTCTTTCAGTACTCCTAGTATACAAAAGGTAAATCTTTTTTGCTGTATTGCTTACTAGGAGTATCACCATATTCAGGTCCTAGGTGTGCTTGGAAGGGTGGGATGGGATGTACATCAGATCTCTGCCCTAGGTGAAGGAAACCCTAGCTACAGCTCTGGATGTTCTACAACTTCTATATATGTCTGTCACTAGATCTATAGAGGAACTTTCACCTCTCCTGAGATGTTATAAGAAATTGTTATATTACTCATAAGATTACAGTCCTTGAGCATCTTTAATTAGAACTCTGTGCTGTGAAGTTTATGTCATTCTCCCTGGAAATGTATGAATAAGGCCTGGCCTACATGGAGAAATGTGACAGAATAATTGTAACTATTGAGATACAGGTGCAATACAAAGCCATACATGTAGTATGCAGTTCAGTAGACTGTAGCTGTTAATTTATTTATACACCTCCAGGAGGAATAACAGATAAAGAGCACAAGTTCTAAAGATGCTCTAGAATAGATATTTCATGAATAGAAGAATACAAGTATTTATTAAAACAGACTGTTCATTTTTGCCAACATGTCCTTGTTATGTATTCTGAAGATGACTGTATTTGCAGAGGCATAGCTATAGAGGCTGAAAAGGTAACAGACGCTACAGGGCACAGGAGCCTGAGGGGGCCCAAAGACCCTTGAGCCACATAAGAAGACACCAGTATTATAGAAAGTACATGCTGGTCAAGGGTTAAGAGGTTAGGTCAAGAATTTGGCATGGTGGGGGGTTACGTTTCAATTTTTGCCTCAGGTAGAACAACGGCAATGTGATTCCCGGCCCCTGGCCACAAAGCACTGAGTGAAGGGGGGCCCAAGCTGAACTCTTGCATCAGGGCCCATGACCCTTTAGCTACACCATTATTGGTTATATTGGTGCTTGTATAGTGGTAGCATACACTGAAAAGGAGATGCCTGTACCTGACAGTGTGATTTGGTGTTCTATGTTTATTTTCATTCTTGTGTTGATGCTGTGGTTTACAGTAAGTGGTAAGGGGCCTAAGTAAACCAAAATATGCTGCAGCATGCTACTATTTTCCACAAGTGGGGATGATATTGTATGTGGGCTGGTTGGGTATGTGTGCCAGGGCTGCTTTTTCATCCCAGACCATGCACCCCCCTAGCTATGCCCTTAGTGCGGTACATCAATACTATACTAGTGTCATTTTTCAAATAAGGCTGCCAGTGTATCAATTTCTGTAGGTGAGCAAATAAAAAAAATCAAGTACTTAACAAATATTTATTTATGTAGTGCTCACACAAACATGGGAAGAACAAACAAACTCCATGCACATGTTGCTTTTAGTCAGATTCAAACCCAGAACCACAGCACTGCACGGCAACAGTGCTATCCACTGAACTACCATGGTGCCCACAATGTGTTAGGGGTTCTGTTCAGCTGCTGAGCTGTTCCCATTTGTTGCTCTGTTGTGGCAATGCTGGTCCTGTTCTTTATTCCAATGAATCTTAGAGCAGAAACTGAGTTTAATGAGATCAGTTTGAAGAGTCAAGGGGACTTACATGATATGTTCAAAATGTGTTAATTTTGGACTGTATTTTCTAATTAAGACGTACATGTATAGTACTCTTCAAAGTACTATCTACAGTAGGTGATGGAGAGAGCAGAGCAGGCATACTCCTACAGTGTCACCTCCTCCACAATTCCATTCCCTGGTCCTGTCCAACACACAATCATAATCTTAGTCCTCTCCCTCCCTGCCACTTTTATCATACTGTCATCATGGGCTCCTTGGCCCCCCGAACGACTACGTCCTCTGTATTTGCCCTGAATGTTATTGTGACTATCGCTACTAGTGCCCCTACCACCAACACTATGGCTACAAGTTAATATACAGGAGCCAATCAGTGAAAGATACACTACCATATACTAACAATTACATGTATCATACCAGTAATAAAAGTGTACACAAGTTAGCCCAAGATTGCAAGAAAGGTGCCCATGGCCACCTACATAAACCTACATAAAAAGGCCAGTTCACACCATAGAATCAACAACAATAATAATCTTTATTAAATGATATAACTACCACATAATATTAAAAATGAGTATGCAGAAAGAAAGGCAGTATCACTGGGGAGGAAATGCCAGAGAAATATATTGCAATATTAATAACATGTTTCTCATTCACATAACATACACTAAATCAGTGTTTCCCAACCAGTGTGCCTCCAGCTGTGGCAAAACTACAACTCCCAGCATGCCCGGACAGCCTTTGGCTGTGCGGGCATGCTGGGAGTTGTAGTTTTGCCACAGCTGGAGGCACACTGGTTGGGAAACACTGCACTAAATAATAATAGGTAAAACACTAATACAAATAATATATATCTGAGCAAAATGAATCTAAATGTACAAATCCCCAGCCGCTCAATGAGTGCTTATGTAAAAGTAATTAATGTATATCACCCATGACAAATTTCACTACCAGGATGGTGACCACCCTGAAGTGTCTTTGTCTAAGGGCTCATGCACACAAACATATTTTTTTTCCGTTTCCGTTCGTTTTTTTTGTTTTTTTTTTGCGGACCGTATGCAGAACCATTCACTTCAATGGGTCTGCAAAAAAAAAACTCGAAGTTACTCCATGTGCATTCTGTTTCCGTATGTCCGTATTTCCGTTCCGCAAAAAAAAAAGAACATGTCCTATTATTGTCCGGATTACGGACAAGGATAGTACTGTTCTATCAGGGGCCAGCTACTCTGTTCCTCAAAATACGGAATGCACACGGACGTCATCCGTATTTTTTTCAGATTCGTTTTTTGCGGACTGCAAAATACATATGGTCGTGTGCATGAGGCCAAAGGGTGGTGTCACCAGGACCATATATTCAAGTGGGCTTATTATTGGGCTTTAAAGTAAATGTGTCATAGTTTAAATCACGTTTTTATGTTTAATTTGTTTTTAAAGAGTTTTCAGGGATGCTATTTTTAATTCTCCATGTCAATATCTATAGTTAAACAAAAAACATAAAATCCTGCCGTTTTCACACTGACCACTAAGCCTAATAATAGGTGTCAATTCTTGGTCTGTACAGATCACTTTATTGCAGTTCTCTGCTTATCTACACACAGTGGTGATATCATTACAGGCAGGATTAGAATGATCCTCCATTCACAATAAGTGATTGTCAAAGCTTATCTGTTCTTTTCTTGTGCAATGACCTCTGCACAGGTCACAGAGCATGCCTAGAAAACTCTACCATAGAAGTCAATGAGGTCCCTGTCTTGTCCATTGTGTCTATGGCCCATGGGGCTTCCGTAAAGCAATTAAGAACAGCTCAGACAGCCTCCACGCTTCATGGGTTCCTCATGCTTCATGGGTAAAGAATCAGTTTTTCCTAGAATGGCGGCTGCAGAAGCCCAGGAATGCAAGATCACCTATAATGCCGTACAGCCAACCAATCCACAGATAGCCATCTCCTGTGATGTCACAACCCTATAAAACCCTCATCCCGCGTGTTCTCCGCCATTGTCCTCTGAGCTGAGCATAGGGAGAGACGTGGCAAGCACTCATATGCTAGGGACAGTGTTGCTGAAAACGATTAATAGAAGAATGTTGGAGGAGTAGAGTGCAGGGAGAGAGCAGAGAGACTGCGGGGAGGGTGAAGAGAGAGTGCAGGTAGACTTATTGTGCATCAGTTTTATTTATTTATTCCTACATTTACTTATTCCTATATCAGCCATAAATGTAATTCAATACCAATAAGATGAAAGCCTTTATTATCCCAGTGCCAGCGTGCCATCAAATACCCTCCAGTCTGCACCCCTTAGGCCTCTTTCACACGAGCGTGACGGATTAGGTCCAGATGCGTTTAGGGTGCGTTCAGTGAAACTTGCACCATTTTGCAAGCAAGTTCAGTCAGTTTTGTCTGCGATTGCGTTCAGTTGTTTATTTTTTTCCGCGCGGGTGCAATGCGTTTTCATGCATTTTTTATGCGCGTGATAAAAAACTGAAGGTTTACAAACAACATCTCTTAGCAACCCTCAGTGAACAACGCCCTCTGTACGCAGTTGCTTACGGATGCAATGCAATTTTTCACTGAAGTCCCATTAACTTCTATGGGGCCAGGGCTGCATGAAAAACGCAGAATATAGAACATGCTGCGATTTTCACGCAACGCAGATGTGATGCGTGAAAAACAACGCTCATGTATACAGACCCATTGAAATGAATGGGTCAGGATTCAGTGGGGGCGCTATGTGTTCACTTCACGCATTGCACCCGTGTGGAAAACTCGCTTGTGTGAAAGGGGCCTAGGGGGATCAGGTCTTAATGATGACCACCCTCATCTTTTGCTGGCTTTACTTTTTCCAAATTATCCTTCAAAGTCTCCATGTCCTTGAAAAGTCAGCAAGATGCAGAGAGAGGAGGAGCTGGATGTTCCAGATGACATATTCTCATCGATATTAGATGATGTGGAAAAGGAGGAAAAGCAGATGGCAGAAGAAGGGCTCCAACCTGTACGGCGAGACTGTTGGGATTGGAGAAGTGGGTATGTCAGAGTTGCTTAATATTCATTGTTTACTGTCAAATAATTTGCAGGAGATTGCAGGCAAGAACAGCAATAATGTGCATATTGTCCCCCCACCTAACCAGCCAAACCCCATACCAGAAACACTTCCTGTTACAGTGCAGTCTTCATTATTAAATGAAAGACAGCTGCGGGCTAATCAGCCCTGCGGTTCTTCGCCGCATGGCCACAACCCGCTTGCAAAACGGAGTGAACTGAGTATACCTGATTTATAGCAATTCGTGACAAATTGATTTATAACTAATCAAATTTCTTGGCTAATTTCAGCGAAGTTGCTGAATTGAATTTTTCAAAACTTGGCTCATCTGTAGATATAAACACTAGGTCAGATTTACTGATGCAGTTTTGGAAGCCAAAATCATTAGTAGATAATAAAAGTAGAGAAAAGATAAAGAACAGATACAACTTTTTTTTTTTTATTCATTCCTGGTTTTGGCTTCCAAAATAGCATCTGGAAATATAAACGTGTGGCCATACCCTTATGACGCTGAATTATAAACAGATGCAATATGCATCATTCTAATCCACATGGGTCTCATTTGCTCCCACAGTATATGTATGTAATACCAGGCCTACTTAATTTAGCAAACTAATTAGGACATAGCTTTCACAGAAAATTCACACACTCTCACTTGGCAAACCTTGTAATGGCTTTTCTATAACACGGAGTTACCGCTTCTTACGGCTAATGTGCTCACTGTGTGATCTCATCTGTTTCCTCTAGTTTGAGGCTGCCAGCATGTGCCAGTGGAGAGCAAGAATTTACCAAAAAGAGAAGGTCATCTGTTCAGTACAACATAATTATAACTCAAAGTGCAGTATAAAAACATTCAACCGGTACTGTGGCAATCATGACTGTAAAATATCAGAATGTGCCTCATCTATCAAACCTGTCCTGACCACACCATCCAGTTTCAGCCAATGTTCTATTTTTCAGCACAAAATAAAAAATGAAAGCTGAACCTGGTTGCTATAGGCAGCATGGATTTAAAGGGGTTTTCCAGGTTCCTGATATTGATTGACCTAACTTCATGATAGGTGATTAATATCCAATTGGTGAGGATCCAACACTCCGCATTACTTCTGATCAGCTGCCCACTGCAGCCTCTGCAGATGTTGGAACTAGCTCTGTAAATGGAACAAGAAGCACAGCTCCGTTTAAAGTGTAGTGGCCATGCTGGGTACAATTCAATGGTAAGTGAACTGCAGTACCCAGCACAGCCACTCCGCTTTGAACGCAGCTGTGGTTCCCTCCCCATTCACAGAGCTAGTTCCAGTTCCAGAGGCGGCAGTGAACAGCTGATCAGCGAGGATACGGGGTAATGGACCACTCCGATATTAATTACCTATCCTGAGGATAGGTTATCAATACCAGGAACCTGGAAAAGTTTTGATCAGTGGGGGTCTGAGCACTGAGACCACCACGATCTCTAGAGCGAGGAGATAGAAGCATGCATGTAGTGGGCTCTCTCTCTTCACTGCATGAAACATGCAGCATAAAAGTCTATGGACCCATCTCGATTCCATCCTCAGCAGGGAGGGGAGATCGCACGATATACACTTGCTTCTCTTCACTTGCTCTAGGACTTGTGTTGATCTCTGCGCTCAGACCCCCACCAATCTAAACTTTTGTTATGCCTCTATGACATATCAAAGGTTTTTGGAAAGGTTGTGAATAATTCCAATATTTTGACACCCTGAAGTCATTCTGCTTTATGCTGTGTGTTCTATACATTCTCTATGCAAAAATACATTTTGCTAGCTGGAAGACAACAAAAAGTACCGTGTGAAAGGAAGGGGGCAGACAATGTGCAAAAGGAACAGCTAAAAAGAAAGATGTAAAGAAATATTTTTTAACAGCAAATAACATACACACTTGTACATGGACCATGCCCCAGAAAACTGCAAAAAAAATGGATATTTTTTGTAACCAATGAAATTCCTGTGCTGATACTTTTCTAAACCGATATGACAGCATATTAAAAGCGGCAACAATAAAATCCAGGAATTCCCTAGCAACAGGAATAAAATACAACAGGGTAGTGTGGTATTACCCGACACTGGCTTTGAATTATTTATCTAAATAACTGTATTCATTACAGCAGAGCTCAGATTACAATACTGGTAGATGTCATGACAGTAGATAATATAGACTGCTTATTAACACTATGCACATTAGAATAATATTAAATGCCTTCCACAGCAATGTATATGAACTAGTTCAAAAATTAGAGGGAAAGTACTGTTTATATTGTTTTATACAGATTTTTACATTGATTTGCATGTAGATACTAATATAATGTAATTAAATGGATATGGACATGAGAAATAATTAAAAAAAAGCATACTCTCTTCACTGATCCTCCACTTCTCCCCACCCCCAATGCCTCAGATCAACCCCCCAACCTTCAGCCATCTATCAGCCCCCATATGTCCGCTATAAGCCCCCATATGTCAGCCATCAGCCCCCATATGTCAGCCATCAGCCCCCATATGTCAGTCATTAGCCCCCATATGTCAGCCATCAGCCCCTATATGTCAGCCATCAGCCCCTATATGTTAGCCATCAGCCCCTCGCAAATAAAATAAAAAAACTCACTTACCTCTCCTGCTCCTGGACGCCACCACTTCTCACCATCGCGATCCTCTTCATCCTGCTGTTGACTGTGTATCGCGGCGCACAGTGTGAGGTCACAGAGCGCCCTCACTCTGTGTGAAGCCCTGCACAGCCGAGCCGAGGACCAGGAAGCGGTGAGTACAGAGCCTTCACCGCTTCCCGGTCCTTCGGTACTAATAAAGTGCTTCCATTATTATTCGCCCCAAAGGACACAGGGGCATTTTCCCCCCACTTTGGGGGGGGGGAGTGCGTATTATGGGGCGAAACTACAGTAGCTTATATATATAATACAGATAGTAGTGGGAGATAGTCAGTGTAGGTTAGATTGTGATATCGTGTAGCTGGTTCTTCTGTCCATACATACATACATGCTACATACATAGTGCTGTGATGTCACAAGTTCACAACAATACTTAGTGCACCAATCACTATTTTCTAGTCAAACCTGCTAAAATGTGAAGTTGCACGTATTGCGCATAAATATGCACATCATTAATTGCCAATTTGTACAATCGCAAATATATTGGAGCACTCTATCTGCACTTGTAATATTCTGCTGTGCCAACCATTTTCTCCAGTCTCAGGAAACTTCTAGTAGCTTGAGAAATGTAGCAAAAGTGACCCACGCCTGAATTGGGCTCGCAATACGCGCATATTAAATTGCCGATTTTCGCAATCAAGAAAATAATCGCGAATTCGCAAATTTATGATGAATATTCGCCCAAATATTTGCGAAATATCACAAATTTGAATATTGCCCCTGCCGCTCATCACTATTTATTAGCACTTAATAAAGAGAAAAATATGTCAATGTAACTATAATAATGTTACCATATACTTTTGAAGATATCATCTACAGAAGCTCTCATTGTACAGACATTCATGTACTGTATTGGGTTATATTGAGATAATTTATTTCTAACCGCAAGTAATTCATTTTCCTTTCTGCCAAAAGAAGTCTTTAATTTTAATGAAACCATAGTGTATTCCAAATTATAAGTACATAGGTGTACAGTGCAGTCTTTTGATTCTTATTCCTTATCTTCTAGTACAGACACTGTTAATTCCAACAGAAAAAAAATACTCAATGTGTAATCCTACAAAGAACCATTCAAAAGAAAAAGCATTGTGAATTATTTATGAAATACATTGATTCTCCTTATTTTATTATTTAATAGAAAGCATTAATGCCAAGAGGGAACCCCTAGGTGTGCTACACACAAGAAAAGAAGAATCCCTGCAGAGTGTTCAGTCCAGTTGTCCTGCTTTATACTCCGCACTCCGCAGCAGCCATTCTGCTTCAAAGTCTAGGTGCACTTTCAAAGAATACAGTCTTTGTGTTAAGTTACAACTCATTTGTAGTATGTGTCCATAATTGTTAAATTAATATGATAAATATTTGAAGAGGAAAGGTTCCATAGCATTAGCCCACATAGCTAGAGTTGAGCGAACACCTGGAAGTTCGGGTTCGCCGGGTTCACCCAAACTTGACCTCGAACTTTGGAACACTAAAATGGCTCAAAAAAAAGTAACTGAAAGGGCTAGAGGGCTGTAAAAGGAAGCAAAATGGGGGTAAGAGCTGGACAAATTTGTATCGAGAAATTACTTCATTTTTCCTTTCCGTCCTAGAGTTCCGTCCTCGGGGCAGGGGTGCTGTTATAAGTTCCAGGTTCTAGCTGCCACTAGATGCTGTGTTGCAGTTTTGGTGGTCGCCATGTGGTTCTGCGCCAAGGCAGAGTAGGGACTCATTCATTAAAAACCACCTTCACGTGATGAGTGGGCCTATGGGTTTTGATTAAAATGTATACAAAGTGACTCATGTACATGGTTATAAATTATGCAGAGAAGCCATCAAGTTTAATGCATTGACACAGTATCTCTTGTGGCACCTTTACACATGGCGGAATGCATTTGCAAAACATTTTACAAAAATAAACAGTTCCTCGAATATATGTATGGGGTTTGAAAATGTACACTAAAAATATATGCATCTATGTTCCGCTGCAGAAAACATGATGTGTTGTGAAGTCAAATTTCTCCACAGATTTTCTCCACAGATTTCAACAGGAAATCCACATCAAAATCAGCACCAAAAAAAGCACAAAAATCCGCACGAACCTAAAAATAAATGCAGGCACATTTATAGTTATCTTAGGCTATGTTTGCACTACCATTGGATGCTAAGTTCAGAGCCTCCATCTGCAGTTTTGTCACATTTGAATCTTGATATGGACATCATTGCCACCATACCAAAAAGACTCCATTAGTCCATGAAGTTGGGACAACAGATCCAGCACAGTCAGATGTTTACAGAGCCTTATCATATCAATCTTGAAGTTAATAGATTAATAATACCAATATACTACCAAATATTACGTCTTCCTTTACTGCAGCATATACTCTGTTGGGTGAGACACAGAGCAAATAATTAAAGATGTGGGGAGAACAGTGGCTCAGTGGTTAGCACTGTTACCTTGCAGCTCCAGAGACCTAGGTTCAAATCTGATCAAGAACAACATCTGCATGGAGTTTGTATGTTCTCCCCACATTTGTGTGGGTTTTATCGGAGTACTTTGGTTTCCTCCTAACTCTAAAGACATACTGCTAGGGAATTTGGATTGTGAGCTCCATTGGCGACAGCAAGTGAGGGTAATATCTGTAGAGCACTGCAGAATATGTTGGCACTATATAAGCAAAAGAAATAATAAGTAAAATATATTAATTTCTGAAAATTCCCTAAAGTGTCAGAATACAACGGTGGTGTATTTACTAATACCCGTGTACTGATAAGTGCCAGGCCCTGTGTGCAATTACAGTGAGGAGTATATGAGATTTTGCCAGGCAAAACTCACTCATTGCTTGGAAAAGTGGCATTGAAGGTGTTTTCTAAGTTTAGAATAATGATGACATGTCCTCAATATCTAATCGGTGGGGTCCAACACCCGGCACCCCTGCCGATCATCTGTTCGAAGAGGTTGCAGTTCTCAAATGAGTACTACAACCTCTATCTAGGTAAGTGATGTCACATTCGTCACTCATATGTGTAGCTCAGTCACATTCAAGTGGGCCTGAACTGCAGTACCAAGCACAGCCACTATAAAACGTGTAGCGTTGTGCTTGGTATGTTGTGAGAAGGCTGGAGCGTTTACTCTGCCTCTTTAAACAGCTTGTGATCAGATACTAATGACCTACCTTAAGGATAGATCATTAATATTCTACTCCTGGAAAACCCCTTAAATGCTATGTACATCTTCATTTTGAGCTAAAAATAATTTTTTCAATTGGTCTTTATTAAAATCCATTTTTCTGTACAGAGCTGAGATGCTCTACTAGCAGCCTGTGGATTTTCTGTCTTTTCCGTCATTTTGGGAGCTGACAGACTCCTTATCTCTGCCCTCTGACCTTAAACACTCATTATAGCTCAGCTCTTATCTTATTGACTTATTATGTGACTTAAATAGGTGTTTGTGACCTCTTAGTCGTTTAGAAATAAGGGTTATTAGACAACCAGCGAAAAGTTAAAGTAGCAGAAACCAAACAATTTGAATTCTGTGTTAAGTCCCCTTAGGTTTCCCTTCTGCGAGAAGGGTATTAAATTCAAAAATACATTGGGTTTCCAGACGGAACATCTTTTCAATGTGGTTCCCCCCCCCCCCCCGCCATTCTTTTGGGACTTTGTCTATAGCAGCGAACTTTAGGCCCTTAGGATTCTGACTATGTACTAATTTAAAATGATTTGACAAAGAATGATTTGTATATCCTTTCATAATATTAGAGAGGTGTTCCGCAATCCGTTTTTTAAGTGGTCTTTTAGTTCTGCCAATGTACTGACGGTTGCATGGGCATTCTATTATATAGATTACACTTTCCGAATTGCATGTCATAAAATCCTTAATTATGTGTTTATGTTGATTCACCCTAGATATAACTTATTTTGTAGTTTTGGAAAAGTTAGTGAGTTTGCAATATAGAGGAGGGAGGGAGCCCCCTGCCGATGTCAAAATCGCACCAAGTTTGTAATTTTGGGCGATTTTCCTTGGCAGTGGGTCCCCTTTCTGATTCTACATGCAAAATTTGATTTTTCAGACTTTGGAGGATAATTTATAAAATCGTTAGTTGGTACCTGTATAAGGAAGTATATTAAATAACCTTTCCCATTTTAATCACAAATTTTGCCATTTTAATCAGAAATTTAATCATATTTATAAATATTTTATACATTTTTTCAGTATTTTTTCATTTTAGTATCATTTAATTTTATGAATTTCAGATTTTACAACATTTGGAGTAAAACCGCAGCAAAAACGCATCAAAACCGCAGGAGTTATAATTTGCGTTTTTTGCCACAATAGATCGAGCCTGTTGTAGGATTTAACTGTTAGGCTGCATTTATATCTCTTACGTTGCTAAAGTACATTTCCATGATTTTAGTCACAAATATAATGTATGTTGGATACTTTCTAATGGTATATTTTTTGGTATAATCTGTGCAACATTGGAAGGGATCAATGTGAAATACACAATGACTTGGATAAATGCAGACACCTACAAATAAAATACAGTCCGGATTTTGAGAATTTCCTAAAGTACTATAAATGAGGGGAAGTAGGGTGGGTTCGTTAACCACTGAGGAAGGGGTCACTTTCAACCCCGAAACGCATCTGGTAGAGTTCCCCCCTCATTGTACGGATCAGCCTAACCGCATCATCTGCCGCGAGATACTGGATTCCAAACCGGATTAGTGTGGAGAAACAAGCTTGGATACTGCCTGCCACGTGAGAAGCAGCATTTTAGACACAGGAGGCAGAGAGATACAAGAGCCCACGTGTGACGCCGAGCTGCCAGAGTGGATAACAGTCAGGAGGAATGAAGCGGGCATACTAACTCGAATAGAAGTTAGTCAACTAAGTGCCCGATTCCAAACCATGCCACTAATACCACCACCGGTAAGATTGACACATGTTATACCTACTATAAGGAAGGACAGTAATTGTTTTCACTCAGCGGGACGCCGCTGACAGTATGTGAATAGCGGGACGCCGCATTCATATGAATTAGACATAGCGCTATCTAATGGATGATGGAACTGAGTTTATTGAGATAATTATAAGGGAGGGTAACTAAAGAGACATCTACACTTCTATGAAGGAATACTAATATAGTCTGCATTTATAGCTATACCGGACTATCAGTAAGACTTTCAAGGTGCAGCTAAACGAGTTCTTAAAGAGACTTATAAAAGTGATGTTTGCAATGAATATATTCTAGTTCATTTTAGTGGATTTAAGGCAGCCATATAGAACAAGTGCACTTATATCTGAATCAAGCAACCCACAGTGGGTCACTATTGGTTGTTATTTTCATCGATGTTAATAAATATTGTTGAAAACTACCCCTATATTTGTTTCTATTCCCGCCAGTATTGTCCTCAATATCAGAGAGTACCCAGATTATATATATCTATTTTTTGTGCTAGCTAGAAAGGTGAATCTACTTATCTGAGAGCACCTCATGTTGGTGATTGGCTAACCCAGTGCGACACAGTCTGTTTTGTAATTTCTGTTAGTTTTCAAACCAGTACCTGGTCCTGAATACTTTTGTAATTGCATGTAAATAAACATTTTGCATAGCCACTGAGTTATTCAATAAAATGTATCTGTATAGCGCCACCTGATGTGTTTATTTTTTCTTATTTCTTTGTCCTGCTCACTGAGAAGGCCGCACATGCTCAGTTTTATCCTTCAACTGCCTCCTGAGCTGTGATAGGCAGAGCATGGAAACGCCCCCTTAGCTGCAGCAGAAAATACACTCCACTTGAACTGTCAGCTTGATATAAATCTAGCAGAGCAATGAATGGGGAGATCCCTGGATTCATGTGGGGTACAGAGCTGGTTCTGGCTTTGTTAGAAAGAGGCTGACATGTACTATATCTGCGATCGCTAACCTCCGGCAAAGGTTAGTCCTCGCAGCTGTGGCAAAACTACAACTCCCAAGATTCATGCACAGTTGCTTGGCTGTTCTCAGAACTTCACAGAAATGAATGGAACATGCTGGAAGTTGTAATTTTACCACGGCTGGAGTGCCGGAGGTTAGCCATGTCAACCTCTTTCTAACACAGCCAGAACCAGCCCTGTACCTGGAGGTTAGCCATCACTGTTACTATATGGTGTCTGATTTTTTACATTAGTCAAGGGATAACCCCTTTAAGAAATCAAACTTCTGAATGCTTCTTAGCAGCAAGAGACGAGGCATCAGGCACAGATGGTATCCCCTTTGAAATATATATAGAATATGGTAATTTCATTTGGTCTTTAATATGTCATTTGAAGAGGGCATTTACACGATTCTATGCAAGAGACAAATCTAAAGATCTATAGTGAGATGGACTCGTACAGGCCCATCTTGCTTTTAAACACATCTGCGAAACTGGAGCTTCATGCAGATTGTTTAAAGTGATGACCAGTATTGTCCATCAAGTCCCAACTGGATTTATGTCTAATAATTCTATCAAACAAAATCTTAGAAAATGATTTGGAAATCTTCAGGTACATTCATTATTGTCAAGCCATAGGGGCATCTTTTCTTTGGATACCTCAAAAGGCTTTAACAGTGTTGAATGGAAGTTCTTCAAATAAGGGTTAAGATGGAATTTGGTCCAAAAACTGCTTTGTAGTAGTCCCCAGGGAAGAATTAAGATTAAATAGACTTTACGCAGATTTTTTTCAGCTCCAAAGAGGAAAACATAGGGCTGCCCCCTTATCTCCCACCCTATTTTACTGGTGATGTGCCTACTGCTCAACATATTAGAGAGTAAACCCTAGTTGGAAGATTCCTACATAGTGGGAGGGACGAGAAAATCAGTTTATATGTGGATGATGCCCTTTTATTTTTTGGTGACTACTCTCTCCCCTTGGATAGGGTAACAGACCTTTTTGGCAAATATGTATATATGCTGTGAATTAGAATACATTTTAATAAAACAATGATTTTACTCCTAGACTTTCCACTATCTGGTTTGGATTCCCCTCGAAAAGTTTAAGACTTAGGGTATAGTTTTAAATACCTTGAAGTATACATCTCAAAAAACTTTCTAGAATGTAAGAAACTGAATCTGGTCCAAATAATGCATAAAATGAGAGCCAGAGTTAGAGTGCAGAAATATCATTTTTAGGTAGGGACTCTTTCGATAAAATTAACCGGGTTCATAGTTTTTTTTTTTTGTAATGTTAAACATACTCTGCCAGGTACATAAGAAACTTTTCAGATCAATTGTTTGTGTAGCCATTGACCTCATATGAAAAAGGAACTGTCCTAAAAGTAAACAAAAAATCATGGGGGGGGGGGTGGAATGGAGGTTAGTCACTAATGATTTTAGGATGCACTAAACTAAATGGCTGGACAAATACGACACCTGTTGGATGCTCAATCTGATTACGTGATAAATGTTTTTGTTAGAATAGATGTGTTGTCCAGCTTTGGGACATTTTTAACTGTGAGCTGTCATGTACCTGTTGAAAAAAAATCATACTTTTAAAAATGGCTGGACCTAGATATCCCCACAATAAGTATGTTAGTTATGCAGATGAAAAAAAAATAAGACAGAGAAACATAAGGGTGACACACCAAATGCTTTTTTCAAGAAGTGGAAAGCTTTTATACTGTTGCATTTTTCGCATGACTGGAATAATAACCTAATGGCCAAATTCCAATTTATATGAAGTTCTGAAGGGCACTCTTGGCACACTAAACAATCATAGTTATAATGTGGAGCAGCTAGAAGGAAGATGACTGACTGGTTTTAGGCTTTACAGGCTTTTCATATTGTGAGGTTGGCTTGTTTTTACGTTTAAGTTCACTTGATTGTTATATCACAAAATATATGCAACTGCTGTGTACATTTTTGCTGTATCTAATTTTAGTATTTTGACTGAGGCTTTTTTCTGGCTTAACCAAAATTAATAAAGTATGCATAACTCACAGTGGCACTGTCTGCTCCAGAAATAGCCAGCTCACTTGGATCAATCTCGATGTATAAAAAATATCACACTAATGTATTAAACTAGTTGATTAAAATAACTATAACAAAAAAATATATAAAACCCCTCTGCAATGAAGCATTTCACATATCTGAGGAAAAGATAATGTGTAATTACAATGATATTTTTATTTTATCATAGTTGTTATAATTATTTTAATCATCTTTTTTAATAAATTACTGTGCCTTTTCTAATACCCTGGGATTTATGTTGTTGATTTTGGCTTGTTCTGAAGCAGACAGCGCCACTACATGGCATGCATACTGGTTTCCAGTATGATTTTTTTTTTTTTTTTACATTGGCAATGTTTTTCACTGCTGAGGTGAATACACCAGGCTTGACAGTCTCTCTTTATGGTTACCCCCAAAGTGGGATTTGATCTGCTCAAAATTTTATTCATTAGGTGAGTACCTAAATACAAAGGGATAGAATATTTCTCTCTTTTATTGAATGTAAATTTGACCAAAACGTAAAATGGAGAGATTGCACTGTATGTGGTGGCCAGTTAATCACACGTGTACCAAAAGCTACCAGTAAAAATATAAAATAGCTTAAAATGGCAGCTATCTAATGAAAATACAAATAAAAGAATTCTTTAGCTATACAGACAAAGAACAATCTTTCTCAAAATATTTTCTATGGATAATGAAAACTACAACCAAATAATGATGCTCACTGTGAATATCTACAAGTATGTATCTAAAATTTATATGTTGCTGATCTCATTATGAAATTTTAAAATATTTGTTTTATACAATCGTAAAGATTATCATTAAAAGGTCATCAGGTTTATCGGAATAGTGAATATTTTCATTATGCGTGTCAAGATCCAAATTTATTAGATAGTCTTTACTAGCCTTGTAAAACATGTGGGAACTCTGGTTTATATATTTATTTAACATAGTGATGCTCCAACCACAACCATCCCAGTTCAGTACTTAAAGAGAACCTGTCATCACTCTAAATGTATAAAAATGTCTACTTACATGTGTTCTTCATGTTCCCCTGATTCTTTCCATGTTTTCTTTTTTTGTATGACCGACTTCCCTAGATATCGGGGCCACTAGTTCTGATGCTCAGTACACTTTATAGGCAGAAGTTTGCAGAGGGCTAGGCCATCCACGGGTATTTATTATGGGTGTTGTTTACTGCTCTGATGCTGTCTAATCAGCACAGACAGCATCAAAGTGATGATGAATACTCCCACTTGAGTTTTCCAGATTTACTTTTAGGGTCCATTCAGATGTCCGTTGAATGGTCTGGTTCTGGTGCTGACCCATTCATTTTCAATGGGGCAGGAAAAGATGCGGACAGCACACAGTGGGCTGTCCGCATCCGCACTTCCGTTCTGCGGCCCTGAACTTCAGGTCCGCGGCTCCGCAAAGAAATAGAGCATGTGCTATTCTTGTCCACAGCTGCGGACAAGAATAGGAATTCTCTATATAGTGCTGGCGATGTGCAGTGTCCGTGTTTTGCGTTCCGCAATTTGCAGGCAGCAAAACACTACGGACATCTGAATGGACCCTTATGCTGGGCTGGAGCTTCTCCTGGACAGCTTTGGTTTTGCAACTTCCTTACTTCCTTTGATGTCTGTCCATCTGCTCCCTAATGCATTCATCACAAGCTTTTGTGAGTACAGAATGCATTGTGGTCTCCAAGATTCGGTTATCCAGCGAGAACAGGTTGTATTGTGTTCTCACTGTATCCCATGGTGAAGGAATTGTGGACAAACATCTAGGGAGAAGCCCAACAGTGGAGAATCACAACAACTAAGCTGTTAAGGAGAAGCTCCAGCCCAGCATAAAGGTAAATCTGTCAAACTCAGATGACAGTTCGTCACTGCTCTGACACTGTCTGTATATCTGCACGGATTGGACAGTGTCAGACCAATGAAGAACACTACTACTTAAGAAATGACTGCAGGTGGCCACCTCCTTAGCAGACGACTGTCTCAATAGTATATTAGGAATGGGGAACACTAAAAAAAATCATGGAAGCAGTAGAAACGTGTATGTAGGCAGTTTTAAAAATTGGGGTGTTGCGAATGGCAACTTCTTTTCTAGATAGAAAGTACTTGTATAACAATGAAAATTGCTTAATACCATATTTATAAAGCCCCTCGACAATTTTCGGACATCTACATAATTTCAATAGTTGTCGGGGAAAAAAAGGAAGAAATACAAGACACGCTGCGCTTAACTGATTTATTAATATTCTCAAGCACTTTGGTTCTTGAATATGGCAGTGAACTACTCTATGTGAGACGCAACCAATATCTTGGGCAGAACAATGTACCCAACAATGTCTATACATACTCCTGTAGCTGCTGGTAGTTCAGCATTATTAGTACATAGGCCACTATGTGCCATGTGCATCTTAACTTTACAAGTCAGTCTATGGTAAGCCAAACTTACATAGGATCATATTTAAGAGGATTATAATCCATGTAAGTAGCTTTAGCTTTTAGTAAGATCATGTGGGTTATAGAATGTGGGTATTATGTTCTCTAGAGAAGTCAGATCAGAAGCCAAAGAACAGAAGTGTCCACATTCTTATACATGTACAAAACAGCCATAAGGACTTCTGACTCTGAGGAGCCGTGTGAGAAAAAAGAAATCTGCTGTTTTCTTTTTCAAAAACTGTCTTACTAGTCCTTAGGCTTTTCGTGTTTTTATAGTTCAGTCTTATTCAAGTGAACAGGCATATTTAAAACTAGAAGACACTAAACCATAAGTTCCGTTCAATGCCTGGGGATAAGACAAGCATCTGCGTAGAAATGCACAAACTATTGGTTAGTACAAAGAATGACGTCACTGGTACTACCAAGAAATTAATTATTATATTATAGGGGTTGTCCAGATGAGAAAAAAAATTGGCCTTTTCTAATCTCAAATATTCCATGGGTTCTGCCTGGCAATGCAGGTCAACCTTATTCACTTCAATGGTGATAATTTTGCAATTCTAACTACACTCCAAAACACTCTGTCAGAAAGAAAAGTAGACCCCTTTTTTCTAATCCTGGAAACCACTTTCCACTCTCCCCCACAGATGATTGACAGTTCTCTCCTTAGTTTTCTTCCAAAAAGAGAACTGTCAATTATCAGCAGGTCAATCATCACCCCTCAGTGACCAGCCTTACTGACCAAGAATTTTCCTTTTTTTTTTTTATTGTCGCCTTCCAAGAGCTATAACGTTTTGTTTTTTTCCGTCTATGCAGCTGTATGAGGGCTTGTTTTTTTGCCGGACAAGTTGTAGTTTTAATGGTGCCATTTTGGGGTACACATAGCTTTCTGATGAACTTTTATTAACTCTTTCTGGGAGTGATATGGGAAAAAAATACTGCCAATGAGTTTTTACATTGTTCGCTTTTTGGTATAAATAACATAATATCCTTATTCTCTGGGTCACTATGATTATAGCGATACCAAATACATATAGGTTTTTTTTGTGCATTTTACTACTTTTGTACAACAAAACGTCCTTTTTTTAAAAGGAAGAAAATCTTTTTTAATAATTTAAATGATATTTATGTAGTGCGGGTCATTACAGTAATTTTTTTCCATTGAAAAGTGTATTTTAATGGAAAAAAAAGCATATTTTTTACTGGAATCTTTTTACTTAATAAATTAGTTTTTTTTACTTTTTTGTTACTACATATTAGTCCCACAAGGGGACTATAAACAGACAACATTTTGATTGCTTTTAAAATACAATGCACTAGCCCTATAGTACATTGCATTTTAATGTCAATGCTATACTGACATTCACTAGCAGGCTGCACCAGAGAGGACCAGCAGACTGTGGCAGAGAGACACAGCCTGCTGGAAAGTACTCAAGGCTAGCTTGGGGTCTATATCAGACCCCACTCAGTCTTTATACACATCAGAACCCTGCAATCGCATTTGCGGGGTGCCGATGGAAGACAGAGGGTGTCCGCTCCCTCTGTCACTGCTTTACATGTCCACGGCATGTAAAGCGTTAAACAGTCAGGATCAGCACTCCTGCCAGTTGAGGCTGTTAGAGCAGGGCCGCGGCTCTCATATGAGAGCCGAACCCCTGCTCCCTGCTGCTCGGGGGACCTATGCAGCGCTTAGACCGGGCTGCGTGAAAAAGCAGCGGCCCAGCCTAAGGCACCTTAGTGACCGCCGTAAAAATGTGCATGCATATGTCACTATATCAGGGAGTCATACAGAGAAAAATATAATGAAAATATGAATATCTTCACATGTAGCTTATTCTTTTCCTTATTATATGATACTTATGGTAAAAAATTAAATGTTAAAGTCACATTTCTGCTGAGAACACAGCATGCAAGATTCCCTTTCCGCTAAGACCCTGTTGCTTTAGGTATTAGTCATATGTGATAAGGACAGTCATGCTTTAAGAGTTTTATCAGAGGTCTTCCTGCTACACAATTTATGAGAATAATCAGCTTTACAGCTAATGTACTGTATAAAGCAAATTAATAATCAACTTCTAGCAATTATTTTTACAAAAGTTTTAAAAAAGTATAATGTTTAAGATGTGCAGTGTACTAAGAACATAACCTAATTACAGGGAATACATCTATATGACTAGATGAAATAACTATTTGTCATCATGTTGTGATATGACATGACATGTGATTTGGGGTGTGGGAGCCTCCAGCATAGGAGGTGTGCAGGGTGCGACACCTATTCTACATTTTTCTCATTTCTAGACTATATGATTGCTCTCATCAAGCCAAAGAATCAGGCTTGGTCTTAAAGACAAGAAAATCACCTATACCAGGGGTAGGCAACTTCCGGCACTCCAGCTGTTGTAAAACTACAACTCCCAGCATGCATACTTGCTCTGCTCTTCTTAACAAATATCATAGAAATGAATAAAGCATGCTGGGAATTGTAGTTTCACAACAGCTGGAGTGCCGAAGGTTGCTGACCCCTGACCTATACCATGTATACTGGGGTCCTTAAAGCATCTTTTGTAATAAGGTTAAATCCTAAATTTAAAGAGGAAATCTTTTGACAGGGCAGTATTTAATTTACTGTATATCATTTGGTCTTTCTTTCACAGGTGATCAAAGTCGACAAGTACACACCAAAAAACATCAAAGTCAAATGACATGAAAAATGTTGTGGTGTTTGGTAACTAGGAGAACTGAAATTATACACTGGACACCCAATTTATAAATTTGGGGTATTAATGAGAAGACCTCTTCCCTGCCTCTCTGCATCTCTCTTTGCCCCAGGTAAAGTAACATATACACATCAGCCTGTGTGTCGATCCATTAGTGCACTGGGTTCCTGAGCTATGTGTTAGTCTACTTTCACATTAGCATTTTTTGCGGATCCATCATGGATCTGCAAAAATGCTTTCGTTACAATAATACAACCACATGCATCCGCCATGAATGGATCCGGTTGTATTATGTCTTCTATAGCCATGACGGATCTGTCTTGAACACCATTGAAAGTCAATGGGGGACGGATCAGTTTTCTATTGTGTCAGAGAAAATGGATCCATCCCCATTGCTTGCAACGCTTTTCTGTCCGCGATGGGGATGCAACCGAACGGAATGCATTTTGGTGCATTCCGTTTCGTTCGGTTCAGTTTTGTACCTATTGACAATGAATGGGGACAAAACTAAAACGTTTTCTTCCACTATTGAGATCCTATGACGGATCTCAATAGCGGAATTGAAAATGCTAATGTGAAAGTAGCTTTAGTTGTAATCATAATCAGTACAGCTGTTCAGCCGACAACTATTAGTGAAATCCAACTTATCTCTCCTCATTTCTGCTGTCAGAGGAGAGTCATGGAATCCCATAGACAGTAGGAAGTCAGATGATCCCACTGAAATCAGCGGGGTCACATGGCCATCTAATGTGTATTGCCATCTTTGGTCAAACTCTGACACTAGTTAATGAATATCTACACTTCCCACCATATTATAGTCACAGGGGTCCAGAGAGCTGAGCTATCGAGCATGCCTCACACTCTATGGTTCCAGTAAAGTGGTAAATGTGCTCACAGGTATTAGCTCCTGCCTAACAACCTGCATGAGTTTTTTCCTTTTTCCTTCAAGGTACAGGCAAATATAAGTACATCTACTGTTGCCCTTCTAATTCCAGTCAAAATGGTTAATAAAGGCCAGCTTTAACAATGATGGTCTATTCTTAAGGCCTTTTATATAGGCCAATGGTTGGGACAATTATTGGGAAGTGGCATTTCTTTGCTCCTTCCTGATCACTGTCTTGTGTAAAGGTGCCACTGATCTCTCTATGAATAAGCGAATGTCTGTTCATTGGGTGAAAGCTTTGCTGATGCAGTCACTTCAATCATTTCTAGTCAGCAGATTGTCCTATGTTAACAGTGATCTGCTGCCCAGAAGCAATAATTCTCCATGGGGACGAGAGATCGCTGCAGCAGCGATTGACCATCCTTATACAGAGGAAATGATTTCTGCATGTAAATGCAGCCCTCACCACCTCTGCAGAGCAGGCAATTATCAGGAACAAACAGCTCATTCCCGATAATTACCTGCTGTGTCAACCCATGTAAAGGGGCCTTTAGAATAGCCTATAAATGTTAGATTAGACATGTGGCAGCCTCCAAGAAACCTTCTAATCAGCACCATAAAAGAGCAAACTTCAATGACTGGCCTGGCATTGCAGTGTACCCCATTGCTTCAAGGGGATGAGCTACAGTAATGGCATAGCTGCACATGCAATCTGCTGTGTCTACGTAAACAAAAGAATGCAGCTAAATAGGGGGAAGCAGGGAGGAGGGCAGTGGTAGTTGTTACACTGATAAGAGTGATAGTGGTTCACCGTGATTGTCCTCACTCCAACACTGCCTGGGGCCGTGCAGTGTGTGGAGTGTGCTCCCTTTCTTCCCTCAGGGCAGAGGTGCCCTTGATGTTAGGTAGATGGGTGCAAGACAGGAGGGCAGATGGAGGCGTTGATGAATGAAGTCAATAGCCAGGTCTTTTGGTTACAATAAATAAGGTCTCAAATCTCAATACTATAGTACAGCACAAAATACTTCCCCAGCAAAACTAAATACCACAGTGCAGCATAAAATGCTGCTGCCCCTGCTGCAGTATTCAACTGTATCCCCTTCCTGAGGATGGCGATACAGTTGAATTCAGTAGGCGATACAGTTGAATTCAGTAGGGCTCTTGCAGTCATGAGGAGGGCTCTGGTGGCCCCCTGTGCATCGGACCACTGGGAAATTTCCCTGTAAGGTCTATGGTCAGTCCGACCCTGACTAGACTTCTCCTCAGGCCTAAATATCTGGAAACTACAACTCCTAGAATCCTTCTTTCCCTTTTATGGGAGTTACAAGAAAATCCAAGAAAGTGTGCATGGAGTGCTGAAGTTTGCTGATCCCTCATATAGTAGGTTACATTTAGAAATTATCTCTGTAATAGACAGTAAATAGTTGTTCACCCAGATATCACATACTGAGCATACATCTGAATTAATCCAGCCAGATAAGTCAATATCAGGAATAAGATATCAGAATGCAGGTAATGGAAGGCTGCAAATGTGAAAGGGTAACAGCTGTTTAGAAACCACATATCTCTCTCAGGCTGTTAAACATGATTTAATGGTTCGAAGAGGAAATTCCAGATCTTCATGATTCATTCTAAGGACTATTTTACGCCAACAGGTTATCGGACCAATTTCTGTTTAAGCAGACCAATAGTTGGTGTGTATAACAAAAGATCTGTGTGTGTAAACGGCCATCTGACCAACGATTGGTCAGAAAATCTGTCACAATCTGTAGGTGCAATACAGCCCTTTGTAACCAATGCTGCAAATGTAAAGGCACAGAGGATGAGGCTTCTTTCTCTAGAGAGGCCCAATGTTTATGGGAATGCAGTCAGTCCATTGTCTTAGTTGATTTACTATAGTGGTATGGTAGTATTGCGATTCCCAGACCCCCTTTATGCACAGGAAGCCAAAGTATTTGGGAGGATACCCTAGCTGTACCATGCTTCCAAATATGTTTATAAAGTACAGATTGGAGATTGTGCAGGTAAGAAAGCGGTAATAGAATTGGTAGATTCTGAAAGTGGTCTAAAATCTTTGGTAGTACCAGCATTTTGATGAGAAAGACTTTCCAGCGCAGACAGAAAGAATTCTGCCATTCTGACTGCTTCCTCATGAGGTCAATTGGTGCCAAATGGTAAGAGGGTGAATTGGGTGACTTTAGGTGGTGGTCACCTGGTGTGAAGCCGGTTTGAGACACTATTATTAAAGGGGTTGTGTCACTTCAGCAAAGGGCACTTAACACTAACCACCATAGCGGATCATCCCCTTAACTGTGACCTCCACCGTTCCCTGCCCCTTAACAGAGACCTCCACAGCATCCTGCCCCCTAACAGTGACCTTCACAGTGTCCAGCCCTTTATTAGTGGCCCGCACAGCACCTCATCTCCTTATCAGTGATTTCCACAATACCCCACCCCCTGAACAGTGACCTCTACAGTAATCTGCTACTTAACACTGACCTCCATAGCGGACCGTCCCCTTAACTGTGACCTCCACAGCAGCCTGCCCATAGGGTAGCCAGAGGTCCGGTTTTAGGCCTGTCCTTTGTCCAGCGCAGGGATGTCCTTTTGAACAGCTCACTCTCAGACAGCAGCACTGTGATGTCTGAACGTGAGCTACAGGGAGAAAGTCACCATCCCTCCCTCTCTTGCAGCTGATTTTTACTTTCATTTTTTCAATCCCCGTCAGCTGTGGAGTGGGAGGGGGCATGACCTAGCTGGATCGGGGGCATGGCTTAGCGGGGCCTGGGGGTGGGGTCTTTAAGTCCATCTTTTGATGGCTACCCTACCTGCCCCCTGAACTGTGACCTTCACAGCACTCCGCTCCCTTAACAGTGTCATCCACAGCACCCTGCACCTTTAAAGCTGACCTGCAGCAGTGAAGAAAAATGGCTGGGTTGTTATGGAAACCTGGTGTAAAACTGTGTGTATGTGGAAACTAAGGACCTGCTAGCTTCTATTGGCTGATAAGGGACATGTGACCGTGTGCATGGCAGTTGGGATATGAAGAGAAAGACCTGCAGGCTTCTATTGGCTAATGTAGGTCATGTGATGTGCCATATTTGCATTTTTTCAGAATGGTACTTGCTAGAGAGCTGAGACCCAGTCTAAAACCTTCCTGGACATGTACCTGTGTGCCAAATTTTGTGATTGTAAATGCGACAGTGCGGATTTCTTTAGCAGACATTAGGGTTGTTTCGGGTATCGAAATTTCGATACCCAATCGATACTTTTATACCAGTATCGATTCGGTACTGGGATGTTCATTTTTTCGATACTACAGTGCGCTACTGCGCAGTCTAGTATCTCCTGTCATGGGAGATCACGGCGCTCTGCGCGCTGCTCTGGTCTCTCCTACAGTGGAGAAGAAGGAGGGAGGGAATCCCTCCCTCCTATGACGCGGCCGCCGCTGAGTCCAATGAATGGGCGGCTAATGCAGGAGGAGGGACTCGGGCTTCTACTATGCAGTGAGCTGCCTGCCGTACTGCACTATCATTACCATACACTGTGTATGATAATGACAGCCCTGCCCTGCGCTGTGTGCTACAGTCTGTAATACACATCGCAGGCTGTGCTCTCATTATCATAACAATAGCACAGCAGGGCTGTCATTAGCATACACAGCGTATGATAATGACAGCGCAGCACTGCAGGGCCGATTGGACTGTGCAAAACGGGTCACTAGAAACTCCTGGGTTGCACTGAAAGAGTTAACAGGAAAGGGTTACCCAAGGGCTGCCACTGCTGTATTTCTCTGATCCCGGAGCAGGAATGAAGAGAGCAGCCCAGCCAATAAGAGAGAGGAGGCGTGTCAGGACAGCCAATCAGATGAAAGACCCGCCCTCCCTGCAGTTTATGCCAGAGAGAGAGTAAAGACATGTGCTTCTGCCTGGGCTCCTAGGTTAGGTTTCCCGGGAAGAGGAAGGTGGGGGACACTGCACTGTGTGTATGGGGGGAGGTGACACTGCACTGTGTGTATGGGGGGGAGGTGACACTGCACTGTGTGTATGGGGGAGGTGACACTGCACTGTGTGTATGGGGGAGGTGACACTGCACTGTGTGTATGGGGGAGGTGACACTGCACTGTGTGTATGGGGGAGGTGACACTGCACTGTGTGTATGGGGGAGGTGACACTGCACTGTGTGTATGGGGGAGGTGACACTGCACTGTGTGTATGGGGGAGGTGACACTGCACTGTGTGTATGGGGGAGGTGACACTGCACTGTGTGTATGGGGGAGGTGACACTGCACTGTGTGTATGGGGGAGGTGACACTGCACTGTGTGTATGGGGGAGGTGACACTGCACTGTGTGTATGGGGGAGGTGACACTGCACTGTGTGTATGGGGGAGGTGACACTGCACTGTGTGTATGGGGGAGGTGACACTGCACTGTGTGTATGGGGGAGGTGACACTGCACTGTGTGTATGGGGGAGGTGACACTGCACTGTGTGTATGGGGGAGGTGACACTGCACTGTGTGTATGGGGGAGGTGACACTGCACTGTGTGTATGGGGGAGGTGACACTGCACTGTGTGTATGGGGGAGGTGACACTGCACTGTGTGTATGGGGGAGGTGACACTGCACTGTGTGTATGGGGGAGGTGACACTGCACTGTGTGTATGGGGGAGGTGACACTGCACTGTGTGTATGGGGGAGGTGACACTGCACTGTGTGTATGGGGGAGGTGACACTGCACTGTGTGTATGGGGGAGGTGACACTGCACTGTGTGTATGGGGGAGGTGACACTGCACTGTGTGTATGGGGGAGGTGACACTGCACTGTGTGTATGGGGGAGGTGACACTGCACTGTGTGTATGGGGGAGGTGACACTGCACTGTGTGTATGGGGGAGGTGACACTGCACTGTGTGTATGGGGGAGGTGACACTGCACTGTGTGTATGGGGGAGGTGACTACATAGTATATATTGTGTATGTGACAGTGACTGCATAGTGTATTTATGTGACTGGGGGTGTGGGGCAGTGAATGCATAGTAATTGTGTATATCTGAGCAGTGCAAGAGTATTAGGCTAGGGCTACACAGACTTTTTGTAGCGCGACGGATTGATTTTAACTATTGAATGACAGCTGCAGTCTATAAGATTGCATTTAACCGAACACATTCATTTGGATTGCAGCTAAAATCAGTCGCGCTACAAAAAGTCGCAGTGTAGCCCTAGCTTTTGGACTGGACCCATGTGCCTCACATTAATAGTAAGTGAGGTTTTTCTGTTTAATTCAATAAATGTTTTAAGTTTAAATAATCAATAGGCTTTTTTGGGTTTTATTTTATTTTTTTCGCGTGGTATCGAATGGTATCGAGTATCGCAATACTTTTTTATGGTATCGATACCGAATCAAAATTTTGGTATCGAAACAACTCTAGCAGACATACACACACACATACATACACGCTTTATATATTAGTTCGTGGAAATACTGTGCAATCATCTACGTCACATAAGGGTTAGTTATAAATATTACAAAGTTTGTTGTGATATAATAAATATGCAGCAATTTCTACAAAGCATGTGATTTTCATCTGTAATCTGTAAATGAGATGCCATAAAATCTAATTTAGTAATGTAACAACTGGCCACAGAAAAAGTATGCTTCAGGGAAGGACAAGAGACTGGCATATGTGCCAGAACCCATTCATATACTCACTGATTTATTAGTATGGCAGGATTTTACTGCAAGATCAGAAACAAATGAGTTCTCCCACGATGACCTATTAAATCACCAGCTTATCCAGAAATGCACTTGTTGACTGATTGAAGTCGCAGTGCCTCAGAAAACAGGCGGCATGTGGTCATGTGCTCTCACGCGCTTAGATTTTGCCATCTGTTTACTAGTGGTGCTCAGCTTGGCTTCAGCCCCTTACCAAGGGATTTGCTTTGAGAGAAGATGGTAATGTCTTGAAACAAATTTCATTTCATTACTATAAAGAGGAGTCTAAGGCAGAAAAACTTGAAGATAAAAGCAGCCTTTCCTTTTGCCAGACATATGTTAAGTAATTGCCCATAACACGAATAAGCAAATAGCAGACAAAGTTTCCTGCCAATCACCTTCCACTGAGAACGGAATTATAAGGGAGAATATTACCTACCTTTAGTGAACGTATTCCAGTATTTTGGGGTTTGCCTAAATTGCAATTCCATAATATACTGTTGTTATTGAAATTAAGCACTAGGGGTGCACCTAGCCTTTCTGCTGCCTGAGGCGAAAACTGAAACTTGGCCCCCCTTTCATGCCAATTTCTTAACCTAACCCCTTATCTTCAGCCCTACTGTTAAACATACGGGGTAATACAGCGCCACATATCTCTTACATGCAGTTATATCTTCTCTGCTGTAGATGTTCCCTTTTCTTATCTTCTCCATTCAGACCAGACTGCCATGATTATTTCTTTCAGCTATCTCTTGTCTCTGCAGAGTTTGACAACTACTTTTCCATCCTCCTCTCCACCTTCTGAACACCCCATCCTGCCACCTCTAATACTGTGCCAACTGTGCTTTCCAATGCTATACTGCAGAAACAGATAATCTCGCTTAAAATACTATTACCACACAGATAGGTCCCCTTAAATAATTATTGGAACACAGTGCCCTAAAAAATAACTGTGCCCAGCAAATAGTGTCCCTGAAAATTATAGTGCTGTAAACATAGTGTCCTCCAAAAATAATGTGCTAAGCTGATACTGTGCCAGGGTGCCTCCCAATGTAACAGTCCTCCCAAAAGTCCCTCCAATAGTAATAATTCTCTGCCAGAGTGCACTATGTTGTAACAGTGCACCCAATAGAAATAATGTCCCTTATTTTGCCCCCAGACGTAATAATGTCCCCATAGTGCCCCCAGTAGTAATAATTCCCCCTATAATGTGTGCCTACACAAAAAATACCCCCTTATAATGTGTGCCAGTACAAAAATGCTCTCTTATAATGTGTGGCAGTACAAAAATAACCTCTGGTGTGCCAATACAAAAAATGCTCCCTTATCACATGTGCCAGAACAAAAAAAACATCCCTACAGCATGATGCTGCCACCACCATGTTTCACTGTGGGGATGGTGTTCTTTGGGTGATGTGATGTGTTGGGTTTGCGCCAGACATAGCCTTTTCTTTGATGGCCAAAAAGTACAATTTTAGTCTCATCAGACCAGAGCATCTTTCTCCATACAGTCTCCCACATGCCTTTTCACAAACTCGCAACGTGCCTTTTTGTTTTTTGCTGAAAGTAATTGCTTTCTTCTGGTCACTCTGCCATAAAGCCCAACTCTATGGAGCGTACGGCTTATTGTCGTCCTATGTACAGATACTCCATTCTCTGCTGTGGAACTCTGCAGCTTCTCCAGGGTTACCTTAGGTCTCTCTGCTGCCTCTCTGATTAATGACCTCCTTGCCCGGTCCGCGAGTTTTGGTGGGCGGCCGTCTCTTGGCATGTTTGCTGTTGTGCCATGTTGTTTCCATTTGGTTATAATAGATTTGATGGTGCTCCTGGGGATCATCAAAGATTTGGATTTTTTTTATAACCTATCCCCAACTTGTACTTCTCAACAACATTGTCCCTTACTTGTTTGGAAAGTTCCCTAGTCTTCATGGCAGTGTTTGGTTAGTGATGCCTCTTGCCTTGGTGTTGCAGCCTCTTGGGCTTTTCAAAAAAGGAGTGTATATGTAATGACAGATCATGTGACATTTAGACTGCACACAGGTGGACATCATTTTACTAATTATGTGACTTCTGAAGGTAATTGGTTGCACCAGAGCTTTTTATGGGCTTCCTAACAAAGGGGGTGAATATATACGTGCATGCCAATTTTCTGTTCTCTATTTCTGATCAATAGTTTTATTTATATATTTTTCTCATTTCCCTTCACCAACTTATTGTTGTGACTATTGTGTTCTGATCAATCACATAAAATTCTAAATTAACAAAACATTGAACTTAAGGCTGTGATGTATCAAAACACGAAAAAAGTCAAGGGGGGTGAATACTTTTGCAAGGCACTGTAGTACTCACGGATCTGTTTTAAAGCTACACAGCAATCTTGGCTGCAACACACCAAGGATCACTGTGCAGCAGTGCAGCCATAGAAAAGCATGGAGTTGCAGTGTGACTCACAAGCTGCTGCTTATGCGACTCCAGAATCGCTAAATTTCCAACCCAAGATCACTGCGTAGCCCCAGTCTAACTTCAAACATCAGACATTTGAATAAGGGCTCATTCAGACGACCATGCTGTGTTAGGCGGTCGCCGCCCGTGTGCATTCGCAATTTGCGGAACGCAACGGGTGGCCCATTATAGAAATGCCTATTCTTGGCTGCAAAACGGTGTGTTGTCCGCATCTTTTGCAGCCCCATTGAAATGAATGGGTCCGCACCCGTTCAGCAAAATTGCGGAACGGATGCGGACCCATTCATGCGGTCATATGAATAAGCCCCTAGGCTGTGTCTAGATGGCAAAATGTGTTGGGCAACATGAAATTTATGCAACAAAACATCTCATGATTGTCAATGTGTCGCAGTGTGACACATAATGCTTGTTTGAAAAAGGCTGTTTAGCCGAAACATATCACGTCTGCCTGTATTTTGTCTATGGCAATAAAGTGAACTTTTTAGCATCAAAAAGTGAGTGCTGATCCATTTCTTCTACCTGGAGGTATGGGTCTGCGACCCAGAATATAAGCACCACCTTCTTCCAGAGTGCCGACTGATGATTTTCACAGCAGTATGACACAGGGCATGCCACAACTGTGACAAGACAATTGCAAAAGATCCAACATTGTTGGATTTTTGGTCAGAGGAGGCAAGTTGCAATAGTATTGCAACTAATGCTAACAATTAAACATTAACAAAAAAATCTACCAAAACCTCTGGGAGTCATATATCAAGCCCTGTAATCCAAAATTTTGGCTTAAAAAAGTATTAGAATAGGGCTTGCAACTTGTTAAAACGACTTCACTTTTGAAAAGTAGGTGGGAAAGTTGGCATATGCAGTGATCCACTTAGGATGTTTCTAGGGAGGAAAAGAGTTCGAAGCAACAGTCATAGTTCAGTCTAGTGTCATAGAGGAAGTAGTTCAGTAGTGTAAGCTGTAAGGGGGTAAGCAGCAAAAGGCAGCAAGGAGCAGAGCTAATCAAAGAATACTTCAGCCCCGTAGGTTAATTAAAAGCCAAACAACTGGAAAAAAAACAACTGGATTCCACAGAATTTTAAGCAGCCACATAAGGGGAAGTGCAGAGTATCTGTCAGAGAAGGTAATGCATCTACATTGAGGCTACAGACTTCCTTGCATGTTGGTGGGAGCAATATGTTTCAGGTTCCCCATCACACTAAAAGAACAGACTGGGCAGCTGTTCAAATACTGTATTCCGCTGAGAATACTGCAGAGATATCAACATAGTGAGAGTCAGAGACACCTTGTGTCTCATGGTTGATTTGGGAAGATGTTATGCAGCAGGCAGCCTACTGGGGAGAGTCCTATGGATTAGTAGTTGTGACACCGATAGGAGAAATAGTGGTTTACGGTGGCTGTCTTTACTCTGGCCCTCCCTGGGACTGTGCAGCAGTGAATATATGGATATATATGGATGGATATATAAATATATGCATTTCCTCTTTCATCTGGACACTTCCTGACTTTCTGGGGCTCCGGCATGATAGTAATAAGAGTGACATTGATGTTAGGTGTTCAGCAAGGTATAAGGCAGGGCAGGAAGGCAGGTGAAGGGCAGTGGTGCAATGGTGGTGCAAGGAAATAATCATGCCAGGATTGGTTGCTATGGGCAATGAAGCAATAACAAATGACAAGACAGGT
Organism: Bufotes viridis; assembly: GCA_033119425.1. Lineage (NCBI taxonomy): Eukaryota > Metazoa > Chordata > Amphibia > Anura > Bufonidae > Bufotes > Bufotes viridis. The sequence goes on along the minus strand of CM065589.1, from coordinate 478,088,587 downwards.
GCACACTGCGGTCTTACTAAGCCCTCAAACTGATGTTAAAATTGAGAGATTGGTCAACATATCCTGCTGTGGAGGACATGTCTAAGCCCGAGCGCCACCCCGAGCTACTTGAAAAACCTTGGCGTGGTGCTCGGGCTTAGACATATCCTCCACAGCAGGATATGGTGACCAATCTCTCAATTGTAATATCAGTTTGAGGGCTTAGTAAGACCGCAGTGTGCACCTGTCTTGTCATTTGTTATTGCTATATTGTTATATTTTTTATCACATCCACACAATTGTCATCTTGTGTAGGATGTCTATTGTGGTACTTGTGGTCCGCTGCGGGCACCCTGCACCATATGCATTTTTGCTGGGGATCGCCATTAGCAACGGGCCACAAGTGCAGGATCTGCTCCCCTGTATATGTATGCACAACTGCATTTTGGGTTGAGCACATCCTGCTTCATGCCACCTTTCAGTTGTTTTGTGTATATGGGCAATGAAACCTCTTTTCCTTTACACCAGTTGTAATAAATCTACCCCATGTTGTCAAGACCTGCATCGCATTTATCACAGTGATTCAGGCTGAATGATAAATGTGGTGCAAGGATAAATAATTTTAGCTCTATACCAACTATCGATTGAATTATTTTTAGACAGACAGAATTATATGCCAGATTTGAGGTGAAAATTTGACACAAAATGTGGTATTTTAGACCACCTCCCTTTCCCATAAAACCCCGCCATCTTTCTGATAAACCCACCGCTTTTTGAGCAAGTCAAGTTGCTCCAAAATGTTCATTTGTTTTTAGACAGATTTTAGGTGACGCATTAGGAAATATTGGCCTTTCTGCCTGGAAGCATTGTAGTAGAACGCCCAAGAACCTACTGTACTTTGTTTGCTGGCCATTAAGGGTACGGACACACAGTCAGGTTTCTGTATGTACTTTTGGAAGCCAAAACCAGAAGTGAATTAAAAAAAGAGGTGGAGTTGTGTCTGTCCTTTATACTTTCTCTCCTTTTATGATCCACTTCTGATTTTGGCTTCCAAAACTGCATCAGGAAATCTGACCGTGTGGCTGTATCCTAATAGGAGTGAGTTCATTTAGTTTAAACCCTGCACATTTTGCATTGCGTGTGGTTAATCAGTAGTACATTGGGCCTGTATATAGCATGCACCTGTAGAATCTTGTATCTGCACAACTAATACAGTATATCTAGAAGAACTTTGTACTGGACTGTGAATAGGCTCTTATCTGAAAAAATGTATGTGCACTTCAATATATATTGTCACTGCTTCACAGGTCAGAAATACAAATGTATCTGTGTGCCCAAGTGTATTATTTGTCAAAGGTGTACACTTGTAGAAATTTCTGACCTTCTAACCACATATATATATAATATACATACTAATACATACTAATGTCAGTACACCGAGATTCTGGTGTAAATTGCAGCAAAATGTGGCACAATTTGCCAGACATGGGTGAGTGGCTTAGGCCGGGTTCACGTTGGTGTTATTGAATTCCGTTATAGGTTCCATTATGACAGAGTTATAACGGAATATAATGGAATTCTAGGACGGAAAGCAAAAGAATCATTCTGTTTTGCTCCGTCCTAATACATGTCTATGAGGCCAAATAACGGTTCAGATCGTTTCCGTTATACATGACTTAAAAAATACCTGTAAAATAACTTGCAATAGAATACGGCAATCTGCATACAAACGGAAAGCATTTAAAGACGGATCCGGTTACTGATTCGTCTTACAAATGCATTGCAAGAACAGAATCCGTTATATATTTTTTTCACATTTTTACCGGATCCGGCATTGCTGTATTTTGAATGCCGGATCCGGATCAGGCACAAATACAGTCCAAGTGTGGGGCAAGTGTTCCGGAATTTTGGACAGAGATAATACCGCAGCATGCTGCGGTATTATCTCTGTCCTGAAATGTCAAAAAGACTGAACTGAAGACATCCTGATGCATCCTGAACGGATTTATCTCCATTCAGAATGCGTGGGGATAAAACTGTTCCGTTCAATTCCGGTATAGAGCCCCTACGACGGAACTCTATGCCGGAAATGAATAACGCTAGTGTGAAAGTACCCTTAAAGGGGTTGTTTCACTTCAGCAAATGGCATTTATCATGTAGACAATGTTAATACAAGGCACTTAATGTATTTTTTCATCACAATATACACTGCTCATTTCTGGGGGGTTACACAGATGTGAGGTGGCCAGGATGGGAGCTGCTGCTCATGTGTTTCTATGCGCAATTCCACAGTCTGGGCCAGCAGAGAGGCCAGAGCCTTTTCCAATAGTGTACAAGCACGGCCACAACTGAGGGATTGCAGGGTGGTCATAACCACTGGAAACGAGCCGTGTATAATGTGATGGAAAAATAAATCAAGCCAGCTAAGGAGGCAATATGGACAATCACAATACATTAGTAAGTGCCTTGTAGTAACTTTCCCTACATGATAAATGCTGAAGTGAGACAACCCCTCTAAGGTCATCTATATCACTCTGTCAGGTTTTTTCACTGGCTGCTATGGTGTTGTGGCCATGACTGGTTACTGCAGAGCTGCTACCATTTAAAGCCACCCTCCTGTTCAAGAAAAAAAAAAATCACATCAACTGGGTAGCACACAAAACACTTACATGGTGCCCTCTTTTACATCTTTTATCTGCAGATTTCCAGACTCCTCTTCTGTCATCCAAGATGGCCGCACCACTTCTCAGACTATCATGCATATCAGTAGTCCAAACTACTTTCAGCCCTGCTCATGCATTGGTCAGCACTGTTCACATGAGCAGAGCTGCTCTGAAATGCACAGTAAGCAACAGGTAGTCTGAGAGGTGGTGCAGCCAACTTGGATAGGGATCAATGGATCTACGGGTCCATTCAGACGTTTGCACTAAACACGGATCCCTACTGTGTGCGTTCCAGATTTTGGGGGGCACATAGCCCTATGATAGAAATGCCTATTCTTGTTCACAATGGCGGACAAGAAAACGATATGCTCTATCTTTTTTGCATTGCCGCGAAACGGAACTACAGATACCGTCAGCACACGGTCTGCTGTCCGGGCCCCATTGAAATGAATGGGTCCGCACCTGTTCCGAAGAACCATAGAAAAGCAGGCCACAATGTAAGTGTTCTGTTCATTCTCCAGTTAATGGGAATTTTTGTCCTTAAACTGGACGGTCACTTCAAGCAAGTTAACTATGGAACACAATGCATATATACAGCTTGTAGCAAAAGAGAATTCTCAGCAGTCCTGTGTAAAACCATACGTATCGTAATTTCATGCTGAATTGGGCCAAATTAAAAACTCAGCTCTTTCACACCTGCACACCCTCTTGAAGCAATATTGCAAGCACATAAAATCTGGCTCATACGCAAGACTAGTAACAGCCCCAAACATAGGCGTAGTCTGCAGAAAACAAGTCAGTCAGGTGTTTCGACCTCTGGGACCTAAATACGCTGTTCATCCTATGGGCACAAAGACAAAGCTGTGTCACCTGCATCCAGTAGTGACAAGTATTTCTGGTAAACAAGTCAAGCAATCCCTCTGGTACTCTGGTGGATGTATCCTTGGGGATACTTCATTTACCGTCAAAGACTGGATTTATTCACTCAGTATTTTTTAATCAAAGCTGACTTCTAGGATCATTTTATGTGCGTAGGAAAAAAATTCTTATTAACGGGAATATCCTTTAAAATTAAAGCCACACAGAGCAGAATCTCCATGAGATCCATGTAATCTTTGGATTTCTTTGGCAAAATCCGCAATAAATCTGCTGCAAAATCTGATTTCTCATGGATTTTGCCTCATCCGTTGCATTTAGGGGATTTTTCATGTCTTGTTTTCCAATATGCAACCAAGATAAGATGAATCAAAAGATATTTTACATCCACGAACAACCATTGAAATCCCACTAATCTCAATATAGTTCCCCAATACCACGCTCCCTTGTTTTTGTAATCTTGCCAGTTTGCCTATAGCAGTGGTGGCCAACCTATGGCACGGGTGCCAGAGGCGGCACTCAGAGCCATCTTTGTGGGCATCTGCACCTTGGAAAAAATCTATGCTGTACCAATATGCCTAAGAGTCTTCCTTCTAGTCATCAGCGCAGGTCAAACTATGAACAGCACAGGCAGCGCACTGAAAGTAGGCAGGCTATTATAGCTAAAAGATAAAGTACATGGAAGGTATACTATATTGGACTGTAATATTCAGATTAAAGGGGTTGCCCGGGTTCAGAGCTGAACCCGGACATATCCCCATTTTCACCCAGGCAGCCCCTATGACTTGAGCATCGGAACAGTTCATGCTCCGAAGCTCTCCTTTGCCTTGCGCTGTATCGCGCAGAGAAAAGACATTTTGTGGAGTTCCGGTGATGAACCGGGCTCTCTTTCGGGCTGCCAAGCGAAGGCTTCCCCCCAGCAGTGAGCCCGATGATGTCACCGGCACTGATGGGCGGGCTTTAGCACTGCCCTAGCCTGTAAAACGGCTAGGGCAGCGCTGAAGCCCGCCCATAAGAGCCAGTGACATCACCGAACACACTGCTGGGCGGAAGCGATCGCCAGGCAGTGTGTCATAGTAAATAAAAGAGCCCTTGCCCTGCGCAGGGCAAGGGAGAGTATCGGAGCATGAACTGCTCTGATGCTCAAGTCATGGGGACTGCCTGGATGAAATTATGGGTTGTCCGGGTTCAGCTCTGAACCCGGACAACCCCTTTAAATTGCAGTGCTGGCACTTTGCGATAAATAAGCACTCGGCCTCTCGGTCTCTAAAATGTTCGCCATCACTGGTCTATAATAATCCTGGCATGGTAATACTGTATCTGTATGTGACCCTCCAAACCCTGTGGTCTGTGTGAAGCATGTGACAGCTGCACAATTACCAGACTAGTAAAGTCACATACACATAGGTGAAAGTGTGAGTCTGAATGTTAGCAACTATTTACCTGGTAATTAGTAGTGCTTTCTGACGGTAGTTACTCAATAGGTAGAGTGGAAATATTTGAAGGACATTACAGAAAGTTACAGCAAAGTTTCTGCTCGATTTTTATTAAAATGTTCTGAACTTCTTAACTATTGCCCTTTTTTTTCTAACCCTTTATTGACGCACTTGAAAGGGCCTTACAAGAGGTTTTCTGGTTATAATCTTCTAGACCCCCACACTGTTTGCATCCAGTGGTGCATGGTCACAGTCACATGCACCGCTCCAGCCAATAACTGTGCTGTTTGTGGTCACATCCCCGCTGAAGCCAGTCATTGGCTGAAACAGTGCATGTGACCATGCCCCTGCACCACCAGATGTAACCAGTGTGGGGACAGGAAGATGGCGGCAGCATGGAGGACAAGAGCGAGTAGGCTGCGGACACTTGCTTAAAAATCATCATAACAGAAAAACCCCTTTAATGGCCAGACACTTTTTGGTGATTTAGAGCATGTGGTGGTTTAATGGTCCTAACATTTTTATTGCTTGCACTGTCAAAATATTTTTGCAGTGTTTTTTACGACAACTAGGACTTTTTATTAGTATGCTTTTTAGAGATTTTTTTTTCCTTTTTAAGTTATATTTTGGAAATTCATTTTCCTATAGAGAATGAATGGAGAAGCAGTGCGCAGTGCATGACCTTGCACTGTATTAGAATGGGGGAATGGTGTGGGTGGAGTGGTGTGGAAGGAATGGTGTGGGTGGAGTGGTGGGTGTTGGTGGGTACTTTCTGGATCTGCATTTCGTCAGCTATAACAATGGCCGGTGGCAGCGTGTAATTGGGGGGGTGGACTGTTGTTGGGGTATGATTTATGCTCAATTTGCAGCCTGACCTGGAAGGTGAGCGCGAGATTGAGTGAGTGGATATATATTACCCCCTTGCAGTCATGCCCATGTTACATTCTTGATCGGTACATATGTGACAATATGACAATCTGTATAGCCTTGTTCACATTTCCGTTTTTCACTGATGTGTGCTGTCTATATTTTCCGCGGACAGCTCATACCTATTGATTTTAATGTGTCTCTTCACACATCAGTATTTTTTTGCTGACCATGAGTCAGTGAAAGAATCACGGAGACATGCACTACTTTGGTCCGTGATGCGTACCAAACACATCCATTATAGTTTATGAGTCTGTGAAAATACACAGATAGAACACGGATGGCATCTGTGGTGAGTCCGTGTTGTGTCCGTTTTTCACTGACCACTAATAGGAGATACTCTGGAAATTAACTTTCAGCTGAGCGGTGTCTGTGAAATACGGATGACACATGGAAGGCAAAAAACACGTACTGATTTTTTTACAGACATAAATCGGACACGGAAATGTGAACGAGGCCTGCATGGTTTTCATGGATTTCACATCTTAGTAGACTGGCTAGGTTCAGTGTGCATTTACATAGTATTTGGGACTCTTAAATAACAGATCTTTACTGCACATACATCTGCTGAGCTCAGATATTACCCCTGGCTCCTGGTGACATTTGCGTACTCTCTGTGTGTAAGTAAATACTTCATGATATTACATTGACTTTTAATTTCTTAACTCTGCTGTCTCTATGCATATATAAATATCAGATAAGCATAGTGAACTAGCCATGTTTGTCTAACAATCCACATTTTACACTCCTTTTCTGCGGGTATCTGCTGTCTGATAGCTTGTAAGCACTTTATTATTTATTATAAATTACGGTATATTAATAATGTATTATAAGAAAGACGGTGCAAACAAACTCCCAGCATCCAAGATTACGCAGACGAGCAAGATAAATGAACATATCAATGTAATGAATATTGCAATAGCCAAATAAAAATACACTTGAGAAACTCATGCAGGGGATACGGTATTTGTATTCCTGAGGCCACGCATTTCAACAGAATAAAAATACAATGATTTTCACATCGTTCTGCAGCTGCACATTACAAAACTGGCAGATAAGAAGCCACCCACTGCATCAAAAATGAGAAGGATGCTGCCTGGCCTGTCAGCTGCAGGAGATGTGACAACATGGGCTTTTCCTGGCTCCCTTGCAGAAATCAGCACTTAGTCTATGCAGAAAAAAAAGCCCAACGCGTTCAATTAAGTGACAAATGGAATAGCTGGAAGGGACATTGGCAAAATACATTAACATTAGTAATTTTCTTATGCGACTGTTATGCAGTTGAGCTTCTGGAATGTAGCACAAATCCTTTTCATTTACACTCCCACATCCAATTTAATTTTTGGGGTATATTAGGGAACTGCATACACTGCAATGCAATTAAATAATCATATTACAAGAGTGAGCATAGGAAACACCAATCCAAAGGGTGAACACACAGGCCTCAATTTTTCTACGCTAACGTGAACACTTTTACGCAGTGAGGTCATTTATAAATATTTCTACTCCAGCTTTCGGCGTAAAAATAATCGCAGGCCATTTTTTTGCGCCACTCTCTTACTACTTGGGAGAAACTGGCCTGGCAGGGGCTGGGACTTCTGTCCCCGACACATTTACTATCTTTTACACTTAAAAACAGCCAAAAAAGGGGAGTAACAACTACTCCAGTCAGGGGCTGAAGCCGTTTTTACTCCAGACTGCCGGCGGTGCACCTAATTTATGATGAGGCCTGAGCCTCCTCTTAAATAAGGCGATTTTTTTCAAGGAGAAAAAAAAGTCTTCTCAAAAAAGGCAGTCTCTGTAAACGACCCCCCTTCCAGTGTTTGATTTCCATCAGTGATGGAGAGCCAAAACCAGTGCAGGTCAAAACCACATAACGTGTTCAAATCTTTCCATTATACCTCATCTCCGTGTAGGCTTCACTCTTGGTTCTTGCACACAATCAATAATGGAAATTACTGATCAAACACTAGCCAAGCCTAAGCCTTACTTCACAAGAGCGAGATTTCCATCCCGATTAGATCCGTTTTTACAATGGCCTTCATTTCAATTGGTGTTTACACATGAGCATTGTTTTCCACTGACCATCTGTCTGTTGAGGAAAAATCACAACATATTCTATCTTCATTCATTTTTTAATGCAGGCCTAGTACATGCAAGTCCATCCAAACTGACAGCACACACATGGCATCCGGATGCAGTCCATTTTTTATTGATGGTTGCTAGGAGAGCTTTTCTTCAAACGTGTGAAACAGATGCGATCCTGATGGAAAAAACTAAAACACTGAACACACTTGCCAACAAAACCGACTCAACTTGCAGCAAAACCATCCGTTTTTCATTGAACAGACTATGAAACATTCTGTGTTGCTCTTGTGAAAGAGGTCTGGTTTTGCATGCCGGTTCAATGACTTTTTTATGCAATTGCGTTCAGTGTGCACGTTTTTTTTATGAGCGTGAACAAAAACTAAATAATAATCTACATCTCCTAACAACCATCAGTGAAAACGCATTGCATACAGATGCCATCCGTTTTTCACGCAAGCCCTATTCACTTCTATGGAGCCAGAGCTGCGTGAAAAACACACAATATAGAACATGCTGTGAATTTTCCTGGACTCAGAGATGATGCGTGAAAAACTACTGATTTGTACAGGCCCACTAAAATGAACTTGTCAGGATTCAGTCCACAAAAAAAACATTTAAAAACCTCCAAAAAATGCTGCGCAAGTTAGACGGCTTTGGATGTGGTTATTGGGCTAAAAAACGCACGCCACAAAATGCCCAATGAAAGGAAAAAAATGTGGTATTAGTGAGTTTTAGTCCAATAAAATGTCTTTATCAGCAACAAAATCTGTCAATGAAGTACACCTGGCACCTGGGGGGAGTCATGCCAGGAAATGTAGTATTACATAGTGCCCGTGCGGATACTGTACATGACCTTTCATGTAAAACAAGGATGTATTGAGTAGGCCAGAATGGGAGCTTTAGTCGAGAACCCCCCTTTCCCCCCTTGATAGTCCCATATGGTGCATATGGAGATGGGTTGTCTACATAGGACAACCACTATCAATCTGTATCTTTTCCTATCTTAGTATGAATATTTTCAATTTAAGCAAAAAACCATGATCATGTTTATTAGACAAATTTTGGAGATATTATAGTTTCTCGGTGACTGCTGAGAATGCATTGCATGTAAAGGAGATGCTGAAGATTTACTTGTTCTTTAAATTAAACTACTGGCAATATTGTAATGGAGCGGCTGATCTCAGGCATCAGATGGCAAAATTAAACAAATATATCTCTGTATCTGTCTCTGCTTCCTTCGAAGTGTTCTAGAAATGTCTATGCAATCTATTGAGTATGCTGAGAAATGCTATACATTGTGCATCTTCATGGACTTTCAGTGATCGATGACACTTGATATGAAGGAAGTTGAGATTGACTGTCAAAGGCTACTGATGACATGAGCTTTAAGCCAAAACTTGAAGGTGTGAACCTGAGCCAGTTCCTAGTACATCACAGAGTACCCAGAGTAAGTGCCATTCAGGGTATTTATGAGAATATGTGGGAGTGCATTTGTAGTACCACAGACCTGGGGTTACTACAATTGTACATAATTACATGTATTATATTATTGTGTATTGTATTTTATGCTTCTGGACATAGTTACCATCAAGGAATGGATGGCAAAGGGTTAACAAGGAACAGGGCTAACCACCCTGTTCTTCCCCTTTTGGTGGGAGTGGGCTGGTCTTGCTTCCTGAAGGGGCTTCTTCCTGTCTAGACAGTGTGAGGAGAGAAAGCACATTGCAAAGCTCCTGCTGGAAATTGTCCAGAGAGAACTACTCAAAATGTGCTTCAAGTTAAGTATTGAGACGCTAGATAGCATAGTTAACTGCTACAACCAGCATCAAAGACACTGCTGCAAGGTGAGGGATTACAGCCAAGACACCCACCACCCAGAACGTTACTAGGCCAGTAGCAGTGCTAAATTGCCACCATCCAACCTACCTCCATAGTCCTTGCTGGTGCCAGAGAAGATTTGCACTTAAAGTCTGCTGCTACTGAATGTATTTGAAGTTCTACATTGCACTTAGTAAAAAGACTTTGTTATACATTTAATTCTGGTATCATTCTTTAATACTACATTTCCACTGCACCAATCCCCAGGGAGCAATGGTCTGAGGGTATACATCATGACACAACTTTTCATCAGGGCCGCTACCACTCCCATCCTACTCACCAGCTCCTGCGGGTACATTAAAGTGACAATGATGCAGTTACTAAAAGCAGCACATTTTGGCAGTCATACACCTGGAACGGGAGTCTGAATGATGATAGTTGTTAAAATCTGTATGTGATAAGAATGTTAGGGGCTGATTACAGAATCAGCAGGATGCAGCAACCACATGGTATAATAAGTTGCTGTTGATTGCTGAATTGGCAAGTTATCAGCCCACATAATCACGACTCAGCTGTATCAGGTATGGTTTGCCAAAGTAACGTTGGGCAGGGAAAGGCAGCTTTATTTCACTTCTCACATTAGAGTTAGTCATATGCAAGTGAATAAAACATTTCTGGTCTTCAAAGTTCTGAAGTTTGCATGGCAAATTCATGCTGCCATCATATGACAAGAAAGCAAAGACTGTCAAGGTTTTATTATTAATTTATTCATGGTGACTGTATCAATGCCATGTTATACCCATGCTGCCAGTACTGATGTGCCCCACCACAGCTTGTCGACATCTTGTCAATGGACCACAGCTGTTCATGCCACACTTCTGCCATCTGTTTTTCCTCCTCTTCCACGTCATCTAATATCGATGAGAATATGTCATCAGGAACATCTAGCTCCTACTCTTTCTGCATCTTGCTGACTTTTCTAGGATATGGAGACTTTGAAGGATGATTTGGAAGAAGTAAAGCCAGCATAAGATGAGGATAGTCATCTTATGCTAGGGGAACAATATGCAAATTATTGCTGTTCTGGCAACCCCAGAGTAGCTCTCTCGTTCTACGAGTAGGAGCCTTTTTCTGCCATCTGCTTTTCCTCCTCTTCCACATCATCTAATATCGATGAGAATATGTCATCAGGAACATCCAGCATCTCCTCTCTCTGCATCCTGCTGACTTTTCTAGGACATGGACACTTTGAAGGATGATTTGGAAGAGGTAAAGCCAGCATAAGATGAGGGTGGTCATCATTAAGACCTGGCCCCCTAAGGGGTGCAGATTGGATGGTATTGGTTGGCATGCCTGCACTGGAAAAATAAACGCTTTGGTATTGAATTACATATCTTAGTTTATGGCTGATGTAGGAATAAGTAAATGTACAAATAAATAAATAAAACTGATGCACAATAAGTCTCCCTGCACTCTCTCTGCAGTCTCCCTGTCCTTCTTCTGCACTTTCCCTCTCCAATATTCTTCTATTAATCATTTTCAGCAACACTGTCCCTAGCGTATGAGCGCTTGCCATGTCTAGACAGTGTGAGGAGAGGAAGCACATTGCACAGCTCCTGCTGGAAATTCTCCAGAGAGAACTAACTCAAAATGTGCCTCAAGTAAAATATTGAAAAGCTAGACAGCACAGTTAACTGCTAAAACCAGCATCAAAGACACGTCTCTCCCTATGTTCATCTCAGGTTTTATAGGGCTGTGACATCACAGGGAATGGCTATCTGCGGATTGGCTGGCTGCATGGCATTATGGATTATCTTGCGTTCCTGGGCTTGTCTTCTCCACGCTTTTTACATTTCACTTTTTACCATGTTTTACTTTTTTAACATGTGCAGCCGCCATTTTAGAAAAACTGATTTGTTACCACGAAGCACGAGGAAATTCAGATTTGTTTAGAATCGAAGTTTTCCTAAACTTCTGACCAAATTCCGCTTTGCTTAACACTAATTTAGTGTCATTGTGCTCAGTTTTTGTCAGTTCCATTAGGTTTCAGTTATGTTTGAGGGGAGAAAAAGTACAGCTCATGCACACAACCAAAACAGGCGTAATGCGAACAAGAATAGGACATGTTCTATATTTTTGCGGATGCAACAGAACGAACATACAGATGCGGACAGTACATGGTGTGTTGTCCGCATATTTGTGGCCCCATTGAAGTGAACGGGTCCAAACCGCAAAAAATACGGATCGGATGCCGATGTTCGTGTGCATGAGCCCTTAAAGGCGTTGTCCACTTTCTGGTTATTGTTGACCAATGTGTTTGTGATATGATTATATGGCACTTACTAAAATAGCCTTTGTTCAAATTCTGCACTATTTTCTATATTCCTTAAAGTATCTCCTCTTGTTTACAAAGTCTTTTATGCTTGCCTGTCCATAAGATGGCCGATGATGGAAGGTCATGTGACCAAGCAAATCACCTCCATATGATGCCTTCTCCTTTCAAATACACTTTACATGCCATCTCTACTTCTTCTGTTGTGAGTTTAGTGCAGTGCAGTGTGTTTGAATGGAGGAGGCATCACATGGAGTTGATTTGCCTGGTCACATGACCCTCTATCAGTGGCCATCTTATGGACAGGACCTCTGTCCGTACAGCACAAAAAACTTTGTAAACAAGGGGGCATTCCTTAAAAAATATAGAAAATGATGCAGAATGTTAACAAAAGTTATATTAGTAAGTGCCATATAATCATCTCACAAACACATTGGTCAACATTAACCAGAAAGTGGACAACCCCTTTAATCTTTATCATTCATGATGATTTTCCAATTCGTCTATAAAAAAGGCTGGCTGTCCATGAAGTTGCCCAGTAAAAAAAAACTAGTTTGCAACACACTATATATACTCAAAGAAAATTGCACAGATCAACTATAATATAAATAAATGTATGAAATTTTGGATTTTCCCTATAACCAACTCTATTTTATATGCCACACATAACTATTAGGGAACAATTAAGCATACTTGAATAGAACACAAGGGAGATTACATGGAAATTGTAATATGGCACCAAGTCTACTGTAAACTAATCAAGGAATATGTACTTCACTGCTTATCTGACATAATCAATCAGTAATCCAAACATATTAAACATATGGAAGGCGGCAAAGCAGCAACAAAGTCATTGTAAAAATACATATAAATTAGAGAGGAAGGAAATGGGAAGAAATACGAGACTCATAAACCAAAGGCCAAATGGAGCTGCTATGACAGGTTTAATCTAAGAAGGTCAGCGTCCTTAGAATTTTATTTAGTTGTTTTATATTTACCCTTTCCATTGTTCTAAGTAGAAAAGGATTACAATAAAGCAGCTTAACAGGGACTAGTATTTTTTAGTGATTTATGACAGTACACTATCTGAATTCTTTATCTACAAATGGGTAATGACACACGAGCAGAAAATAAAGAAAATAGTGCAATTTCTATAAAGAATGGGTCAAGTAATTTCATTTTAGACATGATTTGCTCAAGGCAAAGAACCACCAAGCGCACTCACTCAATACATTTTCCTGTCTGTACCTAGTTAGCAATCACAATCCCATTACATGAATACACACATGGATGAAGTGCTACCTGTGGAGAATTTATAAGAGCACTCAAATAAAACGTAATCCTATGTGACAGATCTTGGGAAGACGTTCTAACTTTAACTGCACAAATAAGTATTCTAGGCATGTTCGAGATCTCCAGTCTCAGTGGTCCCAACACCTCAGTTAGACAACTGTGGATATTAATTATACAATAGGAACCTGTCCTCTGTGACCAGAGAAAGAAGACAGTGGATAGCATTCAGAAAATACTACTTAACAATGGGGAACTGGGAATGAACTGGAAATTCTAAAGTTGATTAATACCCATGTGTCAGAACATGCACAGAGTACGCTGGTATACTTTTACTCTCCTGTCTACTCGTAATGAAACGTGTAAGTCGTCTCATGAGAATCTATACGAAAATGCTACCCAGTAAGAATTTACATTTTTCTACTTTTCTTAAGATAGGAAATGAAAAAATAATTTCTTTTGCTATCATATTTAGAGATGAGCAAATTTCATGTTATGAAATTTGTTGACGCTTCGTTTGGTGGTAGAAGGTGAATGGCGTTATGGATTCCGTTACCACGGACCATAACGCAATTCTATGACGGAATGCATAACGGAATGCCTTTAGAGGCATTCCGTTATTCATTCCGTCATATCAGAAGTCTATGGCCTGCATAACGGATCCGTCTTATTTCCGCTATGCAGGAGAGGACTCCCCTGCATAACGGAAACAGGACAGATCCGTTTTGCAGCCCATAGACCTCTAAAGGCATTCCTTTATGCATTCCATCATAGAATTGCATTATGGTCCGTGGTAACGGAATATATAACGCAGTTCGGCTTTTACCACCAAGCGAAGAGTGAACGAATTTCAAAATATGAAATTCGTTAATCTCTAATCATATTTATGGGACACAAACAGCATTCAGATGCATGGAACATTTCTACTGAATACATCTGCCTTGTTTAAACATGGGAAATGGAAATTGACCTGAAACTGCAAGTAATATTCAGAACAAATGAGCAAATTATGGCCATCATGAATTGTGGAGTGATTTAGAGTTGTACCACCATAGACATCCAGAAGTATGGTGAAATTGGCATAAGTATATTTAGGATTTACAGAAGATTGTCCTCATCATACAGGCTATAGGTATTTTTACAGGAACAGTCTGTGACTTTAGACTGCATCAGTCCATCGGCATGCTTTGACAAGATGGTTATATTCTTATGTAAGCAAGTTATAATTAAAAAATAGGATACATTTTGCCTACGCTATAAATTATAAACTGGGACCGGCCTATATTAATGAGTCAAGAACGAGCTGAATGTAGTCTTTTAACTCCAGCTTCATGTTCTTACTACCATTCACACTGCATTGCTTCAATGTGAATCATCAGACCTACTAAAATGAAATGTATTTTGTTTATGCTGCACCACATAGTACGGTTCATTTATATTTGCAGCTGAACTTGAAAAGTAGCAGAAGAAGGTACAGAAACTCCAAGACATGCTAAAAAAAATAATGCAATCTTGTAATTCAACACAATTCTATACAAAGCAGATATTACTTAAGCAAATAAAGATACTAGAAGACGTGGCATAAAAAAACTAATCTCGTATTACACTCTGTAATACCTACAGAGGCCTAGATTTATTAATCCTAAAGATGGCGTAAACTGCACCAGACTTATCACAGGGACCCAGTTTGGAAGATAAATCTGATGCAGGGACAGACACTTCTGTCTAGCACAATACCAACTATTGGTTAGATTACTTTGAGACAGAACTTTATGCCAGAACGATGGCGAAATTTTGAAGCAAAGTGTTGCATCTTAGACCATGTCCCTTTCCTATGAAGTCACTCCCTAAGCCCCACCCCCTGTCAAGCAAGTCAGAAAAAGTGTCAAAACCCTAACTGTGCCAAATTGCCAGTTTTTTTTAGACAGATTTTAGCCTTAGATATATTAGTAAATCTGGTCCATTGTGCCCCAATAATAGCATAGAAGAACCAATAAAATGTATGTAAATTGATACATTTAATCTAGAAGCAGTGCTAAACACATAATTATGCAAATGGGTAACATTCAAGAATGCTGTATTGTGAAGGAATGAAATTGGCAAAATAACCAGACCAGAGATCAAAAGGAATGTGTCATGCAACCTGGCCAAGCGACTGTGTGTTTTCAAAGGGGAAAGATGAGAAAGACACTGCCAGGCACCTGCCAACAATAGTCTAATGTGTATGGCACTCTTTTACAATCTGCAACACTATGATGTATGAAAGCCTCCTAATTGCACCAAATCATGAAATAATATACAACCTGGGTTCTAATATAGAGCTAATAATCAGACAGATAGATGTGTATCAACAAACTAACTATATTGCTCTAGAAATTATTTCCCAAGTCGAATTGAGGGTCATTTTGAGGATGTCCACACAAGGTGTATCTACTAAGGATTGTCTTCCGTGGAATTGTGGGCCAAAAAAATCTGCAGTATTTTACAGCAGCAAATTCCATCCATACACCGATTAAAAAAGGCATGCAGAATCTTTGCATATATAGACATGAAGTGCAGATTTCAAATCCTTAGCAAATCAATTTTGCTGCCAGTTTTTATTATAGATTTCACCCTTTGGACCAAGCATTTTTATTTATTTATTTGGGGGGTCTTGTATTATCAATCAGTGCATAGGAAACAACACTCCATATGAAGTACAGTGTGGATTTGGTGGATTGAGAATGGATTCCGCAGGAATAAGCCAAGTGAAAATGGGCTTTGCCATGCAGAGGGTGAAGTCCATGCCAAACCACAGCAAAATCTATGACTAAATCACATGTAACCCGCAGAATAGTCCACAGTAGATTTTATGCAGTTTTTTTTACATCTCATGTGGACATACCAAGCAGCAATGAAACACAGAGGGACTTAGGTCAAAAGTAAGGACTTTATATAGAATATGTAGTTCATAAAGCTCTCAAGAGCAGGCAGTACTACATTCACATAATGTATAGCATTCACCAGACCATTGATTGGTGAAAATGTGGACAAACACTGAAGACAAGGTGCACTTCGAACATTTTGCAGGGAACGGTGGCTGTAGCAGACAGGGCAAAAGCTAAACTGTTATCCTCATCATTCTAAATCATAAATTCTAAATGACCCAGTTCCATGCCTTAATATTATGCGTCCATGTAACAATTACTAGACTACAGTTTATCTCAGGTCATACTAACTGATTTAACCGGTCCCAAAATAATTCTATCAATACGGATGCAGGAAAATACTGTAAACAAATTAAATAATGAGAAATTAAAATGCAGTTTCATTACATGACTGTGAAGGCTGAAGATGCAAGATACCGTAAATAAGAGTATTGCCTTACAGAATTGTCAGAAAAAAATAGTGTGCTTATAGTTATGTGTATAAGATGTACCAAACATGCATGGATAACATAGACGCTTGTGCAACTAAAGAGAACCTGTCACGACATGATGCAGTGCAATCTGCAGGAAGAATGTGATAGAGCAGAAGAAGCTGAGCAGATTGATATGTAGTTTTATGGAAAAGGATTCAGTAAAACCCATAATGTATACATTTACATCTCTGCTATTTCTGACTTTAGTTGTACGGCGGAAAGCATTATCAGTGATTGATTCATTCCCTGTGTAAGTGTGTATACAGAGATAACTGTCAGTCACTGATAAATGTGTACAGGGGTGGTCTTAAAGAGTAACTAAAATTTAACCAGATTTCCCTTATTCCCTAATAAAAGCTTTTCTAATATACTATATTAATGAATTATGTATTTTTATTAGACTTTTCCTTACCTAAGGCTACATTCACACGACAATGTGTGTTTTGCGGATCTTCAAAACACGGAAGCCGCTCCGTGTGCCTTTCGCAATTTGCGGAACGGAACGGGGGGCTCATTATAGAGATGCCTATTCTTGTCTGCAAAATGGACAAGAATAGGACATGCTCTATTGCTCTATTTTTTTTGCAGCGCCACGGAACGGAGCAACGGATGCGGACAGCACACGGAGTGCTGTCCGCATTTTTTGCGGCCCCATTGAAGTGAATGGGTCCATGCCCGAGCCGCAAAATATGCGGCTTGGACGTGGACCAAACATACGGTCATGTACATGTAGCCTGAAGCACACAATTCCCTGTGCACTTAAAACAATAGAGAGTATCCTTCTCTATTTCTTCCCAGTTTAGCCTCAAGCTAAAAATCAGTGGTAATCTGAGACAGGCTGGTAGCTTGGGGTGTTGTGCCTGACAACACCATTTAAAAGGGCTGTAGCCATCAACCTAGCAACCAACCCGTTTCAAAATAGTATAAATAGAAAAATTGGTTGGTACTCCACTTGGGTTTGTAGTATGGTGCTCAGTGATGTGGCGGAACCCACTTTTAGTCAGATTCTGTAAAATCACGACACTCAAAAGAAAGATTTTTTTTAAATGAAGAGATAATTTGATCCATCCTTAAAGGGGTTGTCTCACTTGGCACAAGGCTACTTATGTTAAATATAATGCTATAATGAAGAACTTACAGTACTAATATAGTCCATGTTACAATACTGCCTGCTCTCCTGGATAATTGACATCTTCTAGTTCCTTAGAGAATGCTCGTTGTCAGGGGTTACGGCCACCGCTGCAATCCAGCAGCGGTGGCCGCGTCTGTCACTGGGTAGTAAAGAGTGCCGGCCTGTTTGGTGGCCAGGATGGTGGGAACGTGCATGCGCCTTGCCGCACTAGCTCACTCCCATCACGGCCACCTCGTATTTGGTGCCTTGAGCTGCTCCCAGCAATGGCAGTAGCCTGGGAGCAGCTCAAGGGAAGAAAAGGCAGCCACAAGAGAAGAAATCGCACCTACTTGAAGCCATGTGAAGCCTTGATAGCGCGCACACACAGGCAAGGGGAGGGATTACATTATCCCAGTGCCGCTTCCCTGTGCAATCATTCAAAGCAAGAAGCACCGCTCCCTGCAGTTCAGAGAGTGCGCCTAGGGAGCTGCCTGGATGAGCAGAAATCAGGAGGTGAGACAACCCCTTTATGGTGCACATATGTCAATTGTGGCCAATGTTTCAGTCCATCCTGGACCTTGTTCACAGCCTGAATATAAATGTAAATAATACACTCATAAGTCACGCAGGACTATAAAAGTACAAAATAAATAACAAAAAGTGCTAAATGAATTATAGAAATATGTAGAAAAAATCCAAGATACTACATTACGTTATTGGATGATATGATATGTCTACATATTTCTATAATCCATTTTGCACTTTTTGTTATTTATTTTGTACTTTTATAGTCCTGTGTGACTTTTTTGTATTATTTACTTTTATAGTTAGAGGTAACTTATGATTGTATTATTTACTTCTATATTCAGAGTCACGGACGTACCGAGAAATACGGACGTCCCTGCCACAGCGGGTGACAGAAGATCTGTGAGACTGGCAACACATACTTTGATCTGACAGGTTTCCTTGTGAATCAATAGATGTCTGTGTTGCTTCTGATACTGGCCACACCTCTAACCTCCAGGTGTTGCTATTGTGGTCATTTAACTTTCCTTATTTATAGTTGCTTCTCCCACAATGCTGTGCGGTTTATAGCTTCAGTGGTATCTGTGGTCTGCTCGTGTTTGGTTCTTGGCTGAGTTTCTGTTGCTGCCATAGCTACTGGAAAGTTAAGTGTTTCCTTTAGAATTATTTTTTTTGTTTATCTGTGTGTTGTTTTTCCCCTGCCCTTTGTTGTAGGCCTAAAGGAGACTCCTGGTCGTCCATCCTTTCTGTAGGAACAGGTAGTCTCAGTCCTGTCACTATTGCCAGGGTCTTATAGGGTGAGTTAGGACTCTAGGTACTCCGGCGTATGAACTCACCTACCTTTAAGGGTCTGTTCATACTGATAGCCAGTCAGGACTGTGACTAGGGATTTGACTAGGAGATGTCATTCTTTCTTCCCTTGCTTTCAAGCCTTGTTCCTTGTTCCCTCTCCTTCTTCGTCCGATGTGGTGTCTCCCTCCCACACACGGGCATGACATTCAGGCCGTGAACAAGATCCGGGATGGCCCGAAACATTGGCCGCAATTGATATATGTGCGCCATAAGGATTGAAGAAAGAATCTCTTCATTTCAAAAAGATCTTTCTTATGAGTGCCGTGATTTTACAGAATCTGTTTAAAAAACACATATATGGGTATTTTTTTGGACCATGGCTTGACAATAATCTGACTTCCTTCTGGGACACCCAGCAATCAGGTGTAATATCTGGGGAAAATGTAATCAAGTGTTAATATTGTAGCACCACTAAAGGGAAACTCAGACATTACACAATCGATTCAATGGTCTGTCTTTGGAATGGCCAATTCTCAGTTTCTACAGGGTTTACTATTTAGGGACATGGGCTACGGAAAATTTTCATAAGGTCACACAGACCATACATTGCATAATATAGAAAATGTACCAACTTATGTACCAACAAATACAGAGCTGAGTTTGTCATAAAGCACACCTGATAATGATGTTAATGTCTTTGTAAAGGTTAGTTGTAATTTTCCACAGTTATGACAATACTTAAAAAGTTATATAGCCAATTGTGCTCTGCTAAGGTAAATATTTACTTGCATGCTTTCTAATTTATTCAGTAATACATTCTCCGATAACTATCTTCAGGCTGGCCTAGTGGGGAGCCTGTGACCAGCCCACTGGGCCCTAAACCAACATTGAGCCCAAGAGCGTTGAGCATGGCTGCAATAACTGATCGCTTTTCACTCCTCGTGTCTCTCCTGGTCCAGGCACTGCATTTTGTCCTGATGTTTTTAACATCAGAACCCAGTGTGCGGCAGGTGGCATCTGGAAGAAAAAAGGCCTGAGAGCAAGGCATGGTAGGCATAAGGAGGTATCTTATATGAGGTCTGAATAACTTTTATTTCTCAATGGGATAATTAATTCTGGGGTCTGCTTAGTTTAGGAATTTTGCCTGAAGTCTGAATTAATTTTGTGGTCTGGTCTGGTGTCTGAACCAATTTAAGGGTCTAAATGAATTTGGGGATTTGGTCCAGGGTCCTAGGGGTCTTACCTAGGGTCTGAATTAATTTTGAGGTCTAAAACTTTGCTATGGTGCCCATTATTTACTAGTTATGCCCCTGCCTAGTATTTGAAGCTTTGGGTAGCCCTTTATAGTGTCATTAAAATGTGCACCTGTACATGAGGCTTTTTTTTTTTACCAGTAAATATGTTTTGTTTGTAGAGGCAGGTGAAGTTTAAGAATAAGAAAGTAACCAATGCTCACCCATTAAATGATCCTGCTGCTCCACCAATGCCTACCGTTTACTTCCGAGCAGCCAATCACATGCTAACTAACCAAGAGGTGACTGCTATGTCCAATCAAATGGGTGAGTACTAGTAACATAGTAACATAGTACCTTAGTATATAAGACTGAAAAAACACATTTGTCCATCCAGTTCGGCCTGTTTCCTACAAGTTGATCCAGAGGAAGGCAAAAAACCCCTGTGAGGCAGAAGCCAATTCTCCTGACTCCAATCAGGCAATCAGAATAACTCCATGGATCAACGACCCATCTCTAGTAGCTGTAGCCTGTAATATTATTACACTCCAGAAATACATCCAGTCCCCTCTTGAATTCCTTTATTGTACTCACCATCACCACCTCCTCAGGCAGAGAGTTCCATAGTCTCACTGCTCTTACAGTGAAGAATCCTCTTCTATGTTTGTGTACAAACCTTCTTTCCTCCAGACGCAGAGGATGTCCCCTCGTCAGTCACAGTCCTGGGGATAAATAGATGATGGGACAGATCTCTGTACTGACCCCTGATATATTTATACATAGTTATTAGATCTTCCCTCAGTCGTCTTTTTTCTAAAGTGAATAACCCTAATTTTGATAACCTTTCAGGGTACAGTAGTCCCCCCATTCCAGTTATTACTTTAGTTGCCCTCCTCTGAACCCTCTCCAGCTCTGCTATGTCTGCCTTGTTCACAGGAGCCCAGAACTGTACACAGTACTCCATGTGTGGTCTGACTAGTGATTTGTAAAGTGGTAGGACTATGTTCTCATCACGGGCATCTATGCCCCTTTTGATGCAACCCATTATCTTATTGGCCTTGCCAGTAGCTGCCTGACACTGGTTTTTGCAGCTTAATTTGCTGTTTATTAAAATTCCTAGATCCTTTTCCATGTCAGTGTTACCGAGTGTTTTACCGTTTAGTATGTACGGGTGACTTGAATTATTCCTTCCCATGTGCATAACTAGTGTTGAGCGAACAGGTCGAGAATAGTTCGGGTTCGTACCGAATTTTGGGATATTTGGGACACGGATCCGAACCCGAACATTTTCAAAAAAGTTCGGGTTCGGGTTCATTGTTCGGTGATTACTTCCCACTTTCTGAAGGTCTGCACAGCAGCCAATCAACATTTGTCAGTGTTAAACCTCATCTGCCATTTTTCTGCCCAAGCCTCCAATCTATCCAGATCCCTCTGTAGCAGAAAACTGTCCTCTTCAGTGTTAATTACTTTACACAGTTTAGTGTCATCTGCAAAAATAGATATTTTACTGTGCAGGCCTTCTACAAGATCATTAATAAATATATTGAAGAGAATATGGCTCAGTGCTGACCCCTGAGGTACCCCACTAGTGACAGCGAGCCAATCTGAGTATCTACCGTTAATAACCACCCTCTGTTTTCTGTTACTGAGCCAGTTACTTACCCACTTACAGACATTCTCTCCCAGTCCGAGCATCCTCATTTTATATACTAACCTTTTATGAGGTACAGTGTCAAATGCTTTGGAGAAGTCCAGATATATGACATCCATTGATTCGCCACTGTCAAGTCTAGAACTTACCTCCTCATAGAAGCTGATTAAATTCGTTTGACATGACCGATCCCTCATGAAGCCATGCTGATATGGCGTTATTTGCTTATTTTCATTGAGATACTCCAAAATAGCATTTCTTAGAAACCCTTCAAACAGTTACTAGTTACTTTATTAATTTAAATTTCCTGCCTTCACAAAAAATACAATTTTCTGGACGACCCTTTTTTAAGGTATATGCATTGTTTTCATATTGCTACAGGTTGGACCCTCAGATTAAATTTTACTAGTGGATCATAAGATGCACACTCCGACAGTGACTGACTGATTTAATATGATTTCCTATTCTGTTTTACATTTAGTACACCAGGACAAGTTGTAAGGCCTTTTTTTGGGTCCATGAACAAATGAATATTCAAATGAGTGTTGTTGTTCACAGCCAGCGATGAGCCAACAAACTAGCAATCGCTCATGTGTTGATCGCATCTTTAATGCATCATAAAATAATTTGATGGAACCACATCTCCCCATGTAACAAAGAATGCATTGCTGTCAAGCAATGCAATCTGTGATCATTTTTTTAAACACCTTCCAATAATTGTCTAGTGAAAATTAAATGAACACCAACCAACTTTCTATATCATCGATCAGAGCTTGTTAAAGGCAATTAATCTGCCCGTATAACAGGACCTTTATATGTTCACTGAAAGATTCAATAATGGATCTATTATTATATTTCATACTACATTCTGAACTGTACTAAACTAAGTAGAAACATTACAGATTTTACAAACAGATTTCTCTTAAGATGAGAAAGGTCACTGGAAGTGTGGGATGCTGGGTTAGTATCAGGAAGTGTTTTAAGAAGTACAGTGTGGGGCTCAGATCTATTACACTAAGAGAAATAACTTGGTACAAAGAGATATTAATAGAATACAAAGGAATAAAAACTCACTACCTTTAACTTAAATTTTACAAATTAATACTGAAGGTTGTGTTTGGTTAAGACAACACTATTATGCATTCTGGGTTCAATCAAAACAAAAATAAATGTAAAAAAAAATCACAAAGAATTAAATATCCCAGCTATCTTTTCCATAATCTCCTTTTATATGCTGATCCTATTTTTTATTCAAAATCAAATCGCAATTAAAACACAAATATATGTATAATATATAGTGTCCCAGGAGATCACCCAATTACCCCTACTCTTCTTCACAACCTTGTGTCTGGCTGTAAGAAAACTGGCTGCAGCAGGAGCCTCCTCCCACTACACAAATATTCTAAAATAAAA
The DNA here is from genome assembly GCA_033119425.1 of Bufotes viridis. Lineage (NCBI taxonomy): Eukaryota > Metazoa > Chordata > Amphibia > Anura > Bufonidae > Bufotes > Bufotes viridis. The sequence goes on along the minus strand of CM065589.1, from coordinate 478,065,054 downwards.
ATAAATGTATAAATAAAACAGATCAGCAGGAAACTGACCCCTGTGTTCTCTGCTGGATTTCTACAAGATGGTTTGTTTCACCAACATACAGAAAATCCTGAAGACTGATATACACTGTGAACAAGATTGTTTCCTGTAATTCTATCAGTAATTTATAGGTTCTGCTCCATTAACAGAAGAGATACCTTATTTTCAATCAACGTCTAAAAGCTAAGGCTTCATGCACATGAGCATTATGCAAAATATAGAACATGTCCTATACTTGTCGACAAAATTCAGACCATGGACACGTTGCAGTATATGGGTCTGCAAAAACAATGTGTATGGCACACAAACTGGTTCCGTATTCTGGGAATCCATAGTTTGTGGATGGCAAAATACTTACGGTCATGTGCATGAGGCCTACAGCTAACTTGGAGATCAATTACAAAGGCAGGTTCTTCAGGGGACACAGATGGTCTGTGTACTATAATGTACAGTGTACAGCGTATTGATTTCAAAAAGCTTTAGTTAAGGCTTCTGTGGATCAAGTGAGGTCCCATAAACAGGATTATTATAAGGGAAACTTTCAAACGAAAAATGGCCAACTCTTTAAAGGGGTTCTTCATCTTTTTAACCCTTTTTAGCCACCAACCCCCTCTTCCCCCTTAAGACTTGTAGAGGGAAGCATACTTACATGCTCCTACTACTATATTCCAGCTCCTTCAGTCCACCACTGCATTTACCACACTCTGTCCCTCTTTGTACATTTCAGCCAATGACTGTGTCACTTGCCGCTTGAGGGACATGTCACTACTGTTGTCAATCATTAGTTACAGCAGCACACATGACCCCCTGTTCATACTGGAAGTTAACAAGCAAGGACCAGAACCTGGTGAGCACAGCGGTGGATAGAAAGATCCAGAGCCAAGAGGATGCTTCCCTCCATAGATCCTGTGGGAAAGGGGGGGAGGACCCAAAAGTGTTAAAAGGCTGGAGAACCCTTTTAAGTCATTCAAAAAAGGGTTTTAACATAACAGAGCAATGGGATAGATTATGTAAGTAATAATAGGTTAGACGTTTCTAATCATGCATCTGTATCGAAAACAGTCTGTTTTTGGGCGATGACCTTTCAGTGTGTCAGGTAATAGCTGAGCACAGATGAATACTTGAAAACAATTGTCACTACACCAACTACAGCAATTTATGGCAGCTAAAAGTACAGAGTAAATTATACTTGTTCCTGGGTCTTACAAATGGATGTTTAGATGGAAAAAAAAGCTGTATGGACACAATAGAACTCCCTTGTCGAAATAACAGCTTCATCAAGAAAGAAGTAAATGTATCTCATTATGTTCAAGCAGATGTAATTAGGAAGGATAAGATCTCAGATAATTCTCTATAAAATTACAAGACACACATGAAAAGACACTTTGAATTGTGCATGACAGCCTTTCAGATGTTCTCAAGCTAGAGTACACAATGCATCATATGATTGCAAGTAAGTACAAGCCAAATGCAACAGCCTGGGAGAATGGTTAAAGGGGTTATCCAAGTTTTCAAACAGCCCCCCCCCCCCCATGTGCCCCATGTGCCGGGCCCCTAACAGGTAATATACTTACCACGCCCCCCGGCTGCTGCTTCTTCTTGTACACGGATAAAAAAAATCCGGTGACGGGGGGAGCAGCCAATGGCAGGCGTGGATGGTGACAAGCCTTCCTAGCATCACACGCGGTGCTAGGGAGGCTGGTCCCTGTCCCCGCCTGCCATTGGCTGCTCCCCCCGACACCAGATGTTTTCATCCGTGTACAGGGAGAAGCAGCAGCAGGGGTGACGGGACCATGAGGGGTGCTGGGAGCAGGGTAAGTATATTACCTGTGAGGGGCCCGGCACATGGGGGGCTGTTTGAGAACTTGGATAACACCTTTAAAGAACAGAGGTTAGCATTTTAGTTGGCTTTCCCACTGCTAGCTTTTATTGGTTTATCACATATGGAAAAAATGTATGAAGATAACTGAAGCTTGTCATGGATGCAACAGTAATAAATATGAATCTTGATTATAAAGTGACTATGAATCTTGATTATAAAGTGACCCATACATTTCATAATTGTGCTGCAATAATCTTGAAGGGTTTGTCCACAATTGGGGGCCTTTCAGCCAGATACCACCACATTGCCAGACCTGTGGAGGTAATCATACTTACCTGTTGCCTGTCCCCGGGTTCTGGATCCTTTGGTCCCCTACTGCCATTCTCTGGTCCTACTCGTCAATATCTGGTTTGATGTGGGTTATGTGTGCTGCTGCAGCCAATGACTAGCCGCACCTCAACGTGCCCCCCATGCATCAGGTAACTCATTGTTAAAATTAATGGTGGATTTACACATACAGAGGAGCATCCAATTATCGGGAAGGACAGTCGGCTGTCGGATGCTCATTAAGTGGAGGTAAGGCTCTGTATTTACACGGAGTGATTACCTTCACAGTATGAGAACAAGGGAACCCTATTACAATTGATGGTCCTCATACAGCTGCATTGTTTCTAGACAGCAGAATTCCTTTTTAACAGCATGAGATGCTGCCCAGAAACTATAGTTTACTTGCCAGCACTAACAACAGTTTAACCTGATGAACGAGTGATTGGTTGCACCTTTAGATGGGCAGATTGTTGGAAACGGGCATTTGCAGGAATGTTTGTCCCCAATAATCTGCCAGAATACCTGGACATATAAATCCACCATTAGACATCAGGTTCAATCAGTTTGTGCCTTGAGAGCCGCCTGGAAATTATAGGTCACTCACTCTTTGGGACCTAAAGAGTCTTGTGCAAGATCAGTGGAAAAGACTGTACTACTTGCATCTCATACAGAATAATCTCAGACCTGATAGCACAACAAATAATCAACTTCAAGATTTCAAGTTATTTGAACAAAAACTTGAGTCTCTGGGGGGTCCAGGCTGCCACCAACCTTAACCTTAACTAGTTTGAAAGCACATAAATCGTAGGAAACATATTAAGCTACAAGCCATGGTTGACATGTCCATGAAGGACAGTTTCACATTCTACAAGAATAGGCTCAATCAAACATGTCTCTGCGTGGTGACATAAATCTGTGTTCTCTTACTTTGACCAAAGAGAGATTAAGGAGCTCTCTCCCCAAGGAGAGATAGTACCCCCCAAACCTTGACCAAAGAGAGAGAAAGAGGAAGGACCCTCTTGGTGATTGAGTGACAGAAATTAGCCCTTGAGAACAAATATGGCTAACAACGGTAGGAGACATCTAAAGATATCCTTATTAGCTATACACAACACACTGGGGAATTTGCTGTAGAGATCAACATGCTGTATTTTTTTAAGATATTCATTAAAACCTTGAAAAGGTTTTCTGAAACTTGAAAAAGGGATACTAAAACTAAACTAACACAAAACATGTAGGCCTTTAACTTGTAACTCACACAAACGTTCACTGAATTCCTTGTTAGGAGTGCATTATTACAAATGCATCCCTATATAGACTGTACATGTGATAGGTGTGACAGAGATCTAATACATAAGAAGCAAGGTAAAGCAACTGTCCTATTTGGACAACCCTTTCCTAGAACGAAGTCGCCACGGCGTCACCGTCTCTAACAAACAGTGATCAACTGCTATCACAAAGGAAAGCATAGACTGAGAGGGAAATGTAGTATTATACAGTGCCCATTCCAGAGAATGAGTTGTGACCATGTAATATACTGTATGATCTTGTTAAGTCCGTCAGATGAGAGGCATACATAAAAGTGGAAGATTCAAAAACAGACTATGCCTACTATGGTGAGCTATTGTATATGTCCCTAGAATTAAACCTAAATATCTTGCCTGAGTGGAACGCTAAAAGAACAAAAATAATAAATCTTTAATAATAAACTCTTCTAAAATTGGAGCTCAAGGACTCAATAGTATACTTAACTAGTAAGGCTAGAGGGTGTATAGCTGTAAAGGAGGGGGGACCAATATAGATATCTGACCCCCCCTCCCAAGGGTCTCAGCTTTTGAAAATATTGTATATATTGACCTCTCCACTTATAGTACCCTATAATAAATCAGTGACACCGCATAAATCAAATATATCAGTGTCACTCTTAACCACACAGTAGTATGCCTGTTAAACTATGTGTATACAGGCCCACTACTAGATCTGCTTCTATCCAGGAATCGTTTCCGCAGATAGATATAGGCCATGCAGAGCATCCTCCTTTAATATGGACACCCTGGAGTGGTGCTCGTATTTAGCCTCCTGCCTATATATTATTGCTAACCCTGTTCACAGCACCCCGCTCGACGCGTTTCTGTGCGGATATAAATCCGCACTTCATCAGGAGTTATCTATATCTATCTGCGGAAACGATCCCTGGATAGAAGCAGATCTAGTAGTGGGCCTGTATACACATAGTTTAACTGGCATACTACTGTGTGGTTAAGAGTGACACTGATATATTTGATTTATGCGGTGTCACTGATTTAATATAAGGTACTATAGGTGGAGAAGTTCATATATACAATATTTTCAAAAGCTCAGACCCTTGGGGGGGGGGGAGATATTTATATTGGTCCCCCCTCCTTTACAACTATATACCCTCTAGCCTGACTAGTTAAGTATACTATTGAGTTCTTGAGATTCAATTTTAGAAGAGTTTATTATTAAAGATTTATTAGTTTTGCTCTTTTAGCGTTCCACTCAGGCAAGATATTTATATCAAAGTGGAGGATTCCCCTATGTGACGTTCTTCTGCCCAAATACGTCATCATAACAATAAAGACTATCACATAAGAATAATAAAAAGCTATTTTTATCCCATGCACTAATTAGTGAGATTTTCAATAAAGTAGAATAATATAGACAGAAAGCCCAAAATGACTTGTGCTCACCTTTTCCCTAAGCAGCTTTTAGCATGAAGAGGTTATGATTACTGGAGGTGTACGAAGAGATCACATGTCATTGGTATACCTGTTTTCAGCTTCTATGCTTATAATGACATATTGTATAGTGATATTATCTTGCATAACAGACAGTATTGCATTAAGCAGGCTTTGTGCTCAACAACGAACAAGACCAACACACACGATTGTACCGTATAAGTGCAAATTCTACAAAAGCACAAAAATATCTCATCATACCTGTACAGTCCAGCCTGAGATATGCAGATTCTTAGCAGGAGGATCCTAAAATATGCATTGAGAAAAGTTTTCCTGGGCAGAGGCAGAAGGTTTACTATACAGACAGGTGAGCTAGCCAGGTAAACTGTCCAGAGACAATACAGCCTTAAGACGTAATCCAAGGAGATGCTGAGGGATTGTCAGCAAGGAACTAGACTGGTAAGCTTCTCGCAGGTTTATCCTCACCCCTTACAAACATGAAATACACAAGAGCAGATTGCATGTATGGGTGGGGAGGAGAGACACAGGATTAGTACACTGGCTGAGAATTTGTTTCTGACTTACGAACAGGGAAGGCCAGAGGGGAGGGGGAGGGGAGAACTGGATAGCAAAGGGAGGAGTGGTTAGACCTGTAGATCACCTAGGTGTGCAAATTGTGTTACTCCTCCTTTGCAATATGAAGCCACTGATCACAGCTCCTTATTACCTTATTATGACTTGTAGCTTATTTCTAGACATCACCAACTACCGCAGACAATAGGTTAACTTCTTAGGCTTTGTATACGACTAAACAGTGATACAAAAGAAGTACTTATGACATAAAACAATCATTTATGTAGAGGTAGAATAACTGCTGAGTGCTGATCCTTGCCTGGCAGCTGATATGACAGTTCTCTCAAATATCACACTTGCGCAAGGGACTACACAATACTGGTTATCACAGGGACTACACAATACTGGTTATCACAGGGACTACACAATACTGGTTATCACAGGGACTACATAATACGGGTTATCACAGGGACTACACAATACTGGTTATCACAGGGACTACACAATACTGGTTGTCACAGGGACTACACAATACTGGTTGTCACAGGGACTACACAATACTGGTTATCACAGGGACTACACAATACTGGTTGTCACAGGGACTACACAATACTGGTTGTCACAGGGACTACACAATACTGGTTGTCACAGGGACTACACAATACTGGTTATCACAGGGACTACACAATACTGGTTATCACATGGACTATACAATACTGGTTATCACAGGGAATACACAATACTGGTTATCACAGGGACTACACAATACTGGTTGTCACACGAACAACACAATACTGGTTATCACAGGGACTACACAATACTGATTATCACAGGGACTACATAATACTGGTTATCACAGGGACTACACAATACTGGTTATCACAGGGACAACACAATACTGGTTATCACAGGGACTACACAATACTGATTATCACAGGGACTACACAATACTGATTATCACAGGGACTACATAATACTGGTTATCACAGGGACTACACAATACTGGTTGTCACAGGGACTACACAATACTGGTTGTCACAGGGACTACACAATACTGGTTATCGGAGGGACTACACAATACTGGTTGTCACATGGACAACACAATACTGGTTATCACAGGGACTACACAATACTGGTTATCACAGGGACAACACAATACTGGTTATCAAGGGACTACACAATACTGGTTGTCACACGGACAACACAATACTGGTTATCACAGGGACCACACAATACTGGTTATCACAGGGACAACACAATACTGGTTATCACAGGGACAACACAATACTGGTTATCACAGGGACAACACATTATTAGTTATCACAGGGACAACACATTATTAGTTATCACAGGGACAACACAACACGGTTTATCACAAGGACAACACAATAGAATAGACTTGAAAAATCTAAACCGGACTGTGGATTATTAACATCGGAAACACTTATTCCACAGTACGGGCCTTACAAACATTTATTTTGCTTTTTTTAATAATCTATTAAACTAAAAGTTTACTATACAAAGTGAGTATTTGAAAATTTAAGAAGCCTTTATCAGAGACAAACACTACGTAAGGCTGTGGGATAAATGTCTTGTCTAGTAATGTAGAAAAAACAAAACATTATAGCCAGTTAATTATACTAAAGGAGTTGTCCCATGAAAAAATATTCGGCAGTTTTCAAACCAGCACCTGGATCTGAATACTTTTGTAATTGCATTTTAATTCAATAAAAAGTATCTGTATAGTGCCACTTGCAGTTTTTTGTTATTTCTCTGTCCACCTCTCTGATGCTCAGTTTCATCCTTCAACTGCCTCCTGAGCTGTGATAGGGAGAGAGCTGCAACAGAAAGGACACACACCCTGAGCTGCAGCAGAAAGTACATGCCCCTGAGCTGCCAGCCTGAAATAAATCTAGCTGAACAACTGGAGCAATGAATTTGGACATATCTGGATCCATGTAAGCTACATTGCTAGTTTTAAGTGTAATAGAAGGAGATTGTCATACGCTGTATAATGTCTGATTTTCATTTTTTACATTAATCATTGGATAACCCCTTATTTGTCACCATAACAGATAGATTTGCAAAGGCAGATGTGAAGCAAGGGGGGTTAATGTGACAAGGAAATGAGTTTAGGATGACAATGTGCAGAAATGTAAGCTCTCTAAGCAGCTCTGACAGATCATTGATCTAAATAGCACCTAACCTCCAGCATCCTGAAATTAAGGGTAGGTACACGCACTGCAACCTCTTTTTACAGCAGTTTCCCCATAGTACAACAAGTCACAAAGCCGTCATGACGGCCTCGGTATACTCGTAGGTGTATAGCTAGCTCTTCCATGCCTCTGATAGTTCTAAAGTCCCTGAGATTCAGGTGCTCAGACAGACTGACAAAGACTCTAGTAACATTTAGCTTCTTAGGGCTCATGCACACGGCCATAGCAGTTTTTGCAGTTCATAAATTGCACGGATACCGGCCATGTGCGTTCAGCATTTTTAACAGAACGTTCTGCCACCTATAGAACACTCCTATCCGTAAAGCTTTTTTTTTTTTTTGTGGCCGCGGAATGGACATACAGATGTGGACAGCACACGGTCCACTTCCAGTTCCATGTATCAAAGAAAAAAAGGGAGCATAAATGCCAAAAAATATAAGTAAAACAACGTAGACCCTGGTTCAGCTAGTCCCAGGATGGAGGTATAGGGTACAGTGAACTGAAATGGAGTGTGGAGAGTGGAACAAGGGAAGAGGAAGGGCGCCATGGGGTATCCCAGGGGGAGAGAAAGTCCTGTTAGAGGAAGATAGGTCCTGATGTTGTGGCTGCTCACACTCAAAAGAACGGCTTAGGATGAAGCCGTGATAGACACAGTGAGTGAATGAAAATGTTTTTAGCTAGGACACTAGCAGATCATGTGGAGCTCCAGACGAATTAGAAAAAGTACTGATCTTTTAAAATATCCGTTAGGAACATGCTAGAAAAGGGCTGCAATACACTACCTACCCTTTCAATGCGTGAAGACTTTAAAAGCAATGTGACAATGCAATAGAAGAAAAATAATGGTGGTCACATATGACCTTTTTACTCACTTCACCAGGGGGGTGGGTCAAGATAAACTCAAGACGCTTGGAACCCACATCCCCCTTAAATAAAGCTCAACGCGTTTTGGGGTCACAATGAACCAAGACCCCTTCTTCAGGATCATATACCCATATGCATATGCTCCTGAAGAAGGGGTCTTGGTTCATTGTGACCCCGAAACGCGTTAAGCTTTATTTAATAAAGGATACCTTGCGACACTGGAAGTCCTGTGGGTCATGATTTCAGCAAGGGGATCCAACTACTCTACAGGCGACCTCGGCGAGGGGGATGTGGGTTCCAAGTGTCTTGAGTTTATCTTGACCCACCCCCCTAGTGAAGTGAGTAAAAAGGTCTTATCTGACCACCATTATTTTTCTTCTATTGCATTGTCACATTGCTTTTAAAGTCTTCACGCACTGAAAGGGTAGGTAGTGTATTACAGCCCTTTTCTAGCGTGTTCCTAACGGATATTTTAAAAGATCAGAACTTTTTCTAATTCATCTGGCGCTCCACATGATCTGCTAGTGTCCTAGCTAAAAACATTTTAATTCACTTCCAGTTTCAGCAGACATCAGCAATACCCTGGATGCGGTAGCACCAGTTCCTTTATTTATCGCAATTCGTGTACACTATGTTACATATTGGGCGTCATTTACAAAGACTGGCTTTTAAATCTGATCTTTTTTTTTTTTTACCTTTTCCTTTTTTATTAAATACACAATAGAAAAACACAGAACTGGTAAGAAAGAAACCTTATATTTCCATACACTTCTGAGACAAATTCCACTACTTCCAGAACTGCTTAAATACAAAAGCACATAATCATAACATTTTTCCCAAAATACCCTAAAAAAGACCCTACCACCCAAAAAAAAAGTAAATAAATAAACAAATAAATAAATAATAAAAAGAAAAAAAAGAAAGAAAAAAAAAGGAAAGGCTTTTTATACTGATCTTTAGTTCCCCTCTGCACTGCTGGAGTCTGTGCGCCTCCAACAGTCCGTGCGCCTGGAGTAAAAACTATTTGGGCACTTGTTCTCAGGCATAAAAGATAGTAAATGTGTCGGGGAGTGTCAAAGTCGGTAACAGTGCTCCACACAGTAAAAGTGCTATTTGTTGTATTCCATGCAGTAAAAGTAATTTCCTTTGTGCCCCACAAAGTAATAATGCCACCTCTTGTGTTCCACACAGTAAAGCCCCTTTCACACGGGCGAGTATTCCACGCGGGTGCAATGCGTATCGTGAGCGCATTGCACCCGCACTGAATCCGGACCCATTCACTTCAATGGGGCTGTGCAGATGAGTGGTGATTTTCCCGCATCACTTGTGCATTGTGTGAATCGTAGCATGTTCTATATTCTGCAATTCAAGCAAGTGCAGATGCGGTGGGATTTTCACGCATAATTGCTAGAGATGATAGGGATGAGCAACCCCATTAAAGTCTATTCACTGTATTATTTTCCCTTATAACATGGTTATAAGGGAAAATAATAGCATTCTTAATACAGAATGCTTACTAAAATGTGCCTTGAGGGGTTAATAAAATAAAAAAAAATAACTCACCTCATCCACTTGATCGCGTAGCTGGCATAGTCTTCTTTCTTCTTCTTTCAGGACCTGCAAAAGGACCTTTGATGACATAATCGCGCTCACCATGACATCGCAGGTCCTGCTGAATGAAGATAGAAGATCCGGATGTCCTTTGGCGAATGGCTACTTCTGAGTTTAGCTATGTAAGATGAACACATGTGTAAGTAAGTTATCCAAAACTGAATGAAACTAGTTCAAGGAGTACTTACTATTGATTGGTCATGTTATTAAATATGTGGGTGCTACCTGTATTGTATTGGCTCTACCAATATGTGGGTGGAGCTGCACGCACTTTGAAAGGGTGGATAGTGTCACTCTGTATTAGGCTTGACAAAGGCTATGTATTAGCCGAAACGTTGCTGTCTGTTTTTATGGCATACTTTCTGTGAAGTCCGTCCAAAAAAGAAGTCACTAGAGATGCTGCCGTCATCTGTCTGTTTGTATTATCCTCAGAATAGGTCATCAATATCAGATTGCCGGAGGTCTGACTCCCAGCACCCCCGCGATCAGCTCTTTGAAGAGAAACCAGAGCTCGTATGAGCGCTGCCTTCTCTTCACTTTTTACCAGCTCACTGTTGCAACTGCAGCTGCAGCGGTAAGCAGATATAATTACAACTAAGCTGTCCTGGTAACTTCTATGGGATGGGTACTTCCTGTTCAAATGAATGCTGTTGCCATGGCGATCAGGTAAACAATGAAGAGAAGGCAGAGCTGGTATGAGTGCTGTGTTCTCTTTTAACAGCTGATCAATGGAGGTGCAGGGAATTGGCCCTCTGCCGAATATTGATGACCTATCCACGCCCATCCAATAGTTAGAGCCTATTATGAGGACAAGCCATCACTTGTTAAGGAGTGGAAAACCATTAAATCATCATTTCCATTTATCACTATCACCTTAGCTTACAATCAAATCTGCAATAAACAGAGGTCATAAGAATAGGACTGAAGTTTACTCTAATTACATCTATCGGCACAGTATGGCAGTGATTATGTAGGCACTAATGCTCATGTAAAGTGTGACCTGAGAAGGGGCAGACTGGAAAAAAGTGGGCCCAATGTTTTAGGTAGGTCCAAATTGACAGAAGATGGGGCAACACAAGTAGATGGGGCCAATAGAAGTTGGCAGGGTCAGTAATACAATAGTGTAGCACAAAATACCTCAGAAGCTGGCCTTCTGTGGTGGCTATCAATAGCTGCAATGTTCTGTCCTCCTCCTCCAGTTGTCTCTAATATGGACATGGAGCAGGTGGCTTAGGAGGTGAGATGTGGGCCACAACACCAAGCCAGCCTTACCTTCAGCATGCTACCTGGACTTTCTCTGATAAAGACCCCTTTAGTTCCCCATAGTATGTACCCAACCAGCTGCAATTAGTAGGACTTGGGTAACCCTATGGGTATCGGCCCACTGGGAAAATTCCCTGTAGAGTCTATGGCCATTCCGACTTTGGTCCTGGGACCACCTATGTAAAAGTTTCCACTATCATTGCAGTTTTTGAGGCTGGTGGAGCTTCACGTGTGCTCCTGCAAGTCTTGGAGAGGTATTATTGAGTAATTGCTGCTATTGAGGAAGGATGGCCTTTACAGAATGCAACGGTCATTGGGGAAGGGCTGGTTGGGGTGACAATGCTGATGCCAGTAAAAGATGGGAAGGGGAACAATGCTGGTGCCAGCAGAGGAGGAGTGGAAAGGGAGTCAATGCTGCAGCCAGTGGAGGAGGGATGGGAAGGGGGAGAATGCTGCTGCCAGCAGAGGAGAGATGGTTTAGAGCAGTGTTTGCCAACCAGTGTGCCTCCAGCTGTTGCAAAACTACAACTCCCAGCATGCCCGCACAGCAAAAGGCTGTCCGGGCATGCTGGGAGTTGTAGTTTTGCAACAGCTGGAGGCACACTGGTTGGGAAACACTGGTTTAGAGGACAATACTGATGCTAGTGGTTAATGGGCATCTGTTATCAAATTTGTGCTTATGTAGCTGGCTTACCTGTTGCACGTCTGCTTGGCAGTTGAAGCCATCTGAGTTGGTTTCATATTCATATGTGTCCACATAGCTGAGAAAAAAGTTTTAGTTTTAATATATGCAAATGAGCTTCTAGGAGCAACAAGGGCGGTGTCATTACTCCTAGACGTTCAACTCTCTCTGTAACTGCTGTTCCCTCTGCATTTTAGTTGACAGGGCAAGGCAGTAAAAACATTATAATGCCTGGCCCTGCCAATCAAAGTGCAGAGGGTGTGGCAGTTGCAGAAAGAGCAGAGACTTACCCATACGTCCTGAATAAAATCGGATGTAAAAAAAAAAAATTGCCATAGAAACATGGTTCCTGCTGCATGATCGCAGCAGGAATCATGTTTCTATGGCAATTTATTTTATTTTTTTTACATCCCTGTGTAACATCCCTTTTTTTTTTAGACTGCAGCTAATGCTTGAAGAGAGAAGAGAGATCGCCAACTACGCGATCAAGTGGCTAAGGTAAGTTAAGTTTTTTTATTTTTAACCACATAATCAACATTCTACAAAGCATTGTTTATTAAGAATGCTATTATTTTCTCTTATAACCATGTTATAAGGGAAAATAATAAAGATCGGGTCCCGTCGCTTAGCAACCATGCGGGAAAAATCGCACAGCATCCGCACTTGCTTGCGGATGCTTGCGATTTTCCCGCAGCCCCATTCACTTCTATGGGGCCTGCGTTGCGTGAAATACGCAGAAACTGGAGCATGCTGCGATTTTCACGCAACGTAGAAGTGATGCGTGAAAATCACCGCTCATGTGCACAGCCCCATAGAAATGAACGGGTCCGGATTCAGTGCGGATGCAATGCGTTCACCTCGCGCATTGCACCCGCACGGAAAACTCGCCCGTGTGAAAGGGGCCTTAGGCTATGCACACACTAAAACATAATTCTTTTTGTTTAAAAAATTATATGATTGTGTAAAACCTAAATAAATAAATAAAAAGTAGACATATTATGTATCGCTGCATCGGTAAGAACCTGAACTATAAAAATAACACATGAACTAACATTCTTTTTTGTCACCTAACATTACAAAAAGTGTAACAGCAAGTGATCAAAAAGTTATATGCTCCCCAAAATAGTGCCATTCAAACCGTCATCTCATCCCGCAAAAAATGAGCTTCTACCTAAGACAATTGGACAAAAACTTAAAAAAAACTGACTCTCAGACTATGGAGATACTAAAATGGTTTTTTGGTTGTTTAACAAAGGATATTATACTGTAAAACCTAAATAAATTTAAAAGAGTAGACATATTAGGTATTGCCGCGTCCGTAAGAATCTGCTCTATAAAAATAACACACGAACTAACCCCACAGATGAACACAGTCACAAAAATAAAATTTTAATTTCAATCATTTTTTTCCGGTAACAAAGCAAGGGTTAACAGTCAAACAAAACTCTATATTTATTGCCCTGATTCTGTAGTTTGCAGAAACACTCCATATGTGGTCATAAACTGGTGTATGGCCAAACGGCAGGGCACAGAATGAAGGGAATGCCATATGGTTTTTGTAAGGCAGATTTTGCCGGACTGTTTTTTTGTACACCATGTCCCATTTGAAGCCCCACTGATGCTCCACTAGAGTAGAAACTCCATAAAAGTGACTCCATATAAGAAACTACACCCCTCAAGGTATTTAAAACTGATTTTACAAACTTTGTTAACCCTTTAGGTGTTCCTCAAGAGTTTATGGCAAATGGAGATGAAATTTCAGAATTTCTATTTTTTATTACCTTGTCTCACAAAAATGTATTATAGAGCAACCAAAAATCATATTTACCCTAAAAATAATACCACCAAAACTGACACCTTATCCAGTAGTTTCCAAAATGGGGTCACTTTTTTGTAGTTTCTATTAGAGGGGCTCATCGGGGTCGGGAAATGAGCCATGGTGTAAATAAAACAAGCCATCAAAATTTGCCTTCCAAAAACCATATGGCGTTCCCTTCATTCTATGCCCTACCGTTTGGCGATACAGCAGTTTACAACCACATATGGGTTGTTTCTGAAAACTACAGAATCAGGGAAATAAATATTGGGCTATGTTTGGTTGTTAACCCTTGCTTTGTTCCTGGAAAAAACTGGATTCAAATGGAAAATTTAAATACATTGAGGGGTGTAGTTTCTAGAATGGGGTCATTTTTGGGTGGTTTCTTTTATGTAAGCCTCACAAAGTGACCTCAGACCTGAACTGATCCTTAAAAAGTGGGTTTTTGAAATTTTCTGAAAATTTTCAAGATTTGCTTCTAAACTTCTAAGCCTTGTAACGTCCCCAAAAAATAAAATGGCATTCCCAAAAAGATCTAAACAGGAAGTAGACATTTGGGGAATGTAAAGTAATAACTATTTTTGGAGGTATTACTATGTATTATAGAAGTGGAGAAATTGAAACTTGAAAATTTGCAAATTTTTCTAAATTTTTGGTAAATTTAGTATTTTTTATACAAAAAAATGAACTTTTTTGACAAAATGTTACCAGTGTCATGAAGTACAATATGTGACGAAAAAACAATCTCAGAATGGCCTGGATAAGTAAAAGCGTTTTAAAGTTATCACTACATAAAGTGACACTGGCCAGATTTGCAAAAAATGGCCTGGTCCTTAAGGTGAAATATGGCCGTGTCCTTAAGGGGTTAAGAGGTGGGAAGGGGAAAATGGTGAAACCAGTTGGTAAGGGTACGAAGGGGGACAATGCTGCTGTCAAAGGAGGGGAGTAGAAAGGGAAACAATACTACTGCCTGGTCCTAGACTTACAGTTGTGTTCAAAATTATTCAACCCCCACTGAGATTGAGTGTTTTGGCCAGTTTGACATTGATTTTGATCATTTCAGTCATCTTGTTTACAATTAAATCAAAGAGACACTTGTAAGTCAGAGAAATATAACATAACATTTATAATGAAATAACCACAAATGTCTTTTCTGTGCTCACATCATTATCAGTTTTATTCAACCCCCAAGTGACATTCAATCTTAGTACTTAGTACAACATCCTTTTCCAGATATAACAGCTTTTAAATGTGAAGCATAGCTTGACACAAGTGTCTTGCAGCGATCTACGGGTATCTTCGCCCATTCTTCATGGGCAAAAGCCTCCAGTTCAGTCACATTCTTAGGCTTGCGCGCAGCAACTGCTTTCTTTAAGTCCCACCAGAGGTTGGCAAAACAGCCCCAAAGCATGATTGAACCCCCGCCATGCTTCACAGTAGGCAAGGTGTTCTTTTCTTCATAGGCCTTGTTCTTCCTCCTCCAAACATAGCGTTGATCCATGGGCCCAAACAGTTCTAATTTTGTTTCATCAGTCCACAGAACACTATCCCAAAACTTTTGTGGTTTGTCCACATGACTTTTGGCATACTGCAGTCGACTCTTCTTATTCTTTGGAGACAGTAAGGGGGTGCGCCTGGGAGTTCTGGCATGGAGGCCTTCATTACACAGTGTGCGCCTTATTGTCTGAGCTGAAACTTCAGTACCCGCATCTGACAAATCTTTTTTCAGTTCCTCAGCAGTCACACGGGGACTTTTCAACACTTTGCGCTTCAGGTAGCGCACAGCAGTCGAAGTCATCATCTTCTTTCTGCCACGACCAGGTAGCGTTTCAGCAGTGCTCTTTGCCTTGAATTTGCGAATGATGCTTCCTATGGTGTCTCTTGGTATGTTTAACATCTTTGCAATCTTCTTATAGCCATTGCCCTTCCTGTGAAGAGAAATCACCTCTTCTCTTGTCTTCCTGGATCATTCTCTTGACTTCACCATGTTTGTAAACACATCAGTAAATGTCTAGAAGGAGTTGAGTATTACAGTCATTTTAAATCTGCCTATTGGTGCTTATTATACTTGATTGCTGCTCCTTGACATCCACAGGTGTTTTCAATACCTGATCGAAAATACTTGAATGAACCTCTGTTCTTAAAGGGAATCTGTCAGCAGCATAGTAGCATTTTTTTTTTTCATGAATCCTTGTTAAATAAAGTACCTGGTGTTGTTTTTCATTTTCGTCTTGTCCTTTCTTCAAAAAAACGCTTTTTCCTATATGCAAATGAAGTCCCTAGGAGCCCAGAGGGGCGTTCCTCCTTTAGCAAGTAGCCCAGGAACGCCCCCCTGATGTGATGTGCCCACGAAAATAAAAAAAAAACGAACGCCCATATCAGTCTAAATGCTCCGCCCCCCACCCCGCGCCAGGTCCTCTCTCCTCTTCTTCTCTCAGCGATGCGTCTCCCCGGCCGCCCGAAATCTCGCGCAGGCGCAGTGCCGGCGTTTGCCTGCGCCTGCGCGATCCTATGGAAAGTGAGGGCAACAGCCTCATCAGCGTCACTGGGCATGCGCATGCCCAGTGACGCTGATGAGGCTGTTGCCCTCACTTTCCATAGGATCGCGCAGGCAAGCGCCGGCGCTGTGCCTGCGCGAGATTTCGGGCGGCCGGGGAGACGCATCGCTGAGAGGAGAAGAGGAGAGAGGACCTGGCGCGGGGAGGGGGGCGGAGCATTTAGACTGATATAGGCGTTCGTTTTTTTAAAATTTTCGGCGGGCACATCACATCAGGGGGGCGTTCCTGGGCTACTTGCTAAAGGAGGAACACCCCTCTGGGCTCCTAGGAACTTCATTTGCATATAGGAAAAAGCGTTTTTTTGAAGACTGGACAAGACGAAAATGAAAAACAACACCAGTTATGGAAATAAGGTACTTTATTTAACAAGGATTCATGAAAAAAAAATGCTACTATGCTGCTGACAGATTCCCTTTAAGAGTGGTAGTCTTTAAGGGGTTGAATAATTGTGTCAATGAAGAAATCACAAAAAAAAACATTTAATACTGTATTACAAAAACAATTGATGTAATTTTAGTTCCATTTGGTTATTTAAAAAGTCCTTGTAAGATTTCATTCTGAACACAATTACAAATGTACACTAAATTCCCTAAAACCCTTTACAGCATTGGGGTTGAATAATTTTGAACACAACTGTAGTTTTTCTGGCACAGTTGAAATGGTATTTTTGTGTTGCACTGTGGTATTTGTTTGGAACAGCTAAAAATATTTTTGGTGCTGCACCATGTTATTAGTTTGAAGCTTCTGAGCGAAGTATGTTGTTCTGAACTGTGGTCTTTGGCTGGCACTGATAGGGAGGTATTTTGTGCTACACTGCGGCTTTTCTTTGGAACTATTGGGGAGGTATTATCCTCTGCACAGTGGCATTTTACAATGTGTGGTTGTATATGTTTTCTAGTTAGGTCCCAGCTTCAATATGGATTGGCTAGTGAAGCCTGTGTAGGAAAAGTTTAAGAAGCCCTGATCTATTGGATTTATAGTGGTAGCATATATTTGACTCTGATAGGGCAACTCCTGACCCTAACTATGTGATTAGTTGTTTCTATGTTTCATTTTAATTTTCCTTCTTGTGTTGATGGTGCGGTCAGTGGTATAAAGCAAGGCTCTCCACCTCAAGCATTGCTCACCACTATTTTTCTGCGATATGAGGCGATATTGTATGCGGCTTTCTGGAGTTTGACCCTGGTGAGTATTGTCAATATTGTAATTATGTGTATTGATGTTCTGTTAGCCTAAGTGCTGTCAGATTATACAAACAGTATGTTGGAGCACAATTTTGACGTGGAAAGGGTCAGAGGTCAGCATTTGTTTATTCCAGCCACTCTATCACATGTTTAAGTATATACATTTTACATGCATGTTAAGAAGTTGTTTACCCATCATTTGGTCATAGCATACATGAAAATGTTATGACACAATGCTTCTTCTAGATATACAGTAATGGAGGGCAATTGTATGCCTGTTTGAAAACCACAGTGTAAAGGTTTTCAAAAATGTCTATAAGGCAGGGACCTATATAGGTAAAGAAGTTGTCCAGCATTTTAATAAAGTGCTAAAAGCAGGGAATGTAGTAAAAACAGTAAATCGCTCTGATAAAGGGGTAGTCTCAGACCTGAAAAAATTAACATGGCCAGGTATGATATGAGAAAATAGAAAAAAAAACAACTCCCACCCCTCCTACCTGACCATGTCACCACTGAGGCCATTGACACTGAGGCCAGCAGCAATGACACACATATCATCTATATGTCTGTATGCAAGTCACACTTTTTTTTACCATATTCCTTTCTTTTATTAAGTTAAAAAAAAACTGCTCAACTCATTTAAACTATCAACAAATTCTGCTGACAAAATGTACATTTACACATAATAGTAAACCCATGCCTTATCAATGTCCTAACTGTTTCCTGCCACTGAAAATAATTGTCATTCTAAGCCATGAGTGAATATTTTATGCAAAACCTAAGAACAAATAATTAAATGTTAAATATTTTAAGAGGAAAAATCATTTGTTTGCTCCAGAGCATATCGTAAATGCACATATTTTAGTATAGATGGGATAATTACATGTGAATCATGCTATGCTTAGCAAGATAATTTATAACTACTAAGTCACATGCAAAATTTATGAAATTACATTTATTAGTATGAAGCATTTAAAGCGAAAATCCAGGTGATACAAGAATAGTAGTTACTTTCACTCTTAGCCTTTATGGCACAGTTAAAGGGGTTATCCGGGAATTTATATTAATGACTCTTCCTCTGGATAGATCATAAGTATCAGATCAGTGGGGGTCCTGGACCCCCGTCAACCGGCTTTTAGAAGAGGCCGGGTATTTTGTGAGCACCATTGATGTGAATGGGACTGAGCTGCAGTACCAAGCACAGCCACTACACGATGTACGGAAATGTGCTTGCAAATCTGCCGGGAGGCCACAGTGCATACCAGGACTTCAGTGAGCACAGTGGCTCCATGAAACAGCTAATGGGTGGGGGTGTCAGGACTTGGACCCCCGCCAATGTGATAATGATGACCTATCTTGAGGATAGGTCATCATTATCAATTCCGGTATAAGTTTGAGGCCAATTATTGGCTGGATTTGTGGGAAGGAGCCCCGCAAGTTTAAACCCCTCTGGTTCCCCCATTCACCTGTCGGGACTATCGAGTCATCTGGAGCTTCGTTCAGGCTTCAGGCTTCCGACCTGTGACGTCATTCGGCTGCTGCTGTTCAGGCTCGCCTGCCTTCGGTATTGATCGTCCGTTTTTGTTCCTCTCCTTGCGGCGGGAGATTCTAATTTTTAGGGTTTGTGAGTATGCCTTTGAGCTCTGCCGTTTGCAGTTTCCATACAATGCAATTCTTCGTTTCATTTCAGGCTGCACGGCCACTGCTTACCCTTGCTCTAACTCACAAACAACTGAGAAAAAAAAATGTGTGTTTGAATTTTATTTTTATTTTTTTGAGGGGAAGTGACATCTATTTCTGGTGATTGTGTTTTTTGGTTGTGCTTGCTGCCTTGCAGTGGGCGTTGTGTTTCCCGTGGTTGTTGCATGTCGGTGCCCTTGTTCGTGGATGGCGGACGTGTTGCATGTGCAGGTATTGGGGTTTCCTGGGTGACTGCGTATGTGCAGGTTCCGCTAGTCGTGACAGGGAGGGTTGTGTGGCGGCATGTGTGTCGGTAAGTGGGGGCATTTGGACTGTTGGCATGTGTCTGCGTGTCCATAGTTCGGCTGGCATGGGAGTCTGAGGTTGCGGGGATGCTCATGCGTTTCAAATTGACGTTTTTTTCAATTTATAGCAGGTCTGAGTTTGCGCGTGGATCCGCTGTTCCCCGTGGGAACTTCTGCTGCTTACTCGTTTCAGGTGTGTGGAACTCTGTCGAGGGTTCCTTCGCATTTTCCGTTCATTACGTGCGCACATCGCAGTGCGTTACACCTCGCTACTCCACATACACTAGGTCATAGGTCGTGGTGCTGTGGGGGATGCGTAGTGGTTTTTCACCAAGCACGTGGTTAGCAGCTGCATTGCATACACATAGTCTCTACCTTGACAGGGGTCGGTGGAACTCTAAGTGTCCTTAGGTTTGATTGGTCACCATTGTCCTTGAGTTCCCTGCTCATACGTCATACGTTGTCTTGCCACTCTCCACATTACTGGCCGTCGGACAGATTTTGTTCTGTTCCTAGTCATTTACCCGCGGCATCTCAGGTACTGAAACATGCATACAGTGTAATTTTATCCGTACCTTATTGTACGTTTGCCTCCCTCACCCCCCCCCCCCCCTTATACACGCAGCATTGCACGCCGAGACCTCAGTGTGACATGCTTGTTCGTTCCAGGCCTCAGTCACGTTTCGGTTAGTTAGCTTACACCTGTCAAGGGCCTCATTCTGCCCCTCGATTGTGTTGCCATTACGTTTTGCACGGTCTTTCATTGTCTGGTTTATTGGGTGTCTGGTGGTGGGTTAGAGCACGTTGGCTTTTGCGGTCGTTACATTTCTTCGCTTCTCTCATTCATATGCACCTTAGATGAAATGGTCTCTGTTCCGCCTTCGCCTCCCAGGGGCTCCGAACACGGCAGTACTCCGTCCCTACGAGCATGGACCATCCCCCGTCTGACGGCTGAATTATGGCATTGCAGGGTTTCCATTTCCGGCGACTGCCCGCAAAGCTGAACTGTTTCGATTATTGTTTCCTGTCCCAGCTGCAGCCGATGCTGCGGCCTCCGGAGTCGAACAGGTCTCTCTGCAAACTGTGTCCGCTTCCATTACACAAATCCATACATTGTTGAACTCCCTTAACTCCTCTGTCCAGGATTTGCAACAGCGTATGGAGTCGGTGGAGGTGGCAGCCTCTGGCCCACCGGCCGCGGCTGTCCCGGTGGTTCCCGCAGCCCCCCCAGTGCTCTCAGGTATCCCTGCTTCACTTCCCTCTATTACTCTAGCTCACTTTGTCCCCACTAGCATGAGGAAGGACATCCTGGAGGGGAAGGATGTGAACCTCGCTTCCTTGCTGTTGGTGTTGCAGGACATGACCGAGAACAAGGCCTTTGTCTGCGGGGACGTTTCAGTGATCCTTAAAGCGAAGGATACCCGTCTCGACCATAAGCTGTCCCTGCCCGAGTTCATGCTGGCGTTTAGCGTATATACAGACGTGGTCTGCTCGGTGGCGCCCACCAGGAGGGAGGAATTGGACCTGTATCTGTACCGAGTGGTGGAGTTGGGTCACAGGTATGGTGGTTGGGCATTCTAGGACTACCACAAGTCTTTTTCGGCTAAGGCAGCGGCCACCCTGGCTCAGTTCCAAGTTGTGGAGCTGTTCTGCCGTCATTTTGCAGGTTTGAGGGCACAGTGTGCCATCTGCCAGTCCTCCTCCCATGCCACCACTTGGTGTCCCTCTCCCGAATCCTAAGCAGGTGGTGCATTTTTGGGCAAGGCCCAGATATGCAACAACTTCAATCATACCGCCTGTAACTTTAGGCAATGCCGCCTCCTGCACATCTGTGCCTTGTGCTTTCAGGCCCACCCCAAATCAGCTTGTACCTTGCGGCAGGGGGATTCAGCGTGACTAAGCAGGGTTGACGTGGGGTTACTGAGTCACTGTCTGGTGGGTCACCTGTCCCCGTCTTTTCCTGGGGTTCCACACGGGTTTCATCACCTTGCCCACCTCCTCTTTTGAGTGCAGGAATCTGCTGTCGTCCTCCCTGGATCTGGATGAAGTTGACGGATTGTCTGGCTCAGGAGCTGGAAAAGGGTTTTCTTATTGGTCCCTTTGTTGCCTCCCTTCCGAACTTGGAGGGTGAGCCCTATTGGATTGGTCAGAGGTAAATTTTCCAATAAACCCCACTTAATTTATGATGTGTCTGCGCCGCATTCATCCAGTGTGCCTAGTCTGAATTCGCTGATCCTGTTGGAGGAGTTTTCGATTAAATATTCCTCTGTGAATCAGGCGATTCAGACAATCATTCGGGCAGGCAGGGGTGCCTGGTTGTCCAAAGCGGAAATTTCCGACGCCTCTAAGCTTCTCCCTATCAGGCCTTCTCTTTGGCAGTGGCACGGTTACAAGAGTAGCCCGTGGCTGTTTGACAGGTTCGCCCGGGCCTTGAATTGGATTCTCACCAACGTGGTGGACTGCCAGTCGGTAACCCACTACCTGGATGACTTTCTTCTGGTTGAGAATCTGTCTCGGCCCCCTGTGGATCTGCTGTCACTGCTGGCCGTTTTTGCAAATTGAATGTCCCTGTAGCAGCCCATAAGATGGAGGGTCCGGATACTGCTGTCATTTTTTTGGGTGTTCAGCTGGACACGCTGCGCATGCAGGCCAGTTTACCCCAGGATAAATTGGACAGGATCAGGCTCGCCAGCCGCGCCATGCTCCGGGCTAGCTTTGAAACCAAGAGGGAGCTACAGTCTTTGCTAGGCATGTTTAATTTTGCCGTGCGGATTATACCACAGGGCAGGTCCTTCATCTCCAGGTTGCTTGCGCTGCTGCCTTCGGCTCCTGATGCGGAGTCCTTGGTTCGCTTGGACCCATGCGCATGATCGGACCTGGCGATGTGGGAAGAGTTTCTAAATTGGTGGAACGGTATGTTCATGTTTATCCTGCAGGCTTCGGCGGATTCGCCTCGTGTGGTTACCGATGCCGCAGCCTCAAGGGGCTACGCGGCCATTTATGGCCCCCACTGGCTAGCAGCCCCCTGGTCGGAAGAAGGTTTTGGAGATTCCAGAATTTTCAAGGACCTCTTTCCTTTTCGAAATTTACCCTATCGTGGCTGCGGCCACAGTTTGGATACACTTGTGGTCGGGTCAAATCTGCAGTGTATACAGTAGCAGCAAAGTGGATGAGATTTTCTGTTAAAAATTCTGCACATAGCCTAATATGTGGTACAGTTTTAAAATCTGTAGCGTGCCAATCTGTTTGCAGAATCTGTTTGCAAGCTGTTTGCAAACAGAGTCAGTCCTTGGTTTTTCGTACCTACGGAGAGTTAAAAGAACCCATACAGATTTATGTGTAGGAACAAAAAACTCTAATTTTTATTAAGCAGTTGTTAGTTTATATACATATAGATACCCGTGTGCGGACACTACCAGTTAACTCTGCTCCCAGTCTTCTGGGCATATAGCCAAAGTGTCAGCTCATAATTTTCAAGGACAGAGCGAGAAAAAGAACAAAGCATTATTATAATAACTCAAAATGAAATCCCTCAATAGATATAGTATATAGGTAAAACAAAGTTACATTATAGTAACACAAAATGGAATCCGTAAATATCCAAATGGAGGCCTTAAAGGGGTTGTACACCTTTCCTGCACTTTTTTCAGATCTGCCATGTGACCTGACTGTAATGATCATACCTACCTGATCCCTTTTGCTGGGCTCTGGCTGCTGGTCCCATAGCTACCTTTTGTCAACATCCTGTTTGACGTGAGTCATATGACTGGGGCCAATGACTGGGGGCAGCGCTGCCATGTTGCCATCTTGGATCTAGCCATGCTAGGGGGGTCTGAAAAAAGGGCAAAAAAGGTATACAGCTCCTTCAAACAAGCATGTTCTCACTGAGATATGAATAAAAATCGTCACTATTTGGTGCGAAGTTTGGCTTTGCCTAGATGTGATGCCGCAGATCCTCTAGTTGTGGTCTTATTCTAAAGCTATTTTCATGCTGCAGTATTTGGTCAGTATTTAGTGTCTATAAGCCAAAACCAAGAGGAAAACGTAAACAAAGAAAACTACAATGGAATCTCTACCCTTCCATGTTTTGGACTACTGTTGGTATTTCATTACAAACGGTCTCTTCTCAGTTTTTTTGCCAGCAGAATTTGGCAGATGTTGTGCCAAGAAGCCAGCAGCTGCAGTGCTGAATCTGCAGAGAGCGCCCCTAATAAGCCGCTGCAGAGGATAAGAGTGGCAATGGCCCTGATCAGATGTTGTGTCACGGTGTTTCAATCAGGCCTTTGTTCCCTGGGGATCAGTGTAGTGGAAAGGTGGTTTGAAGAATCAGGCCTGAAGTAAATGTATAAAAATCTCTCTTTAGTCAGTTCAAAATACAAGTTGTAGTACATCCAGCAGTAGTTTGTACAAAGTACCATTTCTAACCCCAGAAGATGAGGTATGGTGGCTGGATAAGTGCCAATTAATGTACCTCAGATATGCTATCTTGCTGAAAACTCTCTTGCACTTCAGGCCTACAGATATAGAAGTTGTGGATTTATGTACCCAGTGTATAATGCAGGCTTGGGATTGGTCTGACCTGGATAAAATCTAGGTGATGGGTGGCAGAACTGTATTCCCTCATCTATCTGTAAAGCTTTAACTTGCTGGTCACTCTGCTGTCTGAATAACGCTGTAGATTTTTAGTTAGCCTGGTGCTCTTGGAGTCTCTCTAGAGTAGTAGTCTCACAAGAGAATTGGATCACTACACGGTCCCTAAGATCCTAGGATAGGAACAATTGAACGTGCTTCCACACTTCACACTGTCTAGACTAGAACTCTCCCTCCTGGCAGAAATTAGGACCAGCCTACTCCTACCAAGAGGGGAGGAACAGGGAGGTTAACCCTGTCCATGTCAACCATACTTCTGCATACTGATGTACTTAACATAAATAACAATGCAAAACAGAGCATAACATGACATAAACATTTGCAGATACCCACAGGTCTGGTGTACTGCAAATCTATCTGCCATTGTTTTAATTGGAAGGCCATACTGCACTTCATGTGGCTGCGGTTTATAAAGCATGTCCCTTCTTGGTGCAGTGTCTGGACGGATGACACTGGGACCCTTAGTGGGTGTCTGCTCACAGTTTAGCTCAATTGAGTGGGTTCACGGTATTCAAACTGAAAACATTTGGCACAAACTTGGCACAATTTTCAAAATCCACCATGTGAACTAGCCCAAATAGTGATGCAAAATACTGAAGATCCTCTTCTCTGGGATCTATATATATATATATATATATATATATATATACATGCAAAAATGAGGCAGCACCACCTGCAAGTGGCTGGGTGCAAAGCTCCAAAGAGGACAAACCGCTCCAAAAATTATGTAATAGTAAAAATAGAGCAGCACTCCAATAGTGGATAAAAAGCAAAAGTGTTTCTTTATTCACCCAAAAGGCATGGCAACGTTTGAGCTTGAGAAAGGCTCCGGTACAGGAGCTGAAACGTTGCCATGCCTTTTGGGTGAATAAAGAAACACTTTTGCTTTTTATCCACTATTGGAGTGCTGCTCTATTTTTACTATTATATATATATATATATATATATACATATATATATATATATAGATCCCAGAGAAGAGGCAGCACTCCTGAGTTAAATGGTGAAGACCCAATTTATTCCAAGGCAACGTTTCAGCCTACTCCATGAGACCTTTGTCAAGCTATATATATATAGTATAATTCTCCCCTGCCCCTCTCCCCCGTAGTGCCAGGATATGTAATGGTCCTCTGTCATTCCTCTTAGTTACACTATATAATGCTCCTTCATCCCCCTCTGTACTGCCAGTAAATGTAATGCTCCTCCAAAGTGCCAGTATATATAAAGCTCCCCCGTCGCCCTCTGTTGTGCCAGTATATAATGGTCCTCTGTCCCATACTCTGTAGTGCCAGTATATAATGTCCCCCCTGTAGTGCCAGTATATGATGCTCCTCGATAGTTCCCCCGTAGTGCCAGTATTTGCTACTCCATCACCCCTCTATAGTACCAATATATAAAGTCGGTCCTATCAGTGACTGACAACCTTCCCTCTATGACTATGTATACAGAGATAGTTATAATCACTGATAGGACTGCCTCCTTGACTTCAAAGCCCAGAAAGAGCACGAATATAAATGAATAAAACACAATGTTTTAATGAGTCTTTTACCACAATACTACACATTAATCTGCTTAGCTTCTCCTGCTCTATAACATGCTGTTGGCAGATTACACTGTATTTTAATGGTGACAGGTTCCCTTTAAACTCAACTTACAGACAGTGTCTCAAAATGCCCTCTCAGTCTAACCTCAGCCATTGATTGGCAGCAGCAGTAGGGTTCACTGGAGGTGAGTATTACTTCTTTTATGTTTTTAAGCCACCCAGACCCCACTGCAAATTATTTTAGTTTCACCAAAATAAACCCTCTAACATTGCTGCACATGACCGACACAAAGAACTGCAGTCATAAACCTGCACACTAGTTCTAGCTATCTGTAATACTGTTCATGAAGTATTATAATGACTGTCATTTTAAAAAAATAGACCTGTATCCCAATGAGTTCTCTATTCTGATTTTCAAAAGTGACCTCGCTACCAGGCAGACATCATCATTCCTGTATACATCTTGGAATATATTCTGAAAAGTTGATTTCACTTAAATAGCCTGCTCACTTTGGTAAAATTGAAAACTTTCTGAGTGACCTCATTGTATTTGACTTTGATATTCAGACACTTACCTGTGACATTTTGGATGCATTATACTTGCAAAGAAAAGAACTTAAGACATTATGCAAATAAAGACATCCAGATAAAGGGAGCAGAGAGGAACATATACAGTATATACAAAAAGGCATACTGATGATACATTTAAAGTACATTTTGCTCTTTTTCCTATCATAATCAATAAACCTGCAAACAAAGCCATTCCCCTCAATTGCCTGCAGAAGACCGTCATATGATAATAGATGACAGGAAATTACAGATAATGTAAAGACAACTTCAGCTTACAATCACATAAGGGTGTAGAGTTGATGTGTTATTTAACAATGAAGAAAGGAAACGCATGCAGACCCATAGATTTCTATGTCATGATTAAGGATCAGGATTGTCTCTAAGATCCGAAACGCGTAGACGCGACATAACTGTCACTGTATTTTTATCGCTTGAACAATAAAGATGAACACTGGTGCTATAAGCTGGACATCTTCCTATTTCCATAGATTTCTATGGGGCCACAAAAAATGCAGACAGCACAAGGATGTCATCAGTGTGCTGTCTGTATCCGTCCCACAAAGAAATAATACATGTCCTATTCTTGTCCATTTTGTGGACAAGAATAGGCATTTTTGCAGTAGGGTTGAATCTGTGGAACAGGAAAGTGCAGTTCTGTGGTTTGCGGACCACAAAGCAGATATGGGCATGTGGACAAGGTCTAAAGGATAACCTCACTAAAACCTGAAGGTTCAGATACAGCAGAAACCAATATCCCTTGTCTCCCCCATGACATACATCCAAAGAAAAGTTAGGTTATAGAGTGTTATTTAATGGGCTCCTCACAGTGCAGAGCTATTTCAGCCATTAGTAGGGTCATATTATAGAAGAATCAAATTGAGCAGTTACATCACCTAGAGCCTCCAAGTCCCAGTTCCCTCCAGTACTTTGCAGACTCCCCAAGCAGCTAGCAATTGAAATATTTTAAGTGAATTTTCAACAACACAAATGATTTCATATATGAAAGTATGCAGATTTTGTTAACATTTATGACTACGAATTGCACTCCACTCACCTCCTTCAGAGCTCTGAAGCCCCATTTACCTCCAGTGCCTGTGTGTTTAGTGACATGGGATACAGAGATGGAAATTAGCAGCCGCCATACACTACTGGAAGGGCTTATCTCCAAGGGATCAAGCATGGCAAAATCCAACACAGTGACTCTTGTTTTCCACAACAGTATACAACAGGGAAAGTTTGATGGCCCTAGTGAAGACAGTGGGTTCAGCTACCGATACCATAATGCATTGGGGGGCCATTAGCCTGACTAATACCTGAATGGAAATCTGTTGCCATCATAAAATAGTTTTTTATTAGAGTGCTGTAAATGTCTTCTTGTTTTTACCCTGCAGACTGAAAAGAAAATAACTGGTGAATACATTCTTCCCTCCATGACACAGACAGGAAGCTAGTAGGTCTTCACTGTGACTCCTGAAATGAACAGTCTTGTGAAGGCCTCAGTTAAACAGATTGTCCCATTACAAGAACACATCCACTATCTTCAGAATAGGAAATAAGCGTCTGACTGTCAGGGGTCTGATTTATGGGCCCCCAGCAATCATAGGAATGGGGGTCCATGTTCCCCTGTTTGAATGGAGCTGCTCTATTCAATTCTATGGGACTGCTATAGATACAAGCAGTAGGGGCCCCAGTGGTGGGACACCTGCTGGTCAGAAACGTATCCCTCTTATCTCCAGTTCCATGTTACTATCTATATCTTAGAAAAAAATATATATAATTGTGCCGTTTTTGCACACTCGCAACTAAACCTAATAATATTTCAAGACTTCCTGTTCTGTACATGTAACTTTTAAGTAGGAATTGCAGTGACCCAGGGGTTCACTGCTATATGAAATAAATTATATTTCTTGCACTTTGTGTCCCAAAGGCTGTATATGGTCTAGCGCAGGGATCGGCAAACTGCAGCTCTCCAGCTGTTGCAAAACTACGACTTCCAGCATGCCCAGTCTGGCTACAGCTATCAGCCTTCAGCAGGGCATGGTGGAAATTTTTTGGCTGGAGAGCCAAGGTTTGCCCATCCCTGGTCTAGAGAGTTAATATGCCTTAGAGACAGTTGCTCATTGTGGGCTGGTCCCACCATTGTAGCTAGGAGCTGCTGTTGCCCGGTCAGTCAACAGCAGTCAGAAAGCCACTGTGACAAATGCCAACCTCTGAGAGAAAGGTGTACTGGATTTAACAGAAGGTTTAACTGTCTTGTAAGGAGAGTGCTGGAAAATACAAGCCAGTGAAGGTAACACATGTACGTGGGTTCACTGGATTGTAGTTGGAGTGAGAAGTCTCAGACACTCTACCTTTCCTATGAGACAGATTGGCCATCTGATAAAAGACTGTACTCTGAAGCTGGGTATTGTAAAAAAACTGATTAAACAAGATGATATATAGAGAGAGAATGTGCACCCCTTTGGCCAGATTGGAGAGGTTGTACAGTTTAAATGGAAAGATAACAGAGAGGACTATTATACTGCCTACTCCTCCCTTCATACAGCTTTGGGAAAATCATCTCTGCAACAGAATTGTGCAGAATTTTGCAAAAGCCTGTTTATACCACCTGCCGAAAAGCTTCAGTAAATTACAGGTAACTTGTTTTCACCTAAAACCGGCCTTGTCATTGTACTGCAACAACACCTGCATTGTCACAGTATTACATTGCCTTGTACTCCAAGGGAGCCCTGCTAGTACCTCTAAACTCACAGACACCAAGGGCACCCCACCTACCACCAAGCAGGAGACCCCAAACCAGGGTGTGCCCGAGGGGAAGAAAGCATGTGTCCCTCCGTTTATTTCCCAAGGTAGTGCCAGAGTGAGGAATGTTACTGTGAGTACCACTGCCACCATTATTACCACTATCACAACCACCACTGTCCTCTCAATCTCCGCTCCCGAGTTTGCTGCATCATGACAGGCAGAATATAGATATTATTTTTTAATATACATGGTAATATGGAAACATTTTTAACATAAACAATAGGTCATTATAATTATTATTTTATGATGACACATTCCCTTCAGGGAAGTATTGTGTATTTTATACATTTAGGGGGGAATTTATCATAAGAAACCTATTGGCATAGCTAACCACGCCCACTTTCCAACCCCTATTTCAAAACTGGAGTGAAAGGTTTAAAAATGCCAAAAGGCACAAAAATGTTTTGCATGTGAACCCAAAAAGTCACAAAAGGCCCATTTTGCAATTTTTTTAATTCTGGAGTGAAAGCATGATAAATCAGGGCCATTGTGTTCCTTTACTGCCATAAAGTTGACTTGCCATTGTGCATGCAAGGATGCATTCAACTCATCACATTAACATATCATCATCAAGTATGCATACATCTATTCTACTGCAAAGGTTGCTATCACTTCATGTTCCATGTGTGAACCTTACAATATGTCATTTGCGTCATAACATTTGAGAACGCACTTGCACTTTTTCCCTCCAAGCTGCACTAGGTTTACATGAGTAAAATCTGCATGTTATGGACTGCAGATATTCCCCGGACTAAATATATTGAAACATTTATTCACAGAAAAACAGGTAGAGATGCTGTTGGGGCAAAAAACCCTACCTCTATGATTGTCGGGGTCCCAATATATGTGGATGTACGAGAGCTCGGAGAGCTGACACAGACACAAGCTGAATCAGGTTCTCTCTCTCTACTTTATTACACACACGCATAAATCTTTATAACGCTATAGACAAATCAAGCACCGTAGATTCGTAGCTATAGTGGAAGCAGATAAGCAGCTGCTGGCGGGCCCAAACTCAGAAGGACTAAAAGATTTTATTGTCAGGGCCCCCTCAACAGGGCCGGACTGGGGATAAAAACCAGCCCTGGAAAAAGTTGCATACCAGCCCCGGAAAAAGTTGCATACCAGCCCCAAACACACACGCCACGAGCGTGTGTATGTATGTGTGTATATATATATATATATATATATATATATAATTATATACACACACACAGGCCGGGCCTTACCCTAGCGTTGCCGTGACTTGGCCTCTGCGCAGTGGCAACTCTAGGAACAATATATGGGAGGCACATAAGATACCACAGTCAAAATGGGGGCACTAATAATTTTCCCCACTTAAATTCATACAACTGAAAAAAACGAAATAAGTATATATAAATTCAAAATACGAGTATTGCGGTATGCAGGGATACATTTATAATAAAATAATTTACTTACAAAAGAACCTATTCCATCTTCTGCTGTGCTGTCCTCTGCTTGCTTCCACGGATCTTCCCTCTTTTCAATCTGTCCTCAGTGCGCAGGGCAGGCACACTGCTATGGGGATCTGTGGATGACACACTGTTATGGGGGATCTGTGGATGACACACTGTTATGGGGGATCTGTGGATGATACACTGCTATGGGGATCTGTGGATGACACACTTTTATGGGGGATCTGTGGATGACACACTGTTGTGGGGATCTGTGGATGACACACTTTTATGGGGATCTGTGGATGACACACTGTTATGGGGATCTGTGGATGACACTGTTATGGCGGAATCTATGGATGACACTGTTATGGGGAATCTGTGGATGACATACTGTTATGGGGGTACTTTTACACCTGCGGCATGGCTATCCGACCTATCCGGGCTGTTCACCCTCCTGATCCGCCATGCCGCAGAGTACCCGTGCACTGCCGTGCTGCTGCTCTGTCCCCATTGACTATAATAGGGGCAGGGGCGGAGCTATGGTGCAGCATGGCAGAGATCGCCGGACTAAAAAGTCGGACATGCAGTACTTTTTAGTCCGGCGATCTCTGCCGTGCTGCGCCATAGCTCCGTCACCTGCCCCTATTATAGTCAATGGGGACAGAGCAGCAGCACGGCAGTGCACGGGTACTTGCGGCATGGCGGATCAGGAGGGTGAACAGCCCGATAGGTCGGATAGCCATGCCGCAGGTGTGAAAGTACCCCATAACAGTATGTCATCCACAGATCCCCATAACAGTGACATCCACAGCGCCCCATAACAGTGACATCCACAGCGCCCCATAACAGTGACATCCACAGATTCCCCATAACAGTGTCATCCACAGATTCCCCCATAACAGTGTCATCCATAGATTCTGCCATAACAGTGTCATCCACAGATCCCCCATAACAGTGACATCCACAGTGCCCCCATAACAGTGTGCCAGTAGCCGTCCCCTTTAGTGCCAGTAGCCCCTTTATGTGCCAGTAGCCCCTTTAGTACCAGTAGCCGTCCCTTTATGTGCCAGTAGCCGCCCTTTATGTGCCAGTAGCCGCCCCTTTATGTGCCAGTAGCCGTCCCTTTAGTGCCAGTAGCCCCTTTATGTGCCAGTAGCCCCCTTTATGTGCCAGTAGCCGTCCCTTTATGTGCCAGTTGCCGTCCCCTTTAGTGCCAGTAGCCCCTTTAGTGCCAGTAGCCCCTTTATGTGCCAGTAGCCATCCCTTTATGTGCCAGTAGCCCCTTTATGTGCCAATAGCCCCTTTAGTGCTGCCAGTAGCCCCTTTAGTGCTGCCAGTAGCCCCTTTATCTGCCAGTAGCCCCTTTAGTGCTGCCAGTAGCCCCCTTTAGTGCTGCCAGTAGCCCCTTTAGTGCTGCCAGTAGCCCCCTTTAGTGCTGCCAGTAGCCCCCTTTAGTGCTGCCAGTAGCCCCAAGAAAAAAATAAAATAAAAAGAACACTTATACTTACCTCCAGCGATGCGATGCAGGCCTCTTCCGGCCTGTGTCTCAAGCTGCTACGGCTCCGGCGGCGCGATGATGTCATCGCGCCGCTGGCTCGCCTCTGATAGGCTGCCAGCCTAGTGCTGGCAGCCTATCAGAGGAACAGGGAGAGGTCACGCAATGCAAGCGCTCATCTCCGTCGCCACTGGAGCCCAGTGTGCCTGCGGCCGCCGGCCGTGCGGCAGTCAGGGCTACCGGCCTACCGGGAATTTTCCCGGTATCCCAGTAGGCCAGTCCGGCCCTGCCCCTCAACAGTATTATGAAATTATATTATGTACAGTGACGTGACATACAGTATATACGTGTAGGAAACAGACTGAGCGGCTGAGAGGGAGATCTTGACTAGCCATGGGAGTTGCAAGGGAGGAGGAGATTGCAAAGAAGTTGCTGGGGGGGGGGGGGGCCATTCAAAAATATTCTGTGGCGTCCAGTCAATTCTAGTTACGTCAATGATACTAAGGGACATTTATGAAACTTTTCACACTACTATAGTGACATTATAAAGTTGCAAATTATGGCACATTCCATATTTGCTCCACAATTTGCAACATTTTGAGGTTCTCTGCATTTTTCTAAAGTTGCTATAAAAGGGGCAGTGCTTAGGAGGAGGGGTGGGACCTATCGGGGCCCACCGGATTTACTATAACTTATGCCAAAAATGAGCATAAGTTAAAGCTCAAGTCTAGACTACTCCAATCAGATTTGAGTTTCTGGCTCATCAGAGTGCCAGAAATGCACCTAATATGTTAAGAGACATCTACTTAAATCAGGCAACTTACACCTTACTTAAGATGCTAGGCCCCTAGCATCCTATGCCGTCACAAGGGATTAAGACTGGGGTATGGGAATGCCAGTCCTGATAAATCTCTGCCACTGATATGTTAACTGGCCCCTATAAATTTTTCATGTCACAACTTCCCTTCCTCTTTACACAACTTTACTGCATCCTGGCAGGATGTTTATATATGCTTACTTTGAAGAGTTTTGTACAGTAGACCCAGGGGCGGATATACCATCTGTGCAGCCAGTTCAGCTGCACAGGCAGCATGGGAGGGGGTGTAACGTTACATTTTCCTACTTCGTAAGATTTCCATACCGGTCGCACCAGAAGTGACGTTGTAGGCGTTCCTGTTGTTGTGACGATCTGCGCATGCGCAAAAGGACATTGTAGGGAAAATCTCACAGCGGAGTTCGGCTACACACGGGACACTGCACATGCATCGGAGAGCCTCAGTAGGGAAATATAGATTATGTCCTATTCTTGTCTATTTTGCGGACGGGAATAGGCATTTCTATAATGGGCCGTCTGTTCCTTTCTGAAAATTGCGGGAGGCACACGGGCAACATCGGTGTTTTGCGGATCCGCAATTTGCAGATCACAAAACACGGCACGTTCGTGTGCAAGAGGCCTAATATTTGGAGGGACACATCCACATGAGAAAAATCTGAAACCTGGGGCAGGCTGCAAACTGAATATCATAGGGTCTGAAAGGGAATGAAGAATGAAGACTAAAACGTAGTGTAACTTTTCTTACTTAGGGTAACCACTAACATTTAAAAATGACTTTTGCCATTTGAAAGGTGTCCATAAATTTAAGGTAAGGTTCCATCACTTATTAAGGCATCTAGAGAGAGAGATCAGCACTTTATGTTTTCCATTGAGAAATTTTAATTAGCCACAAAACAAACTTAATACTAAGCCTATTTTCACACTAGCGACAGGACAGATCAGCTTGTCGGATCTGTCCTGCCGCTAGTTTAAATGTGTCGCTGGACTGCAGCTCCATCCCCATTGTCTATAATAGGGGCGAGGGCGGAGTTCAGTCGCAGCACGGCAGTGCACCACGAGAGGCCGCCGGACTAAATGTCAGATATGTTTTAGTCCGGCGGCCTCTCGCCGTGCGCTGCCGGAATGCATCGGAACTCCGCCCCCACCCCCATTATAGTCAATGGAGACGGAGCGGCAGTCTGGCGACACACTTGAACTAGCGTCAGGACGGATCCGACAAGCTGATCTGTCCTGTCACTAGTGTGAAAAAAGCCTTAGTATTAAGTTTGTTTTGTGGCCTGTCGGATCTGTCCTGCCGCTAGTGTGAAACTAGCCTAAGCATTTATTTCCATATTGTGGTGTATCATATTTTGATGAGTCTCTCTAGAATTACCTTTCCAACAAATTAAAATTAGGTAACCATTTACAGTTGTGTTAAAAATTATTCAACCCCCACTGAAATTGAGTGTTTTGGCCAGTTTGACATTGATTTTGATCATTTCAGTCATCTTGTTTACAATTAAATCAGAGGCACTTGTAAGTAAAACAAATATAACATAACATTTATAATGAAATAACCACAAATGTCTTTTCTGTGCTCACATCATTATCAGCTTTATTCAATCCCCAAGTGACATTCAATCTTAGTACTTAGTACAACATCCTTTTCCAGTTATAACAGCTTTTAAACGTGAAGCATAGCTTGACACAAGTGTCTTGCAGTGATCTACGGGTATCTTCGCCCAATCTTCATGGGCAAAAGCCTCCAGTTAAGTCACATTCTTAGGCTTGCGCGCTGCAACTGCTTTCTTTAGGTCCCACCAGAGGTTCTCAATCGGATTTAAGTCTGGTGACTGCGATGGCCACTTCAAAATGTTCCAGCCTTTAATCTGCAACCATGCTCTAGTGGACTTGGAGGTATGCTTAGGATCATTGTCCTGTTGAAAGGTCCAACGTCTCCCAAGCCTCAGGTTTGTGACGGACTGCATCACATTTTCATCCAATATCTCCTGGTACTGAAGAGAATTCATGGTACCTTGCACACGCTGAGGCTTCCCTGTACCTGTAGAAGCAAAACAGCCCCAAAGCATGATTGACCCCCGCCATGCTTCACAGTAGGCAAGGTGTTCTTTTCTTCATAGGCCTTGTTCTTCCTCCTCCAAACATAGCGTTGATCCATGGGCCCAAACAGTTCTAATTTTGTTTCATCAGTCCACAGAACACTATCCCAAAACTTTTTTGGTTTGTCCACATGACTTTTGGCATACTGCAGTCGACTCTTCTTATTCTTTGGAGACAGCAAGGGGGTGCGCCTGGGAGTTCTGGCATGGAGGCCTTCATTACACAGTGTGCGCCTTATTGTCTGAGCTGAAACTTCAGTACCCGCATCTGACAAATCTTTTTTCAGTTCCTCAGCAGTCACATGGGGACTTTTCTCCACTTTGCGCTTCAGGTAGCACACAGTAGTCGAAGTCAGCATCTTCTTTCTGCCACGACCAGGTAGCGTTTCAACAGTGCCCTTTGCCTTGAATTTGCGAATGATGCTTCCTATGGTGTCTCTTGGTATGTTTAACATCTTTGCAATCTTCTTATAGCCATTGCCCTTCCTGTGAAGAGAAATCACATCTTCTCTTGTCTTCCTGGTTCATTCTCTTGACTTCACCATGATTGTAAACACACCAGTAAATGTCTAGAAGGAGCTGAGTATCACAGTCATTTTACATCTGCCTAATTGGTGCTTATTATGCTTGATTGCTGCTCCTTGACATCCACAGGTGTTTTCAATACCTGATCGAAAACACTTGAATGAACCTCTGTTCTTAAGAGTGGTCGTCTTTAAGGGGTTGAATAATTGTGTCAATGAAGAAATCACAAAAAGAACATTTAATACTGTATTACAAAAACAATTGATGTCATTTTAGTTGCATTTGGTTCTTTAAAAAGTCCTTGTAAGATTTCATTCTGAACACAATTACAAATGTACACTAAATTCCCTAAAACCCTTTACAGCATTGGGGGTTGAATAATTTTGAACACAACTGTACTTAAAGGGGTTTTGCCATTATCAACATTTATCACCTATTCACAAGATATTGTGAGGAACGTCTGATTGCAGGGGAGCCGACCACCAGCCTTTGTCATTTAGCTACATTGAAAATAAAATCTACATGTTTTGTCCCTAAGTACCTCACAACAAAAGTACCAGACCGCTTAAGTTATTAAATACTTTATTTATCAAAGACAATGCATATAATATAATCACCATAAGAAAAGGAAGGGGTACAGGAATAAAGGCGACATCAAATGGAGGGAGATCCCAGTGGGCAACAGTAGATCATGATACAATGTATAAATCTCAAATAAAGTGCACAATGCAAAAGGACATAAACCAAAATTAGGAATAGAATATAAACTATTACCCATAATGTGCTCCCTCCAGGATGGAGCCAACCCCGATGCGCGTTTCGGCGGACCTTGTTGGTGTTACATTAATTTATTTAAGCTAATATTTATAGTGTAGATCCATTTTGAACATCACGTATACAGAACATTTACATATTATAATTAAAGAGGTTCTCCAGTGGTAAAATATTAATGACCTGTCCTCAGGATAGACTATCAATGTTTGATTGGATGGGTTCCGACATTCGATACCGTCACCAATCAGCCGTTTGAAGAGGCCTCCTCAAAGCATACCAAGCATAGGGACATATATTGTATAGTGTGTGTGTTGGTTATTGGCGCACAGGCTTATTCCCTTTAATGGAACTGAGCTGCACCTAGGCCATGTGATTAATGACCGTGACGTCACTGGCCGCATAGCTCATAGCCTCTTCAAACAGATCATTAATGGGAGTGCTGATACTCACTGATCAGATATTGATGACCTATCCTGAGGATAAGACATCAATAATCTAGTCCTGGAAAATCTATATAAGTAACTATGCAAATTTTTTTGTTAACTGAACTTGATGTCCTTAAGAACATCATGTCTTCTATGCTAATTATATCAGAACTACATTCTAAATTCAATTGAATTCTTGGGTCAAGTTTCAACCGGTATGGCCTTACATCTGATATAAAAAATACAAAAACATCTTTCACTGTAGAACCTTACCCAAGTTTTGCAATGTAAAAGACAAGTGTGAACCACAACTATAGTAGTGTATAATACAGAAAAAGATGAACTGTGAGGGGTGTATCTGACAGTGTAGTGATGGCAGATGTCAAGTTACATCAATCAGATGAAATTCTGTGTATGAGTAGTGTGTAAGTCAAGAAAAAGAACTTATGTACTAAGCTTTATCACTTCTATTCTAATAATATTTATGACATTACTATATGATATATGGTATACCCATCATCCCATAATGTGATCTGCAATAAAATTAGTGATTCAATGTTAGCAAGTGACATATTCCCCAAGTCAACACTGCACTTTAATTGTCAGTAAATGACTAAAACAAATATATGAAACATTTGACAAAGAAGCTGTGTCTCACCATACCTTATTATTGACACAATGCCCCATAAAAAAAGGTTACAGGAAAAATGAATTCAGGTACGAAATAAATCATCTACAAAGAAGCTTGTTAAAAAGACGCTGCTTCTGTTGTTTGTATTCCAGTGTAAATTATTCCCACACCACCACTCCCCATTGACATATATTTTACAGTGAACACATACCCAGACAGCATTGCTATGCAAATGTGAATTATTTGTACATGATAAAATATTTAACGCAGGCTCATCCATCTCCAGTGTTATTACAGATTGTTGCAGGCAGTTTTGCAGTTTTGATTAAAATAATAGATCATGATACCAGAGATTATTGGAAAGATCTGAATGATTTGTTTTCTTAAATTCTTATGCGAAGAACAGCCTCACATACGATGGTCAATAGATTATTTATATGCAGTGCTGAGAGAAAGTATTCCCCATGTCAATGGCTCAAGAAAGACATTAATGTGGTTGTACTGGCTTATGTAAGCAAAACTTAAAGCGTGCCTATTGCTATATTCTTGGGCTTTTTTATAAGTCTATATGTTACAGCGACAGCCTGTGGCCGCCGCTGCTTTGCTCACTCGGTCTGGTGCTCCGGGTCCCAGCGTGGACCCACTTCCCACTCATTTCTTCTTCCCAGCCACCATGGTAGCTTTGTCCCTTCACACAAACAGTGGCATGCTGGCCGGCTAAGCCTTTCTTGTTCTGCCCATAGGGCGCACACATGCTCTTCCTCCAGCTCTTAAAGGGCCACCGAAAGTACACCCAAATCTTTACCAGCTAATGGATGGCCACATTGGGCTTGGGGAAGGTGTCTGAACTGTAGGTTTTAGTCTACTAGTGTTCTGCAAAGTTGTGCTGTTATACATTTGTATGCCCATGTACCTGTTTCCTGAATTTTACCCTTCACTGCCTGACCTAGCCTCTGATTGATGAGATAATCAATATTATTCACGTCACTCATCAGTGGTTTTCATGTTACCGACAATCTCTGTATGAACCTTAGTAATAGCGAAAATTGGCATCACCCTCTTCTTCCAGGATCCTCAAGTTCTGTCTGCTATACCTGAAGGTTCTCCTCGGTCTGCAAAAAATACAGTAATATGGAGACATGAAGGAGCAGGAGGAATACCATGCAGCTGTCTGTGAGACTGCATGCTGTGAGTAAAGAGGACAAGCAGAATTGGACAAATCTGATTGGCTCAGAGTGTTGACAAAAGCACCACATCTATATTTGCCTATGGAAGGATTTTGATCTTACATGCACTGGTACATTGTACAAACCACTTGAAGAGGATGCCCACAATACACAAAATGTAATCTTTATTAGGTGTGAATTAAAAAGTGACAGAAATTCACCTAACACAGCTGCACTTTGTGTTTATGACTATAGTCTCTGATTTATGCTTCTACCTGTTGCTGTAACCTGGTGATGTATGGCTTACATGCAGCTGCTCAGCCATGGAAATTCATGCCAAGAAGCTTCTGGGACACTGTTTTTATGCTGATGTTAATGCCATGGGAGGTTTAAAACTCTGCAGTTATTGACTCAGCAGAGCGTTGGTGACTTTTATACAACATGATTCTCAGCACATGGTGATTCTGCTCTGTAACTTTACGTGGTCTGCCAATTTGTGGTTCCTAAATGCATCCACTTTGCAATAATACCACTCACAGCTAATTGTGGAATATCTAGGAGGGAAGACATTTCATGAACTGAACGGTGGCATCCTATTACAGTACTACTGGAATTCAGTTACCTCTATAGAATGAGTCATTCTTTCACAAAAAAACACAGTAACATGTGGTGGAGCTCACCTGAATCACCATCAGTGGAAGACTCGGAAAAAACGCCAGGAACCATTTGTGATATATTGCATCACTTGTACACTGTGTCAATTACAATACATAGGCTGTACTACTAACAATCTTAAAGTGAGGATACGGAGACACATATCAGATATACCTTTTGCTTTATGTGTCTGCTGTGAGTGCACATTAATCGGCATGTCATGCCGGCGATATCACGGGCTTAAAAATACAGGCAGTTGAGAGGGTTAATCGCCCCAAGCGAGGTGGCGACCACAGACGTGCTCTTTTAAATAGAGAATCCTATTGGATTTTCTTTATGGATACACATATTCTAAGGGGACTCAATCGCAGACAGGATTTGATTTTACATTTGATCCTTGCACATAATGTTCTTTTTGTCTTTTACTAGCATTTTAGTATTTTAATTTCCATGTAAGTGGGAGTGGTTGTAGCTAATTACCTCCACCTGAGTTGTCCGGCTCACTTCCTATTTAAGACCGGCGCTTGGCATATACTTTTGTCACGAGTAAGGATCAGGACTTGATGTTCCGAAACGCGTAGATGTACATGCTGGACTTTATTCTGCACATATCCAATAAAGATTACTACGAAAACCATCCTGAATGCTGGACTACTTTTTCTTGGCTGATTCTTTCACAAATGTTTGTAAAGGCAGACTTGCATGGCTATGGGCTGGATTTTATACACCTGTGGCAATGGGACTGTATGAAATACCTAGATTCAATGATTAAGAGGACTCGGAGTGTCCCAGTACGCTTGTCCATTTAGTGTACATGTATCTCAATGTGTCTCAAACACATTATGAATACAGATTGCACAAATAAACTCTTGACAAGGCATAACTGTTAACTGAAAATCATTCCAGGTGACTCTGATAAGAGAATGCAATGAGTGTGCAAAGCTTTCATCAAAACAAAAGCGGCCTCCATTCTCTGCTCACTCGCTCCATCACTCCAGACTGCGGTGGAGTGCCCCACCGGCCCCTCTCTCCTCCTTCCCAGCGGGCATGGCCACTGAAGTAGCTGCAGGCCTGCTTTTTGCCTGCTAGATCTCTCTCGCTCTGCCCGTAGAGTGTACATGCACTCCCCTCTGCTCTAAAGGGGCCAGTCCTCATGCACCCTAATCTTCACCAGCCTATAGCTGACCACCTTGTGGTACTTAAGGCACCTCCCCCTGTGGGAAAGTACCTGAGAAATAGGTTCCAGTTTGATGGTTCCTACAAAGGTGTGCTGTTTACATTTGCCGTTTCCCCATGTAACGACTCCAGTCTGTTTCCTCGATTTTCACCCTTTGCTGCCTATCCTGGCTTCTGTCTGATCTTCATACTGATGCTTAGCTGCCTGCTCTGATGTTGGACTGCTCCACACTATGGTTTTGCCTGATCCCTTGGTGCTCCTCAACAGTGTCTCTTTACCTCCATGGGTCAACAGTCACTTGAACAGAGACTACTCCAAAACATAGCAGACTCATGGCTCCCCTGCAGAGAAGTCCAGATCCCTGTATAAGGTTTAAAGGCTAAATATCAGGGGACCACATACAGTCGCAAGAAAAAGTATGTGAACCCTTTGGAATGATATGGACTTCTGCACAAATTGGTCATAAAATGTGATCTGATCTTCATCTAAGTCACTACAATAGACAAAGTCTGTTTAAACTAATAACACACAAACAATTAAATGTTACCATTTTTTTATTGAACACATCATGTAAACATTCACAGTGCAGGTGGAAAAAGTATGTGAATCCTTGGATTTAATAACTGGTTGAACCTCCTGTGGCAGCAATAACTTCAACCAAACGTTTCCTGTAGTTGCAGATCAGACGTGCACAATGGTCAGGAGTAATTCTTGACTATTCCTCTTTACAGAACTATTTCAGTTCGCCAATGTTCTCGGGATGTCTGGTGTAAATTGCTTTCTTGAGGTCATGCCACAGCATCTCAGTCGGGTTGAGGTCAGGTTGACTGGGCCACTCCAGAAGGCGTATTTTCTCCTGCTTAAGCTATTCTGTTGTTGATTTACGTCTATGCTTTGGGTCCTTGTCCTGTTGCAACACCCATCTTCTGTTGAGCTTCAGCTGGTGGACAGATGGCCTTAAGTTCTCCTGCAAAATGTCTTGATAATGATAGCAATCCGTCCAGGCCCTGACGCAGCAAAGCAGCCCCAAACCATGATGCCCCAACCACCATACTTTACAATTGGGATGAGGTTTTGATGTTGGTGTGCTGTGCCTCTTTTTCTCCACACATAGTGTTGTGTGTTTCTTCCAAACAACTCAACTTTTGGTTTCATTTGGTATTTTGCCAGTACTGCTGTGGAACATCCAGGTGCTCTTGTGCAAACTGT
The DNA here is from genome assembly GCA_033119425.1 of Bufotes viridis. Lineage (NCBI taxonomy): Eukaryota > Metazoa > Chordata > Amphibia > Anura > Bufonidae > Bufotes > Bufotes viridis. The sequence continues at coordinate 478,023,451 of CM065589.1, read as the reverse complement.
AAACGTGCAGCAATGTTATTTTTGGACAGCAGTAGCTTCCTCTGTGGTATCCTTCCATGAAATCCATTCTTGTTTAGTGTTTTACGTACCGTAGATTTGCTAACAGGGATGTTAGCATATGCCAGAGACTTTTGTAAGTCTTCAGCTGACACTCTAGACTTCTTTACCTCATTGAGCAGTCTGCACTGTGCTCTTGCAGTCATCTTTACAGGACGGCCACTCCTAGGGAGAGTAGCAGCAGTGCTGAACTTTTTCCATTTATAGACAATTTGTCTTACCGTTGACTGGTGAACAGCAAGGCTTTTGGAGATACTTTTATAACCCTTTCCAGCTTTATGCAAGTTAACAATTCTTAATCTTATAGAGCTCTTTTATGCGAGGCATCATTCACATCAGGCAATGCTTCTTGGGAAAAGCACACCCAGAACTGGTGTGTGTTTTTTATAGGGCAGGGCAGCTGTAACCAACACCTCCAATCTCATCTCATTGATTGGACTCCAGTTGGCTGACACCTCCCTCCAATTAGCTTTTGGAGATGTTATTAGTCTAGGGGATCACATACTTTTTCATACCTGCACTGTGAATGTTTACATGGTGTGGTCAAGAAAAACATGGTAACATTTAATTATTTGTGTGTTATTAGTTTAAGTAGACTGTGATTGTCTATTGTTGTGACTTAGATGAAGATCAGATCACATTTTATGACCAATTTGTGCAGAAATCCATATCATTCCAAAGAGTTTAAGCCCAAGCCAAATCTGTTCCAGTGACACAGTGGTCCACAGCCGCTGTGTAACACCAATCATCCATAATTTTATCAGAGTGTTTTCCGGTGCACTCTGTAATGTTCTGCAGAAAAATACACTACCTGTAAATAGTTTTTTGAATGTTTCAGTGTTTACACTGCATTAGTTGTTTACCAATAACAACAAATGAACATGATATTACAGTTTTAAACTTAAAGTTGTGGAAAAATTTTGGGGCAATTTGTTATTCCCTGAAAAGTGGCAGGTGCAACTTATTAACTGAGACTTTTTTTAAAAAAAATTGTCACATCTACCTTTTTTTGCCCTTCTGGCCACTTTTCTAAAATGGAGTGTGGCAAGGGCGGTGAAGGGGGAGTGGCCAGATGCAGCGACAAATGTGTCTTTATTTATACCATTTTTCTGGTGTAAATGAAGACAGAAATTTACGGCAGCTCAGAGTTGTCATAGATTTCTGGTTCGGCGCAAAAGACTGCAGGAGGATGTGCCTGATTTATGACGAGACGTACGCCTCATCATAAATTAGGCACATCCTCCAGCAGTGAAGGGTTAAATTAAGACAGACGCAGGAAGCACCAGTCTTGATAACATCCCTCTAATGTATTTATACATTGCTACTACCTCTGATAAATCTATTAGTCCCCCTGGGAACATAGTCTAAACTCAGGGAGGAGGCAAAGAGTGATATTAGCGGTGGGTGGAAAAGGGGTGGTAATCTGCTGCAAAAGGTGCCTCCTCTGCGGGATGTTCTTAGGACTTAAACTCGGTGTATATGAGCGTGAAACTTGTTGAAGAGGCTGTACTTGAAGATACATAATTTACATATGCAGGAACACTTATGGGGCTAGACTGGCACCTTTGGGGCAGCACCAACAAGGGTTAGAAGCATAAATGAAAGTGCCATACTGCGCTCTGTTTATACAATTTATACAATGAAAATATACCCCTACCTTATTAATGGATACAGAATACAGGTTAGATGTTATTATGCTTATTGTGGGCACCCTCTCCCAGTGAGTTGTATAAAATGAGGGTCACTCAGGCCATTATTCATATGGTCTAAAAATGGTAAGAGTTGCACTGGTACATTGTAAATAAAATACAGATGTGACTTGGACCAGATAAGTACAAGAGAACAGCCTGTAAATGTAAGCATGAATGCTTCTTACTGAAAGCAAGTACAGATTTAGTAAACTGTATATAAAAACTGTAGAACTTGAGAGACGATAATTTACATAAAATTGTACAAACCCTTTGGTTAAAGGGGTTTTCCAACCTTCTGATATTGACAACCCATGCTCTAGATTGGTCATCAAAATTAGATCAGTTCTGGCAGCTGATCAATGGGGGCGCTGGTTGTCAGGCCCCACTGACCTGATATTAATGACCTATCCAGAGGTTAGTGTAGCTGGTCAGCTAAGACCTGTCCTAGGTTGCTAATATGTTTATACAACTAGACCTGCCAATAACCTCAAGTTATTCATATGTTCATATGTTTATGTGTTAAAGACAAAAGCAGAGTTATTTACTCTGACTTCATGTTTTCGATGTCATGTAACAGTTATATATTGTGTTCACAGAAGCAAAAAGATAATATGCCTTTAAGATTCATTATATGAATGTAAGGTGAGCTCAATAACACAGCAGAATTAACAGAAAGCAGAGAGTTAAACATTTGTTACCTCCCACGAGTCTTGACCAATCACTGCCAGCCTCACACTGAGCAGGAGTCTTGACCAATCACAGCCAGCCTCACACTGAGCCTGTGTGGGAAATCCCCGAGCTGGAATCATTATTCACCAGAGAGAAGAGCTGAACAGACATTCACTCCACTAAGGCTACTTTCACATTAGCGGCGGGACGGATCCGGAAGGCTGTTCACCCGATGGAACAGCCTGTCGGATCCGTCCTGCCGCTAGCGAACGTGTGGCACCGGACTACCGCTCCGGCCCCATTGACTATAATGGGGGCTGGGTGGAGTTCCGGCGGAGGCATGGCAGCACATGGCGAGAAGCTGCCAGAATAAAATTACAACATGTACGACATTTATTCCAGCAGCCTATAGTCAATGGGGCTGGAGCGGTAGTCCGGGGGCACACGTTCACTAGCAGCAGGACGGACCTGACAGACTGTTCCATCGGGTGAACAGCCTGTCGTATCCATCCTGCCGCTAGTGTGAAACTAGCCTAAGAGCTGAGTTTTATGGAAGCAAAGATGCCAAAATAGGTATTTAGAACAGTTTTATATGTTCCTATTGTTAGTATAGTGATTAGAACTGTATGCTGAACTAGTTATATGAGTTTACTTACAGTTCCACCAATCTGCAAATAGTTCAAACAAACTGCTCAAAGAAATTGTATAGAGCAAACTGCAAACCAAGTAGAGCAAGTAAAACTATTGTTTAAACCTCAGATATACCTCTCAGAGAGTTCATAAAGTGCTTAAATAACTTACAGTGAGAATACAGATACTGAAGAGAGAAATATATCCACCATTTTATGTTGAATGACAAGATTAAACAGTTGAACCGCCATTTTGTGATACTTTATTCAACACGTGTTTTGTACATGGACTATCTGCTGAGGATGCGGCAGTGTTATATATGAAGAAAAGCTGAAGTTAATGAAGAAGTTATCTTAAGCATTTGGTGTGCTCTTTAAGCCTACTGTTTCCATAAAACGGCGCTAGAAGAATTAAAGCAGAGTAACAGTCTGGTTGGACTAAAAAGTAAAAGATATCAAAATTCTTCGAAGGCCACAGAGCAAAAGGCACTTCATTGTGCTGCACCTGCCACAGATAAGTCATTAATATCAAAAAGCTGGAATAGCCAATTAAAGTCCTCCAATTAGACCAATATATTTCAATACTTATTTACAGGGCTCCTCAAATCATTAAATGTTTTATTTTATTATATTACTGTTAAAGACAAATAAAACTTACTTAATAATATCGCTCTGTTATGAAGCATATAAACCTAAACCATATATGGAAAGAAACTATGTGGAAACCTTTAACTATCACGTACCATGCTTTTTTAATATTTTCCACATGATTCAGTTCACCATACTGCAATGTCCCATGCATGACGTGTATCGCTCATTGTGTATTATACTATATCTTTGCACCAAAAAAAAACAACAAAATCAAAATTCATTTTTCTTTTCTGAGGCACATGCTCCCCCTGGTGGTCAAATTTTAAATCATAAAGTCCTTTGAAATGTTTAAAAAGATGTACACTAGGTACAAAAAATGTTTTTGTAGTACTGTTTTCTAGAAATTCTTCTAATATTACCTTTATGGAATGTAGCTTCACATCTGTACGTTACAACAGCAGATTGCACTATGGTTATGAAGTAGGTGGCGGTGTACACTATTATAATGACAGTAATGTTCATGAACTGTTTATAGCTGAACAGTTAAAATGACAAAACATAATTCCTCACATTTATTGGCTGGGAGTCATCAGCCCCTTAGAAACCGTTTTTTGCAGACATAAATATAATTCTTTGGCACGTTTAATAGTAAATGTGCGTGGTTCATAATACTACAACAAATATATTAATCTACTGAGCCGTAGACAGTCTCCTAAGCATATGAAGCTGATAAAGTAATGTTAAGTAACATTTTTCTTTGGATGGAAACATCATAAAAAAGGTTGACAAGTAGTAATCTTTCATTTAAAGCACTTGCTCTGTGAAAGATTTTTTTCCAGCATCTTTTTCAGTTATTGTCTATTAACATCTATCGAAAATGAAAGGGACAGGGAGTTAAAGGAATACTCCGGGGAAAACTGGGACACTGTATTTTGCCTATTGCAGGGCCTGAGGGGGTGGTGCATGCAGAGTCAGACTGGGGTTCCTTGGGCCCACCAGAGAAAATAAGTATAATATTGTAATATATCATCAATAAAGTATTATATATATATATATATATATATATATAGTATAATAAAGTTTAATAGGTTTTGATTTAAAGAAATAGACCCTCGTTACAAGTTATTGGCTCCAAAGGATGCTCCAAAGGAATTTTTCTCCTGGACCATTGGGGCCCACTATGGTATCAGACCCTGGGCCCTCCAGAGGATCCTCTGGTTCACTGGTGGGCCAATCGGCCGCTGTATGCCTGACAAAGAACACTGGCTGTAATTAGGCAAGCAAGTAGTTGGTAAGACTACTATGCTGTAGAGCTCCAACATGTCCGGAGACAGTAAGCACCTGAAAGGAGGGTAAAGTTGGTTTCAGCTAGTATTCTGTCATTTCATCTCATTATTTGATTAGATTTTCATAATCACAGCAAAAACTTTGCATCGTTGCCACAATTTCCAAAATCACAAAAGTGTCAACATTTTCCTAAAAGTGATGTTGTTTTTCCATGATTTGTAACATAGGATTTACAGTTTCATACAACTCAAGCCTAAAGACGGTGGGCTGAAACACTGCATGTGAACATATGGGAGAATAAATAAGCTTAATATTCCCCTGAGCTTTGGATTGCTGCCAATTTGTTTCCTTAACTTTGTGAGACTGAGCCATACCCAACAGATAGGCATGCTTTTAGGGCATTGTCTGGGTAGCACTATCTTGTGGGGCTAAATAGTAGTTATGGCAATATATCTGAAGTACGATATTTGAAGCCATGTTGACACACAACAGGTACAATAATAAGGGCAAATGAGGCAGCAACAGGTAGACAACTGTGGGTAGCAGTAAGATAGAGGTTTATATAGGTTGGGAAAATACTGGAGGGAAATGCAAGGAGCCAAATATATCTGGGAAGAAAGTCATGGCTGGGAGAAGTCTACATGATGGTCTGGACCAGATGAAAAAGATGAGGAAAGTGAACACCTACAATCAGATAAGACATCAAAGATGAATCCTGTATATAAAAGTACAGAAATCTCTTATATAATCTTGTGTAGAACTGGTATCTACCACTACCGTGATGGTAATATTGGTCTTTGTATAGTGTTTTTTTTCCCAGTAACAGAATGGTAATATTATTAAGTTTGGCTGCATTATTTTGGTTTGCATAATGGTATAATTGTTAACGTAAAGCTTTGCATAGTACAGTTTGTCAAGTAACAGCATGTTAATGGTAATATTCAATCACTATGAAGTGATAGAAGTCTTTGTGTAAAAGTATTATTGAGGCATTGTATTGTGGTACCATTGATAATATAGGCCCTTGTACTATGGTTTTTATTCAGTAACAGCAAGGTAGTATTATTCAGTTACTGTGTAGTGGTCATGGTATGGTGGTATTATTTAATAACTCTATAGGCATATAAATAATTTTTTGTGTGGGGCAGACATATAATTTGGGAAATTCTTGTGCCCCTGATTGTAGCCCAGACTATGCCACTGGATGGACTAGAAATCATCAATGCAGCTTTCTGCACACCACCTTCTGATTTCACTGAATGTGATTGTGTTGTTGATACAATATCTTAGTATTTGGAGCCCCAATTTAGATTTTTTCCTTGAACCACACTTTGTCTGAAACCAGGCCTGTCCACGCCTCCCACCTTTTTTGGGAGGCCAAACAAAGGCAATGCTTCATGTACCAGGCAGACTTATCAGCTGTGCCATGTCAAAGCAAGCTGGGAGTTTCTAGTGTGTGCTGGCACATTGAAAACGTCCCGTACCAATCTGCATCAGAAGGTGCAATAGGCAAAAGCTACTCATGACAGATTGTTTTTGCCAGGACTAAAGCTTGAGGTCATGGTATTGTCTTCCTCTATACTGTGTGCATACATTACAAATTAATGTATAGAGTTTTTGCACAATTACTTCATGTTGATTTACATCTGTTAATATGCAGTTTTAATGAATGTGTATAGCCTTTTTTATCTACTTATGTGAATTGTACTGACCTTGTTAAACAGTTTAAATAGCTGCAAAGTATTTAAACAGCTGAGAGCTTTGCCCTGCGGAGCTGGTCGATGATATACTTATATATAGCTTACAGTCTAAACATATAACTAAAGATGAGCTAATCGAAGCTGACGAAGTAGAATTCGATCCGAATTTCAAGAATTATTCGATTTGCACTGAATCCAAATTTTCTCACGCTTTGTGGTAACGAATCGCATTTTTTCCTAAAATGGCTGCTGGATGTGTGAGGACATGGGGCAAGGAACTCTGGGAAGGTGGGATCACCCATAATGCCATGCATGCAGCCAATCAGCAGCCAGCCAGCCCTGTGATGTCACAGCCTTTAAAATACCCTTAGCCATCTTGGATTCTACCATTTTCCAGTGTACTTAGTGCAGGGAGAGACGTCAGCAGGCGCTAGAGACAGTGCTAGAAAAAAACTTTATTGTGCTAAAAAAACGATTTACAAGTACAGGGAAAGATTAGACAAGTTAGTGGAATATGAGACTTTGTAAAAAAAAATAAAAAATTCCACTAACTTGCGCCAATTATTTATTTTTTCTGTGAACTCGCCATGCCCCTCACGGAATACCTTGGGGTGTCTTCTTTCCAAAATGGGGTCACATGTGGGGTATTTATACTGCCCTGGCATTTTAGGGGCCCTAAAGCGTGAGAATCCAAATGCGTAAAAATGCCCTGTGAAATCCTAAAGGTACTTATTGGAATTTGGTCCCCTTTGCGCATCTTGGCTGCAAAAAAGTGTCACTCATGTGGTATCGCCGTACTCAGGAGAAGTAGGACAATGTGTTTTGGGGTGTATTTTTACATATACCCATGCTGGGTGTGAGAAATATCTCTGTAAATGACAACTTTTTAAAAAATTTTATACAAAGTTGTCAGTTTACAGAGATATTTCTCTCACCCAGCATGGGTATATGTAAAAATACACCCCAAAACACATTGCCCTACTTCTTCTGAGTACGGCGATACCACGTGTGTGACACTTTTTTGCAGCCTAGGTGCGTAAAGGGGTGTAAAGTCCAACGAGGACCTTTAGGCTTTACAGGGTTGCTCACAATTTAGCCCCGCCCAAAATGTCAGAGCAGTAAACACACGCCACAAATGACCCCATTTCGGAAAGTAGACACCCCAAGGTATTCACTGTGGGGCAAAGTGAGTCAGTGGGAGATTTTATTTTTATTTTTTGCCAGAAGTTAGCAGAAATTGAAACTTTATTATTATTTTTTTTCCTCAGAAAGTGTCATTTTCCGCTAACTTGTGAAAAAAAATGAAATGATACATGAACTCACCATGCCCTCCACGAATACTTTGGGGTGTCTTCTTTCTAAAATGGTGTCATTTGGGGGGTATTTATACTATCCTGACATTCTAGCACCTGAAGAAACATGACAGGTGCTCAGAAAGTCAGAGCTGCTTCAAAATGCGGAAATTCACTTTTTTGCACCATAATTTGTAAACGCTATAACTTTTACCCAAACCAATAAATATACACTTATTGCACTTTTTTTTATCAAAGACATGTAGAACAATACATTTATGGAAAAATTTATATAGAAATGTAGTTTTTAAAAAAAAATTACAACAGAAAGCGAAAAATGTCATTTTTTTGCTAAAATGTCGTTACATTTTTATTAATAGCAAAAAAAGTAAAAATGTCAGCAACAATGAAATACCACAAAATAAAAGCTCTATTAGTGAGAGGAAAAGGAGGTAAAATTCATTTGGGTGGTAAGTTGTATGACGGAGCAATAAACGGTGAAAGTAGTGTAGTGCAGAATTGTAAAAAGTGGTCTGGTCATTAAGGGTGTTTAAGCTAGGGGGGCTGAGGTGGTTAATGTAATACCGCTTAATTTGTCAAAGCAACACTGTAATCGCATTTTGTCCACTCTTCAATGTGAATCAGGACTTGTGACAGATGATAGGGGGAAGAGTTTCAAAATTCCCAACCCAGATTTTTACCCTATAAGTTTCAGAGTGCCTGCTCTAGATACATTTCAGGAGCTAGTTGAGATGGATTTAGTAGCTCTGGATCAAAAAGTGAAAAATTTTAAACAAAATAATATTTTGAAGGATAACCTTACTAAACAGGAGAGACGAGCACTCATTAACTTGCGGGAAAACAGAGACCTAATCAAAAAATCAGATAAGTGTAACTGTGTTAGATGCAGGTTTATATCTGAAATGTAATGAGGAGTTGCTAGGGGATACAGCTACATGGGAGTTTGTTTCAGCTCTATCTAGATTGCTAGATGAGGGAGTCTCACTAGGAGTACTCGATTGAAACTCAGAGACTATCTTCTAGTAAATAAACCTGTAACGCCTATTTTTCACTCACTCCATAAAGTACACAAAAAGCTCCCCCCCTCTCCCCATTACGACCGATTGTATCTGGTATAAGGAGTCTAGGCATGGGCGTAGGAAGCCCAAAAATCTGGGGGGGACAGCACTTATGGGGCCCCTGTGTCCCCGTCCACCCTCAAGCCACACCCACATCTCTCCGCCCCCCCCCCCCCCAAGTGCCAAAAATCTCTCCTTATGGGTCAGTGGGTCAGGTTTAAAAAAAAAAAACACACACACACACACAAAACAAGACACCTGTACTTACCTCCATCAGTCACAGCGATGCGATGCAGGCCTTTTCCGGCCTGTGTCCTGCGCTGTACGGCTCACAGATGGCGCGATGACGTCATCGCGCCGCCTGTACCAACATCTGATAGGCTGCAGGCCTAGTGCCGGCAGCCTATCAGAGGAGCAGGGAAGGGAGACGCCTCTCCCTCTTCTGCTCCGCAGCACAGCAATCTGTATCGCTGTTCTACAGATGACTATGAAGATGAACGCTTCCACAATGGAAGCGTTCATCTCCCTGTGCCCCGCCACTGCCGCACACATTGCGCTGCCGCTGGGGGGGATTTTTGCATACCCGTCCCCCCCGCATTATTTCCTGGGGGGATCCGACCCCCCCCCCCCCCGCCCCCCCGCTTCCTACGCCCATGAGTCTAGGAGAACATTTGGGAGTATGGGTGGATCACTATCACTAGTACAATGAATCCCAAGTTATTTGAGAGATACAAAACATGTGTTGGAGTTGACCAGTAATTTGGTGTGGGAGGAGGGTACAGATGGGCGACATGTGATGTTCTCGTTCTTTACTCCTCGATCCCACATCATTTGGGTTTAGAGAGTTTGAAAAGACATCTAGATTTTTACAGTAATTATAGTGCTGCTTTAAAAGAATTTCTCTATATGTCTGTGCAGTTCCTGTTGAGCTATAACAACTGTATTTCTCCTTCAATGGGACTTGTTATTTGCAGACGATGGGAGCATCAATGGGTGCCAAGTTCTACCCCTCGTTTGCAAATATATATGTGTCCCTTTGGGAGGAACAGTACCTCATGACCGAGGACAATATTTTTTTGTCCTCGATCGTGTGGTACGGAAGATTTATTGATGATATCATTCTGGTTTGGAACTCCACAGAAGAGAATTTTTCAAATTGTGTGAGGTATATGAATAAAAATGAGATGAATCTCCAGTTTACCCACACAATAGCAGCCAAGGATATTTCTTTTCTTGACGTTAAATTTTCAAATAGAGGGAATGAGGTAGTCAGCAGCAACTACAGGAAGGATACAAGTAGAAATACTTTGTTGTTGGCATCCTCATGTCACCCTAAACATGTGAATAATGGATTTCCTTATGGTGAAACCATAAAAGTCTGTCGTAAAAAAGTCTGTGTTGTTCAGAGGACTCTGTGTTTCAGTCTGAGAATGCAGCATTACATAGAAGACTCAAAGCAAGGGGTTATAGTGAAGATCTACTAAAACAGGTAGAAAATAAGGTGAAACTCATAGACAGAAAAAATTTAATTACTTCTATAATAAAAAAGAAAAGTAAAATAGAAGCACATAAACAACTGAGAGTAGTAACCACTTTTAGTCACAAAGTTTTTTATTAGAAAATCAGAGCATACAACATCTTACAAAATGTCACAGCATAATGGAATACAATATAAGTTGGATATCGCAGTACAAACTTTTAAAATAGAAGACATTGGTTTAAAAGTTTATATTTATATAAGAAGAAACAAAGCCGTGAATAAACGGCCAACAAACAATAATTAAAACTGCAACGCATTTAAAATCAGTTAGCAGAAATGAGATTTGTATCTCCTACAATTGTAGATCCGGTAAAGAAGGATAGTTTTTGGATATATAAGATGCCCATTTTTGCCACCTAACGCTGACACAAGACAATCGGCATAGTCTTTTCGCAATCAGTAGTTCCATGCCATAATTATAGTGGACTTTAGCAATGATTTCTGGTATGGCTGGGAGATCCCGGCTCTTCCACCTTTTAGCTATTGCAACTCTCGTTACAGTTAGTATATGAAAAACAACAGTCAGGTCCGCTATACATAAATATTCCAGCCCCAAGGAGAGCAAGGCTATTTCCGGGGAGAGTGGGAATAGTAGTAACCACTTTTAGGCCCCTTTTACACGGGCGAGTATTCTGCGCGGATACAATGCGTGACGTGAACATATTGCACCCGCACTGAATCCTGACCCATTCATGTCAATGGGGCTGTGTACATGAGCGTTGTTTTTCACGCAGCACTTGTGCGTTGGGTAAAAATCGCAGCAGGTTCTATATTCGGCGTTTTTCATGCAACACAGGCCCCATAGAAATTAATGGGGATGCGTGAAAATCGCATAGCATCCACAAGCAAGAGCGGATGAGGTGTGATTTTCTGGTTGCTCGGAGATGATAGGGATGAGCAACCCCGGACCCCATTAAAGTCAATTCACTGTATTATTTTCCCTTATAACATGGTTATAAGGGAAAATAATAGCATTCTTGATACAGAATGTTAACTGAAATGTCCAATGAGGGGTTAAAAAAAAATAATAAACTCACCTCATCCACTTGGTAGCGCAGCCAGTATCGTCTTCTTTCTTCTTCTTGCAGGACCTGCAAAAGGACCCTCGATGATGTAATGATCGCGATTACATCATCAAAGGTCCTTTTGCAGGTCCTGCAAGAAGAAGAAGGAAGACTTATATTTACTGTTAAAGGACAGTATTAGGCCCCTATACACATTAACCATTGGCCGACTTTTATCTCATGTACATGACCTGCTTTAGACTGTTCAACTTCAACCAGGATGATATGGTCCAAAGGTGGTGCTGGCGGTCCAACTCTTACCACTCCTAATGATCAGCAGCTTGAAGAGGAGCACAGCAACTTCCTCACAGCTTGCCAAGCACAATAGTGAGTATACTGTATAATGGCTGTGATTGGTATCGCAGCCCAGTGCAATTCACTTGAATTAGCCAATGTGACCAATGAACGTTATGTCACTGGCTTAGGTAGCTGATAGGTAGGGGTGCCAGAGTCAGATCCCCACCAATTAATACTGATGACCTATCATGAGTGTTTAAACTGCTACTGCACCCGATGTGGGCGCGGTAGCAACATGGTTCCTGCTGATGTAGATCAGCAGGAACCATGTTCTAATGCCGAGGGGGGTCATGTGACCCCCCCGTATCGGCGATCGCTGCAAACCGCAGGTCAATTCAGACCTGCGGTTTGCAGCGGTTTGCTATCTCTGATCCCCGCGGTCTGTGACCGCGGGATCAGAGAGTTAATTGCGGCAAAGATCTTTATTTTAACCCCCTGCAGCCCCAATCTTGTTATGGCGGCGGGGTGCAGGAGTGGCTGTGGAGGCGAGGCGGTGCGGGAGGCGGGCGGTGCGGCAGGCGGGATCGCAATAGCGATCCCCGCCCGCCTCCCTTGTAATAATTCCCTGGTGTCTAGTGGTTCTATCAGAGTGCCAGCACATTGCTGGCACTCTGATAGAAAACGGCTGGCATCTGTGCTGCAGATGCCAGCCGCTTAACCCTTCCTTACCGCGGACCGCGGTATGGAAGGTGTTAACAGGGAGGGAGCTCCCTCCCTCTCCCATCGGGGGCTGCTGTGCCTATGCCGCCCCGCCAGGATGGGATCGCAGAGGGAGGAGCTCCTCTCCCTCCTATCCATCACCCACTGCTCTCTAATGGCAGTGGGTGATGAGTCACCATGGCAGCAGGACGCTTTCAGAAGCGTCCTGCTTGCCATGGTATAGTAACTCTGGTCAGACTTCTGCTAAAGGCAGAAGTCTGACCAGACTGTGAAAGTAAAAATACAGTGCAGTACACTATATAGTGTACTGTACTGTATTATATAGACACCAGATCCACTGGATCTACAAGAACCAAGTGGGTCTGGGTCCAAAAAATGTAAAAAGTGAAAAAGTGAAAAAAAGTAAAACACAAATCACTGAATAAAAAGTAAAAAAATAAAATACACTACACATATTAGGTATCGCGCGTCCGTAAAAAACAGCTCTATAAAAATATCACATGACTGAACCCCTCAGGTGAACGCCATAAAAAAAAAAAATGGTGTAAATAAGCCATTTTTGGGCACCTTACATCACTAAAAGTGTAATACAAAGCGATCAAAAAGGCATATGCCTCACAAAATAGTACCAATCTAACCGCCATCTCATCCCGCAAAAATGAGCCCCTTCATAAAACAATTTCCCAAAAATAAAAAAACTATGCCTCTCAGACTAAAACATGATTTTTTTGTTTCAAAAATGCTTTTAGTGTTAAATGTAAAAACATTTAAAAAAGTAGACATATTGGGTATCTCCACGTCCGTAAGAATCTGCTCTATAAAAATATCACATGACCTAACCCCTCAAGTAAACACTGTAAAAAAAAAAAAAACTTTGTCAAAAGCCATTTTTTTGTCACCTTACATCACAAAAAGTGTAATAGCAAGCGATCAAAACGTCATATGACCCCCCAAATAGTGCCAATCTAACCGCCACCTCATCCCGCAAAAATTATACCCTGAGACGATCGCCTAAAAACTGAAAAAAATATGGCTCTCAGACTATGGAGACACTAAAACATGTTTTTTTTTGTTTCAAAAAGGATATTATTGTGTAAAACCAAAATAAATAAAAAAAAGTATACATATTGGGTATCGTCGCGTTCGTAACGACCTGCTCTATAAAAATATAACATGATCTAACCCCTCAGGTGAATTCTGTAAACATAAAAAATAAAAACGTTGTAAAAAAAGTAATTTTTTTGTCACCTTACATCACAAAAAGTGTAATAGCAAGTGATCAAAAAGTCATATGCACCCCAAGATAGTACCATTCAAACCGCCATCTCATCCCGCAAAAAATGAGCCCCTACATAGGACAATCGCAAAAAAAAAAAAACTATGGCTTTCAGAATGTGGAGACACTAAAAATCATTTTTTTCAAAAATGCTTTATTATGTAAAACTGAAACAAAAACCCCAAAAAGTAGTCATATTTGGTATTGTCGCGTCAGTAACAACCTGCTCTATAGAAATAGCACACAATCTAACCTGTCAGTTCAACGATGTAAATAACAAAAAATACAAAACTGTCCCAAAACAGCTATTTTTTGCAAATTATCCATTTTAATCCATTTTTCCAGTAACAAAGCAAGGGTTAACAGCCAAACAAAACTCAATATTTATTGCCCTGATTCTGTAGTTTGCAGAAACACCCCATATGTGGTTTTAAACTGCTGTATGGCCAAACGGCAGGGCACAGAAGGAAGGGAACGCCATATGGTTTTTGGAAGGCGGATTTTGCTGGACTGGTTTTTTGAGACTATGTCCCATTTGAAGCCCCCGATGCACCCCTACAGTAGAAACTCCAAAAAATGACCCCATTTTGGAAACTACGGGATAAGGTGTCAGTTTTGTTGGTACTATTTTAGGGTAAATATGATTTTTGGTTGCTCTATATTACACTTTTTTGAGGCAAGGTAACAAAAATTGAAATTCAGAAATTTCATCTCCATTTGCCAATAACTCTTGTGGAACACCTAAAGGGTTAACAAAGTTTGTAAAACTGGTTTTGAATACCTTGAGGGGTGTAGTTTCTTAGATAGAGTCACTTTTATGGAGTTTATATTCTAGGGGTGCATCGGGGGCTTCAAATGGGACATGGTGTCAAAAATCCAGTCCAGCAAAATCCGCCTTCCAAAAACCATATGGCGTTTCTTTCCTTCTGCGCCCTGCCGTTTGGCCATACAGCAGTTTATGACCACATATGGGGTGTTTCTGCAAACTACAGAATCGGGGCAATAAATATTGAGTTTTGTTTGGCTGTTAACTCTTGCTTTGTTACTGGAAAAATGGATTAAAATGGAAAATTTTCCAAAAATCGAAATTCAGAAATTTTATCTTTATTTGCCATTAACTCTTGTGGAAAACCTAAAGGGTTAATGACGTTTGTAAAATCAGTTTTGAGTACCTTCAGGGGTGTAGTTTCTAGAATGGGGTCATTTTTGGGTGGTTTCTATTATGTAAGCCTCACAAAGTGACTTCAGACCTGAACTGGTCCCTAAAAAGTGGGTTTTTGAAAATTTCTGAAAAATGTCAAGATTTGCTTCTAAACTTCTAAGCCTTGTAACGTCCCCAAAAATGAAATGGCATTCCCAAAATGATCGATACATGAAGTAGACATATGGGGAATGTAAATCAATAACTTTTTTTGGCAGTATTACTATGTATTCTAGAAGTAGAGAAATTGAAACTTGGAAAATTGCAAATTTTTCAAAATTTTTGGTAAATTTGGTATTTTTTTATAAATAAAAATGAAATTTTTCGACTTTATTTTGCCACTGTCATTAAATACAATATGTGACGAAAAAACAATCTCAGAATGGCTTGGATAAGTAAAAGCGTTTTAAAGTTATCACCACATAAAGTGACACTAGTCAGATTTTGAAAAAATGGCCTGGTCCTTAAGGTGAAATAGGGCCGTGTCCTTAAGGGGTTAAAGTTTTAAAATACAATAAAATCCAATATATTATAAAAAATCTATACACAAACTGCAGAATTAACTAACGATAGGACATTATACTGTGTTCTAGACTTGTTACACTTGCATACACAATTACTGGCTGTTACCCGTGGAAATATGCCGAAAAAAACATGCGACCTCCAGCAATTGTATCTTCAACCTTATGCTTTGACCACAGGATTTTACAAGTAATATTTGCACCTTCTCTAGTTACTCTACAGATTGGAATGGAGTGTAATTAACAGTATATGTTACACCACTTTGGCTACACTTTTATCAGGCAATTTTCTGAAACACAGACAACCCCTTCTCTCTACTAATCATACTTCGGCCACAGATATATTCTTGCTTATTGAAATTAGATACAACACAAAGTGATCATGATGTTCTTTATAATATATTAAGTAAAACAAGAAAAATAATACCATTATAAAATAACTTTTTTCATCACATTTGTCCTACATTATTCTAAAACATGTATTTACGTACTCTTGATATATTTTATTTGAGGCTTAACAATTTTTTTTGTTCACTAAATATATGATATGTACAGTTTGCATTTCAATGGAGAATTTGTCACTGCCTTGTGAAAACACTTAAAAACAAAGTATCAAATGCTTTATTCCGTATGATTAAAATAGTGGAGCAAAATACCCGATCCCAAAGATCGGGTCTGAAGGCAGAAAAGGTGATATTGTGCAACACCTGCCCTCCAAGTGTAACAATACTGTGGAGATATACGGTGATTTGTCTCACTACGTTAGTGTTGCAGTTCCCACCCAAAGGAACGAGGAGGTTTGCCCGAGCACCCCTCCCACCTTTTGGGTGTGTCAGTTATAACGTAGGTGCAACTAATGTTGGTGCGATAAAGGCACCTGGGCAACCAGATTCAGGATACAGTAGGATGACAGTGGATGCCAGTCAGATAAATGAGTGCTACTATGTGGGTAACTTTCTGGCTGTGCGCATACATTACCGAGATATGTAGAACCCGTATAGTAGACTAACGCTGGCACCCAGGGAAGAGAGTGATCAGTTTGCAACTGGAAGTACGCCCTAAGGGCTATCTAGTGTTTTGATACCCTACTGTGATGGAATACTGAGGCTGAGCTTGCCAAGATTCTGAGACCCTGGTTAACATACAACTCGGTACCTCAAGGGAGAGATTTCTGTTTCAGCCCTGTTGCTAAATGTCATTCATTGCTGGAACGGAGTCCCCATTTATCCATCAGTCCTCATTCACACATTGGTATCACCCATACAGAAAATGCTGCTGGCTGACCCTAGAGATTGCCCATATTGTGCACTATTGCTGTCCTGTTGCTAGATAAGCCCTGACAGTGCATGCTTGACGCGTTTCTCCACGTGTGTGGATCATCAGGAGCAAATGTAGAGCATTAGCAGCAATATATTGTGCAAGCTACTGATGGTGTGAGAAGGCACCAGTGAGAGTATACAAGGACACCAGCCGCTGGTGGTGTGGTCTGGCAGCATGACAGCCGGCTCTGATATGGCCATGGCTGTAAGCAACTAAAAGTGGTGTTTAAATGGAAACTGACTCCCCCCCCCCCCTTGGAAGGGCGAGTCTCCACAAAAACAAATCCAGACGGGTGGCATGTTAGGAGGTGTGGCTACCTCCCCCACCCCGCTCACAATGCCTTTCACTGTGGATAGTCCCCTATGACGAGTCTAGGGGACAGGCTCACATAGTAACACTTCATAGCGGGGGGCGTGGTTATCAGCATGATGCGCCACCCCCAACCATAACATTGGATTGGTGGTATAGAAGTTCCCTGTGACATATGGCTTACATCGAAGCATGAAGCAGGGATCAAAAGGTGGCTGTTAATCCCATCATTGCTGTGGGGAATAAAGTAAACACATGGGGATAGGAGACCCTGGATATCTCCGGATGGTAATGAGCATGACAAAAAGACAAAAAGAGTTGTCAGTACTTAATATCTAGTAGCTGATCAAGGTAATGGTCCATATTGATAACCAGGACCATATTACCAGTTGTTATGATGCACCACGAACATGAATTGGCTGTGGAATGCCATGTATACAATGTTGTGACGCCATTTAAAAATGTTACAATCTGGCATAAACACATCTTGTGTGTGCAGGTGGTGCTCATAGCTTAGGCTGACTTCACAATTCAGTTATTTGATCAGTTATTTCCATCAGTTATTGTGAGTTAAAACCAGTAGTGAAGCCTACACAGAGATCTGGTGTACGGGAAAGATCTGCACCTGTTCTGTGTTTCTGACCCGCACCTAGTTTTGGCTCACAATAACTGATGGAAATAACTGATCAAATAACTGAAGTGTGAACTCAGCCTTAGGCCCCTTGCACACGACAGTATTTTACGGACCGTATACCGGCAGTTTTTTCAGTTCCGTTTAAATATAGACCATGTCCTATTCTTGTCCGCAAATCACGTTCAGTGGCTCCATTCAAGTCAATGGGTCTGCAAAAAAAATGGAAGGCATACGGAAGTGCATCCGTATGTCTTCCGTATCTGTTCCGTTTTTTGCGGAACCATCTATTGAAAATTTTAAGACCAGCCCAATTTTTTCTGTTATTACTGTATACTGTATATGCCATACGGAAAAACGGAACGGAACAACGGAACGGAAACAAAACGGATACAAAAAACGGAACCACGGATCCATTATAAACGGACTGCAAAACACTGAAAAAAAAAACTTTCGTGTGCAAGAGGCCTTATAGATATATCGGAAGGTAGAGACGGGACCTATATTGGATGCACATTAGTTGAAGTTTATTGGGCCTGACAGTGTAAGCACCAGTGAATAAAAGGGGAGACATTTAGTGTATATATGTTGCCCCCAGTACGCTAATCTCCCCATGGCCCCCTGTGACTCCCCCCCCATGATGAGAAGGGGGGGGGGAGGCATAGGGGGAGGGAACATGTGGATGCAGGTACTGAGCGCCGAGGTGAAGTGGGGGATGCCGCGTGGTACGCCCTCCGAGGACTTTGCCAGTATAGAAGTGGGTCCCCCCACAACTATCAGACATTGTGGGCATATCCTAGCGATATGCCCCGATTTCTGAGACAGTATAACCCCTTTCAGGCCCTTTTACATGGACTGACAATCTGGGCAAATATCAGGAACCAGCCACTAAATGCGCCACTGATGCCACGATGATCAGCTCATTCATCAAGTGATTCCTGTGGCACATTAAATCATGTGCTGGCTGCAGATCGTTCCAAAAAATAGTTCAAAGCCTTATGAAAGTTAAGTTATGACTTTACACTCTTGTCCTTTATTTATTACAGCCTTTGTGGACAGGAACATTTGATTAACTGATTAACATATTTATTATTTCCATTATCCTCTGATGGATTTGCGGTATGAACAGACACAGACCCTGTGGTGACTTTCCATCTGATGTGACAGTGTAGCATTTTGTCTCTACGCAGTATAGTCCATTAAGTGATTCTGCATTACGACCTTTGTGCTGAACAGACTATTAACATTCACCAAATGTTTCATGCCACTACTGTAGGAATAAAAAAGGCGCAAATTTTGGCACACAGCATCTTTGCGGCAAAATTTGTGACTTTTCACTTCTCTCGCCACTTTTAAAATTGCAAAGGGAAAAAGGTGTGGCTTAGCAGGAGAGGGTGTGGCCTCTCACAGTCCAACAGATTATCATTTTTGACAAGAACTGGCATAAATGATCGTGGACTGCCTCGAGATGCAGAACATTTATTAAGAGGCTTATGCCTTTTAATTAATTTGGTGCATTCTACACCAATGGACTTTAACCCCTTCCCAACCAGGGCCGTAATAGTACGGCACTGGCTAGGTCTTTAAAGATGGTGCCCGCTCCTGCCACGGGTGGCCGCCTGCTTCTTATAGCAGACACCCGCAGCTCATGTCCGTAGTGCATAGTATTTCCTATGGAGCCCTTGCCTGTAATAGGGCTCTATAGGAAAGTAGTAAAATCATCATAGACTTCAATGCAAGTGCATTGGAGTCTATGATAACAGCAATCAGATGATTGACTGTTATAGTTCCCTATTTCCCATAGGGAAAAAAGTGTAAAAAAAAAGTTTAAAAAAAATAAAAATACACATCATGGGTGTCACTATGTGCGAAAAGGCCCATAGTATAAAAATATAAAAATATATTCCCCATACAGTAAACAGCAAAACGGAAAAAAGCGTTCAAATGGTCGATTCGCCGTTTTTGGTCGGTTCATTTTCTACCAACAATTTAAAAAAAAAGTTATCAAAAAGTCATACACACCCCAGAATGGTATCAATGAGAAGTTCAGATCGCTCCGCAAAAAATGAGCCCCCATACAGCTCTGTACACATAATTACAAAAAAGTTATAGGGGTCAAAATATGGCGACAAAAAAATAAAACTGATTAATTTTTTTATCTTTAACAAAACGCAAGAAAAACTATACATATAGGGTATCGCCGGATTTGTACTGACCTGTAGAATAAAAGTAACTGGTCAGTTTTATCGCACATCGACCATCGTAAATAAAATAAAAAATGGAAAACTGTGGTGGAATAGCTTTTTTTTGCATTTCCCACTTTTTAATTTTTTTGTCATTATTAAAACGCAAGAAAAACTATACATATAGGGTATCGCCGGATTCGTACTGACTGTAGAATAAAAGTAACTGGTCAGTTTTATCGCACATCAAACATCGTAAATAAAAAAAAATGGAAAAATGTGGTGGAATTGCTTTTTTTTGCAATTTCACCCCATTTGGATTTTTTCTGCTTCCCACTACTTCATATGCAATATTAAATGGTGGCGTTGGAAAGTACAACTTGTCATGCAAAAAACAAGCCCTCATAAGGCTATGTGAACAGACAAATAAAAAAGTTATGGATCTGGGAAGGCAGGGACCGCAAAACGAAAACGCAAAAAAAAAAACCTCCAGGGGTTAAAGGGTTAAACTAACACTGGCATTTGTAACACCAACCTTAGGCTACTTTCACACTAGCGTTTTAGTTTTCCAGTATTGAGATCTGTCATAGGGGCTCAATACCGGAAAAAAAAGCTTCCGTTTTCTCCACATTCATTGTCAATGGGGTCAAAACTGAACTGAACAGAATGGAATTCTCCAAAATGCATTCCGTTCCGTTTAGTTGCGTTACCAGACTGGAGAGGAAACCGCAACATGTTGTAACAAAAACCGATCCCCAAAAGAAACGGATGACATCTGTTTTTTGCGGAACGGAACACCTGGCCCCTAATAGAACGGTACTATCCTTGTCCGTGATGTAGGCAATAATAGGACATGTTCGAAAGGAAATATGGAAACGGAATGCATACGGAGTATCTTCTGTTTTTTTTGCGGACCCATTGAAATGAATGGCTCCATATACGGAACGCAAAAAACGGCCCGTACACTCGCACAAAAAACGTTCGTGTGAAAGAGGCCTAAGAGTGTGCTTCATTTAATGTCCTTCAGTGGGTAGCGTTCCGTTTATGATAGGAGATATTCACTTAAATATTCACAGATCTGACAGGAAAACAATTAGGCCTCATGCACACGACCGTTGTTTGTTTCCGCGTCCGTTCCTTTTTTTTTTACACGGATAGGATGCTTCCCCATTCATTTCAATGGGTCCGTCAAAAAATGCGGATGGTCATCCGTTTTTGTTCCGCATCCGTGGTCCGTGTTTACATTCCGTCAAAAAAAATTTGCGGACAAGTATAGGCATTATTACAATGGATCTGCCCAAAAAACGGATCCGCCCAAAAAAACGGTCCGTCATCCGTTTTTTTTGGTGGATGCAAAACACCAACGGTCGTGTGCATGAGGCCTTAGGTGAAGCATTTATTTCAATGTCATTGGTGTTAACACCTATAGAGTGTTGTTTCCTTTGTGGAGAAATAATGTTCCACACTCTAAGCAAGAAAATAGCACACTGTCTTATGAGGGGAAGGGATAAAAACAATAGACAATAGGCATTGCATAGTTTTATGCATCAATGATGATGATGAAGAAGCTATTGCATGAGGAATTAGAGACATTTGAAGTATGTCAGAAGGTGTATGGCATACAGTGATGAGAACGACTATTTAATTCATCCGATGGAGACATCTATAACTCTCCCACCAACCCAAACATTTTAGCAATGCTACCCAGGGCTTAGACAGGAACAGATGGCAGGTTACATCTGCTATACAAGAGTATGTGAAAAAGTGCAGAAACTGAGGGTGAATTTACACATAGTACACAGGCTAACTATTTGGCCCTAAACAAATACCAAAGCATTTGATTTAGTTGACCCCTTAACCTCTTAAAAACCAAGCCAATTTTTATCATAAGGACCAAGCCACATTTCACATGTTTCACTTTATGTGGTAATAACACTGGAATGCTTTTACTTATACAAGCAATTCTGAGAATGTTTTCTCGTGACAGATTGCACTTCATGTATGTGGTAAATCAGAGTCAATATGTTTTACCTTTATTTATTTAAAATGCACTATTTTCTAAATTTGAATTTCTTTGCTTTTAAGATGGGTAGTGATACCTTATAAAATATTTATTACTTAACATTCCCAATATGTCCACTTTATGTTGGCATCATTATGTAAATGTCATTTTATTTTTTAGGAAGCAACTTTGACATTTTTATAGAACATTTCCAAACCCACTTCAGTTATGAAGATACTTTGTATGGCTTACATAGCAGAAATCAACCAGAAATGACTAAATTTTAGAACCTACACGCCTCAAATTGATTTTACATTTTAAGAAAAATGTAGGTGAAATTTCAAAATGTCCCTTTTTTACACATTATCCATTTTTATAATTTCTTTCCTGTAATACAGCAAGGGTTAACTGCCAAACAAAACTCAATATTAATTACCCTGATTCTGTAGTTTAAAGAAACACACAAGTTGTGGTGGTAAACTGCTGTACAGGCTCATGCCAGGGTGCAGAAGGAAAGGAGCGCCATATGGATTTTGGACGGCAGATTTCGCTGGGATAATTTTAAGTTGCCATGTCGCATTTGAAGACCCCCTGATGCACCCCTACAGTAGGAACTCCAAGAAAGTGACCCCATTTTGGAGACTATAGGATAAGGTGACAGTTTTATTGGTACTATTTTGGGGTACATATGATTTTTGATTGCTCGATATTACGCTTTTTTGAGGCAAGGTAACTACAAAATAGCTGTTGTGCAACCATTTTTTTTTTTTTACTGAGTTCTCCTGAGAGGATAGATCATGTGTTGTATTAATAGAGCAGATTGATACGGACGTGACAATGCCAATATATGCATTTTTTATTTCAGTTTTACATAATAAAGCATTTTTGTAAACAAAAATCATGTTTTTGTGTCTTCATTTTCTGAAAGCTACATTTATTTTATTTTTCTGACGATCGCCTTGTGTAGACAGTGGGGCACCCAACCTTTCTGCTGCCTGAGACGAAAATTGAAAAAGCGCCCTGACCCCCCACCCATACCAAATTCTCAACCTAACCCCTTCCCTCCTAACATTACGTATATCACTACTGATCATACAGGCTAATACAGCGCCCCATACCTCTTACATCTAGTGATGTCTCCTTTGATGTAGATGTTCTCTTTCCTCATCTTCTCCATTCAGACCAGACCACCATTTTTCAGCCATTTCTTGTCTCTGCAGTTTGACAAAAAAATCTTAGTTTACTACTTTTCCATCCTCCTCCCATCTTCTGGACAAATCATCCTACCACCCCCAATACTGTGCTGCTGTGCTCCCCAATATTATACTGCAGAAACAGATAAACCCTCAAACCCTCTGATATTACTAGTGCCATGCAGATAGTGCCCTTCAATTATTATTGGCATGCACTGTTCTAAAATAACTGCGCCCAGCAAATAGTACCACTGACACTAATAGTGTAAACATAATGTCCCCCAAAAATAACTGTGATAAGCTGATACTGTGCCAGGGTGCCCCCCTTCCCCCCCAGTAATAGTTCTACCCAATGTCCCACCAATAGTAATCATTCTCTGCTAGAGCACACTTGGTAGTAATAGTGCTCCTACAGGGCCCCCCAACATGTGCTCACTGTGCCCCAGAAATAATAATGCTCTCATAGTGCCCATACTAGTAAATCATGTCCCGCTAGACCCCCAGTAGTAAAAAAGCCCACCATAATGCCCCCCCAGTAGTAATAATTCTACTTATAATGTGACAGTACAAAAAATGCCCCCTTATAATGTGTGCCAGTGAAAAAAATATCCCCTTTTAATGCCCCCAGTTGAGCTAATGTCCCCATAGTGCCCCCATAATGTGCCAGTATAAAATACCTCTATATAGTGCCCCCAGTAAATGCCCCCATAGTGCTCCCCCCTTCCTCCTAGTGCCCCCCCCCCATAATGTACGAGTATAAAATGGTCCTATATAGTGCCCCAGTAAATGCCCTCAGTGTCCCCCATAATTTGCAAGTATAAAATACCCCTTCTTAGTGCCTCCCGTAGATGACTCCATAGTACTCCTCTACCCCCTTCCCCATAGTACCCATAATGTGTCCCAGTATAAAATGCCCCATATACAGAGCCCCCCATATAAAATACACCTTCTTTGTGGCCTCAGTAGATGTTATCTCTATATTTGAGCCGAGTCCCAGTAAATTATCAGTGCTGTATTGTGTTCGGTTTATACCTGATCAAAAACACTTGAATGAACCTCTGTTCTTAAGAGTGGTAGTTTTTAAGGGGTTGAATAATTGTGTCAATGAAGAAATCACAAAAAAAAACATTTAATACTGTATTACAAAAACAATTGATTTCATTTTAGTTGCATTTGGTTCTTTAAAAAGTCCTTGTAAGATTTCATTCTGAACACAATTACAAATGTACACTAAATTCCCTAAAACTCTTTATAGCATTGGGGGTTGAATAATTTTGAACACAACTGTATGTACTAGCCCAATGTAACAAGAAGCAACGCAACTCTTGCTCCCACTTACATGAACTTTTAAATTTAGTGACATCTACCAGTGACTTACGGATAATTAAAATAAATCTTCGAAATTTGAATACCTACTTCAACCTGTGCAAAACAATAATCAAAAACTAAATATGTCAACTAAGAGGTAATTTAAAAGACCTCTATGGGGAACACTAACATTTTTTATTTTGCACTGTTGTACTCTAACTGGGGCATCCAAAAGAGCTCCAGTGACATGGTGTAAACTGCCCTCTGTTGGAGCATTGTACCCATGAGGGTTGAATTGGGTCTGCTAAGACAAAGCTCTGCCCGAGAACACCCATCAATCACATAATCACAGGGTCCACTGCATAGCATTCATTGGTCTCTATGTACGTTAAAAAGGAGAAGGCACAAGTTGTAATAAACCTCTCCTGTCTTAGGCTAGGGCTGCACGACGACATGTATTGTGCGATATTTCGTAGCACCAATATCGCGCGTCAATTTTTTTAATGATAGTCTATGGTGTTGCACTGCGACATGCAACATGCTGTATTTTTCTGCGACTGTCGCGACGCAGTCGCAGCATGACGGATGTTGCAGTGCGACACCATATACTAGTATTATAAAAATTGTCGCGCGACATTGGTGGAACATCAATGACGCGCGACACATGTAGCAGTGTAGTTGTGCCCTATGTGTCGCGCGACACATGGCGTTGTGTAGCCCTAGCCTTATCCTTGGAGCATGATCTTTAATCCAGTACCAAACATGTATGACGCTCCAGATTAAAGCCTAGCATCAATTGCAGAACATACAGGGCACTTGGTCGCTATCAGGTTAAAATTTCGAAGTCCATGATCATTTGGTATGTCTTTATCTACATTCGTCATTGGGCTATAGATAGTAGTGCATCATTTTTAACAAGCTGGTTTTCGGCATCAGAGGAAACAGCACACTAATGTCAATTAAGTCTCATTTACACTTCCATATACTATTTATCTTTTCCTTACGGCCAGTTCACACAACTGATTTTAAAAAACATACTTAAAAATCAGTGTAGAATCCGCTTGTTCTTTTTCAGCATGAAAAAATGCATATTTGTTCGTGTTTTTTCAACACGTATTTGATGCTGTTTTTTGACACGTCTTTTTTTTTTTAGCAATGGATCTTCACTACAATACAAAGCTACATTGTCAGCTTGACATTTTTGGCATGGAAAGCCAAAAAACATGTGGAAAACACAAAAACGTGCATGGACTTACATGAAGCTGTTTTTTAATGCTACCCATTTATTTTAATGGGAGATTCAGCGCTGACTCTGCCCCAAGATAGGGCATGCTGCTTCTTTTTTTCCACGTGGATAGGAATATGAATAGGAGGCTGTTTTAAGGCGTTGTTGGAGCTGATTTTGAGGCAAAAATGTGTGAACTGGCCCTTGTAGTACAATAATCAGCCACAAAACAACTCATTTATTATGAGTACATTTTGAAATATTTATCTTTGATATTTTGTTATTATTGCATTTTTAGGGAAGAATAACTCGGTCATATGGCATCTATTAGAGTATGTCACAAAACCATCCACAGTTTTACCAGGGAATTCTGTAGACTTAGACCCCTTTATCCTCACTTTATTACTCTATATTGAAAATGGAAACTGAATATAAAGTCAGTACATTTACAAAAAGCACATTCCTGTGGTTAGCTTCCTTAGCAGTCATGAAGTGATGTCACATCTTTTGTTCACTCTGCTTTATCAATCCTATAATAAATGTAACAATTGTACAAACCTGACAGTGACAGCAGTGCAACTGAGCAGTCCAACAAAGTAGCATGGAAACACACTGCATGATCTGCTTTTACCATCTAACATCATCAGTGAGAATATGCCATCTCTGTGAATCCAGAATCTACAATGCATTCAGAAAAAGTCATCAGACCCTTTTACTTTTTTTCACATTTTATGGCCTTGTGCTTGAGCTTCTTTGGGGCGTTTTTTCAAGCGTTTCCACCCATTGGAATGCATGGGAACGCTCCAAAATAAAGATATGCGCGTTTTCTGTTTAAAAAACGCGCATACGAACGCGCGTTTTTCTCATTTGACCCAGCATAAAAAGGCCCAATTTGGCTAACAGTCTGCAACTTTCATATAGGTGGGCCTACATTTTTAGTGGATCTGGAACCTGTCAATCAAAAAAACGCCTCAAAAACGCGCGTTCCTTAAATGCAAAAACGCCCATGAAAACGCTTGTTTGTCGCGCAAAAAAACGCTCAAAAAAACGCCCGCTCCAAAAACGCTTAGGTGTGTTCCCAGCCTTACTGCAGCATTCCACCAATCTGGGCTTTATAGCAGAGCAGCCAGAAAGAAGCCTCTCCTCAGTAAAAGACACATGGAGTTTGCAAAAAAAAAAAAAAGCACCTCTTTAACCCTGGGTTCACACCTGAGCGTTTTACAGCGCGTTCAAACGCGCTGTAAAACGCTCAACAGATTAAAACCAATGCATCCCTATGGGAGTGGTTCACACTTGAGCGTTTTACAGCGCGTTTGAACGCGCTGTAAAACGCCCAACGCATAAACAAGTACTTGAGCTTCTTTTGGGGCGTTTGACGCGCGTTTTGTGATTGACAGCACAGTAGTCAATCACAAGAACGCGCGTTTTACGCGCGTTTCCTATTTGCAAAAACGCGCTGAAATACGAGCGACAAAAACGCGCGTAAAACGCGCGTTTTTAGAACGCTCAGGTCTGAACCCAGGGTAACAGTGAGAAACAAGATTCTCTAGTTTGCTGGAGATAGCAGAGTCCTTGAACTCATCTATCTCCTGTGGATAGGCATAAAGTGTTTGTAATGGGACAACGCATTTAATAACATTTTAAAGTGTATTTTCTTTATTTGCGTGCCTTTTTTGATACTTCAAGGAGATGGTTCCATGTTAAGAACTGGAGATGACCCAGGAATGCAGACTAAGAAAGATAGCAAATGTTCTAATGGGAAATCAACACAGGCCACCCCAGTAGGGCAAACATGAGACTTTTAAAGGGTGGTTTACAAGCCCGCTGGTGCCTATTACAGTGACTGCAAAATGCCACATTACTGCCTGTTTGCATCTGTTTGTATATTGTATTTGCATGTCTTTTCCTGCTCTTGTATAGCAGCTGTAGTTAGCAGCTAGGGACTAAGCTTGTTATGCAGATAGGACAACATGCTCATAGTTGGATCTGCATCTCTGTTTATATGTGCATTGCTATATGTCAGACCTCCTTAGTAAGCGCATTATTCTTTCTGTTCCCCAGTTTTACCGCGCATTTACATCCTTGCAATAAAGATAAAGTTGGACGATGCTCCATTGTCAATTCATTGCCGGGATAAGGTTTAGCTGTCTGTCGAGCTATGTACCTTCACACATAAGGAGGACAGAACAATGGCACCAATTGGACAGTTGCAACAGAGTAAAACAGGCAACAGATCAAGAAAGGTGGCACAGGGTCAATAAGGTTATTAGGCAGAGGTCAGGACATTTTGGTCAGAATACACTGAATACCCTCACAAGAACTATACAAGCTAGGAACGTTATTGCTCAGGCACCTTCCTGTAGGGGAGGTGCCATACATACCCAAGGTAACTGCTGCCATAGACTTAGCCTATGCACACACTGGCCCTTTAAGAGCGAGGGAGAGTACACACACTCGACCTATGGGAGGAGGAGGAAGAAAATCAGGTGGCAAGAGTTACATGAACTGCAGCAGAAGAGGTGAGTACTCCGGTGGTCATGGTCACAAGAGATGACAGATGCAAGCAGCCAAGGATCGCTGACATTGAACATCATTCATGGTGTGATAGGATGGCTATAGTGTAAGACATACTTATATGCCTCAAATTGTATGGTGATTAACATCAGATATTTCTATTGGTTTAAGGTATTTGTGGTCTAGAGCAGGAAATTGTACTTATAATTTCATTTTATTGCATGTAAATAGAAACATAGAAACATAGAATGTGTCGGCAGATAAGAACCATTTGGCCCATCTAGTCTGCCCAATATGCTGAATACTATGGATAGCCCCAGGCCCTATCTTATATGAAGGATGGCCTTATGCCTATCCCATGCATGCTTAAACTCTAAGCACTGTATTTGCAGCTACCACTTCTGCAGGAAGGCTATTCCATGCGTCCACTACTCTCTCAGTAAAGTAATTCTTCCTGATATTACTTTTAAACCTTTGCCCCTCTAATTTAAAACTATGTCCTCTTGTAGCAGTTTGTCTTCTTTTAAATATTCTCTCCTCTTTTACCGTGATGATTCCCATTATGTATTTAAAAGTTTCTATCATATCCCCTCTGTCTCTTCTTACTTCCAAGCTATACATGTTAAGGGCCTTTAACCTTTCCTGGTAAGTTTTGTCCTGCAATCCATGTACTAATTTAGTAGCTCTTCTCTGAACTCTCTCCAAAGTTTCAATATCCTTCTGCAGATATGGTCTCCAGTACTGCACACAATACTCCAAATGAGGTCTCACTAGTGCTCTGTAGAGCGGCACGAGCACCTCCCTCTTTCTACTGGTAATGCCTCTCCCTATACACCCAAGCATTCTGCTGGCATTACCTGCTGCTCTATGACATTGTCTGCCCACCTTTAGGTCGTCTGATATAATGACCCCTAAATCCCTTTCCTCAGATACTGAGGTTAGTACTGTATCACTGATTTTATATTCTGCTCTTGGGTTTTACGCCCCAGGTGCATTATCTTGCACTTATCGACATTAAATTTTAGTTGCCAGATTTTTGACCATTCCTCTAGTTTTCCTAAATCCTTTTCCATTTGGTGTATCCCTCCAGGAACATCAACCCTGTTACAAATCTTTGTGTCATCAGCAAAAAGACACACCTTACCATTGAGGCCTTCTGCAATTTCGCTGATAAAGATATTAAACAATATGGGTCCCAGAACAGATCCCTGAGGTACCCCACTGGTAACAATACTATGGTCTGAATATACTCCATTGACTACAACCCTCTGTTTTCTGTCCTTCAGCCACTGCCTAATCCATTCAACAATATGTGAGCTCAAGCTCAAAGACTGCAGTTTATTGATAAGCCTTCTATGTGGGACAGTATCAAATGCCTTACTAAAGTCCAGATAAGCGATGTCTACTGCACCTCCGCCATCTATTATTTTAGTCACCCAATCAAAAAAGTCAATAAGATTAGTTTGACATGATCTCCCTGAAGTAAACCCATGCTGTTTTTATCAATCAACCCATGGGTTTTTAGATGTTCCACAATCCTCTCCTTGAGTATGGTTTCCATTAATTTCCCCACTATTGATGTCAGGCTTACTGGCCTATAGTTGCCCGATTCCTCTCTACTACCTTTCTTGTGAATTGGCACAACGTTTGCTAATTTCCAATCTTCTGGGACGACACCTGTTACCAGTGATTGGCTAAATAAATCTGTTAATGGATTTGCTAGTACACCTCTAAGCTCTTTTAATAGCTTTGGGTGTATCCCATCAGGCCCCTGTGATTTATTTGTATTAATTTTGGACAGCTGACTTAGAACCTCTTCCTCTGTAAAGACACATGCATCAAAGGATTCATTAGTCTTCCTCCCTAACTGAGGTCCTTCTCCTTCATTTTCCTTTGTAAAAACTGAACAGAAGTATTCATTGAGGCAGTCAGCTAGTTATTTATCCTCTTCCATATACCTTCCTTCTTTTGTTTTTAATTTGGTAATTCCTTGTTTTAATTTCCTTTTTTCATTTATGTATCTGAAGAATGTCTTATCACCTTTTTTCACTGACTGAGCTAATTTCTCTTCTGCCTGAGCTTTAGAAGCTCTTATAACTTGCTTGGCCTCTCTCTGCCTCATCTTATAGATTTCCCGGTCATCCTCGTTTTGGGTGTTTTTATACTTGCTAAATGCCATCTTTTTGTTTTTAACCACTTCAGCCCCCCTAGCTTAAACACCCTTAATGACCAGGCCACTTTTTACAATTCCGCACTACACTACTTTCACCGTTTATTGCTCCGTCATGCAACTTACCACCCAAATGAATTTTACCTCCTTTTCTTCTCACTAATAGAGCTTTCATTTGGTGGTATTTCATTGTTGCTGACATTTTTACTTTTTTTGCCATTAATACAAATTTAACGAAATTTTTGCAAAAAAATGACATTTTTCACTTTCTGTTGTAAAATTTTTCAAAAAAAACTACATTTCTATATAAATTTTTCTCTAAATTTATTGTTCTACATGTCTTTGATAAAAAAGTCCAATAAGTGTATATTTATTGGTTTGGGTAAAAGTTATAGCGTTTACAAACTATGGTGCAAAAAGTGAATTTCTGCATTTTGAAGCAGCTCTGACTTTCTGAGCCCCTGTCATGTTTCTTCAGGTGCTAGAATGTCAGGATAGTATAAATACCCCCAAATCACACCATTTTAGAAAGAAGACACCCCAAAGTATTCGCGGAGGGGCATGGTGAGTTCATGTATCATTTCATTTTTTTCACAAGTTAGCGGAAAATGACACTTTCTGAGAAAAAAAAAAAAAAAAAGTTTCAATTTCTGCTAACTTCTGGCAAAAAAAAAGAAATCTCAGACGGACTCACTATGCCCTCAGTGAATACCTTGGGGTGTCTACTTTCCAAAATGGGGTCATTTGTGGGGTGTTTGTACTGTTCTGGCATTTTAGGCGGGGCTAAATTGTGAGCCGCCATGTAAAACCTAAAGGTACTCGTTGGAATTTGGGCCCCTTTGCGCACCCAGGCTGCAAAAAGTGTCACTTATGTGGTATCGCCGTACTCAGGAGAAGTAGGGCGATGTGTTTTAGGGTGTATTTTTACATATACCCATGTTGGGTGAGAGAAATATCTCTGTAAACTGACAACTTTGTATAAAATTTTTAAAAGTTGTCGTTTACAGAGATATTTTCACACACAGTATGGGTATATATAAAATACACCCCAAACACATTGCCCTACTTCTCCTGAGTACGAGGATACCACATGTGTGACACTTTTGCAGGCTGGATGCGCAAAGGCCCTAAACCAATGAGTACCTTTAGGATTTCACAGGGCATTTTTACGCATTTGGATTCCAGACTTCTTCTCACGCTTTAGGGGCCCCTAAAATGCCAGGACAGTATAAATACCCCACATGTGACCCCATTTTGGAAAGAAGACACCCCAAGGTATTCCGTGAGGGGCATGGCGAGTTCATGTAAAATTTTATTTTTGTCACAAGTTAGTGGAATATGAGACTTTGTAAAAAAACAAAATAAAAAAATATATATATCAATTTCCGCTAACTTGTGCCAAAAATAAAAATTCTGTGAACTCGCCATGCTCCTCACGGAATACCTTGGGGTGTCTTCTTTCCAAAATGGGGTCACATGTGGGGTATTTATACTGCCCTGGCATTTTAGGGGCCCCTAAAGCGTGAGAATCCAAATGCGTAAAAATGGCCTGTGAAATCCTAAAGGTACTCATTGGTTTTAGGGCCCTTTGTGCACCTTGGCTGCAAAAAGTGCCACTCATGTGGTATCGCCGAACTCAGGAGAAGTAGGGCAATGTGTTTTGGGGTGTATTTTTACATATACCCATGCTGCGTGTGAGAAATATTGCTGTAAACGACAACTTTTTACATTTTTTATTCAAAGTTGTCAATTTACAGAGATATTTCTCACACAAAGTATGGGTATATGCAAAATACACCCTAAACACATTGCCCTACTTCTCCTGAGTACGGCGATACCACATGTGTGACACTTTTTGCAGCCAAGATGCGCAAAGGGCCCTAAAACCAATGAGTACCTTTTAGGAGGGCATTTTTACGCATTTTCTTCTCACGCTTTAGGGCCCCTAAAATGCCAGGGCAGTATAAATACCCCACATGTGACCCCATTTTGGAAGAAGACACCCCAAGGTATTCTGTGAGGGGCATGGCGAGTTCATAGAAGATTTTTTTTGGCACAAGTTAGCGGAAATTGATTTTTATTGTTTTTCTCATAAAGTCTACCTTTCTGCTAACTTTTGACAAAAAGTTAAATTGTTCATGGACTCACTATGCCCCTCAGCGAATACCTTGGGGTGTCTTCTTTCCAAAATGAGGTCACATGTGGGTATTTATACTGCCCTGGCATTTTAGGGGCCCTAAAGCGTGAGAAGAAAATGCGTAAAAATGCCCTCCTAAAAGGTACTCATTGGTTTAGGGCCCCTTTGCGCATCTTGGCTGCAAAAAGTGGCACACATGTGGTATCGCCGTACTCAGGAGAAGTAGGGCAATGTGTTTTGGGGTGTATTTTTACATATACCCATACTTTGTGTGAGAAATATCTCTGTAAACTGACAACTTTGAATAAAAAATGTAAAAGTTGTCGTTTACAGAGATATTTCTCACACTCAGCATGGGTATATATAAAAATACACCCCAAACACATTGCCCTACTTCTCCTGAGTACGGCGACACCACATGTGTGACACTTTTGCAGCCAAGATGCGCAAAGGGCCCTAAACCAATGAGTACCTTTAGGATTTCATAGGGCATTTTACGCATTTGGATTCTCATGCTTTAGGACCCCTAAAATGCCAGGGCAGTATAAATACCCACATGTGACCCCATTGTGGAAAGAAGACACCCCAAGGTAATCCGTGAGGGGCATGGCGAGCTCACAGAAAAAAAAATTTGGCACAAGTTAGCGGAAATTGATTTTTTTTTTTTTTTACAGTCTCATATTTCACTAACTTGTGACAAAAATAAAATTTTGCATGAACTCACCATACCCCTCACGGAATACCTTGGGGTGTCTTCTTTCTAAAATGGGGTCACATGTGAGGTGTTTGTACTGCCCTGGCATTTGAGGGTCTCCATAATCATTACACGTATGGCCAGCATTAGGAGTTTCTGCGATTCTCCTTATATTGAGCAGGCGAGTAATGAGATTTTTTCCCGTTCAGCCTCTGCACTGAAAAGAAAAAAAAATGAAGCGGCACAGATTTCTTCATTCGCATCGATCAATGTGGATGAAAAATCTCTGCCCAAAAATGTGCAAAAAAAAACAAAGCGGCACAGATTTCCTCATTCACATCGATCAATGTGGATAAATAAATCTCTGCCAAAAAATGTGCAAAAAAAAAAGTAGTAAGGCCCCATTCACACGTCCGCAAAAATGTCGCATCTATTCCGCAATTCTGCGGAATAGATGCGGACCAGTCAGTGTGAATGGGGCTGGCGGTGATGCGGAGAGCACACTATGCGCTCGCCGCATCAGCATTTGCGAGCTGCGGCCGCAAACTTCCGGGTTTCGGCCCCCAAGCATCCGGCCGCAGCTCCGCAAAAGATAGAGCATGTCCTATTCTTGTCCGCAATTGCGGACAAGAAAAAGCATTTTCTATATAGTTCTGGCAATGTGCGGATCCGCAAAATGCGGAAAGCACATTGCTGGTGTCCGTGTTTTGCGGATCCGTGGATCCATGGATCCATAAAACACATACGGACGTCTGAATGAACCTTACAGTGGGGTAATTAGTGTCAGGGGGTGACAGGGGGTGACATGGGGTGATCGGGGGTTAATCAGGGGTTAATCAGTGGGGGGTGGGGTGGATGGGTGGGGGGGTCTGTGTGGTGTTTTGGTGCACTTATAAAAGTTTCTTTGGTGGTCCCAAGCAAATGGGACCACCAAAGGAACGATCAGCAAGCATATCAGGCGCTGTTAACAAAACAGCGTCTGATATGCCATTCTAACTTCTACAGCCTGCCAGCGCACGATCAGCGCTGGCAGGCTGTAGCTTACCTTCTCCCCGACGTGATCCTGTGAACGCGCGCACGTTCGCGCGCGCGTTCACAGGAAATCTCGCCTCTCGCGAGATGACGCGCGGGCGCGTCAAGGAGGAACAGACCGACCGCCCGCAGGACGCAATCCTGCGTGAGGCGGTCGGTAAGCGGTTAATGATTTTGGCCACTTCTGCTGAGTACCACAGTGGTCTCTTCCTTTTTTTGCCTTTACTGACAAGCCTAATGCACTTTTCTGTTGCCTTCAGTAGTGCCAATTTTAAGTAGTTCCATTTCTCTTGGACTCCATTGAAATTGTTCCAGTCTGATAGGGACTCGTATACCACTGATCTCATTTTAGAAAAGTCTGTTTTCCGAAAATCTAAAACTTTTGTTTTTGTGTGGAGTGACTCAGTCACTGTACTTATAGTAAACCTCACTGACTGGTGATCACTGGATCCTAAGCTTTCCCCTACAGTGATATCAGATACCAAATTGCCATTTGTGAACACCAAATCTAAAATGGCCTCCTTCCGGGTTGGCTCCTCAACTACTTGCTGTAGAGATAATCCCAGTAGGGAATTTAGAATGTCTGTACTCCTGGCAGAACTAGCTATTTTGGTTTTCCAGTTTATATCAGGAAGATTAAAGTCTCCCATAATGACAACTTCACCTTTCAATGTCATTTTAGCCATTTCCTCAACTAGTAGATCATCCAATTCTTTGACTTGGCTTGGTGGACTGTATATGACACCTACACGAGTTACCTTATGATTACCAAGCTGCAACGTAACCCAAACTGACTCTAAATTGGTTTCAGCTGGCTTCTATTAGATTTGATTTTATGCTATTTTTCACATATAGGGCCACTCCACCCCCTTTCTTGCCTTCTCTGTCTTTCCTATATAGAGAGAACCCAGGTATTGTTATGTCCCAGTCATTACTCTCATTGAACCATGTCTCAGTAACAGCCACTAAATCTATATTCTCAGATGCCATTACAGACTCAAGTTCGTTGATCTTATTCCCTAAACTGCGAGCATTTGTAGACAAGACTCTCAGCTTGTCATTTCTTATCCTATCAGCTCCTGGCATCTTCTGGCATTGTTTTTCGGGGGCAGCTGAACTGATGGATTGTCTCTTTTGTGCCCCCTTTCCGAGTTTAAATGTTCCTTAGCAAAAACTTTGAACTGTTCATTGAGGACATTCGTTCCCTTGAGAGAAAGATGCAAACCATCTTTCTTGTACAGTTCTTTTCCATTCCAGCTAGAGCCAACATGAGCCACAAAGCCAAATCCCTGGTTCAAACACCATTCACCAAGCCATGCATTGAATTCCTTAATACGCAACTGCTTGTCATGCTGACGGTTATGCACAGGCAGAACTGCAGAGAATGAGACAGTCGATGCAATCTCCCGTATATCATTACCAAGTGTGTGAAAATCTTCCTTCACCTTTGAAACTTCATTGCAAGCCAGATCATTTGTCCCAATATGGACAATAACATCCACCTCCTTTTCCATTTTTGCTTGCTTAATAATGTTAAGGATACGTCGTCTGTCCCTGCTGGCAGTAGCACCAGGGAGACATCTCACAAAACCATTTTCATCAAACTTCACACCTCTTATGATAGAATCGCCCACCAATAGTTGCTTACTATTAGTACTCACTATATTCTTTTTGTCTTTGTCAGTAGTCTTGCATACCTTAGGCATAGGAAATTGTTTAGGCATAGGAAATTGTTTAGGCATAGGAATTGTTCACAGGGGTCAGACTTTCACACTCCCTCTTTTCTTAACACAATAATTATAAAATACTTGCTGCCTGCAACTACTATTAGAGGGAACCCTCAGATTTTTATAGCACCCAGGGAACTCATTCATAAACTGATGTGTTGTGAGCTCCCTCTGGTGGTAACAGAAAGAATTAGAATTTAAGGCACTATTTCTTCCTGAATGGATACATGGGGGTTTCCAATCCATAAATCCACCCCACATATGGACAGATAGATGAAGGTTCCTTTAGAAAGGTGGATTTTATGTCAGCTCTGACCTAGTCTTCGGGTGTGGCACAGTATATGTAGTAAGTTAAGGCCAAGATCATACAATGCTCTTTTTATTTAAAACAGCAGTGCATCCAATAAAGAAGTCATTCTACTCCTGGCTTTGGCTAACAAAATGCATCGAAAACATTACTATCTCTGATGAACAAGTTTTCCTTAAGTAATAAAACATTTTTACATAATAATCCTTACAATTGAACTAGAGTCCTTGACAAGTTTTCAACTCTGAGCACAGTAATAAAGATAGTAATATAGTTATAGTACAAATAGTAACAGGAAATAACTTAGGGAATGTGTTTCTGAACTGCCAAAAAGGTTACTGTAATGTATAAAGACATATAGTATAAGTATAAAATAGCAAATTCATAACGTGAAAAATTATCACTGAAGCTGATCACACACTAAGATAACTATTGGCCATAAAGATTCAACCATTAAGATGGCAAAAAAAAATGGCAGATCAAAAAATGAAAATGGGAGTGGTTTGCACAAAGTTGCGAACATTCTGTCTGCCAGTCATTCTATGCACTTACAATTTCAGTCATCAACAGACAAAAAAGTCAAACCGGACATTCTTTGGTCAAAGTCATTTTGGCCAACGATACATATATGTATGGGAAGATTAAACGGGTTGTCTGAGATTTTGATATAGATGGCCAATCCTCAGGATAAGTCATAAATAGCTGTTTGGAGAGAACACAGCGCTCCAATAAGAACTGTGGCTGTTTCCTAGGCCAGTGACATCATGTTCATCAATCTCCTTACCTAGGTGCAGCTCAGGCCCTTTCAAGTGAATGGGTCTGAGCTGCAATACCAAGCACAGCGCTATGCTTGTAAGGAGGTCACAGCACTCACTGAAGCGCTGCAGTCTCTACAAACAGCTGATCGGTGGGGTGGTGGTAGTTGTACCCCTAACAGTCAAATATTGATGACCTATCCTGAGGATAGGCCACCAATATCAAAATCTTGGAGAACCCCTTTAAGAGAATCTACTATACACAGTGCTGTTATAGCCTGAGATAGTTTAAACATTGTGAATATGTTTAGAAGTATGTGCTTTCTTTTTATTATTAGTTTTGTAATTGATACTCATAAAGATTATATTTTCCCCATAAAATCATGTAGAAAGGGGGTGTTAGAGAAGGACTACAATGAATGAGTGTTTCTCTTTTAGTATTGCTAACTGCATTGCACGTGCAGATTAAACCCAGATCATTGGTAATAAACAGATGCATTTTAACGGCTTGGCAATGCAAGGAACATTTAAGCTAGAATATACTGGCCTTCAAGAAACAGGTGCGTAAAGCATCTTGGAGTTTTATATTCCCTTTAGCGATGGCACCCTCTAGTGGCATTTTGATATTTAAAAAAAAAACAGTCATAGACTGTATAAGGCAAACAAATGACTATATTATAGATTATATCCATGAGACAAATTTAGTGATCCGTGTTTCTTGAATTCTTATTCACTGGTGGTTCATGCAGCATTGCCATATTCTTCATTTTTGTAGCCTTAGAATGCATTTGGATATAGGGTAACTGCCACACTAAAGCCGGAGTAGTGCACTGGCCATCCTCTTGGCATTTTGACTGCCCAATGCATAACACCAGCTTAGCAAAGTGCTCACACCGACAGGCCAAAACGTTGCAGTTATCCTATATCCTTCCTGGTACATTTTTAAGCTGAAAAAATAAAGATGATCTCTTACAGCACAAACAGCCGTGCTGTCCTTTACATCCATGCAAATGCTAAAGTTACTTTAATTGTAAATAGCCTACAATTACATAAAAATTTAAATCTCAAATTAATAAAAAAAACATTGAAAACCATTGATCACATTTGTCTGTCTCATACGGTCTATGACCTTCTTGTGTGAAGGTTTCTTGGGACGCCACACAGACCCAGTTGAGAGAGCACTATTGTCAAATATATGTGTTATTTGCATGTCCTCCTGTGCCCATGTACTATCTAGTAAAATATTTTATCCACTGTGTAAATAAAAACAAAATTTTTAATTAGCTACCTATCATATCTTTGAATAAATGGAGCAGTTCAAAATGGACCCAATGAAATAGTTTAATAAAATATTGACAATATTTTCCAGCTTTTTTCCGGGATCAGCAAAAATTAGGCTAAAGGGGGGATTAAAAGAAAAACCAAAAAAAAAACTTACTTTATAAATTCCTGTGGTGCTCACTGGTATTTGTTAATTTCCCTGCTGTCTATCTGTGTGACCACTACAATTAATCACCGGTCTTTGTGGTGGTGCTGGCATGTACAGAATGAGACCACTGAGGTAAAAAATTCGCTGCAGCAGTCAAGGGGGTAGATGGCACATCACCAATGGAAAATCAACAGAAAAAAAAAGACTGGCAATGACCACTGTAGCAGTGTGTTGGAGTGGTGGGGGAGTTATCAGGGGAGTAAAGGTTACTTTTTATGTCATTTCCTCCCTTTAGCCTCATTTTTGTTGATAATGGAAAACCCCTTTAATGCTCTAATCACAAGAACGCATTGAACTATAGCTGAAATGAAATTTGTAAAAAAAACTGGGCACAAAATACAGTTTATTTAAGGTATTCATGCCTCCATATTTGCGGTATGTCTATATTGTGTTAAAACTCACCTCTGTGAGCCACATTGGTGCAAAAATCAGCTCCTATTCTTGATAGACACAAATCTTAAAGGGCCCCATTTCAAAATTTAGTATACCCCTCCCCCATCAGTGAAATTCCAGACAAATTACCTTTTTGTTTTTGTTTTGTTTGTTTTTGAGTGGAAGAAGATTTAAAAAAAATAACAAAAGTCATGTTCTGCCTTATCGACTTTACCCTAAATCTATGTTAAAAAACACCATATTTCTCAGTGTATTCACACCAGACAGCTACATTGATAAATCCCCCCCAGACAGCTATAAATCTTCTGGCCATCACACAGTACATGATAAAACTGATGCCTGCAGTCACTATAGGGGGCATAGCAATGTATACATTAACCATTGAAATGAATAGTATGTAATAAATGTAAAAAAAAAAAAAAAAAACTTGCCGAGCTGCTATTTAATTTAGGGAACAGAAGAAGGAGTTGACCATTTGGGACAGCCACTTTAAGCTTTACATAAAACCTTTTTAGGCTGTTTCACATATATCAGTGGTGTAATTCCAGCTATTTCAGACTGGGAACCAGACTCAACTGATATGTGTACTGCACAGGTTTCTCTTTGGGCCTACATGACAGGAGTTCACACATGCAGGCTTTCTTTCTAGCTTTGCTAAACTAAAACTTTTTACCAGCCAGGAAGCAGGACCAGCCCATGACCCTGGAAATTAGGCTAATACTGCTAGTGTTAACTGTTTGTTATCCATACGCAACCATTTGGGATCCACAGTGCATAAAGAGACAAGTGTTTTCAAGCTTAAAGGGGTTGTCCACTTCTGTTAAAGTCTGCCGGCACCCCAACTGATTAGATGTTTGAAGAGAACGCAAAACTCATACAAGTGCTGTATTCTCTTCAAACAGCTTATTGGCTGGGAAGTCACACCCCTGCCAATTTGATATTGATGACCTATTCTGAGGATAGGTCATTAATATAATAAAAGTAGACAACCCTTTTAAATCACAATATTTAACTCTTGGCAAACAATTAACTTTTAGCAGTGATCCGCTGGGTTAATGCAATGCCACAAGGTTTGCACACTTATATTTGGCAATTTTTGGCCATTCTTCTCTGCAGATCCTCTCAAACTTTGTGAGGTTGGATGGGCTGTTGGTGGACAGCCATTTTCAGGTCTCTGCAGAGATGTTCAATTGGGTTCAAGTCAGAGCTCTGGCTAATCCACTCAAGAACACTCACAGAGTTGTCCCTGATCTTCAGCCTTTGTCTCTCTTCTGGTATCTTCCCCTCCTCTTTCAAACATTCTGTCATGATTCCATTTTTAAAAGAAAATAAACTCTTTACCCATCCTGCACAACTAACTACACCTGTCTCGAATATCCTCTTCATCTTTAAACTCCTGGAGCTTCTGGTCTACTCTCACCGCTAACTCTCTCCTTGATCCATTTCAATCTGGTTTTTGCACCCTATATTCTACAGAAACTGCATTTACAAATGTGACAAACGACCACTTGACAACTAAATACAAATGGTGACTACTTTTAACGAATTCTCCTTATGTCTCTGCAGCATTTAACACTGTATATCACCATCTCCTCCTCCCCTTGGTTTTCTTCCTCTCTCTTCTTCTCTCTAGCTGCCCTTTCAGGGTGTCATTTGTTGGCTCTACTTCCCCTCCTCTCCCTCTTTCTGTTGAGGTTCCTC
The DNA here is from genome assembly GCA_033119425.1 of Bufotes viridis. NCBI lineage: Eukaryota > Metazoa > Chordata > Amphibia > Anura > Bufonidae > Bufotes > Bufotes viridis. The sequence continues at coordinate 477,982,807 of CM065589.1, read as the reverse complement.
AGGGTTCAGTCCTAGGTCCTCTCCCCTTTTCTCTCTACACAGCCCCTATTGGACAGACTATCAGCAGATTTGATTTTCAGTCCTATCTCAATACCGATGACACCCAACCATATACTTCTTACCGTAACATCACCCCTGCTCTCCTACAGAACACCACTGACTGTCTGTCTGTTGTCTCTAACATCATGCCCTCTCTCTTTATGAAATTGAATCTTTCAAAAACTGAACTACTGGGGTTTTCTCCATCTACTAACCTACCTAAACCTAAATCTCCGTCTCAGTGTGTGGCACTACCATCAAGCCTAGGTAGCACGCTGCAGTCTCTGTGATATGATTTACACTGATTCAATTTAAGCTGCTCATTCTCACCCACAAAGCTGTACCCTCATGCTTCTCCTCCTGCATTTCTGTCTACCATCCTACCCTTGCTCTTCTTTCAGCCAATGACTTATGACGAACATCCTCCATAATCCGAACCTCTCACTGCCGTCTCCAAGACTTCTCCAGAGCTCCATCAGTTCTCTGGAATGCCCTACACCAAGCAATTAGGTTAATTCTCTCTAAAAAGACAAATTTTTAGGTTAGTCTATAACATCAAAACTCATAGAAAAAGATTTAAAAAATCCTGCATGATATGATAACTAAATATGCGGATGTACATGGCAATATTTATAAGGAAAAAATCACAGAAAATAATGCCCTAACACAATAGATACAAACATAATATATGGACTAACCCCTTACTCTGATATGATAAAATCTGAGCCAATATATTTTGATCAAAACACATCTGTGCCCACCTACCCGTGCCAAGGTGGTCTCAGTCAGGCAGGTTCTATGCTAAACCTCCCTATGCCGTTGGGCATCTACATTCAGAAGAGCAGACTCTGCACATATAGTGTGCTGCTCCTAGTTACCTCTGTGTGCATCAAGCAACCAATGAGAGGAAGAGCACACACAGCTATATGTACCATCTAATCAAGGTCGCATGTGGGATAGGTGGGGCAAAAGTGCACATGAACGCTACTCCCCAGATAATAGGAGCCTAAGGCTACTCCCCAGATAATAGGAGCCTAATGCTACTCCCCAGATAATAGGACTAATTCCTAGTCTATCACATCTGCTGATCTAACTCCCCACCATTTACCATCCCCCCCATTCCCTCCCCCCCTTTAGCATCATTCTTCTGAACCTGATCCATCATCAAATATCTATACCCCATGAACTCAGAATTACTACAGATATCAGCTGGTGACTAGCCTATACAGCAAGGTAACTATTCCCCTATTGTGTTAAAATGGCCAGACCATTGTCCAAATCAAGCACTTGTTACCTTCTGTCACTCCTATCTCCTCATAGATCGTACGCTCTCATGAGGGCTCTCATTTCTCTTGTTTTAATTGTTGACTTGTTTGTTGTTATTTATGACTCTGTTTGTACATGAACGCCGATTGTAAAGTGCTGCGGAACATGTTTGCACTATATAAAGATTATTATTATTATTATTAAGCCACTCCCGTGTTGTCTTGGCTTTATGTTTAGGGTCATTGTCTTGTTGGAAGGCGAACCTGAGGTCCAGAGCACTCTGGATCAGGTTTTCATTAAGAATATCTCTGTACTTTGCTCCATTTAGCTTTTCCTCAACCCTATTCCGACCACTGAAAAACATCCCCACAGCATGATGCTGCCACCAACATGTTGCACTCCAGGGATGGTATTGGTCAGGTGATGAGCGGTGCCTGGCTCCCTCAAGATGCAATGCTTAGAAACAAGGCTAAAAAGTTCAATTTTGGTTTCATTAGGTCTGAGAGTCTTTAAAGGGACAAGAAAAAAGGGATGTCCGGCACTGCTGGATTGTCTGGTGCAATTTCTTCCTTTTATTAACGTGGCAACAAGGATTGTACACACACACTGTACAGCGGTAAAATTGACGCGTTTCGGACTGTAAAGTCCTTAGTCATAACAGTAGGTGAGACAAACTGCAGGAATATATATACAAGTTATACTGGCTGGGTACCGCCCCCATCCCATCTGGTCAGGGAGGAACCCAGCCTGATTCATAACTATCTGCACCTGAGTGTTTCACCCACTGGTCGTACTACAAGTACAAAATCAACACAGTAAAATAAAAAGTATATAAGTATACATGGTTGTGTGTCAAGACAATAAATATGATACCGTTCCAATATCTGTCTGTCTTGCAGCAATTAACACTAAAACCTAGTATAAACAGTGTTAAAATAAAACCAAATAGTACTTCAGGAACATGGCTGAAAAATCGCATAGTGTGAACTGTTGTCTAAACATACAAGTACATGAGTTCCCTGCGTAAGTTTAGACCATTGGGTACTCTGGTATTGAGTTTTAAAATCCAGTATGCTTCCCGCAATAGGATTTGTTTCTTGTGGTCTCCTCCTCTTTAAAGGGAGTCTGTCACCTGAAAAAGTACTTTATAAAGTTATGCAAATTAGCTGTTGCAAGTGCCCAGGGGTGAAGTTACGCCGCAGTCCTCTGGCCCGCCCTCCTCTGCTACTGCATCCTCCTCCTCTGGCTTGGAGTCCCTCGTGAGCGTTGGCAACCGCCTGGCGGTGGCTGGCATTCGTGCAAGATCACCAGTAGAGTCTGAAGATGTCTGTGGGTAACACATCACACAGGCAGGGTGATAGCAGTGATACAGCGGATATAAGTAGTCTACACACCCATGTTAAAATGGCATGTAAAAAAAATCAGACCAGATTTATTTCTACCTTCATAATCTGTACATTTTCATTGAAAAACAAACTTAAATAATTTATAGGGGAAAATAAAAATACAAAACTAAAATAATGTGGTTGCATAAATGTGAACACCTTCTTATAGTGTGGTTGTGTTCAGAATTAGCCACTAACTGTTAAACTCATATAAAATAATATAAAAGTGATGTGGTAACTGTCCTCAGTGAATACATATAACACTGCAATAAGTTCCTATGAGGCTCCTATGACTGGAACACGACGTAGAGTCACTGCTCACCAAAATGGTCACACATTAAAATCTGGAAAGAAAGAGAAGAAAACAATAATTAAAAAATTACCAAATTAAAAACAGTTGTGCCCATATGTAAGGGTGGGTTTACATCACCTTTTTGCCATCCATTTGACTAAGTACCACGCTTTTGTATCCTGCAGAGTCCGGTAAAAAAATGTATACGTTAACATGTACGTCTGTTTTTTACAACGGAACTCTATGTATGACACTTGATGGCACTGAGGCATCGCTTAACGTATACATTTTTTGTATACGTTAAACGGGTGGCAAAAACGTGATGTGAACCCAGCCTTAGTCTGTCAAAATAAGCACTAGTACACAGCGCGACAGAGAGGAGAAGGTGCCATTTACTGCATGCTATAGTACAGAAGTCTGACAGAGCGCACACCCTGCGGGGTTGTGGACTGTGTTCCCCAAGGCTCATTTACTCTATTGGGAAATACAGGGCACAGTATAATATACTAGAATATATAGTATGTACTGTAAAGATATTAGCCCTAACCCCAAATAATAATACATTTGGTGACTATATATTACCAACATAAAGAGACTTAATAATGCGGCCATGGACAATACCTCGTAAAATGACTGAATACCAAACACTGTAATATTATAGCCCCATACCATGACCGGATAACACGACCGTACAGTAACAGAATAACCACCATACAATGACTGCATAACACCACCATACAGTGACTAGATAACACTGCCATACAGTGACTACATGACACCGCCATATAGTGACTGGATAACACTGCCATAAAGTGACTACATAACACCATCATACAGTGACGGTATAACACCACTATAGAGTGACTACATAACACCATCATACAGTGAATGGATAACACCGCCATCCAGTGACTACATAACACTGCCATACTGTGACTGGATAATGTGTTCATACAGTGACTAGATAACAGCACCATACAGTGACTGGATAATGCTGTGTATTATAAGGGGGCATAGTACAGGGTAGGGGGCACAGTACAAGGTAGGGGGCACAGTACAGGGGTATGGGTACAATACAGGGTATCAGACTAATAGGCGGGTGTGGGCAGTGAGGGCTGAGACACAGTGCTGCTTCTTCTTGCTTGTCTGTCACAGCCAGAGCAAGAGGTCAACGTGCTAATAGCAAGGCGGACAGCAGGAGAGAAAGGCGGGCGGGAAGTCATGCAGGCAAGCGACAGAGGCTGACTGGCAAGCTTGCATGCAGGCGGGTGGACAAGAGTGCAGATGGGCAAACAGGCGAGCACTTCCAAGGTCCACTTGAACAATTGGTAGAGCAGCAGCTTCCTCCCACTGCTGCTACACCAATCAGATTACAGCAGCAGTGCAGAGGAGAGGTAGAAAAATCCCTCTCTCCCCTTGTTTCAGTATGGGCCGCAGTGTTACACCCCCTCCCCTCCAGAGGAGCGGAATTGTAAAATAAAATAAATTAAAAAAAAAAAATTATTAGAAATATGGCCCTGCTGGCCACACCCCTGCTACTGCTCCTGGGCCCCTTCTGACCTTGGGCCCCAAAACAGCTGCTTTCCCTGCTTCCCCGATGGCTACGCCACTTACCAGGACCCTATCAATCCACCTTAACTGTAGAAGGAACCCATCACAATTATGTTATTGTATTTACTGTACATAGCCCAAGGACATACTCTCTTACTCTACTCCTCAGATCTCGTGATGTTAAACCTACATAAAATAGGTTACATGGACAACTAGCCACGTAAGCAAACCTCACTGTACCACAAGAGATGGAGTGTGCGACACTATATTGTTTCCTGCCCCCTGCATTGATAAATGTCTATGTGAATTAACTAGTCACATCTTGAGTCCTTTGTTCGGTGGTATCCTTGCTGAATTGATCTTTTACTGTACCCTCTGTCACAAAAACGATCACATAGAATTAGATGTCTCAGTAGCCTTCCCTTGAACAAATCCGTTTTGCACAGAGAAATTGTCCCACTGGGATACTTTTAATAAGTTTTGGCGGATGAAAGGAGCTTGCATGTAAAAAACTGTTGACTGATGTACTTTTGCAGTAGAGATTTGTTTGGATAAAGCCATTCTGATCTTCCTGTAATAGATCCAGGAAGTTCATATTTTCTCTGCCAGATTTGTATGTCAATTTGATATTGTAGTCATAAGTGTTCAGGATTCCCATAAATGTCTTAAGTTCATCGGAGGATCCCTGCTAGATCATAAGGATATCGTCAATATACCGATTCCATAAGTGTATATTCAAAAAATGTTTGACTTCCCTGTCCCGACACTATATTAAAAATAAACTGAAATGACTGTTTAGAGGGGTATTCCCATCTCGGACATTGGGGGCATAGTGGCCACCTCTGAGACCCACACCTATACTTAGAATGGAGCCAGCAAAGTCCCGGAGGATGCACCGTGCATGCGTGGGTGCTCTCCATTGATTGCTATGGAAGCATCAAAAACAGCCAAAACGCACGCTCAGCTATTTTCAGAAGTCCCATTGAAATGAATTGGAAGTGCACTCGGCAAGCACGGCAATTGCTCCATTCACTTGTATGGGGCTGACGGTAATAGCCAAGCCATAGGAATGAATGGAGGCCAGCCACACATGCACAATGCCTCCTCTGAGACTTTGTGGGCTCCATTCTAAGTATAGGTGTGGATTCCAGAGGCGGCCCAATGTCCGAGATGGGACAAGTACATTCACATGACAGTGAAAAATATTGGCCATTAACGCTGTAAGTTTTTCATGGACAATTTCAATCAGTGTGCATCTATTTTCTAAATATTTAATAATTTTTAAAGGCCCCAATAGCTATAATAGTCCCTATAGTGCCCACAGTATCATTAATAGCCACAATAGTGCCTCCAGTATCTATAATAGCCCTCACAGTGCCCCTAGTATCTATAATGGCCCCATAGTGCCCCCTGTATATCTATGTCCCCATAATGTCCTTATAGTGTCCCCTGAATATACGTCCTATTTTTTTATGGCTGCTATTCACTGGCTGTCAAAAAACTATCATGTGAATAGCCCCATTGACCTTAATTGGCCCTGAAAGATGCCATTGCACATGTAAATGTAGCCTAAGGCAAAAAAGATAATGCACCTTATAATCCTCAGTTTTCTCAGAACCTCAGAAATGGGACACCACATATTCTAAGTAATCATACTGGGGTTTGCTGTGCATGGGTACATCAATGCAAAATTATTCAGCAAGGAAGTAGATTGGATAACAGTGAGACCTGTCCCTTCTCGCATAGAATCTTCTTTTTGTTGTGAAGCTCAAGTTCAATTAACTATTTGTTATTTCTCTGGTTTATTTGCTGTATAGAATTCATAATGTTAATAATTAATAACATCGAACATTGCTTACCATTAGAAATGCCTTTGTGATATGATCAATGAGGACAAATGGCATGCCATAATGTTGCAGGTACAAAATTCTTCTGTACTTGGCGCCAAATAAGGTTAAGCAGTTAAGCGAACTTGTTCTAGTTGTTTGTTTAGCTTGAGTTAACCGCAATTATGTGATTGCATAACACTGACTGGTAAGTCTATAATATCTATTCTGTATTCTGTAGTACAGTTATGTGTTCAGTGGACACGTAACCCTGGCCTGTCACCTCTTCTGACATGTCTCTTGTAGTCCCTTTCCCCATGTAATATCAATTCTGGAGTATCTATTCTTATACCCTATGTTGTGCCATTCTTCTATTATTCCTACTAGAGGTCTATGAATGAATTACCAACGACATACCTCCCAACTTTTGAAAAACACAAAGGGGCACAATATGTTCAGCGAGTAGTGCAACACGGCAATGTTCTTACTATTAGGCCATGCCTGTAACTCTGCCCAAAACGTAACTACATACACCAAGTCTCACCCAGTCCACTTAAAGTCCCCATATAGTAATTATTCCCATAAATTACCAGCACACAGTAGTAATACCTACACTGTGCCCCTTCACAGTAGTAATGTCCACATTGCACCCCCTTCACAGTAGTAATGCTGATATGTGCCCCCCTTTGCTGTAGTTATGACCACAATGTGCCCCTTTCATAGTAGTAATGCTCACATCTGCCCCCTTCACAGTAGTTATGTCCAGATGTGTGCCCCCTTCACAGTAGCTATGCCCAAATGTGCCCCCTTCACTGTAGCTATGCCCAGATATGTGCTCCCTCACAGTAGGTAAGCCAGATATGTGACCGCTCCACAGTAGTTATGCCAGATATGTGCCCATTCCACAGTAGTTATGCCAGATATGTGTCCCCTTACAATAGTTATGCCAGATATATGCCCCCTCCCCAGTAGTTATGCCAGATATGTGCCCCCTTCACAGTAGTTATGGCGAGATATGTGCCCCGTCACAGTAGTTATACCCAGATACAGTATGTGCCCCTTCACAGTAGTTATGGCCAAATATGTGCCTCCCTCACAGTAGTTTACTGGCAGATATGTGCCTCCTCACAGTTGCTATGCCCAGATGTGCCCCTTCACAGTAGTTATGGCCAGATATGTGCCCCGTCACATAGTAGACCTCGCCATGGCCGAACAAAGAAGATGAGCGCACATGCTCAGTATCATAACCAGAGGTTGTCTTTTCAAAATAGACGTATGAGTGCTGCCAGCATTGCTGCAGAGGTTAAAGGGGGGGGGGGGTTTAGCCTGTCAGTGCTCAAACCATACGCAGCACACAGCATCTAATTGGTTTGCATGGCTGTCGTCCCAGAAGGAAGCCTCTTCTAAAGATGATGCACAAGAAAGCCTGCAAACAGTTTGCCTAAGACAACAGACTAAGGACATGGATTACTGGAACCATGTCCTATCGTCTGATGAGACCAAGATAAACTTATTTGGTTCAGATGGTGTCAAGCGTGTGTGGCGGCAATTGGGTCAAGCATGTTGGTGGGAGTGTAATGGTTTGGGGTTGCATGAGTGCTGCCGGCTGTGGGGAGCTACAGTTCATTTAGGGAATTATGAATGCTAACATGTACTGTAACATACTGAAGCAGAGCATGATCCCCTCCCTTAGGAAACTGGGCCTCAGGGCAGTATTCCAACATGATAACAACCCCTAAACACACCTCCAAGACGACCACTGTCTTGCTTAAGAAACTGAGGGTAAAGGTGCTGGACTGGCCAAGCATGTTGTCACAGTGCCTGGCTGCAGGCCTACTCCTGTGTATGCTGGTTGCTTGGGGCTGCGTGCTGGCTGCGGTGTTTTGTGTCAACTGTTGGCTGTGTTTGTGTCTCCCCACTTCCATATCTCAGTAGTTCCTGTCACCAGTGCCGTGCAGGCTGGCTGCATGGACTTTGTGTACTGGCTGTGGGCGTTTCCATGTATGCTGGTTCTGTGATGCATGCTGTCTGCAGCCTTGTGTGTGAACAGGTTCTGAGTATAGATGCAGTGTGCTGTTCTATCACTCCTTGTTGTGTAGGCTGGCTGCCTGTACCCCATAATGGCTACAGTTATCCTGTGTATGCTGGTTGTCGTTTGGGGCGTGCTGGCTGCAGCATTCTGTGACAGGTGTGAGCTGACACTTATATAACTTGTTCTGTGCTTCTGGTTACTCCTGGTTCTGGTGGGGTTAACTTTCCCTGGTCTGTTGCTAGGTGTGGTTTAACAGGAGCCTTCCTTATTGCAGATATTTCTAGCTGTGGGGCTTGGGTTCAGTCTGTCTTGTGCCTTGCTGGGTGTAGCTCCTTGCTGCTGACCCATTTTTTATTTTTTTTTGCCATCTGCCCTTCTCTGTGGTGTCGCCTGGTAAAGTGTTGTTGATGTTGTATCCTGTCTGTTCCATGTTTTGCCTGGCAGTGTAACTGCTTCTGATCCTGTCTGTCCCATGTATAGCCTAGCAGTGCCTAACTGCTTCTGTTCCTGTCCTGTGTATGTCCCGTCTTCATGAGAGGGCTCCTGGGTTCTCCGGAGGGAGGATATCTAGTCTGTGTGTAGCTCTGCCTGTGACCGCCATGCTTCTGTTCCGCATGGGGTTCAGGCATCTGCTGGTGTGCTGGTTCTCGTTTGTATTGTCTGATCCATGTGCTGAGTTTGTTTGGTTTCCAGTCCTTCTGTTGTCTATTCCGCTGGTGCTTGCAGGTGGCGGCCAGGTGTACTGAGGCATTCCTGGAGGTGTGACCAGTGAGCCCTTAGCCTAGTTCATCCCCCACCATCTGGGGCTCTGTGAAGAACGGGGCTCACTGCCCCTTTACCCTCTGGGGTTTGCCCCAGTCTACCAATGCACTTGGTTCAGTGGTAGTGCTATGACTATTGCCTAACTGCTTATCCTTAACTGTAATGTTCCTTTATTACATGTCTAGTAAAAGTATTATATTGGTTCCTGGTCTGTAATCTGCCTGTGTCCTGTTTGCGAGTCGTTCTGGAGGTCTGCCCGACCTAAATCCTATTAAGCATCTGTAGGGCATCCTCAAACGGACGGTGGAGGAGCGCAAGATCTCTAACATCCACCAGCTCCGTGATGTCATCATGAAGGAGTGGAAGAGGATTCCAGTGGCAACCTGTGAAGCTCTAGCGAACTCCATGCCCAAGAGAGTCAAGGCAGTGCTGGAAAATAATGGTGGCCACACAAAATATTGACACTTTGGGCACAATTTGGCCATTTTCACTTAGGGGTGCACTCACTTTTGTTGCCAGCGGTTTAGACATTAATGGCTGTGTGTTGAGTTTTTTTGAGGGTACACCAAATTTACACTGTTATACAAGTTGTAAACCACTTTTTTGTCATATCTTCAGTTTTGTCCCATGAAAAGATGTAATAAAATATTTGCAAAAATGTGAGGGTTGTACTCACTTTTGTGAGATACTGTACATAAGCTATCAAGGAACAATATTATGCAGCAATAATTAGCATGACAATATAGTCTATATGTACATATGAGCACTGTATGTAGTTTCTGTCTGTAGGAGAGGGAGAAAGTCCCCAACAGCGTAGTTCTATATCTTACAAATAGAGCAAGTAAAAAGCACATGCAGAGTAAAACTATAAAACAATATGCCCCACCTATGCTGTTTGTCTGCGCTTTACAAGTATAGATAATTAGTGTCTTCTAATCTGCATGGAGCTGGTACTGCACATTCTTATTAAATTATATATAGAAGCTGTAACACCCATACTCCCACCCATACTCGTTTACTCAGACCCAAACAATTCTCTGAAGAAATGTGCTTCTCCTGTTGTACTCTTTCTCTGGTCAAAAAGTGGCCTAACTATTAAAGTGTAAGGCTAGATTCTCATTACCGTATCCAGGGGTGGACTGGGAACTTAAAAGTGGCCCTGGAAAAAAAAGGTAAAAAGTGGCCCAGTGTTGCAGGTGGGTCCAAATTCACAGAAGGTAAACCTGGACAGTGGCCGTGAGAAGGGCTTTAGTGGCTGTCTTAGGCATTGGCCCACCAGGAAATGCTATGGCCAAGGGTCTATGGCCAATCTACCCCTGACCATATCCTGCATAGCCAAACACCGCCATGACCTGCCGGATTGCTGTTCATTATATTTGGATCCATTGACTACCAGATTTACTGGATATAGCCTTTTGACAAGTCATAGTGACATAGTGAAGATTTGCACTGGAGGTCCAAGCGCTGTGACCTTCGATCACAAGAAGAAGGAGTTAGAAGTGTAGTACCACAAACCTGGGGGTACTACAATTGTAAATAGTTTTGTATTATAATGTTATGCATTTTATTGTATGCTCCTGACCATATGTTCCAGCAAAGAATGGTTGGCAAAAGTTGGCAAGGAACAGGGCTAATCACACTGTTCCTCTCCTCTTGGTGGGGGTGGGCTGGTCATGCTTCCTGCCAGGAGGGGGAGATCCTGTCCACAGACAGTTTGGAGAGAAAGCAAAAGTCAAAGCTCCTGTTCCTGCTACAGATTCTCAAAAGAGATCACTCATCTGTCTCAAGTGAAGGCTTGAGATTCTAGACAGCACAGTGAACTGCTACAACCAGCATTAAAGACAGGTAAGGGATTACAGCCAAGACACCCATCAACTTGAATGTTACTAGGCCAGTACCACCATCCAACCTGCCTCCATAATCTTTACTGGTGCCAAAGAAGATTTGCACTTAAAGTCTGCTGCTACTGAAAATATTTGAAATTATATGTTGTACTTAGTAAAAAAAAACGTTCTTACGTTTAATTCTGGTCTCATTCTTCAATACCACAATTCCTCTGCACCGATCCCACACTGTGACACAACACTTCATCAGGGCCACTACCACTCCCATCCTCTGCACCGACACCTCTAGGGCTCGCTGCAGAAGCACTCACACAGAACATTGTCTCTCCTCACTGCAGGATGGGCTCAATAGAAAGTCTATGATCCCATCTCCAGTCCATCTTCAGCAGCGAGGAGAGACAGCACTTTATGTGGCACTTCTAGATATCACCAGTGGTCTCAGCTCTTGGACCTTCACCAATCAAAACAATATGAGTTGACCTATCCAAGTCCATCAAACCCTATTGATTTCTACTCGGGTCAGTTGAGCTCCAAAATGTTATCTGCCCATTTGAAAAGAAAATAGCACCACATTCAGTGCTATTTTGTCCATTCAGTATCACAGAATCTGCAATAAAGGCTCAGATACAGACATGAATATAGCTGTACATTAGTAAGTTATTTATCTTCTATAATTGATGTTTCACAAACTATACTTACTAATATCCCCTCCCAATTGAGTGGCATATACAAGTCCAGCCATTCCATCAGGATGTCCAGACATTAATAGTGGTACCTGGCTGCATCAGATCTCCAGGGCTTTCTTTAGTGCTTGATCTTAAGGCCCTATTACATGGGCAGATTATTGTTAAGATGATGACTAACGAGCGTCATGAACGTCATAAAGGGCAATCCTTTGCTCAGGACACCCCTCTATGTGACAGAGTGTACAAATGATAACATGAATGGTTATTCATGGATTTTTTAAATGTATTTATTTTACTCACTTATATAGCGCTGACATATTACGCAGTGCTTTATATACATTAGCATGAAGCTGAACCCAATGGGGCTTACAATTAAGATTCCCTATCATTATGTCTTTGGAGGGTGGGAAGAAACCAGGGAAACCCACTTAAACACAAGGAGAACATACAAACTCCATGCAGATGTTGTTCATGGTCAGATTCGAACCTAGGACCCCAGCCCTGCAAGTACTAACCACTGAGCTACCATGCCTTTCATTTGAGAATGTGAAAACTTTTTAAAATCCATCTGATACCTCATTAAACAGGCACCACAGATTGTCAATTGGTTAGGAATTCAACAAAATTTTGATTTTTAGGCCCATCTTTAAATCAATGTGAAATCTGAGATATACATCATTATTTGGTTGGATAATCTTTTATGCTATGTGGGTGTCAATTTTTTTTCTTCATGGATATAAAGACACATTCAATACCAGCATTACTAACATATTGCTAATAAATACTACAGGAACTGTCTTCTGTATGTATAATAACAGCACACACATTTAATAGGAATTTATAGGAGTATAGGACTCCGTACACAGGAGCAGGCAGCATGAAAACTTAGAGGTGGAGCAGGCATGTGTGGCAGGAAAGCCTGCTCTGCCCCTCATCTGCCTGCTCCTGTGCTCCCATCAACATCTCCCTGCAAATCTGCTGGCCGGTCCCTGTCAAAAAGCACCAGACAGGGCCGGCCGGTCTCTTACTGTATGTGCTGTGGCCGCCAGGCTCTCCCTCTTCCGGTAACTCACATGTCTGTGCGGCGCATTACTTATGCTTAAGCAATGCGCCGCACAGACATGTGAGGTGCCAGGTGCCAGCAATGTATTAAACGTTCGTTCTCATTGGAGCGCGGTGCGCCTGCCCCTCCTCCTCCGCCCCTCTCTCCTCATTGGTGGCAGCAGCAGCACAGGGGGAGGGACTGTTTCCCTCTCCCTGTGCTGCCTTACACCCGGCGTATAAGACGACCGCCGACTTTTAAGAAGAGATATCAATTTATTTGCACTGCCTATAGGGTGGTAAATAAGACCGCTGTAACACTAAATTACAGTAACTGTTTGGTTAAGAGAAGCGTTAAATATCAATTCCCCAAACAATATAATGAGACAGATGTATCAACCCAATTTGTGAATCAGGGCCTAATAGAATCAATGTGGACAAGCCACAAACAGTAGAAGTTGACAGTTTATTCACCTCAATTTCAGAATCAATGCTTAACTGACCTGTTTATCTATTAAACACCTGACTAACAGTAAAATTAGAAAGCTTACTCACCCCAATTTGATAATCAAGGCATAATAGAATTGTTTATTTGATGCAGTGTTACTGACATGCTTATTCTGATAATGTATGATTGATCTGAGTGTATTGACATATAATGTACGGTTATTCTGTATAAATTGTCTAAATGCAAAACCTTCAATAAAAATTATTTGATTAAAAAAAAAGAATAGCTTATCTATGAATCAAAGTGGACACCCCAATAACAGTTAAAGGGGTTGGCCACTCTGTTAGCACTTATTAAAACTATAAAGAAAGTAGGGAGATATTACACTTACTAATATATCTTCTTAAGCAGATCTGCCTGGTTTCCTTGCTATCGGCAGCCATGCCCCCTCCTGTCCAGCTCTCACAGCTGCCTGTCTTGCCCATCCCTGCACATGCCAAGGAGGAGCTACCTTTTCCATGCCTGAGGGAGTGTGCTGCTGTCTGGGTCCTAAAGCACCCTGCTTGTATCAGAGGTGCTTTCCTTTTGTGACTGGCACTCCTGGCTGTGCAGGGCTGGCAGGGACTTAGCAGGGACACTTGTTAAAAGCTAAAATAAAGAAACTTTTGCAGGAGGAAGGGAGACTAAGGGGAAGCTGTGATGGCTGATCTGACTGCAGGCTCTGCCCCCTCTGTTTCCCCTGTACTGAGAGGATCCTGCCAACATGTGAGGATGTAGCAGGGCCAGGGCAGCGCTGTGGACCACAAACTGTGAGCAATCCCAGTGTCTGTCCTGTTTATGGCCCCTCTGCACTGTGTTCTTATCACAGACATGATATTACAGCCAGGCCAACAGTTCAGGAGCTTTAACCCCTTGTGAGCTGAGGTCAGTGATATCAGCAGCAGTCACTGGTCTCACCATTAGTGATGAGCAAGCATGCTCGGCCGAATACCGTTTCGGCTCGAGCATTGCTATGCTCGGCAGATCCGAGCACTCAGCCGAGTACCACATGTGCTCGAGCGCCATGCTCGAGTCTTCTCCCCGCACGTTTGGCGCTTTCTAAGCAGCCAATAAACATGCAGGTAAGTATTGACATTACTGTAAGGCCATTAGACAAGTTTTCTACTGGCATTACATTGATTGACTGGCCGGAACACGTCATTGGGTGCCATATAGCACCCGGTCACGCAGGTTCGGCTCATTGCGAGTCAGGGAGAGCTGCTGTTAGGAAGAGACCGTCATTTTCTGTATTCCACAAACTCTGCTTGCTGTGAGCAGTGAGACGCAAATCTACACTTATATCTAGACTGTGTGCGGCCTATATTTAATTAAAAAATACCAGTGACAGAAGTCATTTTCTGTATACCACAAACTCTGCTTGCTGTGAGCAGTGAGACGCAAATCTACACTTATATCTAGACTGTGTGCATCCTATATTTAATTCAAATACTAGTGACAGACAGTCATTTTCTGTATTCCACAAACTCTGCTTGCTGTGAGCAGTGAGACACAAATCTACACTTATATCTAGACTGTGTGCGGCCTATATTTAATTTAAAAATACCAGTGACAGACAGTCATTTTCTGTATTCCACAAACTCTGCTTGCTGTGAGCAGTGAGACGCAAATCTATACTTATATCTAGACTGTGTGTGGTCTATATTTAATTCAAATAACAGTGACAGACATTCATTTTCTGTATCCCACAAATTCTGCTTGCTGTGAGCAGTGAGACGCAAATCTACACTTATTTCTAGACCGCGTCAGCGTCCTCAGTGATCCCTCAGTGCCTTACAACTACTGGGTGTGCGAGCTGGACATGAGGCACGAACTTCCGCACTTCCTTGGAGGTGTTGGCCTGCCCTGCCAACAGCGTTTTGTCTGAGCGTGTATTTAGTGCTGCTGGTGGCATTATAACAGATAAGTGTATCCGGCTGTCAACTGAAAATGCTGACAGGTTGACTCAGATAAAAATGAACAATGCCTGGATTGCCCCTGACTTCTCCACTCCACCAGAGGAAAGCCACGCCTGAAAATCAAGACACTTTAAATGTGTTGTTTAGAATGTACTGAATACACTGTATTCCCATGCACCCCTTCCGCCACAAAAAAGGGTATATGGTTGAATCTTCCTTTTCTCATCCTCCTCCTCCTCGTCCATCATATCTACATGCTTAATTATCGCATATAATGCCATCGTTTATATGCCTTCTCATATAATTTTTCGGATGGTCAGCTCACCCACAGGCCCTCACATAAATAATGTTTTCAATGGTCAGCTCACCTGCAGGCCCTCGCATAATTAATGTTTTCAATGGTCAGCTCACCCGCAGGCCCTCGCATAAATAATGTTTTCGATGGTCAGCTCATCCACAGGCCCTCGCATATAATTTTTCGGAGTGTCAGCTCACCCGCAGGCCCTCACCCATAATGTTTTAGATGGTCAGCTCAGCTGATGGTCAGTTCCCGGTGAACATAGCTTGTTCGCGTCTGCCGCGGCGGGCGAACATATTCGATCTTCACGTTCGCTCGTATACTTTATCATGGAGTAAACTTTGACCCTGTACCTCACAGTCAGCAGACACATTCCAGCCAATCAGCATACCCTCCCTCCCAGACCCTCCCACCTCCTATCTTAACGCAAGGACAGCATCCATCTTAGATTCATTCTGAAGCTCTAGTGTTAGTAATTGTAAATCGCAATGCGATTAATATAACCTGTATTATTCGCATTGCGATTACAACTTAGATCTGAGTTCCTAATGGTTGTATTGCTAGAATATAATGAAGATAACGAATATAGCACTATATTCTCAATCTTCTTTATATTCTAGCAATACAACAACCATTAGGAACTCAGATCTAAGTTTGATCACAATGCGATTAATATAACCTGCATTAATCGCATTGTGAATTCAACTTAGAGCTGAGTTCCTAATGGTTGTATTGCTAGAATATACGTTATATTCTAGCAATACAACCATTAGGAACTCAGCTCTAAGTTGTAATCGCAATGCGAATAATACAATTATCAATCGCTTTCCGAATACATTTGATGCCTCTATTTGATTGTATATGACGGTTGACTATGACTACCACCAACGTTCTGCTGCCTCCAAAGCAAGATATCTGAACCCCCGAGGGGCCATTTGGGCGTTTTTGATAGAAAACACATCAAAAACACATCTGCGTTTTTATAATTTTTTCAATTTTTATTACATTTTTTTGTGTATTTTGCCACATTTGGTTGCATATTTACATTTGGTATAGGCAAATATGGTAGTCTAGAATTCAGTGTTTCCCTCCCAACCAGTGTCCCTCCAGCATTTGCAAAACTACAACTCCCAGCATGCCCGGACAGCCTTTGGCAAAGTGTCAAAGTCCCACACCAACATCTTGACTACCCCACCACTCCTTTCACACATTTGAAGGTAGATTTTACACACATACCTAGGCAGAAAGGGAAACAGGAATACGTCTTGGTCATAGTTGACATGTTTTCAAGATGGCCAGAGGTCTACCCTACAAAATCAGAAGATGCAAAAACAGTAGCAAGGATACTCACACAGAACATCATTCCAAGCTGGGGCTGCCCACTGTTGATTGAATCTGACCAGGGGCCGGCCTACACCTCAAAGGTAAATAAGGAACTTGCTAAAATTCTGGAGATGGAATGGAAATTCCATTTCCCATACCACCCACAAAGCTAAGGCATTGTGGAACACATGAACAGGACAATAAAATATAAATTAAGAAAAGCAACAGGTGGCACATTTAAAAAATGGAAAGAAGTATTACCAATAGTGCTAGCTGAGATAAGGATGACACCTAATAAGAAACTAGGAATGTCACCATTTGAGATACTCATGGGTAGGCCATCCTCCACCCCTTGGGCTAAGCACCCACTGGTAGTGCAGGAAGGGGATATGGATCTCATCAGAGAAGAGTATGTTACCAAACTAATAAAGGTCCTAAGTGAAACTGAAGAAAAAGTTGCTTGTAAGTCTCCTTGTTTTCTACAGGAACCAACTCACCCTTTTCAAGTTGGAGACAGAGTTCTAGTGAAAAACCTAAAGAAAGGAAAAGCTCCAGGGGACTTCACCTACGGACCTCCCACCACCATGGTAGCTGTGACCCATACAGCAGTTCTCACAGAGGGAACACCCACCTGGATACAGACCACCAGAGTGAAGTTGGTAAAAGAGGCGCCCCAAAAGGAGGTAATAACGGGGGCAGACAGCCCTGACCTCAAAAATGGACAAAGTGAGGTACTAACGGGAGCAGACAGCTCTGATCTCCACCAGGATGCACTCCCTCAATTCTGGGAAATAGCACAGATGGTCCATTCTGACTATGGGGCCACTAATGATCTCATTAAAAACAGAAATACCCTCTTGTAGCAAAGACCCCTCACCCTGGGGCTGGTATACACACATATCCAGGAAATTACACATGTTACACAGGTGGAAACACAGGTAGACAGCTGGGAAATTTTACTAAAGGGTATTGTGCCAATTATAGTACTATCAATGAATCACTAACTCAAAATCAGGTATTCTCAATTGCTGATGTGTACTGGATATGTGGAGATAGAAAGATGAGATCCAGATTAGAAGGAAATTGGCAAGGGGAATGTGCCTTAGCCAAAGCTATCATGAACACGCATATCTTTGAGGAGTCGGAACTCCTCAAGGAAAGGGTAAACTTAAGGGCAAAACGGACACTTAAACCGAGCTTTGACCCACATGTGTACATAGACTTTATAGGGGTCCCAAGAGGGGTCCCCGATGAATTCAAGGCCAGGGATCAAGTAGCCGCTGGTTTTGAATCCATCATCTCTATTATCACTGTAAATAAAAATGTAGATTGGATTAATTATATCTACTATAATCAACATAGGTTTGTTAACTATACAAGAGATGCTTTACAAGGGATAGCGGATCAATTGCAGGCTGATTCTTTTATTACATTCCAGAATAGGATGGTGCTAGACATGATACTGGCAGAAAAAGGTGGTGTGTGTAAGGTGCTGGTTGATCCCACCTCATGTTGCACTTTCATCCCCAATAATACTGGTCCAAATGGTAAGGTGACAGTAGCCATACAAAAACTAGAATACTTGTCAGGTGAATTAAAACAAAATTCAGGATTGAACAATCCATGGGACCAGTACTTTGGATGGTTTAGTAACTGGAAAGGGGCAATTGTGCAAATAGGCCTCATAATTCCTATTGCTATTATAATGATAGCTGTAATTGCTTTGTGTGTCATACCCTGTGTAAAGAAAATGCTTATTAAGGGCATTACCAATATGTCCTTTTATGAGGCTTTACCCTCCGATTCAGATGCCCATTCCCCAGAGGGGTATCGGGAATACTTGGCGGTGTATAGAGAAAAGAAGAAAAAGAACCATATTATATGAAAATTAAATGGTTCTAAGAGGGGATTGAAGGGTTAACACTGTAAGCTATGCGTCTAAGGCCTTGAGCTGTGGATGTTCTGGCTGCATCCCGTTATTTTCATATTGTTCCTCACTTCTAAGAAATGTAGCAAAGGTCAATTTCTCTGTAACAGTAACTTTTCATATAGTACGTGCGTCTTCATCTTATTGGTTGTTAATTCCCCCGTCCCCCTTGCTATATATATGTTACCCCACCCTCAATAAAGTTAGAGTATTTCTCAGTGATTCCGGTGTGTGTGTCATTTATTTGCTGCTGAGAAATATCTCTCCTGGTACCAGTAAGACTTAACCCAAGCTGACCACTGGAGTCCGGTACCAGGGGTACCTAGCGAAGGGTCCAATTTCCTTACACCCGCCATACCTCGCCCGCTTTGAGGGAAAATACTGGCGGAAAATGAGTCTCTACATAGGCCTCCACAAATTTGGCCCAAAAGTGATCGATGACCGGCCTGATTTTGTACAGGCGGTCATATGCAGGATCACCTTGGGGGGACATGCTGCATTATCTGCATAATGCAGGCATTTCCGGATAGCCTCAAACTGGGAGCGTGTCATGGCTGTACTGTAAAGTGGGGTCTTGTAGAGGACGTCCCCACTCAAGTAATGCCTGACACTGGTTTTTTTGACTAGGCCCATGTGCAGCACGAGGCCCCAAAACGTCCTCATCTCAGCTGCACTGACCGGAGTCCAGCCACCGGGCCTAGCCAAAAAAGAGCCTGGGTGTTGAGCAACGAACTGTTGGGCGTACAGATTTGTTTGCTCCACCATCAGATTCACAAGGGGGTCACTGAAAAAAAGACTGAAATAGTCGTATTCAGTAAATCCCACTGTGGGAATCTGAATTCCTGGTTGACCAACAAAATCAGGAACCGCGGGCTGAAAATTCTCTGGGGTACACCATCCAAGTTCACTGTTAGTGGGCTCAGGAGAACTTATCTGGACGGCAGTTCACTAGAAACCAGTACGAGCCCCAGAGCTGCTCGTTCTAGGGTGGGCCACAGGGTCCCTGACATGGCGGTCCCCTTGCTCTGCCTGGCGGGTCTCTGCGTCATGCGTTTTGATAGTGATAAAAAAAAAAATTAAAAAGTGGGGGGAAAAAATCAGTTTTATTTTTTTGTCGCCATATTTTGACCCCTATAACTTTTTTGTAATTATGTGTACGGAGCTGTATGGGGGCTAATTTTTTGCGAGGTCATCTGAACTTTTCATTGATACCATTCTGGGTTGTGTATGACTTTTTGATCATTTGGATGCTTTTTTCTGTTTTGCTGTTTGCTGTATGGGGAATATATTTTTATACTATGGGCGTTTTCGCACATCGCGACACCCATGATGTGTATTTTTTTTTTTTAGTTCTTTTATTTTTATTTAGGGAAAAGGGGAGTGATTTGAATTTTTATGGTTTTTTTTTTATTTATTTTTTCACCCTTTTTTTTTTTTTTTAACACTTTTTTATAGTTCTCATAGGAAGCTATAACAATCAAGCATATGATTGCTATTATCATAGACTCAAATGCACTATTACAGGCAAGGGATCCATAGGAAATACTATGCATCAGCCCCCTGTTATTTACAAAGACAGGGGCTGCTGCACACAAGTCCTGGCTCCTCTGATCTCCGCACAAGGGAGCAGGCTTGACCACGGCATCTGAGGGGTTAAATGTCTGCGATCAGCATTACTGCCGGTTGCGGACATGAGCCGCGGGTGTCTGCTATAAGAAGCAGCCGTCCACCCGTGGCTATGGTGCCCGCAGCGCTCAAGAGCAGGCGCCATCTTTAAAGACCCAGCCAGCGCCGTACTATTACGGCGCTTGTCGGGAAGGGGTTATTCACCTCAATTTGAGAATCGAGATGTAATAAAATTGGTTATCTATTTAACCACCTCTGGACCGCCTAACGCACGGGTGCGTCCGGCTGGCGGTCCTGTTGCTCTGGCTGGACGCATCCCTGCATCATCTCGCGAGAGCCGAGATTTGCTGTGAACGCACGCGTTCACAGCAGCTCAAAGATCGCAAGTTATACTGCAGCCTGCCAGCAATGATCAATCGCTGGCAGGCTGTAGATGCGAAATAAATCGCATCAAACATGTATATCAGACGCTGTTTTGCTAACAGCGTATGATATACCTGCTACCTGGTCCTCTGGTGGTCCCATTTGCTGAGATCGACCACCAGAGGCCCAGGTAGCTATGTAAAGTTACACCAAACACTACACTACCCCCCCCCCCCCTCACTTATTAACCCCTTGATCACCCCATCTAGATTCCCTGATCACCCCCCTGTCATTGATCACACCCCTGTAAGGCTCCATTCAGACGTCCATGTGAGTTTTGCGGATCCGTGGATCTGATCCACTGATCCGCAAAATACGGACACCGGCAATGTGCTTTCCGCATTTTGCAGATCCGAACATTGCCAGAACTATATAGAAAATGCCTTTTCTTGTCCGCAATTGCGGACAAGAATAGGACATGTTCTATATTTTAGCGGAACGGAAGTGCAGACCCGGAAGGGCAGATTCGCAATTCCGGATCCGAGCGGGACAAAGTCTGTCCCCATAGAAATTAATGGGTCCGCAATTCCGTTCCGCAAACAGAATTGCGGACGTGTGAATGGGGCATAAGGGTCCCTTATCACCGCCAGTTAGTTAGCTACTTGTTAGGTAGTTAGCGCCCAGCCCACCGCACAGCAGTCACCGATTTTGACAGAGATTTTTTCATACACATTGATCGATGCAAATGAAAAAATCTGTGCCGTTCCTTTTTTTTTTTTTTTAGCCCAGAAGCTGAACGGAAAAAAAAAATCTTATTATCCGTATGCTCAATATAAGGAGAATAGCAGAAACTTCTAATGCTGGCCATACGTGTAATGATTGCGGAGACCCTCAAATGCCAGGGCAGTACAAACACCCCACAAGTGACCCCATTTTAGAAAGAAGACACCCTAAGGTATTCCGTGAGGTGTATGGTGAGTTCATGTAAAATTTTATTTTTTGTCACAAGTTAGTGGAATATGAGACTTTGTAAAAGAAAAAATATATAATTTCCGCTAACTTGTGCCAAAAAAATTTTTTTTCTGTGAACTCGCCATGCCCCTCACAGAATACCTTGGGGTGTCTTCTTTCCAAAATGGGGTCACATGTGGGGTATTTATACTGCCCTGGCATTTTAGGGGTCCTAAAGCGTGAGAATCCAAATGCATAAAAATGCCCTGTGAAATCCTAAAGGTACTCATTGGTTTTAGGGCCCCTTTGCGCATCTTGGCTGCAAAAAAGTGGCACACATGTGGTATCGCCGTACTCAGGAGAAGTAGGGCAATGTGTTTTGGGGTGTATTTTTATATATGCCCATACTTTGTGTGAGAAATATCGCTGAAAACAACAACTTTTTAAATTTTTTTATACAAAGTTGTCAATTTACAGCGAAATTTCTCTCACCCAGCATGGGTATATGTAAAAATACACCCCAAAACACATTGCCCTACTTCTCCTGAGTACGGCGAAACCACACATGTGACACTTTTTTGCAGCCTGGGTGCGCAAAGGGGCCCAAATTCCAACGAGTACCTTAGCCCCACCCAAAATGCCAGAATAGTACAAACACCCCACAAATGACCCCATTTTGGAAAGAAGACACCCCAAGGTATTCGCTGAGGGGCATAGTGAGTCCATGAAAAATTTAACTTTTTGTCAAAAGTTAGCAGAAAGGGAGACTTTGTGAGAAAAAACAATAAAAAATCAATTTCCGCTAACTTGTGCCAAAAAAAAAATCTACTATGACCTCGCCATGCCCCTCACGGAATACCTTGGGGGGTCTTCTTTCCAAAATGGGGTCACATGTGGGGTATTTATACTGTCCTGGCATTTTAGGGGCCATAAAGCGTGGGAAGAAAAATGCGTAAAAAAGCCCTCCTAAAAGGTACTCATTGGAATTCGGGCCCCTTTGCGCATCTTGGCTGCAAAAAAGTGTAACACATGTGGTATCGCCGTACTCAGGAGAAGTAGGGCAATGTGTTTTGGGGTGTATTTTTACATATACCCATGCTGGATGAGAGAAATATCTATGTAAATTGACAACTTTGTATAAAATTTTTCAAAAAGTTGTCATTTACAGAGATATTTCTCACACACAGTATGGGTATATATAAAAATACACCCCAAAACACATTGCCCTACTTCTCCTGAGTACGGTGATACCACATGTGTGCCACTTTTTTGCAGTCAAGATGCGCAAAGGGGCCCTAATTCCAAAGAGTACCTTTAGGATTTCACAGGGCATTTTTGCGCATTTGGATTCTCACTCTTTAGGTTCCCTAAAATGCCAGGGCAGTATAAATACCCCACAAGTGACCCCATTTTGGAAAGAAGACACCCCAAGGTATTCCGTGAGGGGCATGTCGAGTTCACAGAATTTTTTTTTTTTGGCACAAGTTAGCGGAAATTGATATTTTTATTTTTTTATTTTTGTTTTTTACAAAGTCTCATAATCCACTAACTTGTGACAAAAAATAAAATTTTACATGAACTCACCATACCCCTCACGGAATACCTTGGGGTGTCTTCTTTCCAAATGGGGTCACATGTGGGGTATTTATACTGTCCTGGCATTCTAGAGGTCTCTAAAGCGTGAGAAGAAGTCTGGAATCTAAATGCGTAAAAATGCCCTGTGAAATCCTAAAGGTACTCATTGGAATTTGGGCCCCTTTGCGCACCCACGAGGAAAAAAAGTGTCACACATGTGGTATCGCCGTACTCAGGAGAAGTAGGGCAATGTGTTTTGGGGTGTATTTTTACATATACCCCTGCTGGGTGTGAGAAATATCGCTGTAAATGACAACTTTTTAAATTTTTTTATACAAAGTTGTCAGTTTACGGAGATATTTCTCTCACCCAACATGGGTATATGTAAAAATACACCCCAAAGCACATTGCCCTACTTCTCCTGAGTATGGCGATACCACATGAGTGACACTTTTTTGCAGCCCGGGTGCGCAAAGGGGCCCAAATTCTAACGAGTACCTTTAGGTTTTACATGGCTGCTCACAATTTAGCCCCACCCAAAATGCCAGAACAGTAAACACACCCCAAAAATTACTTCATTTCGGAAAGTAGACATCCCAAGGTATTCACTGAGGGGCATAGTGAGTCCGTGGGAGATTATTTTTTTTTTTGCCAGAAGTTAGCAGAAATGGAAACTTTATTATTATTTTTTTCCTCAGAAAGTGTCATTTTCCGCTAACTTGTGAAAACAAATGAAATGATACATGAACTCACCTTGCCCCTCCGCGAATACTTTGGGGTGTCTTCTTTCTAAAATGGTGTCATTTGAGGGGTATTTATACTATCCTGGCATTCTAGCACCTGAAGAAACATGACAGGTGCTCAGAAAGTCAGAGCTGCTTCAAAATGCGGAAATTCACTTTTTTGCACCATAGTTTGTAAACGCTATAACTTTTACCCAAACCAATAAATATACACTTATTGTGAGGCTTGATGAAGCGTGTATAACGCGAAACGGCTGTTCCTTTTCTATGTGCACAGACTTAGCATGTACCTGACTATATCATGAAATAAAGTGGACTTTTCTTCCAAGAAATGGGTGAGTGCCGCTTCTCTGCAATCTCTTTTGAAGATCAATATTTATCTTATAAGCCCTTGTGCAGTGCAGTTATATGTTCTAAAGCCTTTTTTGGATTGTATTAGTGGGGAAAAAAGGATTTTTTGCCTTTCAGTGTTGCAGTTATATGTTCTAAAGCCTTTTTTGTTGTGTATTAGTGGCAAAAAAAAGTATTATTTGCCATTCAGCGGTGCAGGTATATGTTCTAAAGCCTTTTTTGGTGTGAATTAATGTCAAAAAAGGGCTTATTAGTCGTGTGGTGAAGTGACAAAATTATAGACCTTTTTGGCGTGTATTAGTGGCAAAAAAAAAGTATTTGCCGTCCAGCGGAGGTAGTTATATGTTCTATAGCCTTTTTATGGCCGTTCAGCGGTGCAGTTATATGTTCTAAACCCTTTTTTGTTGTGCATCATTGGGTTAAAAAAAAAGGGCTTATTAGCTGTTGTGTGGTGAAGTGACCAAATTGCAGCTCTTTTTGGCGTGTATTAGTGACAAAAAAAAAGTATTTGCCGTTCAGCGGTGCAGTTATATGTTCTAAACCTTTTTTTGGCATGTATTAGTGGCAAAAAAAGGGACTTATTAGCTGTTGTGTGGTGAAGTGACAAAATGACAGCCCTTTTTGACGAGTATTAGTGGCAAAAAATTGTATTATTTGCCGTTCAGCGGTCCAGTTATATGTTCTAAAGGCTTTTTTGGCGTGTATAAGTGGGAAAAAAAGGATTATTAGCCATTGTGTGAAGTGAGAAAATTACAACCCTTTTTGGCGTGTATTAGTGTAAAAAAAATATCATTTGCCGTTCAGCGGTGCAGTTATATGTTCTAAAACCTTTTTTGGTGTGTATTAGTGGGGAAAAAAATGTATTATTTGCCGTTGTGTGGTGAAAATTACAGCCTTTTTTGGGGTGTATTAATTTCTTTTTTATTTACTTATTTGATCTAACAGTATGTCAGACAAAGAAATGACAGGCCCTGCACAGGGGAGGGGCAGAGGCCTAAATGTTTCTGGCGCAGGCACAGCAGAGTAAGGGGGCGTGGCAGCAGGGGTCACATCGCGAGGCCTGAGCTCCCGGTGTCATCGAGCGGTCGTGTGTTGACCAGCAACCCGGCGGTTTTTGAATTGTTGACTCGGTCATTCACTTCGTCCCAAGTGATATCAGACAACTACTCTGCGTCCTTCATCAAAAAATCTAATCCTGCTTTCTCCGCGACAATTCAAAAACGGGACCATAGTGACTGACAATGGGAAGAACATGGTTCGGTACTGCGTCAAGGAGGGCTGAACCATGCGCCCTGCATGGCGCACGTGTTCAATCTGGTTGTCAAGCGGTTCCTGAAGTCTTCCACCCATCTGCAAAACATCCTAAAAATAGTCAGAAAACTTTGCATGCACTTTAGCCACTCGTACACCGCCAAGCACACTCTCTTTGAGTTGCAGCGACAGAACGGCGTCCCCCAACATAGGCTGATATGCGACATTTCCACCCGTTGGAATTCCACCCTTTATATGTTGGACCGACTATACGAATAGAGAAAGGCCATAAACGATTTCTTGATGTATCAAGAAATCAATGTCAGCCATTGGCAGCTCATACGTGACACCTGTCGTTTGCTCAGGCCCTTTGAGGATGCCACGCTATTTGTGAGTTGTCAGGACTACAACGTCATTCCACTGCTTCATATCTTGAAACAGATGTTGGTAAATCTGGCTGGTCAGGAGACTGGAGACGTGGCGCCTACATCTCATGGCAAAATGAGCCCTGGGGGCTGAACTGGAGGAGGAGGAGGACATTGGTACAAAAGCAATGTGTAGCAAAATGGGTGGTTTTTCTACACAGGTGACAGGAGAGGAGAAGCAGGAGCAGCCGGGGGAGCAAGAGGGAGATGAGAAAGACGAGGCAGATGACCCAGGCACACTGTGGCAGTATGCAGTGAAGATGGAGGCAGGAAGTGCCTCCGAGTCACTTATGCAAATTGCCCGCTGCATGCTTACCTGCTTGGGTAGTGACAACCGAATTGTCACCATTTGGCAGAGGGATGACTTCTGGCTCTCCACCTTGTTGGACCCTCACTACTGGTCCAAAATGTGGGCCTTTTTTACATTCGCTGTGAGGGAGGACAAACTGAACTACTATAAAGACATTCTATGTAATCAGTTGGCCGCTGCCTATCTGCGCCATCAGCCATCCTCTAGCAGGTCTGACTGGGGGGCCCTTTGCGCTCTCGTTCCACTGCTATGGCTGCTGTGGCAGGGTGGGGGGGTAGGAGCATTACCAGCTCCATCAGCAGCAGCTTGAGTCTAGAGTCGATGATGAGCAGCTTTCAAAACCCGCCTCGTGAAGAAACTACTCACCAGCAGCAGTAGCTAGACCTGGTGCAGAACCTGAACCAGCAGGTGGTGTCATACTTGGACAGCACCCTGCCACCCCACATTGAAGATCCGCTGGACTACTAGTCAGCCAAACTGGATTTGTGGCCGCAACTGGCCGAGTTTGCCCTGAAAAAGCAGTCCTGCTCGCCCAGTAGTGTGGCATCAGAGTGGGTATTTAGTGCAACGGGGGCCATAGTTACCCCAAGAAGAACTCACCTTTTCACCCAAAATGTGGAGAGACTGACCTTTGTCAAGATGAATCAGGCATGGATCAGCCAGGATTTCCACCCACCAATGCCTGATGCATCAGACTAGATCATCCATGCTGCCTCTCCCAGACCTTGACAAAAGAGACCGGTTTCTTCTGGCTACCTGCCTCAGCTACTATTCTGATGCTGCCACCCGCCTAACTAATGCTAACTTCACACTATGTCACCTTGCCACTCTATGGTCTCCTCATGCTGCTGCTTAATTAACACTATGTCACTGGGCCACTCTGTGGCTTCCGCATGCTGCTGCCACCTCCACACTATGTCACCTTGCCACTCTGTGGCCTCCTCATGCTGCTGCCACCTCCCCACTATGTCACTGGGCCACTCTGTGGTTTCCTCATGCTGCTGCTACCTCAACACTATGTTATTTGGCCACTCTGTGGACTCAAGCTGTTCTCCCACCCACCCCACTCCATGACCGGGCCACTATTTGGCCCTTTTGGCCTGTTTGACATCATCATTTATTTGAGTCTTTTTCTGATCTGTCAGAAGGAAGGAAAAATTAGACGCACAACGGATCCTGTCTGTGTAGCAGCTGTAAGGCCTGTATGGTCCCATCAGAATTGGCCTATGATTTGGTAGCCAAAAGCAGGAGTGGGTACAAAATACAAAAGACATGCAAATATTCGATTCACATGTCATCTCTGTTTTGTATCCACTCCTGTTTTTTTGGCTTTAGCAATACTGATGGATTTCTGACCAAATGCGGACCGAGTGACAGCGGATGCTCAACAGATAGGATCGGTTTTTTGGGGGACACCCTCTCCACTCTGTCAGGGGGGCTCTAATTGTATAAGCGTTTAATAGAACAGGTTTTATAGACAGCTATGTGGAATCAGCTGACGATGGTGTAAAAAGAGTGCGCTCTTTCATGCTACAGTAGGATCTTGGGCCTCTGCATGGTTCTTTATACCTGGCGCTAACTTCGACCTGTAAGGCTGAGTTCACACTTGAGTTATTTGGTCAGTTTTGGCCCCGTAACTGCCCAAATAAGTGAAGTGTGCAGTGATTCCAAGAGAGAAGCCTGTCATGTGCGTGTCATACTGACTCACGGTATTGTTTCACTACCATAGCAGACTCCCTATGCATGTTACTGCAAGGCACAGTGTTCTACACCACTATACAGTGTCACATGCCGGGGGTCCCGGAGGCACCCCTGAGGCGCATTGTGGGCGAGGCGTGGACAAGGCATTGCAATAAAGGGCATTCCCCCTCCAGGGAACATATGGAGATCACTTCTGCAGGACAACCTGGAGCCGACTAGGAGCGCAGCAAAAATGACATGAACATAGCATAAAATCATGAACAGGCATAGCGAGGTGCAAGACATGGAACGGAACAGAAGACAACAATACAGAACCAGGCGGCCCATACCAAGACGGGGACGGGAGGACAAAGGCAAAGGCAAAACTTGGCAAAGCAAAACATAGACAGACATGACAGAGCCAAAAGGGCATGACACCCACCGGGCATGGACAAGGACAGACATGAACAAAGACATAGCAGGGTACAGACACCCTCAAGGCATGGTATGGCGTGGAATGGACAGGCAAAGCAGAAACATAGCAGGGTACTGGACAGCCTGAATTAACAGTACTGACCCCCAGAATGCACACAAGAATAGGAAAAGCCTGAATTAACAGTACTGACCACAAGCTATGCAGACTGAGTCCTGAAACTCCACGCTCAAAGACAGAAGTAGCAGCCTAACTAGCGCACCTGAAAGGACACACCCAGGAACCTGAAGAGGGAGATTAACCTCATCAGAACCAAGCAGGCAGGTACCAAATCAAGTCTGGGGTAAACAAGAAACCACAGCAAAGAAGCTGTGATACAGGACATTGCCCCTAGCAACCAGGAAGCATGCAACGCCGCTGCCAGAACGCAAGGGAGCAACAGACCTGAATACCCACAGGGAGACGATACCGCCTGAGAGGGGGCACAAACCACGTCACAACGAACTGCATTGTGACATACAGGCTCTCTGCAGCCAGGAAATAGCTGTTTTTGTAACTCAATTCACCACAAATAGATTCGGATCGAATCTTTTCGGAAAATTCGGCGAACCGGCCAAAACGAATTTTTGAGAATTTCACTCATCTCTAATTGGTACGATTGGGCAACGAAAGCGTCATTTCTTGGTTTAGTGAACATTTCAACAATGACCCTTTAGACGTGCTGATTATCGTTCACAAAATCGAAATTTCAATCGCATATTCCATCATATGTAAAGCAGACAGTTGCATTTACACAAAGTAACTCGAGTGGCATTCTTAAACACATCCACGGTGCAATTGTCTGTAGTCATGCGTGCAGTGAACGATTCCTGTTTACACGTATGAGATCGTTAACGTCCAATGATGACTTTTGTGACCCACACAAATGATCAAACCAACGAGAAATCTGTCGTTCACTGCTTTTGCACTGTTCGATAATTGTGCAGTTGCGCTCGATTTAACAACAAAGATACCTCGTCTAAAGGTACTTTAAAAATGCAACAGATTTATCATCCGCCACAACCCACTGTGATAAATCTGGTGCAGTTTTAGAGTGCCTATATTTACACTGTTTTAGACCTCTTTCACACTTGCGTTCTGAGGATCCGGCGGGCACTTCCGTCCTGCCGGATCCATCAAAACGCAAGTCGCCTGAAAGCATTTTAAGACTGATCAGGATCCTGATCAGTCTTCGAAATGCTTCCAGGTTACCATGGCAGCCAGGACGCTACTGAAGTCCTGGCTGTCACGGTACTCCGCAGCAGTGTACTTACCTGCGCTGCGGCCGCCAGGCGCTCCTTTATGACGTCACAGGTCCCCGCGGTGCATAGATCAATTAGCCGCCTGGACCTGTGACGTCATGAAGGAGCGGCCGGAGGCCGCAGCGCAGGTAAGTACACTTACCATGGCAGCCATGACTTTAGTAGCGTCCTGGCTGCCATGGTAACCGATCAGAGCCCCAGCTTATACTGGGGTCCTGATCGGAACTGCTGCTGCGCATGCGCAGAGCTAAAAGTCGGATCCGGCGATGCGCCGAAATGACGTTTAGCTTAATTCCGGATCCGGATTAATGCACTTCAATAGGCATTAATTCCGGATCCGGCGTTACGGCATGTCTTCCAGGTTTTAGGACGGAGACAAAACCGCAGCACGTCTAAAAAACGTTCACATACTGAACGGAAGACATCCTGATGCCTCCTGAATGGATTTCTCTCCATTCAGAATGCATTAGTATAATCCTGATCAGTCTTCTTCCGTCTTAGAGCCCCGCCGACGGAACTCTAGGACGGAAAAGAAAAACGGTAGTGTGAAAGAGCCCTTAAGGACCCTTTACATGGGCCGACAATTGAACAGATAATCGCTAATGAGCGTTACTAGTAATGCTCATTAGCAATGATCTGGCGGTGTAAATGCACTACGATTATCGGATGAACAAATAAAACGCTCGTTCATCGGGTAATTGTATCTTTTGTGCATCGCAAAAGATCATCGTTTCCCAGTAGCAGATTGTGCTGTTTAAACCCGATCTGCTGCCGGGAAACAGCAAGGCAGTATAGGGAAGAGCGATGGCATTAGTGATCACTCCTCCCCATACTCTGGAGGAGCTGGAGGAGATCGCTACATGTAAATGCACTGATCTCTTCCACTAAGGATCAGCAGATTGTTGGGAAGGAAAGCTTCCTTCCCGAAATCTGCTAGATCATTGTCCCATGTAAAGGGACCATTAAAGAGTATTAGTAAATCTGCCCCAGAAATCAAATTAGCTGTCTGAGTAATGCACAGGCATGCCTGCTTCTTCTTCTACTTCTCGCTCAAGCTAATATGACAA
The DNA here is from genome assembly GCA_033119425.1 of Bufotes viridis. Classification (NCBI taxonomy): domain Eukaryota; kingdom Metazoa; phylum Chordata; class Amphibia; order Anura; family Bufonidae; genus Bufotes; species Bufotes viridis. The sequence continues at coordinate 477,952,056 of CM065589.1, read as the reverse complement.
GAATCCCTTTTATCATATCAAAATTCCCTTATAGGATATTTACACAGTTTTAAACAAGATGAGCATTTTATGAAATGAAAGTCAAGCTCAGATTGTTTACTATGGGCAAAAAGGTAAGGCAAAGTACAGAAAGGACATGTTTAGGAATGTCATGAATAATACCCTTTATGACAAACTTGATGTTATAGATCATATAACATTGTAAAACATCCTCAATAAATTACTACAATATATGATCTTTAGCCAGTGCTACAGTAAAAAGGAAACAAGTGCTGTTTGACAATGCCTGATTTTGAGCGGAGTTCATTTATCTCTATTTACATGGCACAATCATCAGCAACATATGTGGGTGAACGCTTTTTACTTGGGAGATAAGCTAGTGCCAGAGATGTTTAGCAGTGGATTCCTTACCCTCTTCCTCCTGAGAACATATGCTTGCTGAGCCGAGCAGGCATGTTTATGAAGGTATCAGAAATGGTAGCTGTCTTCTTAGTGAGTTTTCGGCCGACAGCCACCTTATGTGTATGGCCACCTGAAAGGTGTTGTCCAGCCTTTAAGTGATGTCCTATCCTCAGGCTCCGGAGTTACAGAGCACTGTCAAAATTGCAGTAAAAAGCACTTATCACTGCAGTACTGCTCCTGTTGAAGTCTATGCGGATAGACCACCACTTATAAAAGGCTGGACAACCCCTTTAAGGTTCTCATGCACCTTCAATAACTGTTGGCTGAGTACTTGTTCCCTCATACACCTACATGCTCAGACAAACGTGAATGTGTTTTAAATCATGAGAGAGGAGAAAGCCACTGGCAAGAAGCCAGGAGAACAAAAGGATCAGGCATTCAAATCCGAAACGCCCCAGCCGTCTCTCCCTTAACATCATCTGTGGAAAGGAGAGTCTTGAACTCACCATACACACAAGATTGCTGGATGGCTCCTTTGAAAATGTTGGGTTCAACTGACAATACCTATCCAGAGCTGTATTTCAATTTCCCCTGAGGCACTTTCAGCTGAAACTCTTTCTCTAATTTCAGACAAAGACTGCTTGCTGAGATGGTCACATCCCAAAATTAAGGTTTGTCCAGAGATAAAGAAAAGTAATTTGTGATCTTCAGAGTCATTCAGTACTTGAATATAGCAGAATGTTCTTTTAACAAAAAAAACAAAAAAAAACACACTTTAACAACACATGAGCTTTGGCCTGCAGCAAATTCCTGTTGCCAAGATTTAAATAGCCTTTTTCCATGGTTAAACTAACAAAGATGGCGTAAATGTCAATGAGTTCTGAAAGCAACATATATTTTGCCACTCCCTGAGCAGCTCTGTCAATAAGCTTAGAAGTTTGTAAGCTTAGGGATTTGTATAGTGTAGGTCCCTTTAGACGGGACAATTCAGCAGGCGATTGTCAAGAAGAAACCGTTCCTTCCCAGCAAACACCTGCTCGTCAGTGAAGGAGACCGCTGCCTTTACATGCACTGATCTCCTTCACAGTATGGAGAGGAGCAAACGCTAATGCCATTCTATTCCCAGACTTGTTATTTAGACAGCATGATCTGCTGTCAGCAAGTGACGATTAAGGTGCCTACACAAACGGTTCAATTATCCGACGAACGAGCGTTTCTCTACGTCACCGAGACAAGCAAGATGATGTGCAGTGTAATCTTAAAGCACCTCAAACAGCTGATCAGCAGGGGTGCCAAAAGTCAGACCCTTGCTGATCTGATATTGATGACCTATCCTAGTTCAGGAGGAGGCAGGAGACCATATGCATAGCTGTGTTGATGGTGGTGGTTGTAGTGGCATCTGTAGCCATTTGGATGGCGAAAGGAGCAGTGGTACCGCAAGTGGCACTCGGGGAAAATACAGAGCAGGGAATCGGGAGGGGGGGAAAAGAAGCCCATAATGACATATCAGAGTCTGATAAAAGTGGTGGGGTGGGTGAGGATGCTGATGATGATTGTGTGTTGGACAGGACCTGAGAGTCAGATTGGGGTGCTGAGCAGGAGGTGACATCAGAGAAAGAGAGTGGCGGCTGCAATAAAGAGCAGAGGTAACATACAGCCAGAACATCCCAAAAGAGTGTCAGGGCCAGATCTGCTTCTATTGTGGTTAGCTGGGGAACTGCCACTGATACTGTGGGTGCACGCTAAAAATGTGCCAGACCTAAACCAAGCTTGGTTGCCAGTAACTTTGTTTGAGTATCTCTAGAAGCCCAGGAACCCGATAGTGAGCAAGCTTAACTCCAATCTGGCCAAGTTGCGGTTGATGCAGTTGCTGCCATACCACTTAGTGGATTCTGCTGCCTTTGGGGAACTGAGGACGTCTCTGGGCGATACCTAGCCACCATTTTTTTTCCCAGAAAGTCATCCCTCTCTTCTACTGTCATGTGGTCGAGAATGTGCACAGCTTCTTGCAATTCTCGCTGTGTAGCAAGGTGTATGCCACCATGGACACCTGCAGCTTCTATTATGGGTAAGGACAATACAGGTCTTTCATGGTCCACTGTATCAATGTTTTTTGCAGCAGCAACAACACTGCACTGCAGCAATGAGGCCGGGTCCTATTAACATCCCCGTGTTGGTCTATTGGTCTGGTTCCCACCCCAGACACTTATTCACCTCATTTATCTCCTCCTCAATGGATATCCATCCCCAACAAAAGCAGGGCACAGCAATGCTCCCACTCCCCCTCCTTCTTATCATATTTGTAAAGTGAAGTGTTGCCATGAAGTGATAGAGCCGATGACCCTAGGTGACATTAGCCACACAGCTGATCAAGCAGCAAACATCCTGCCAGCTGTCTCCCCACCAACTTCAACTGGGCAAGGCGGTCAATGACAGGAATATTGTGGCTGCCCTGCATTTGGGGGAAATAACACATTCTCCCTGCATGGTGCACGTAATAAATATAGTAGTGAAATGGTTTTTGAAAAATTATGGTGGCTTGCAGAGGATGCTGGCCATGTCCAAGAGACTGTCCTCAAATGTCAGCCATTCTGATGTGGCAAGGAGCTCTCTCCTGGATTTGAATCGACAGAATGGTCTGTCATTGTACCATTTGATATGTGATGTTCCAACTCACTAGAATTCCACTTTGCATATGCTATAGCATCTGTACGAGCAGCGTGAAGCAGTGAATGGTTTCCTTATGCACCTGCAGGGGTGGACTGGGAACTTAAAGTTGCCCTGGAAAAAAAAAATCTAAGTGACCCTATGTTGTAGGTGGGTCCAAATTGACAGAACGCAAGACCGGAACAAGAAGGCAGGATCAGCAGTACCATAGTGCAAAATACCGTTCCAGCAGAACCATATACCACACTAAAGCCCAATATATTGCCCCAAAAGCGGTCCCTTTGTGGGGCCATGAATAGATGCCATCTTCAGTCCTTCTCCATGATCTTTGTTCAAGATATGGTGCAGGGGTTTTAGGAGGTGAGATGCGGGCCATAGTACTTGAATTCAGGAGGACATGTGTGGTCGCTGACTCATCATGTACCCAGCCAGTGGCAGAAAGGAGGGCTTTGGAGGGCCCCTGCGCATCGGCCCACTAGCAAATTGTCCTGTAAGGTCTATGGCCAACCTGCACCTGAAGTTCAGGAGGGCATGTGTGGTCACTGGCTGGGTACATAAGTACCTGATTCTAGCAGTGTTAATTACCACTCATTATATACCCAGCCATAGGTAGAAAGGAGAGCTTGAGCGGCCCACTGGGCATCGGCCCACTGGGAAATTTCCCTGTAAGGTCTATAGCCAATCTGCCCCTGTGCACCTGACCACCTCGGCAGGGAGCATGTGTTGTTTTGAGGCAGCATGACCTAAGGATAGGTCATCAGTATCAAAATCTCAGAAAACCCCTTTAACACTTGCTTGTGTAGAAACACGGGCAGGGATCTGACCCTGTTAATTTTTAATGCTTGGTCCCAACAAGCGACTGCTTTTTTTTCCCCCAATAACACTGGGTGTGTTTAAACAACATCTATAAAGCTTTTATAAAGTTTCTAATGTGAAAAATCAAAAGACATGCAATAGTCCAGTGTGTTTGAATTTCTAGTCTATTTTTATTGAGTTTTTACCAAACAAAGCAAACATTGAGGCATCATGACACACACAAGTTTCCACATTATATTGTATTGTAGAGTATGAACAATTAGTCAGAATATAACATTGTAGAGTATAGTCGGCAATGCCTAGTACTTCCAAGCTTGGCCATCAAAATGGGCATAATATTCCACACAGTGCGGGTTGTCATCCCAACCTTAACTAATCTACTATGTCTAAAGTCTTATAGTAAAACTAAATGGACAGTCTAGTTGCTACCTTATGCCCTTTTGCATCTAATGGGGTCTTTCTCCTATCTCAGTACAGTGTATACTGAAGTCAATATCCACTCAATAGAAAATTAGGACAGGGAATGGTCCCTTCAAAGGAGTATAAACAAAATGAACTATACTGAACAGATAAGACGTGGAAAGAGTTATATAGAATAGTAAAGAGTAAGAATAAGAGAGAAGGAGAGGGGAGAGAAAAAAAAGGGTTTGGGGTCCCCACCCCTAAGCCGTGTTGTGAGATACTCCCTGGAGCAAAGACTTTAATTCACCCGAGTCCATAAATACCATCCATGGATTCCACAAAGCTAGGAACACCGGGGTGCGGTCATGTGCAGCAGCTACCAGTTCCTCCATTCTCTGAATGCTCTTAATCTTCTCAGACCATTCACAGAGAGAGGGTGGTGCAGGTCATCTCAGTGTCTCGGGATGACCATCCTGGCTGCTACCAATAAGTGTCTCAGGATGATCTTCTTAATTTGTGCTAAGGTCACAGCAATGAGGGAAAGGAGAGTGCATTGGGAGGTGTTCGCATTTTTTTTGCCTGAATAATGTTCATAGATTTGAAGGACGTTCTCCCAAAACTTATTGATAGTCGGGCAGGCCCATCAAATGTGTAGCATAGTTCCCCTGGCTGCCCCACAGTGCCAACAGGTCTCTGAAACTGAAGGGTATATATGATGTACTTGAACTGGGCAATAGTACCAACTGGCTAATATTTTAAAGTTCTTCTCTTTCGCCTGGGATGCCAAGGACATGTTATGTGTCAAAGTGCAGATCTTCACGATTTCAGGTCCCGAGATGGAAATTTCCAGATCTGCTTCCCACCTTTGGAAGTAAGAGGCTCTGTCTGAATCAGACAGGTCTAGGAGCAATTGATACAGTTGAGAAAGTGGTTATGGCATCCCAGAAGTAAGAAGAAACTTCTTGGCAAAATCAGGTAACGGGGGAATTTTTTTCTCATTCGAAAATGTGCTTTTGAAAAAGGAGTGCAGTTGTTCATATTTTAGCCAAGATATCCTCACTGATAGATTTTTAGATTGGAGGTGCTCTCTAGTATAGAAAGTGTTTCCTTCCAGTTCCTCATCCAGTCTTGGCATCCCATTAGTAACCGATATCAAAAATTGTTGGGCCTGTAATCCAGGCTGGAATTTAGGGTTTGTGACATCCTACCTGGTCTATTAGATAGCTTCCCCTTGGCCAACCAATTGTACCATATTGCAAGGGCGTGGGCTGTCAAATATGGCGTCCCTCCCAGGCTATCCCTTTCTTCTGGTAACAGCCAGATGGCCATACACAGGTCCCAGGGTGCTATTTGAGATTCTAGAACTACCCACTGCTTGAAGCTCATGGAGTGAGACCAATCTAATAACCTTGCAACAATAGCTGCCTCATGATACAATTTGAGGTACGGTAAACCTGCTTCTCCTTTGGATTTAGCTTTTGTCAAGGTGTCCGTACTCAGTCGTGGCCTACTGGAACTCCACACAAAGCGTATCAAGGCTTTCTGAAGAACCTTGAAATAACCTGCCGGGAGGCAGATGGAGAGTGCTTGGAATTAATAAAGAAAGCTAGGTAGGATGTCCATCTTAATTACATTCATTCTTCCAAACCAAGAAAGGTGCCGATAACTGTATGACTGCAAGTCTAATAGGGTTTTCCGTTGGATGGGTAGAAAGTTTAGAGTCTGAAATTGGTGGAGTTTATTAGGGATCTGGACGCTGAGATATGTGATGCTGTTTTCCTGCAATTGAAAACCAAAATTCCCTTTTAGGGTCTGGACCTCTAGTTACAGAAGGGAGATATTTAAGGCTTCAGTTTTGGAGACGTTCACTTTAAAATTGCTTAAGCTGCCAAAACGTTCGAACAAATGATCTGCAAATAGAGTAATCTTATGGTGAGTGTTACCCACTTTCAAACCTCTGATGTTATAATTGTTCCTTAAAGGGGTTGGCCACCATAAGTATAAAAACAAATAAAGTGCCCCAGACAATAACTGAAGCCAAGAGGAATCTGTATCATGACAGATATACTGTATATATATCATTTTTCTACTGCATTTAGCATAGCATGCTCCCATTAATGAGAGGCTGTGTGGCCGGAGCAGCTGCAAAGTGAAAGTAAAACTCCCAGCATTCATCACAGCAAGCATCTTCACCGGAGTGATCACATGACATCTCTGGCCAACTGTGATACCATAGTAACAACAGCACCTCAGGTGTCATTTCACCAGTGCTTTAGCATAACTCCCAACTTTAGAATAGAAGGAAGAGGGACACTATGGGACATGAAGGATACTTTCACACTCACGTTTTTTGCAGATCTGTCATGGATCTGCAAAAACGCTTCCATTACCATAATACAACTGCATGCATCCATCATGAACGGATCAGTTTGTATTATGTCTTCTATAGCCATGACGGATCCGTCTTGAACACCATTGAAAGTCAATAGGGGAGGGATCCGTTTTCGGTTCCTTTGGCCAGTTTCGTCAGGTGGCAAGCAGCGTTTTTGTGTCCTCCTCCAGAACTGAATGGTGACTGATCAGAGGCAAACTGATGCATTCTGAGCGGATCCTTTTCCATTCAGAAAGCATTAGGGCAAAACTGATCCATTTTGGACCGCTTGTGAGAGCCCTGAACGGATCTCACAAACGGAAAGACAAAACGCTAGTGTGAAAGTAGCCCAATACTAAGCGCGCTGCGGCAGATTTTTCTCAGCACTAGGCCACGCCTCTAACTTTGCTTAAAACATAACTATAAACCTAATCCCACCTAGTCTCCTAAATGCCCCTACATAGTAATTATTCCCCCTTTATGCCAAACAGTAGTTATGCCAGCATTTATCCCCTCACAATAATATGCCCTGTTGTGCCCCCTTCACAGACAGTTAAAAAAAACAAAAAAAAAACAAACAAACACATACTTACCTCATTCCCCAGCAGCAGGATTATACACAGAGATGCCGGCCGGCCTGCCCCCTGCCCCGATCAGCAGTGTGGAGTGCAAAGAGGGAGAGGAATGATGGAGCAGGAAGCTGACGGACAACTCTCTACTTCATCATTACAGACAGCTGGAAGGAAGCAGAGACAGCTGCCTGACAGCGGGAAGTAGCTCCCTCGTACCAGGACAGCCACTGAAATCCGGGACTGTCCTGCTGGATACTGGAAGAGGTATGGCTTTAGGCCATATTTGCATGACTATAGCCTGCCTGTGCCTATATTGTGGTCCGCGAACAGGAGGTCCGCAATATACAGGCACCAGCCGTGTGTGCACCGTATCAAGTTAACCACCTCAGCCCCCCTAGGTCACTGGGCCACTCTGTGGCCTCCACATGTTGCTGCTGTTGCCACCTCCACACTATGTCACATTGCTAGTCTGCCCAAATAAGTTAAGTGTGCAGTGATTCTAAGAGAGATGCCTGTCATCTGCATGTCATACTGACTCACAGTATTGTTTCACTACCACAGCAGACTACCTATGCGTGTTACTGCAAGGCACAGTGTTCTACACCATTATAAAGGCTCTCTGCAGCCAGGAAATAGCTGTTTGTTAACACGATTCGCCGCAAATAAATTCAAATCTAATCGAATCTTTTCGGAGAATTTGGCAAAATGGATTGAAATTTTAAATTTTTGAGAATTTCGCTCATCTCTAGTTGTCACTACTGATGGATGGCCCCTGACCGTGATGGCTAGGACACCGTACGCTTCTGTAGTTTTTGGACTGAACAGTGTTACTTTATTACTTTATTTGGGCGCTATATGATTCTATTGTACTATATGGTACAATATAAAAGAGGCAGCATCCACAGAAAGTACTACACAGGTTTACAAGAAAGTCTAATACATGTGAAGACTTTTCATGGAAACAAAAAATGAAACAAATGGGTCATAACTGACCAAACGAACATCCATTTTCATCAGTTTTCATAATTTTTTTTCTTATCTTGTGTTCGGAGTTGAAAACAGATATCACGGATGTGAAAATGATGTTGTAATTTGTAACCTTTACATGAACATCACATACTCGAAGTCAAGAAAGACGTAGTTTCTCACATCTTCACAATTTTAGTCTGACTAATAGAAGTTTTCGGATATCATCCAAGTATTTGACTTTTCCTGAAATGATGACCTTGTCTGGATATACTGCATATATGGGAATGGAAGTACATTTATTTTTAACTCTATATTCTCATGATTTTGAGTTGAGGCTTGGTAGTTGCTGATAATAAGATGATCATATCATCATTATTCAGCAGGCAACACAGTGATGGTCACAATCAGGGGCGGACTGGCCATAGCCCATACAGGGAAATTTCCCAGTGGGCCGATGCCCAAGGGGCCACCCAAGCTCTCCTCTCTGCCACTGGGAGCATCATGTACTTATGTGCCTGGTAAGTAGCTGCAGGTCCTCTCCTGAAATCAACTGTATCTCTGTCCTCAGGATACTGCGGCAATTAACGGGAGCCCATGGCAGCATGCTTAGAGTAGGGCTGGCTTGGTGCTGTGGCTGGGATCTCACCTTCTAAGCCCCCTGCTCCAAATCCAGATAATTGGAGGAGGACAGAACATGGAAGCTATTGCTAGCCATTACAGAGGGACAGCTATAGTTCAGCCAAGAGAATACTGTCAAATATTTACAAGCATGGGAAAGTACAGTGACCACAGGCTGCTCACTGTGATAACTAAAGATGAGCGAAGCTTTAAAAAATTCAATTCGGAATGAATCATTATAAATCAGGTATAACAAGGCCACTCTGCTTAAGGTATGCCCACAGAGAGAGGCCATGCTGCAGATAAGTTTACGGCCATACTGTGGTGAAGAACCTTGTGGCCAATTAGTCCACAGTTGCCTTTCAGTTAATAATGAAGACCATACTGTATAGTCATTCTTCATTGTTAATGGCCGCGTGGCACCTTGAGTGGACCTTTAAACAGGGGCTGTTGCTGATATAGGGTTTGGCTGGTTAGGTGGTGGGACAATCTGCATATTATTGCTGTTCTTCTGTTCTTGCCTGCAAATACTGCAGATTATTTGACTGTAAACACAGAATATTAATCAGGTCTGGCATACCCACTTCTCCAACCCCAGCACTCTCCTGCCCTACAGGTGGGAGAACTTTTTAAACACCCTTAATGACCAGGCCACTTTTTACAATTCCGCACTACACTACTTTACCCGTTTATTGCTCCGTCATACAACTTACCACCCAAATGAATTTTACCTCCTTTTCTTCTCACTAATAGAGCTTTAATTTGGTGGTATTTCATTGTTGCTGACATTTTTACTTTTTTTGCTGTTAATAAAAATTTAACGACATTTTTGAAAAAAAATAAATGACATTTTTCACTTTCTATTGTAAAATTTTTCTAAAAAACTACATTTCTATATAAATTTTTCTCTAAATGTATTGTTCTACATGTCTTTGATTAAAAAAAATATCCAATATGTGTATATTTATTGGTTTGGGTAAAAGTTATAGCGTTTACAAACTATGGTGCAAAAAAGTGAATTTCTGCATTTTGAAGCAGCTCTGACTTTCTGAGCACCTGTCATGTTGCACCTGCCTGTCATTTGTGGGGTGTGTTTACTGTTCTGGCATTTTGGGCGGGGCTAAATTGTGAGCAGCCATGTAAAACCTAAAGGTACTCGTTGGAATTTGGGCCCCTTTGCGCACCCAGGCTGCAAAAAAGTGTCACTCATGTGGTATCGCCGTACTCAGGAGAAGTAGGGCAATGTGTTTTGGGGTGTATTTTTACATATACCCATGTTGGGTGAGAGAAATATCTCTGTAAATTGTCAACTTTGTATAAAAAAATTTAAAAAGTTGTCGTTTACAGAGATATTTCTCACACAAAGTATGGGTACATATAAAAATACACCCCAAAACACATTGCCCTACTTCTCCTGAGTACGGTGATACCACATGAGTGACACTTTTTTGCAGCCTGGGTGCGCAAAGGGGCCCTAATTCCCATGAGTACCTTTAGGATTTCACAGGGCATTTTTACGCATTTGAATTGCGGATCCATTCATTTCTATGGGGACAGACTTTGTCCCGCTCGGATCCGGAATTACGGATCCGCGCTTCCGGGTCTGCACTCCCGTTCCGCAAAAATATAGAACATGTCCTATTGTTGTCCGCAATTGCGGACAAGAAAAAGCATTTTCTACAGTTGTGTTCAAAATTATTCAACCCCCACTGAAATTGAGTGTTTTGGCCAGTTTGACATTGATTTTGATCATTTCAGTCATCTTGTTTACAGTTAAATCAAAGAGGCACTTGTAAGTCAGACAAATATAACATAACATTTATAATGAAATAACCACAAATGTCTTTTCTGTGCTCACATCATTATCAGTTTTATTCAACCCCCAAGTGACATTCAATCTTAGTACTTAGTACAACATCCTTTTCCAGTTATAACAGCTTTTAAACGTGAAGCATAGCTTGACACAAGTGTCTTGCAGCGATCTACGGGTATCTTCGCCCATTCTTCATGGGCAAAAGCCTCCAGTTCAATCACATTCTTAGGCTTGCGCGCTGCAACTGCTTTCTTTAAGTCCCACCAGAGGTTCTCAATCGGATTTAAGTCTGGTGACTGCGATGGCCACTTCAAAATGTTCCAGCCGTTAATCTGCAACCATGCTCTAGTGGACTTGGAGGTATGCTTGGGTTCATTGTCCTGTTGAAAGGTCCAACGTCTCCCAAGCCTCAGGTTTGTGACAGACTGCATCACATTTTCATCCAATATCTCCTGGTACTGAAGAGAATTCATGGTACCTTGCACACGCTGAAGCTTCCCTGTACCTGTAGAAGCAAAACAGCCCCAAAGCATGATTGACCCCCCGCCATGCTTCACAGTAGGCAAGGTGTTCTTTTCTTCATAGGCCTTGTTCTTCCTCCTCCAAACATAGCGTTGATCCATGGGCCCAAACAGTTCTAATTTTGTTTCATCAGTCCACAGAACACTATCCCAAAACTTTTGTGGTTTGTCCACATGACTTTTGGCATACCGCAGTCGACTCTTCTTATTCTTTGGAGACAGCAAGGGGGTGCGCCTGGGAGTTCTGGCATGGAGGCCTTCATTACACAGTGTGCGCCTTATTGTCTGAGCTGAAACTTCCGTACCCGCATCTGACAAATCTTTTTTCAGTTCCTCAGCAGTCACACGGGGACTTTTCTCCACTTTGCGCTTCAGGTAGCGCACAGCAGTCAAAGTCAGCATCTTCTTTCTGCCACGACCAGGTAGCGCTGCCACGACCAGGTAGCGTTTCAACAGTGCCCTTTGCCTTGAATTTGCGAATGATGCTTCCTATGGTGTCTCTTGGTATGTTTAACATCTTTGCAATCTTCTTATAGCCATTGCCCTTCCTGTGAAGAGCAATCACCTCTTCTCTTGTCTTGCTGGACCATTCTCTTGACTTCACCATGTTTGTAAACACACCAGAAAATGTCTAGAAGGAGCTGAGTATCACAGTCATTTTACATCTGCCTAATTGGTGCTTATTATGCTTGATTGCTGCTCCTTGACATCCACAGGTGTTTTCAATACCTGATCGAAAACACTTGAATGAACCTGTGTTCTTAAGAGTGGTAGTCTTTAAGGGGTTGAATAATTGTGTCAATGAAGAAATCACAAAAAAAACATTTAATGCTGTATTACAAAAACAATTGATGTAATTTTAGTTGCATTTGGTTCTTTAAAAAGTCCTTGTAAGATTTCATTCTGAACACAATTACAAATGTACACTAAATTCCCTAAAATCCTTTACAGCATTGAGGGTTGAATAATTTTGAACACAACTGTATATAGTTCTGGCAATGTGCGGATCTGCAAAATGTGGAAAGCACATTGCCGGTGTCCGTGTTTTGAGGATCTGCGGATCCGTGGATCAGATCCGCGGATCCATAAAACACATATGGACGTCTGAATGGAGCCTTACAAGGGGTGTGATCAATGACAGGGGGGTGATCAGTGAAGGAGGGTGATCAGGGAATCTAGATGGGGTGATCAAGGGGTTAACAAGGGGTTAATAAGTGAGGGGGAGGGGGGTTAGTGTAGTGTTTGGTGCAACTTTACATAGCTACCTGGTCCTCTGGTGGTCGATCCCAGCAAATGGGACCACCAGAGGACCAGGTAGTAGGTATATCAGACGCTGTTAACAAAACAGCGTCTGATATACCTGTTTGATGCGATTTATTTCGCATCTACAGCCTGCCAGCGATTGATCATCGCTGTCAGGCTGTAGTACAACTTGTGAGGCGCACGGCACTGTGAACGTGCGCGCGTTCACAGGAAGTTTCGCGTCTTGCGAGATGACGCGCCGACGCGTCAACCCAGAACTACAGGACCGCCCGCCGGACGCATGCGTGCATTAGGCAGTCCTATAGTGGTTAATGGGTCTGAAATCCGAAAGATACTGTGTGGTGAGGAATGGAAGCACAGATCGGAAACCTACGGAAGCTCTATAGAGTGCATCCTGGAGTGGGGGGCATTCTGTCCATGCTTCTGCACTGCGAAAAAGTACTGTTGGATGCAGTACTTGGTTCTACTAGGCGGAGCCTTGTATCACTTGGTTATACTAGGCATATCCCAGGCTGTAGCGCTGGCCAATCGCAGCGCACAGCTCATATCCTGGGAGTTTTTTTTTCTCCCAGGCTGTGAGCTGACAGCTGCAATTGGGCAGCACTACAGCCTGGGATATGCCTAGTATAACCAAGTGATACTAGGCTCTGCCTAGCAGAACCAAGTCACAGGAGATACCGGAGCCTATACCAGGCGAACGTAGCGGCGCCCAGGGATACTAGTAAGTGCAGTGAGATCCCTGGGCGCCGCTCTACATGTCAACATACTTAGTACACATTTTTTACCCTGATGAAAGGTCCTCTTTAAGTGACTGGGTTCGCGTCTGCAGACAGTGTACATGCTGTTGGTGCCCATACATTGCAACATATTATATATACACATACACACATATATATACTGTATACAGTATCTAACATAAGTGATTACACCCCTACTAAAACCACATCCTGAGGTCTAATGAGACCAAAATAAACGTATTCGGTTCAGATGGTGTCAAGCGCGTGTGGTGGCAACCAGGTAAGGAGTATAGTGTCCCAGGGGGTCAGTAGTCTAGCTTTAGGTATGCTGGGCTTTGTAGTGCAGGGCAACCCACTAGCCTGGGACCAACTGTCATCTTCAATCGGGTCAGCACTGGAACAGGCAGGTGATGAATGTCGTGACGCCAGTGCCAATTGAACGGTGGCACACCGTGTAGTGACAGGTGGAATAATTGAGGAATCCTTATACTTGAATAACAGGATAACTTTACTGAACGTAGTTGAAGATAGATGAACAGTCAGTAAGTACAGTTCCAGAATATTCCACACGTTACAATACAGTCACAGCAGTGGTTCAGGCTATTAATCACAGTCGCAAAAGCTATCTTCAAGACAGGCCTCCTAGGATCAGGGCTTTCCTCTTACTCTCAATGCAGCAATACACTTCAGGCAACTATTCTCTCTGCAGGGGTACACTTACTTTCTCTCCTGCCTTAGTTCCTAGCTGTAGGCAATACTCTCAAGGTCCAGACACCCGAATAACAGTGATAATCCTTGAGCAAAGGTTTTGTAGAGGTTTCCTTCTCTCCTGGAGACAGGCTCTATACTTGGTATGCGACCTGGCTTGCTGGTTACACTCTCTGTCCCACTTGCTAGTGACAGGCTCTTACTTGGAGTACCTCAGGTATACTTGACCTGGAAAACTGGATGGGAATGATCCTCCCCACCAGTGGTGCAATCTCTGCACTCAGTTACTGAGTCCTGAATCTCTCAGAACTGACTCTGAACTGGAACTTCCAACTGCCTTTCCTAGGCTAGGCCCTGGCCTATTTATACTAAACTGGGGGCTCCCTCTGCTGGCTGGAATATGAATTGCCTGCTACAGGCCTACCTTTCTTAAAGGGAGATACACATTAAAATATAGCAGTGTCGGGTAACCTACCCGTATGCTGCACACACACACACACACACAAAATGACAAAAAATGGCGGCACTGACAAAAAAAGTTGCAGATGGGTGCATGTTCAAAAGGGAATAAGCTTCTTACCCTAGGTACATAATGAAAAACATTATATATATATATATATATATATATATATATATATATATGTTTATATAGAAGAAAATGGTGGCACTGACAAAAAAAAGTTGCAGATGGGTGCACTTTCAACAGGGAATAAGCTTCTTACGAGCAGGATTTGTTTTATGTTTCGTTGCCAAAAGTGAAAGGCTGTTTTATTTGGCTGTTTCTACCACAATAAAGTGGAACTTTATTTAGAACTTATCCTGTTGTCTGCACCTCAATTTGTCATCGCCGCCCTTGGCTGAAAGAGCGATCCCTGACAAAACATATATATATATATATATATATATATATACATCACGGTCCGCAATGCATGGGCACTGACCTTATGTGTGTATAGATAGATAGATAGATAGATAGATAGATAGCAAAGCAACAGACTCTCAGATGAAAATAGAAAAAGTTTATTCACCCATGTGATGTTTGTATGTATACCCATTTGAGTGTTCATATAGGTAACCTAGATAACGTTCTTTTTGCAGGCTATAGCTTTCCACTAAAGCTTTCTTTAAGGATTTTCTGGCTTGGGATAACTTCTGCAACATTTCGGTGTGGGCCTTTCTTTATGTGAAGCCTCAAGGGAACTAAGATTAGTAGTCAGACATTGTATTGTTGCACCTTTCTCTTTTTTAATCCTAGAACTCTGTTCGATCAGGACCCCTCTAATGACTCATTTTAAAGCTTTCCACTTTACGGGAACAGCAGTGTCGTCATTTTCATGATCCGACAGGAAATTGGTGATCGAGTCTGCGATAGCCGCTTTGTAGGATATATCTTTCAGCAGGGATTCATTCAGTCTCCAGGACCATTCCCTGGGTCCTCCTCCTGGTAATTCCAGTATAAGAAAAACAGAATCATGATCAGACCACACTACTGTGCCTATGGTAGCTCTAGGTTGGACGGTAAGGAACATATCTAAGTGACTATAGGTTTTGTGGGCAGGTGAATAATACGTATAATCCCTGTCAGATGGATGTAGGACACGCCAGACGTCCACCAGCTGTTGCGATCTCAAGATCGACCTAACTGTATGGAGAGTATGGCCCCATGCACACGACCGTTGTTTGTTTCCGCGTCCATCCAAAAATCGGATCCGTCAAAAAAACGGTCCGTCATCCGTTTTTTTTTACGGACGCAAAATTTCAAGGAGGAGCGGACGCGGAGGCAGGCAACGGTCGTGTGCATGTAGCCTATGTGTGGGAACCGAAGATCTGCTTGGAAAGCAGTCCGTGGTTGGATTTAATGTCAAGTTAAAATCTCCACCCACCAATAGAATTCCCTATATGAAGCTTTCTAGTTTATTGAAGATGCGTTGTAATGCTTTATCTTGATTCAGGTTTGGCAGATAAATATTGTGCATATTCTCGTGTCTATAAGGGTGTATATCAATGATTTATGTAGGGCTATTGAAACTCCTCTCGACTTAGTTTCCGGATTAGAGCTGTGCAGCCAAAATGTGTAATGTTTGGATCTCATACCTGGGATATGGCCCTTTTTAAAGTGCGTTTCCTGCAATCGTAAGATCTATACCCTCTCTCTGTGCATGGATATCTGAGGAAAAAAGAAAAAAAGGGGGGGAGGAAAGAGAGGGAAAAAAGAAAAAAAAGGTAAGAAAGAGGGTAACATGTAAAAGAAGAAGAGAAGGAAAAAAGAAAAGCCAAGAAAAGCGCAGTGAGTGATCCAACAGTAATAAGACTACATGTTATACCTAGATCTGTTTTATGGAGGACTAAAGAAGCCCCCACAGCTGTCAGGGAACTAATCCCTACAGTAAAATACCGCCTATATGGCTAAACTCAACGTCAGTAAACGCCGAACTAACCGAAAAATGACTGACAATGACTGTATTTGAGACTGCCACTAAGCCACCAAAGCGGATAGTGAATGACCAATAAGTATAAAGCTAAATAACTCAAAAGTTAAAAGATTAACAGAACAAATGTGAGGCCTAACTGAGCCTATATAGCACTTAGAAAAGAACTATCTATATGTGAGAAGCCATAATGGGGTCCCTGTCATCCTGAGATCGCTGTTTTCAAACAGCGCATAGTTGGTGTTGAAGAACTAGTTTCAGCCATAGAGTTCCAATAGTCCCTCTCAAGTATTCTGGGCATCCTGGTCCATCTGGCTTCCTGGTAAGCTCCTGGCATCTGAGGTTCTTCTTGTCCTGGGATCTCGAGGACTTGATCGTGGCACGATGGAAGGGATGGGGTTACAGTCTGGTAAAGAAACTGAGGGGTGAACCAGGCTGGATAGGAAATTCAGTAGGTCTTCTGGATCTCGTAATATATATCTCTTCCCATCTTTGCGGACTAATAGGTGAAAAGGGAAGCCCCAGGTATAAGGGGTGCCTTGTTCCCTTAAAATGTCCAGGAGAGGTCGTAAAGCTTTGCACTGGGTGACAGTAGAGCGAGAAAGATCTTGCAGAATTTGCATTTGAGCTCCGTTGACATCCCAGTGAGCCACATTTCTTGATTTTATCATGATATATGCTTTAACTGTATATTAATGCACGTGGCATATGACATCTCTGGGTTTATTCGGGTCAAGATTTGCTGGGCCCAGGCAATGATGAGCTCTAGTAACATAGTAACATAGTATATAAGACCGAAAAAAGACATTTGTCCATCCAGTTCGGCCTGTTTCCTACAAGTTGATCCAGAGGAAGGCAAAAAACCCCTGTGAGGCAGAAGCCAATTTTCCCCACTTAAAGGGAAAAAAATTCCTTCCCGACTCCAATCAGGCAATCAGAATAACTCCCTGGATCAACGACCCCTCTCTAGTAGCTGTAGCCTGTAATATTATTACACTCCAGAAATACATCCAGTCCCCTCTTGAACTCCTTTATTGAACTCACCATCACCACCTCCTCAGGCAGAGAGTTCCATAGTCTCACTGCTCCTAAGGTGAAGAATACTTTTCTATGTTTATGTACAAACCTTCTTTCCTCCAGACGCAGAGGATGTCCCCTTGTCACAGTCACAGTCCTGGGGATAAATAGATGATGGGACAGATCTCTGTACTGACCCCTGATATATTTATACATAGTTATTAGATCTCCCCTCAGTCGTCTTTTTTCTAAAGTGAATAACCCTAATTTTGATAACCTTTCAGGGTACTGTAGATCCCTCATTCCAGTTATTACTTTAGTTGCCCTCCTCTGAACCCTCTCCAGCTCTGCTATGTCTGTCTTGTTCACAGGAGCCCAGAACTGTACACAGTACTCCATGTGTGGTCTAACCAGTGATTTGTAAAGTGGTAAGACTATGTTCTCATCACGGGCGTCTATGCCCTTTTGATGCAACCCATTATCTTATTGGCCTTGGCAGTAGCTGCCTGACACTGGTTTTTGCAGCTTAATTTGCTGTTTATTAAAATTCCTAGATCCTTTTCCATGTCAGTGTTACCGAGTGTTTTACCATTTAATATGTACGGGTGACTTGCATTATTCCTTCCCATGTGCATAACTTTACATTTGTCAGTGTTAAACCTCATCTGCCATTTTTCTGCCCAAGCTTCCAATCTATCCCGATCTATCTGTAGCAGAAAACTGTCCTCTTCAGTGTTAATTACTTTACACAGTTTAGTGTCATCTGCAAAAATAGATATTTTACTGTGCAGGCCTTCTACAAGATCATTAATAAATATATTGAAGAGAATAGGGCCCAATACTGACCCCTGAGGTACCCCACTAGTTACAGTGACCCAATCTGAGTATCTACCGTTAATAACCACCCTCTGTTTTCTGTCACTCAGCCAGTTACTTACCCACATACAGACATTTTCTCCCAGTCCGAGCATCCTCATTTTATATACTAACCTTTATGAGGTACGGTGTCAAATGCTTTGGAGAAGTCCAGATATACGACATCCATTGATTCGCCGCTGTCAAGTCTAGAACTTACCTCCTCATAGAAGCTGATTAAATTTGTTTGGCATGACCGATCCCTCATGAAGCCATGCTGATATGGCGTTATTTGCTTATTTTCATTGAGATACTCCAAAATAGCATCTCTTAGAAACCCTTCAAACAGTTTACCAACAATAGATGTTAAACTTACCGGCCTATAATTTCCAGGCTCTGTTTTTGGACCCTTTTTGAATATTGGCACCACATTTGCTATGCGCCAATCCTGTGGAACATTCCCTGTTATTATAGAGTCCGTAAATATCAGAAATAATGGTCTGGCTATGACATCACTTAATTCCCTTAGGATACGGGGGTGTATGCCATCCGGTCCTGGCGATTTGTCTATTTTAATCTTTTAATCTCTGTCTATTTCTAAGCCGTCATTTACAGGCCTACTCAAAATGGCACCAAAAAGTGCTTGTAAAGTGGCCAAAAGTTCGTCTGGCTTGATTGACTCTAGAAGTCCTCTGACCCTAATGTTGTTTTGACGATTTCTATTCTCGATATCATCTTGCAAGTGGTAAAGCTGATTAATATGGTGCTCATGGTCTTTGAGTTGCAGTTACTGCATCTAATCCCACAGAAGCAGCATCTTGTTTTCTCTCCACTTCCACCAATCTATTACCGAGTAAAGATACCTCGGCTTGTAGTGTGCTTATTTCTTTCTTATATGTGGCTTCTAGTCTTTCCATGTATTTCTCCATGTCCTGACTTGTAGGAAGCAAGTGCATATATGCCCTCCAGTCAGACGGGTCTTGAGTGGCAGGAATACCGGCTTCCCCCTGAAGTGACTTATGCGGATTCTGTTCTACCCTCTCCCATACCATCCCCCATATCGCCGTCGGTTCAGGAGTCTGGTATGGTGAATGGGGAATGTTTTAGACTCACTGTGGGTTCCGCTGTAGACGAGGTCCTTTCGTCTGAGAGGAGTGCTGGGGAGCCAGGGATGAAGGGAAGTGCATTTGGGTTGCGGTCTACTATGTCGGAGCACCGCTGGTCTGTATGGCTGAAAAATCGTCTCAGGTCGCCCTGTCTGGCGGGGAGACCAAGATTAGGCTGATCAGGACAGTTCTCCTTTTCTTCCTCACCATTGGAGCCGTGCAGGGCCAATGCAAGGATTTTTGTCGCCTTAGGCAAAAGAAAAGTTTGCTGCCCCCCCTCCCCCCATGTAACATCACAATGCCCCATCCATATGATCTGCCAATCTTAAAGGGGTTCTGCAATTTATTTAAACTAATGATATATCCTCTGGATAGATCATCATCATCTGATCGGCGGGGTCCGACACCCGGGACCCCCGCCGATCAGCTGTTTGAGAAGGCAGCTGTTCTGGCAGTAGCGCCTCAGCCTTCTCACTGTTTACCGCAGCCGCAGTGACGTCACGACTAATATCACTGGCCTGGGCGGGGCTAAGCTTCATTCAAGTGAACAGACCTTAACCCCGCCAAGGCCAGTGATACTAGTGGTGACGTCACTGCGCCTGCGGTAAACAGCGAGAAGGCCGAGGCGCTACTGCCAGTGCTGCTGCCATCTCAAACAGCTGATCCCCTTTAACTAACGCCAGTTCTCTCTCTCCCCCTCTTATCATTCTCTTCACCCCCATGTCATTCTCTTTCCCCCTCTTGTCATTCTCTTTCCCCCTCTTGTCATTCTCTCCCCCCCCTCTTGTCATTCTCTCCCCCCCTTCTTGTCATTCTCTTCACCTCCCCTTGTCATTCTCTTTCTCCCCCCCCCCCATGTTATTCTCTTCCCCTCTTGTCATTCTCTTTGTTCCTCTTGTCATCCCCCCCCCCTCCTCTAGTGTAGCGTGGCCCAGCTCTTTATGGTCCATGGGTACAGGCGCTTTTGTTTCCTGTACCTGAGCGGACTGACAGGAAGTGCACACTTTATGTCAGTCCGGCCAGGTACAGGAGACAGATGCTCCCTGTGCCCGCGGACCATACAGGGCTCAGCCATGCTACAATGGGGGAATGACAGCGCTGCCCTCCAGTCAGCCCCTCTCCTCTTGCTGCGCCCGGGCGGTGCGCCCTCATGGATGCGCCAGCCTGGGCAGTGCTGCAGCCGCCAGAGGCTCAATATAGAGCGCTCGGGCGGCTGCAGCATGAGGGGGGGCTGGCACGGGAGCCGTGGATAGGCTGTCTAGTTAGGCTCTGCTGAACGAACTGGTGGCCGTGTAGCAGGAGCTCGAGGAAAATGAGTGCTCACTTTGCCATTGTCAGACCACGCCCCATTCAGTGTGTTTTTAAACATGCTGTTTCTTAACACCATCAACCATATGATCATCCATAGCTATATATGTTATTGTCACTCTGACATTGTTTGCTATTTTGCTATTGCTGTCTTTAAAGAGCTTAAAACGGAGAGGGGGGCTGGAATAAAAATAAAGAAATAAGATAACAAACAAAAAAAATCTGAGTCTTAAGAGACCTCAGAGTGTCATATACCTATTTTGAGGCCAATTGATTCGTATAGAATCAATTCGGATGCCAATTAAATATTTTTTTTTATTCAATGACTTGAGATTTACCATAAGGAGAAGGTTCAAAGTCAGTTTTGTAGAAGTTTTGGCATTTGCATCAAATTTATCAAATGTCGCACAATGTTTGAATTTTTTTTTATCTAACTTAAGATGTAACTCCACTTTCTATGTCACTGGAGGCAGATTGCAATAATTTTTAAAACTTTTTGAAATTGTGCAGTTAATAAATCTGGCTTCAGTTAGCTTAACGCTGGGTTCAGACCTGAGCGTTCCTGAGACGCGCGTTTTCCGTGCGTTTCTGTCGCGCATTTCACGCACGTTTTTGGCAATAGTAAACGCGCGTTTTACGCGCGTTTGTGTGATTGACTGCAGTGTTGTCCAATGACCAAATATCCCTGTCCATATGAAGTTTGGCCTTTCCAGCATGTTGCAGATTCATAAACGCGCGTTCGAACGCGCGTTTTCAGTGTCAAAAACGCGCAAAATACAAGCGTTGCGCGTTCCCATTGAAGTCAATCGGCCAAAACGCGCGACAAACGCACCAAAAAAAGCTCAAGTACTTGTTTATGCGTCGGGCGTTTTTCAGCGCGTTCGAACGCGCTGTAAAACGCGAAAATGTGAACCAGTCCCATAGGGAAGCATTGGTTTGCATCGGTTATGCGTTTTACAGCACGTTCGAACGCGCTGTAAAACGCGCAAGTGTGAACTGAGGGTAATAGGTTAACCACACACACTATCCATTGTCCTTTAAAAACTAGAATGGTATAAAAATGCCAAGATGTTGCAAAATCTTTGAAGAAAATAAGCCCAAAAGTCACAATGCCTAATTTCCAACCTGTTGAAGTCAGATTTTTGGAGAGCAGAGCTTGATAAACTGCCCCCAAAGTGTTTTTTTACATGACTTTTTTGCATTACAGCCTGGATGGAACATTAACACTCACAAGTGCATTACTTTGTGTTGAGTTTTGAGGTCATGCATGTTTACTGTTTGATGGTCAGCACTTTGAGCAGAAATACAAATGTCTTCCAACATTCAGGTAAGCTTTTTAGAAACTATAATGGAACCTAAAGTCGTATTTTACACGAGAAATGTTTAACATTCACTCAAGTACACAAGCAGTATGGCCATTAAAAGCAGTTACCAAGTCCTTGAGCAAAAAACATTCTACTAACTGAATTCACATTACGTTTTTTTTTTTCTGAGAGCCTCCTTCTCTTCAATTTTATTATATCTTACAGCACACTCATATTTTCACATGTCTACCTACTATATATTAGTTACTCATCAGCAGGAAATGTACTGGCAGAAATGTGTATTTAAAAAGGTTTTCCGAGATCTTTTTATTGATGACCTATCTTCTGTGAGCGCTGCTGCCTTCTCGAATCTTACCAATCACAGCGCCGTACATTGTATAGTGGTTGTGCATGGTATTGCAGTTCAGCCCCATTTACTTAAATGGAGCGCTGCTGCCTTTTTAACCAGCTGATCACAGGGAGTCCCAGGTGTTGGACCCCACCGATCAGATACTGATGACCTATCTAGAGGATAGGTCATCAGTAAAAAGATCTCAGAAAGCCCCTTTTAAAGATAACTTGTCACCACAAAAATGCAGTGCAATCTGCAGGCAGGATGTTATAGAACAGGAGAAACTGAGCAGATTTATACAGGGTGGCCCACGAAAAATTAGCCCGCTTCCAATATCTCCAAATCAAACTGCCTAATAGTAAATCTGTCTTAGTTATCCATAGCAACCAATCAAAGCTTTCATTTTTTCAGAGCCCTGTATGAACTCAAAGCTGAGCTCTCATTAGTTGCTAAGGGCAAATAAGACAGATTTAAGGCCCTTGCAAACGACCGTATGCCCTTCGAGATATACGGTCTGTGAGCGGGCTATATGTCCCAGGGCGGCATTGATCGTGCGCACGGGAGCACACAGCATCATAGATTACAATGATGCTGTGCACGTCGGGTCGCCCGCGGGACTATTGTCCCGCACTAATAAGATCATATGAGTGCGGAACAATAGCAACTTGGGCAGCCCGTATATCTCGGAGGGCATATGATGATCATGTGCAAGGGCCCTTACTATCAGGCCAATTGATTTGGAGACGGACTGCTTTTTTATGGGCCACCCTGTATAAAGTTTTGGGGGAAAATATTTATTAAAACTTTTAATTTATACATATTTTCTGTGTAAGGCCTCTTACACATGAATGTTGTGTGCCCATGGCCGTATTGCGGCCCGCATATGGCGGGTCCGCAATACACAGGCACCGGCCCGTGTGCACTCCGCATCACGGATGCGGACCCATTCACTTGAATGGGTCCGCAATTATGGAGATGTGGAACGGAAGCATGTATCGGAACCCCATGGAAGCACTACGGAGTGCTTCCGTGGTGTTTCTGTCCGTGCCTCCGCAACGCAAAAAAATAGAACTTGTTCTATTTTTTTGCGGTGCGGACGGATCACGGACCCATTCAAGTTCTCCGTGCATTGGGGACCGCAAATTGCACAACGTTCGTGTGCAAGTGTGCCTAGGTATGTATATAGATAGCTGTCAGTCACTAATAGCTGTACATACGAGTGGTCTTAAAGGGGTTATCCAATAGTACAAATACCCCCCACATTGCCCAGGCCCCTTCTACAGACAAAACTAAGGTTACTTTCACACTTGAGTTTTTTACCTCTTCCAGCAGGGATCAGCAAAAACTATTCCTTTTGTGATAATACAACCGGCTACATCTGTTATGAATGGATCTGGTTGGGTTATCTTTAAAATAGCAATGACGGAACTGGCATTAAAACCATTGTAAGTCAATGGGTGCCAGATCTGTTTTCTATTGTTTCTGCTTGCTGCAGTTTGATCTCCGGTATGGGAACGCAACCAAATGGAATGGGATGCATTTTGGAGCATTCCGTTCTGTTCAGTTCAGTTTTGTCCCCATTGACAATGAATGGGGACAAAACTGTAGCGTTTTTCTCCGGTATTGAGATCCTCTGCCGGATTTCAATATCGATAAAGTTAGACGCAAGTGTGAAACTTGCCTTACCCGGTCCCCGGCACCAGCATCCCTCAGATCCCTGCACGGCCACTACTGCAGATGCTACCCCTCCGGCTCTTAAAGCGTCAGCATGCAGGCACACTAAACTGCACCGCCTCGGAATATTTATGCCACTTTCCCTAAGGGAGGGTGACTTAGCAATAGGTTCTAGTTTGTTCAATAGGTTCTAGTTTGCTAGTGTCCTGCTTGTCTACCTGTGTACTGACTTCTGCCTGTCTCCCAGATTTGGCCCTTTGCTGCCTGTCCTGACTTCTGCCTGTCTCTATTCTGACCCTAAGCTACCTGCTGAGACCTCCTGTTTATCACATTTCATGTACTTTTCCTGCAGCTGTCCCTGACTACAGTTTTGCCTAATCCGTCAGTGCTCCCCCATGAGTAAGCAGGCACATGCGCTGTGTAACAAGTCTTACAAGTCTTGCAAAGAGTGCCTATAACATGGAAACATAAGGAGTCTGTATGCCATCTTGGAGGGTGAGTGTACATAGCTTTGCCATGTACCACCAGGTATGACCCTCACCACTCTTCTCTTTTTTCCTCCTCAAACCATGTATGCATCGATAACATTACTTCTATAATTATTTTGCTTCATTTGTTCTATTTGCAGTTGATACACCTTTGTTTTATTGTTATAACTAGGTCTGTTATTTTACCTTACATGAATCTTTATGGCATGGTCATGTAGTTACACTATATAGAGATAGAAACAATTTTATTTTTCTTAGAACACTACAATACTTTCCCCAGGATATTATTTATATAGTGTCCCTATGTACTTCCCAGAGTACTCCCCGAAAGTGCTTCCAAGCAGAGTGCCTTACTCTGTGTACTCAAAAAAAAAAAATTTAAACTGCTAACTTTGGTGCAAGGTACTAAACTCTCTCTCTAGCCTGGGCGGTCTGCAGGACCTTTGATATCATTGTGCCTGGCTACACTGGAAACTGGCCTTCTCATAGGCCTGAAGAGTTCTATGCTCGACAAAGGTGACCAGGGGTGACTTGGCTTAGTAATATTGAGAAACACTCATACCCAATCGTCTTCATGTTTATTTTTTTTATTTTTTACATCTAGTGTGTTTTTAAAAGAAAATAACCTTTTACAGTAAAACTTGTTTCTGCAAAGCTGTGTATTACCAGGGTAAAGACAGTGCTTTTAAAAGTGACACTATATCAACTGTGTAGCTTCAGCATTGGAAGTGGCACCAAAATAATTAGACTCATCATGCTTTTCATGCTTGGATTCTGACCATTTAACAATTTTGATTAACAAGATCTATTTTATGCTGAGCCTAAAAGGATTAATTAACAAAGATTTTTTCATAGAGATTCACAATGCGTAGTGTGAAATCCACAGCATAATACATGAGAAAATTCACACGGAACTTATGAAGATTTTGCTGTGGATTTGCTTCAGGTTTCTGGCAAAATCTGCAGCAGATGACATTGTCCCATTCGGGTGTGGAAGGAAAAACCCACACCGAACGTAGGAGAAAAAGGGGTGAGGGAATAAGGCCTGGAAACTAGGGGAAGGAGGTGGACACCTCCTATTAAAAACCTAATCAAAGTCCTGACTAACTACCAGTATGAACAGACCCTAGAGATAGGTGAGTTCATACACAGGAATATCTAACTCACCCTATAGGACCCTGGTACTATATGACAACTGAGACAACCTGTTCCTTCAAAAGGAAGGATGAACAGGAGTCTCTCTCAGGCCTTAATACAAATTACAGAGAAATGCAACACACAGAACTCCAAGTGGCGTGGGCGAGGCTAAGCTCTGTTCATTGAATGGAGTCAACGCCACTTGATACAAGTCGTGACGTCACTGGGCGGGGCTCTAGCAGAGGTAAACAGTGAGAAGGCCGCGGCGCTGCTGCAGCGCTGCTGCTGCAGCGCCGCTGCCTTCTCAAACAGCTGATCGGCGGGGGTCTCGGGTGTCAGACCCCGGCCGATCAGATGCTGATGATCTATCCTGAGGATAGATCATCAGTTGTAACAAACTGCAGAACCCCGTTAAGTTGTGTAAACTATATGTACAGGGCAGCACCAATAGTACAGTACAAGGGCTCATGTATAAGGCAGTGTCCGTCAGGGGTGGACTAGGAACTTATAGTGGCCCTGGAAAAAAAACTAAAAGTGGCCCCAAACTGACAGAAGATGGGGCAACACCACTAGGAGGGGTCAGCAATATCATAGTGCAAAATACCATCCCATGAGAACCTTATACCACAGTGCAGCACAATATATTTCCCCAAAAGCTGTCCTTCTGTGGTGGCCATTAGGGATAAGGGGACCCATGGAAGCTCATCCCTAGTGGCCATCAACAGATGCTATTTTCTGCCCTTCACCTCCTCCTTCAGTTGTCTCTCATTAAGATATGGAGCAGGGGGCTTAGGGGTGAGATGCAGCCACAGCAGTTAAATACAGGAGGACATGTGTAGTCGCTGACTCATTATGTACCCAGCCAGTGGCAGAAAGGAGGGCTTGGTGGGGCCCCTGTGCATCGGCCCACTAGCAAATTTTCCTGTAAGGTCTATGGCCAATCTGCACCTGAAGTCTGTATTTCAGTATGCCAGAAATGAATCAGAAAAAAATGTATACTTTCCATGTGCATTCCATATATTTCTCAGTCCCATCAATAGAAAGGGCTATTATTGTCTGCAAATATGGACAAGAACTCAAAAAAATTCACGTCGGCACTCACAGATTAAATCGCCCAGCCTGTCCAAATTTTCCGTGAGATTTAGGGCGCTCCAAAGTTTTCAATAGAGGCAGATATAGTCAACAGAACTCAAAAAAATTCACATCGACGCTCACAGATTAAATCGCCCAGCCTGTATGACATAAAGGATATGCAATTTTATGGACTGGTGAGTGCTGTCATGAATTTCTTTTTTCTTCTGTTAAGTGGACAAAAATAAGACCTGCTCCATCATTTGCAGACCGGCCACATGGATCAGCAAAAAAAGACAGTTGTGTGCATGGACCCTTAGAAATCAATGTGTCAGTGTGCTATCCATGAAAAAAACAGCACATGTGCAAGAGCCCTAAACAATGATAAAGGCGTCTGCTTAAAGGGGTTGTCTCACCTCAGCAAATGTCATTTATCATGTAGAGAAAGTTAATACAGGGCTCTTACTAATGTATTGTGATTGTCCATATTGCTTCCTTTGCTGGCTGGATTTGTTTTTCCATCACATTATACCCTGCTCGTTTCCATGGTTACTACCACCCTACAATCCAGCAGCAGTAGCCATGCTTGCACACTATAAAAAAAAAACAAGGCTCTCTCTGGTGGCTGGGACTGCGGGTGCAGACATAGGTTGGCACTTTTTCCTATAGCATTCAAGCATGACCACCACGCCTGGATTGCAGGGTGGTCGTAATGGAAACGAGCAGTGTAAAATGTGATGGAAAAATAAATCAAGCTAGTAAAGGAAGCAATATGGACAATCAGAATACATTAGTAAATGCCTTGTATTAACCTTCTTTACATGATAAATGCTATTTTCTGATGTGAGACTACTCCTTTTAAAAAGCTATAGATGTAGCCTCTCACTGGCTCAATGCAACAAAAACACATTAATAACAGTAATACAAATATTGCATGGGCTACATATATACGAGCCCAGGAAATATTAATTCATGAGAAAAAGGAGAGCAGTGCCTGACTGAAGATTACTCTGGTTACACAGTGCCAGGACTGGCACAACACTGGTACAATGTAACATTTGGGGAATATTTCAGGGAATGGGTGCAGTTTAAGGACATTGTTGGGGAAAGTGTTGACATTTACACAGTTTTTTGCAGGTTCTACATATGAATACTTATACTCTTAAAGAAATAATTGGGTCAGTGGAAAAAAGACCATTTTTATTCTCACAGTGAAGTGACAGCACCTGAGTACACGCTACACATCCAAGTGGCAATGACATGTGAAATGCTAGAAAACTTACACCTCTACTTTTCAGACACCAGGTTGTCTCACATGTCTATGAAGACAGTAGGAGTGGGAGTGGAGTACTCGCCTCAGAGTGGAAAAGTGTATAATCACCTTCCCGAATCTCCTCTGGTGTTTCCTTCATGGTGCCTCTACATGCAGGAAATGCCACTAAATCACTGGACGCAGCTATTAGCTCAGTGGGCATTTCATGTGTTTTGGGAGGTACCATGATGGAGGGCTGGCAGGGACCCAGGGAGCAGCGGAACAGAAGTGGCAAGGGATCGGTGGTGGTAGGTGTCACTTTTCTTTTTATGCCACTCAGACAGCCCCTTTAAAGTCTATGTCAAATTATTAAAAAGAGAACACTGACTCTTATGTAAAATTGAGCTACACCTTTATTCAGTATAATACAAAATTCATAAAAATTCTCTATCAAGGTATCAGATGACCTCTCAGATGACCTCTCCCATACACCTGCACCAGCGATCTGACACATTCCCCCCCAAGTCACTCTGCCCAGCAGTCGATATTTTTACTAAAATTGTCAAACAAGAATTTATGACCATGCAGTCAACTCGACATTATGATAACCTGACCAATAGACAGAGACAAGCTTTGAGAGAACTGAAATCTCTCAAAGATGTAGTAATTAAACAGGCGGACAAGGGGGGGAATGTGGTGATCTGGCCGGTGCAGATGTATGAGAGGGAGGCGTTCAAGCAACTGAATGTACTATCATGCTATAGGCGGTTAGATAGGGATCCTACAGAGGGGTTTAAGAGAGAACTTGACATACTTTTATTAATTGCCACAGAAAATAATGTAATCAGTAGGAAAATGGCGGATGGCCTAAGAGTAGATTTTCCAATCTGCCCAACACTGTACCTCCTTCCCAAGGTGCACAAGAATGCCTCCAATCCCCCGGGACGCCCTATTGTCTCAGGGATTGGAGGGCTATGTGCAAATATTGGGAAATTTATTGATTTCTATTTAAAAAGATGCGTTGAAACCCTACCATCCTTTGTTCAGGATACCTCGGACATGCTGAGGAGACTTAATGGACTGCATTTGGAGGATGACATGTTCCTGGTCACGTGCGACGTGGAGTCCTTGTACACGTCGATACGCCACGACCAGGGGGTGCGCGCGTCGCGGTTCTTCCTCACTATGACAGATCTAGATAAAGAATTGGTTGAATTTATCCTTCTACTTTTGGAATTTTTGTTGACTCACAATTATTTTTTGTTTAAGGATCGCCATTTCCTGCAGCTCCAGGGAACGGCAATGGGGGCGCCGTGTGCGCCCTCATATGCCAATCTCTTCCTGGGGCTGTGGGAGAGGGAAATCCTTCAGAGTGGGGAGGACCGCGGCGGCGTGCTCCTTTGGTCGAGGTATATCGACGATATATTTTTCATCTGGCAGGGCTCCGCGTCGCGCCTGGACAGGGTAATGTCAGACCTCAATCAAAATGACTACAATATAAAACTGACTTGGAAATACAGTCCAGTGGAGGTCGACTTCCTAGACATCACTATTAGGAAAATGAAGAATGGAGATGTTCAGACGGATGTGTTTAGAAAGCCGACCTCTGTTAATGCATTACTGCATGCGTCGTCATCCCATTACCCTAAAGTCATTCAAGCAATACCTAAGGGTCAATTTTTAAGGATGAGACGCATCTGTTCAGATGACAGGCTATTTGAACATCAGTCGGCTCGGCTTGTCCAGAGGTTTGTGGACAGAGGATATAAAAGGGATGCCATTCAAAAAGGTTACAAATGTGCAAGGGAGAGGAAGAGAGATATGCTCTTGACGAATAAAAAAGTAAGCAAAAGCTCTCAAAAGGATACAACTGTTAGGTTTATTACTCCCTTTAACAGAGAGTGGCACACTATTCAGGACATCTTGAAAAAGCACTGGGCCATTCTACGAACAGATAAGGATTTGCGGTCTGCTCTCCCAGACTACCCACAAATTACATGGAAAAGATCGAAAACACTACGGGACATATTGTGTAAAAGCCACTATGTGCCAAATATTCCAAGAGGAATTTTTGGCTATAGAGGACCAGGTTGGGGCTCTCGGGCCTGTGGAAAATGTGCAGCTTGTAGGTATGTGGAACAAGCCACTATTTTTAGTGATTCCTCACATAACAAGGAATATAAGATTGTACATCATATTACATGTTCCACAGAGATGGTTGTATACTGGATGACATGCCCATGTGGATTAATCTATGTGGGCATGACAACCAGATCCCTCAAAGTTCGAGTATTGGAGCATGCTAGTAAAATTCGTATGGCAGCCCAAGTAGCAGAACATGCAATTGAGGAACTACAAACTGTACCGAGGCATTTTTTACAATATCATAATTGTGACCCAGGATTAATGCGAATTAGAGGGATTGATAGAGTGAGATTAGGTGCCAGAGGTGGAGATAAGAAAAAGATGCTACTGCAAAGAGAGACTAAGTGGATCACGTTGTTGGACACAGTGGTTCCAACAGGGCTAAATGAATATAATAGTTTCAAATCCTTTTTGCAAAATACGTGAATTTTAATTGAGGGTAAAATTATCCTTGTCGATTTGGATGTGGTCTTAATTTGTTTATATATTTACCTAGAGATTACGATTGGCATTCAGTAATACGTGAGCTACAGATTTAATAACGGGTATAATTGTTGGTTTTGTATATTTATTTTGTATTTATTTAATAATTTTTTTTGCACTCCTATATGAGGGAATTATTATAATTCATTATGAAATGTATACACATATATATAATCAATCACGGATATTATGTTGATTTTAATTATTTATTATTGTATTTATTTATTATTGCACTTTTATATGAGGGAATCATTACGTAGTACATGTATTATTAATCTTATATTATTGTCTGTCTTGATGAGGAGGGTTTTATTACTTCACACGATGGTTAATTAATGTAGGGATTTAAAAAAATTTTTTTTTTTTTTTTTTAAGAATAATTTTTTAGGGGTTTTTTACAATCATGATTTACTATGAATTAGCACTGTTATGAGGTGTAGTAAGATAATCACGGGTTATTGTATTAATATCTTTACCCTTCTCCCCCCCCCCCCTTTTTTCCATTGGACTTTGACTCATTTCTTTGTCCCGCCCCTCTAGTTGTATCTGTTGCTCGAACCTTATTGATGCTGGTAATAATGTGTGCAGCATTATGGCTGTGCGTTAGTTATTGTAAAATCGTGTATTATAACTATTCCTTAGATTCTCTAGGACCTGTGAATTGATCAGATGACCACTCATGTGACGAGTCACATGATCGGTGGGGCGTGCGCATTCCTGCGCATGCGCTGTCCTGACCGCTGATCGGACGCGCTCATTGCACGTCACTACGTGTCGCGCTATTACGCGTGGTGACGTTGAGCGCCGATGGAGGCGGTGGGCTAACATGTTGGGAATGCGCCGAGCTACTCCCCCGACTAGGTGACCGTAATTAACTAATTGGAACCCACTAGTCAGGGGTATAAATACCGCTCATTGTATTTTAAAATTACCTCCTGACGAAGCTTTTCATAGCGAAACACGTGTCGAGGTTCTGCACTGTGGGGGTTCCGGGCCCTGTGTGTCATTGACATGGGTATGTACCACTCCATTAGATCTTATTTTTAGATCACCAATAATATCTATATTGCACACCATAGCCACCTTGTATTGGGGCTTTGTATGGTTGATGCCTGTGTCTATGATATGAGTATTGGCTATAATCATGTTTTGGATTGATTGATCCTTGACTGTTTCTTATGGGTGAAAGCCCCTAATTATATGTGATATATTTTCACCATGCTTATGGCCAATATGGACTATACATCTGGGTCAAGTTAACTTTAAATTTAAATCAAATAGACCTGTTTTGATATTTAGGTACCTGGACCTCCCGCAGTAGGTTTTTTCCACTATCATATACCTCACCGTTTTTGATCTGTAAATACCTTGGTATAGAGAATTTTTATGAATTTTGTATTATACTGAATAAAGATGTAGCTCAATTTTACATAAGAGTCAGTGTTTTGTTTTGATGCCTTGTGGATGTATGGCTCTTGGTTTGATTTTGTGGGGCATGTAGGCTAACTAAATTATTAAAAAGAGCACATGCACAGCAATTTTGTTTGGTTTGGTGTATATTTTGGAATTTTTTCCATAGGTTTCTCTATTGGACTTGAAAACCAGCAGTAAAAAGGGGATATCCAAGATGAAAAATGGCAGACAAGCTGCCAAATGGTCTAAAATAGAAGTGATTATATATTTACCTCCTTCTCCAGCACCATTCTCTGTGCAGTCGGTCCAGTCCTCTTGCCATTTCTTGTTTACAGGATACGGCATATGACAGCTGAGGACAGTGGTTGACTACAGCAGCCATGTGTTGTGCACCTCCCTGTATAAGTTACAGTATTAAGATACAGATCTAGGGCACAGCACTGCTGCCGGCAGTTACTGACGCTGAATGGCTGCAGCCAGGGCAACCATCAGGGTAAGGGTGCTTTCACACTTGTGTTTTTACTTTCCGGCGTAGAGATCCGTCGTCAGGTCTCTACGCTGGAAAGAAACTGATCAGGATTATTCCTATGCATTCTGAATAGAGAGAAATCCGTTCAGGATGCATCAAGATGTTTTCCGTTCAGTATGTGAACGTTTTTTGGACGTTGACAAAACATCAGCATGCTGCGAATTTGTCTCCGTCCAAAAATCCGGAAGACTTGCCGTAACTCCGGATCCGGAATGAATGCCCATTGAAGTGCATTAATCCGGATCCGGAATTAAGCTAAACGTTGTTTCAGCGCATCGTCAGATCCGACGTTTAGCTCTGCGCAGCAGCAGTTCCGATCGGGGCCCCAGTGTAAGCTAGGGCTCCAATCGGTTACCATGGCAGCCAGCACGCTACTGAAGTCCTGGCTGCCATGGTAAGTACTCCGCAGCAGTGTACTTACCTGCGTTGCGGCCCCCGGGTGCTCCTTCATGACGTCACAGGTCCGGGCAGCGCATTGATCTATGCGCCGCGGGGACCTGTGACGTCATGGAGGAGCGCCTGGCGGCCGCAGCGCAGGTATGTACACTGCTGCGGAGTACGTACAATGGCAGCCAGGTAAGCATCCTGGCTGCCATGGTAATCTGAAAGCATTTCGAAGACTGATCAGGATCCTTGCGTTCTGCCGGAAGTGCCTGCCGGATCCTCAGAACGCAAGTGTTAAAGCACCCTAAGGCCTCTTTCACACGGGCGTCATGTTTGACGCCCGGATAAGAGGCGGATGCGTTGCGGGAATATGCGCAATTTTCCCGCGCGGGTGCAAACGTTTGTAATGCGTTTTGCACGCGCGTGAGAAAAATCGCCATGTCTGGTACCCAGA
Source organism: Bufotes viridis (assembly GCA_033119425.1). Lineage (NCBI taxonomy): Eukaryota > Metazoa > Chordata > Amphibia > Anura > Bufonidae > Bufotes > Bufotes viridis. Next base: position 477,918,796 of record CM065589.1, on the reverse strand, counting down.
CCTGAAGCCGGACTTCATCACTGAAGTCCGGTTTCGGGTCTTCTGGAGAACATGGTTATAAGGGAAAATAATAGCATTCTTAATAAAGAATGCATAGTAAAATGAAGTGGAAGGGGTTAAAAATAATAAAAGTTAACTTACCTTAGCCACTTGATCGCGTAGTTGCGATCTGTCCTCTCTTTCCCTGCATCAGCTAAGAACTAAAGGACCTGTGATGACGTCACATCACATGGTCCATCACCATGGTAAGCTGGACCATGTGATTGGACTTATTAAGAATGCAATTATTTTCCCTTAGGGAAAATAATAAAGATCGGGTCCCGTTGCTAAGCAACCATGCAGGAAAATCGCAACGCATCCGCACTTGCTTGCGGATGCTTGCGATTTTCCCGCAGCCCCATTCACTTCTATGGGGCCTGCGTTGCGTGAAAAACGCACAATATAGAGCATGCTGCGATTTTCACGCAACGCAGAAGTGATGCGTGAAAATCACTGCTCATGTGAACAGCCCCATAGAAATGAATGGGTCCGGATTCAGTGCGGGTGCAATGCGTCCTCCTCACACATTGCACCCGCGCGGAAAACTTGCCCGTGTGAAAGGGGCCTAACACTGACAGTACTTCCAGCAGGGGACTGTATGAAAATATAAGGCTTGAGGGGCCCCCACTGGCTCCTCCTCACAGCCAATGGCCAGCTGCATAACATTGTGATGTTCCCATCGTTAATTACCACTGGGAGCTCCAGGTACTTATGTACTTACCCTCAGGACAGCGATACTATTAAATACTGCTGTGGGGCACTATTACTGTGTAACGACAGTAAGATAGCATTATTAGGCCCTATTCACACGTCCGCAATGTTCGTCATTTTGAATGGGGACGTGATGGATGCGGAGAGCACACACTGTGCTCTCCGCATCCGCATTTGCGGAGCGCGCCACCGATCTTCCGGACGACGGCTCCGCAAAAAAGTAGAGCATGTCCTATTCTTGCCCGCAATTGCGGACAAGTATAGGCATCTCTATAGGGCCGGTGGCAAGGTGTTTTGCGGATCCGCAAAACACAACGGACGTGTGAATAAGGCCTTATCGATGGTTCCCTGCCATGCCATTCACCCACATAGGCCTCAGGCTGCTAGGCCTGAAGCTTATGAGGCAGTACAGTGGCACACGCAATCGCAAAACAATCACATCATTGCGACCATTTACACTGGGATGAAGACCTCTCAGAGAGATAGTGCCGAGACTGCAATAGTTCCCCACACAGGATAGTGTCTGTTATAGTGCCCTACAACAGGGATCAGCAATCTTCAGCACTCCAGCTGCTGTAAAACTACAACTCCCAACATGCACACTTGTTCTTGTAACTCCCATAGAAGTGAAAGGAGGATTTTGGGTGTTGTCGTTTCATAACAGCTGTAGTGCTGGACGTTGCTGATCCCTGTCCTAAATAGTCAGAGCCCCGACCCCTCACTGCTCCTACACAGTAACTGTGCAGCCTTACTGTCCCTACACTGCCTATAAACAGTAATAGGGCACCCCTTCTTCCACTACACAATAATTGTTCTTACTGCCCATACACAATATTTCCCCCTTAGTGCCCCAAATTAAGTATATGCCCCACGTAGCGCCCCCAAGTAAGCACAAAAAGTAATAATGCCTTTTTGGTGTCATATATTAATAGTTCTACATACTCCCCACCCCAACAAAAAAAAAAATGACTACTGGTCTAACCTCATTCCCACAATAAACGGACAGCCTAGGCTACGGGGCTCCTACAGCCTGTGGCTGGTTCTGTTAGTGGCACAGTGTAGGTAGGCATGATGACATCACTGCATAAGACCACCTGCCCTGGGCCCAGCATCCTGTAGGCAGCAAGCCTAAAGTGACCTAAGAGACCAAATGATAGGATATGGAGCTGGCCCGCCCTTTTCCACCTTATGTGTGAGGATAGAGTTTAAAATGGAGGGGTGCAGGGGGCCCTTTTAAGAGGAACTACCAGCCACAAAAGGTGTCTGACTGGTATCGGGATATCTACTTTACATATGAATATCGGTGGGATAAACTTCAGTACTTTTGCTAGACATGAAATGAACAGGATTTTCTTGTGGAATCAATTAATACAGCATGTAATTAAACAGTGAATGAACAGGTTATTATGTGTATTTGATGTGTCATGGATCCACTTTACATATAAAAAGCTTTTAGTTCTCGCCAGACATGGATCTATTTGGAGTTGGTAGTCACGTTATACATTCATTACTTTTTATAGGAAGGGCATATGTTTTTTGTCATATGATTAACTTGTTTTCTCACATACATTTTTACAAATAACAATAAGTAAAAAAATAAGTAACATGCCAAGTAGTGTAAGATGCTTTTAGTCAGGATCTGCAGTCAGAGTAGGATAGGCATCAGTCACACTGTATCAGGCCACCTGCACACATGGTTTTACAGCAGCGGAGTACAGTACCAGCAAAGTGTAGGAGATTACATGTAAATAATTACATAAATCTCATGTACACTTTGCAGATTGCTTCTGTGTGGAAATTGAGCTGTCATGTGGATTTCCAAATCTGCAGCATATCAATTAAGTTTGTGGTTTTAGCTTCAGATTTCACCCTTTTTCCAATGAAGGATAAGATTTGCGGCAAAACTGTATTGAATCCGCACCAAAATCAACAACTAGAAATTGCGGATTTTGGTGCACATAAATCTGCACGGAAATTCATGAGGATCTTATGTGCGATCACCCCCACTGTTTGCAAGCGGCCTTACGCTCATGTGAAACCAGCTAAAGGGGGGCTGCACACGGAGCAGATTTGTGTGCATAAAATCAGCAAGAAATCTAATGACGAGGTGCGGGTCTCGTCATATATTAGGTGCAACCTCCAGCAGTCCTAAACATAAATCAATGGCAGTCCTGAAGTGCTGTACATTTCTGGCTTCATTTGCGCCAGAAAACTGTAAAAAATTAAGATAAATTTGTGGTGGTGGCTGACTCTGTCCTTCACGCCACTGCTATGCCCCTTTGAAAAACTACTAAGGGTAGTGTAAAAAGGCATGTGTGACTTTTCTGGTGCAGCGCCATACACTGTGTAGTGGCCAGGAAATGTACTGCAAGCACAGTTAGCTAACTCTTAGGCCTCTTTCACACGGGCGTCATGTTTGACGCCCGGAAAAGAGCCGGGTGCGTTGCGTGCAAATGCGCGATTTTCCCGCATGAGTGCAAAGCGTTTTAATGCGTTTTGTACGCGCGTGGGAAAAATCTGCATGTTTGGTACCCAGACCCGAAGCCGGACTTCATCACTGAAGTTCGGGTTTGGGTTGAGTATTCTGGAGAATTTATTATTTTCCCTTATAACATGGTTAATAATAGCATTCTCAATGCTGAATGTTTAGTAAAATGTGGATGGAGTGGTTAAAAATTAAAAAATTTACTCACCTTATCCACTTGATCGCGTAGTTGCGATCTCTTCTTCAAGCATTAGCTGCCAGCTAAAGGACCTGTGATGAGGTCACTGAGCTCATCACATGGTCCATCACCATGGTGATGGACCATGTGATTGGACCATGTGATGTGACGTCACCACAGGTCCTTTAGCCGGCAGCTAATGCTTGAAGAAGAGATCGGCAACTTCGCGATCAAGTGGATAAGGTGAGTTAATTTTTTTTATTTTTAACCCCTTAATCCACATTTTACTAAGCATTCTGTAGTGAGAATGCTATTATTTTCCCTTATAACCATGTTATAAGGGAAAATAATGAAGATCGGGTCCTGTCTCTTAGCAACCTTGCGGGAAAATCGCACTGCATCCGCACTTGCTTGAGGATGCTTCTGATTTTCCCGCAGCCCCATTCACTTCTATGGGGCTGCGTTGCGTGAAAAACGCACAATATATAGCATTCTGGGATTTTCACGCAACGCAGAAGTGATGCGTGAAAATCACCGCTCATGTGCATAGCCCCATAGAAATGAATGGGTCAGGATTCAGTGCGGGTTCAATGCGTCCACCTCACGCATTGCACCCGCGCGGAAAACTCGCCCGTGTGAAAGGGGCCTTAGGCCTCTTTCACACGAGCGTGTCCGGATTAGGTCCGGATGTGTTCAGTGAAAACTGTGCGATTTCGCAGGCAAAGCCATTCAGTTTTGCCTGCGATTGCGTTCAGTTTTTTTCACGCCGGTGCAATGCGTTTTGATGCGCAGCCCCAATCACTACTATGGGGCCCGAGCTGCGTGAAAAACGCAGAATATAGAACACGATGCGATTTTCACGCAACGCAGAAGTGATGCGTGAAAAAAAACGCTCATGTGCACAGCCCCATAGAAATGAATGGGTCAGGATTCAGTGCGGGTGCTATGCGTTCACGTCCCGCATTGCACCCGCGCGGAAAACTCGCTCGTGTGAAAGAGGCCTTAGAACTTGCCCATGTTCTGACCAGTTTTTAATCAGACCGCACACAGATGTCTGGATTTAGCACTGAATTTTCTGTGTTTTTCACTTCATTCATTGCAAGGATTGAAATCTACAGTAAAGATCCACAGAATAATTTTAGAAGTTGCAAATTTAAAAAGGTCTCCCATCTCTTTACTTCCAAATTGAGATGGGACTAAGTGTTGGCCCCAGGTGGTCAGGCTTACGGAAACAGATGAGCGGGTTGGCACTGTGACCCTATTCATTTCTATGGCTGCCCAAAATGGCCGTACTCTAAGGCCTCTACACCTGGGCGTCATAGTATTGATCTTTCCATGGATAAGAGAGATGCGTGGCGGAATATCGCATTTTAAACACTGATACAAGCATTGCTAATTTACTGCATGCTAATCAGTGGCACTAGTATCCACTCCAGTACGCTGTGACCTCATTACATGAAGTCGATTATTTAGAGTCTCCATATGTCCTGGGGTGACTATTTTCCTCATAGCTGCCCCTCTATACATCAGCACTAGCATTCCTCACGTACACTATTCTAGCAGGATGATGATTTAGGAGCCTCCAAATAATATAAGTTGCTTACCTTAGCGCACTTTATCACGTAGCTGCGCATCTGTCCTACTCTATTTCCAGCATCAGCTAAAATACTAAAGGACCTGATGATGACGTCACATCACATGGTCAATCAGCATGGTCCTATCTTACTGTGATTGGACCATGTGATGTCACGTCATCACAGGTCCTTTACTGCTATGCTGCAGCTTGAATGAGAGTAGAAGACTCCCACACTATGCGATCAGGCTGATTAGTTAAGTTTCTATCATGTTTACCCTCATCCTCATTTTACATCAGCATTCTTTATTAAGATGCATTATCTCCCATATACTATTGTACAGGGAGATAATTAAGATCTCTCCATTGCTGAGCACCATGCTACATCGCAATGCATCCCTCTATACATGCATGACTGGCATTCCTCCACGTAGCTACTCATTCTACAGGGACTGCATTATTTAGAGCCCACATATATAGTGTCCTGCAGATACTTTCTCTCAATGCTGACGTCCTCGTGAATATCACTGCTCATGTGCACTCCCCATAGCACTATTCTACATGGGTCGATTAGTGTGGAGCCCCCATATATGTGCTCCTGAGGTACTTCTCTCTCATACTGCCCGTCTATATCAGCACTGGCATTCCTCCGCTTACACTATCTTTCCATGGAAAGAGAGAGATTGGGAAACCCATTTAAAACACTGAACAACATTGCTAATTTACTGCATGCTAATCAGTGGCACTAGTATTCCTCCAGTACGCTGTGCCCTCTACAGGGGTGATTATTTAGGAGTCTCCATATGTCCTGGGGTACTTTCTCTCATGCTGCCCCTCTATACATCAGCACTGGCATTCCTCCCGTACACTATTCTACAGGGATGATTATTTAGGAGCCCCCATATATGTGTCCTGAGGTATTTTCTCTCATGCTGCCCCTCTATACATCAGCACTGGCATTCCTCCCGTACACTATTGTACAGGGGTGATTATTTAGGAGTCTCCATATGTCCTGAGGTACTTTCTCTCATGCTGCCCCTCTATACATCAGCACTGGCATTCCTCCCGTACACTATTCTACAGGGATGATTATTTAGGAGCCCGTATATATATGTGTCCTGAGGTACTTTCTCTCATGCTGCCCCTCTATATCAGCACTGGCATCCCTCCCCTACACTATTCTACAGGGGTGATTATTTAGGAGCCCCCATATATGTGTCCTGAGGTATTTTCTCTCATGCTGCCCCTCTATATCAGCACTGGTATTACTCCCGTACACTATTCTACAGGGATGAGATATCAGGAGCCCCAATATATGTGTCCTGAGGTACTTTCTCTCATACTGCCCCTCTATATCAGCACTGGCATTCCTCCCCTACACTATTCTACAGGGGTGATTATTTAGGAGTCTCCATATGTCCTGAGGTACTTTCTCTCCTGCTGCCCCTCTATACATCAGCACTGGCATCCCTCCCCTACACTATTCTACAGGGGTGATTATTTAGGAGCCCCATATATGTGTCCTGAGGTATTTTCTCTCATGCTGTGCCTCTATATCAGCACTGGCATTCCCCCCCTACACTATTCTACAGGGGTGATTATTTAGGAGCCCCCATACATGTGTCCTGAGGTATTTTCTCTCATGCTGCCCCTCTATACATTAAGACTGACATTCCTCCCCTACACTGTGCCCTCTACAGGGGTGATTATTTATAAGTCCCTATACATGTGTCCTGAGGTATTTTCTCTCATGCTGCCCCTCTATATCAGCACTGGTATTACTCCCGTACACTATTCTACAGGGATGAGATATCAGGAGCCCCAATATATGTGTCCTGAGGTACTTTCTCTCATGCTGCCCCTCTATATCAGCACTGGCATTCCTCCCTTACACTATTGTACAGGGGTGATTATTTAGGAGCCCCCATATATGTGTCCTGAGGTACTTTCTCTCATGCTGCCCCTCAATATCAGCACTGGCATTCCTCCCTTACACTATTCTACAGGGGTGATTATTTAGGAGCTCCCATGTCCTGAGGTACTTTCTCTCATGCTGCCCCTCTATACATCAGCACTGGCATTCCTCCCTTACACTATTCTACAGGGGTGATTATTTAGGAGCCCCCATATATGTGTCCTGAGGTATTTTCTCTCATGCTGTCCCTCTATACATCAGCACTGGCATTCCTCCCTTACACTATTCCACAGGGGTGATTATTTAGGAGCCCCCATATATGTGTCCTGAGGTATTTTCTCTCATGCTGCCCCTCTATACATCAGCACTGGCATTCCTCCCGTACACTATTCTACAGGGGTGATTATTTAGGAGCTCCCATGTCCTGAGGTATTTTCTCTCATGCTGCCCCTCTATACATCAGTACTGGCATTCCTCCCTTACACTATTGTACAGGGGTGATTATTTAGGAGCCCCCATATATGTGTCCTGAGGTATTTTCTCTCATGCTGCCCCTCTATATCAGCACTGGCATTCCTCCCTTACACTATTCTACAGGGGTGATTATTTAGGAGCCCCCATATATGTGTCCTGAGGTACTTTCTCTCATGCTGTCCCTCTATACATCAGCACTGGCATTCCTCCCTTACACTATTCTACAGGGGTGATTATTTAGGAGCCCCCATACATGTGTCCTGAGGTATTTTCTCTCCTGCTGCCCCTCTATACATCAGCACTGGCATTCCTCCCCTACACTATTCTACAGGGGTGATTATTTAGGAGCTCCCATGTCCTGAGGTATTTTCTCTCATGCTGCCCCTCTATATCAGCACTGGCATTCCCCCCTACACTATTCTACAGGGGTGATTATTTAGGAGCTCCCATGTCCTGAGGTATTTTCTCTCATGCTGCCCCTCTATACATCAGCACTGGCATTCCTCCCCTACACTATTCTACAAGGGTGATTATTTAGGAGCTCCCATGTCCTGAGGTACTTTCTCTCATGCTGCCCCTCTATACCTCAGCACTGGCATTCCTCCCTTACACTATTGTACAGGGGTGAGATATCAGGAGCACCCACACAGCAGTCCTGGCTTCCATTCAGACTGAGAGGAGCTGTCATTGCTCTCGCTGTGCCCCTGCCGCAGGTACCTCCTCCTTCCTCCCTCCCTCCCTTTCTCCCTTTTGTTTTACTATCACACGGAGACGGGGAGAACAATTTCCTGTTGACACCGGAATATTTAGAAAGTGCAAGGAAGGAGGGAAGGCAGGGACGGCAGCATCTGTGCTGTGGAAGTTTCCCCCTGCACCGCAGCCGAGGAGTGCCCCCCTGGGAGTCCTGGCTCCTTTACATGCCTGTTCACACAGGGCAAAGTTTGTGCGCAGAGGCTGGCCTGCATGTGTCATCGAGGATCAGGTGCACGGGCGTCCAGGGCTGACACTGGCATCTTTGTGTCTAGTGAATGGATGGAAATGGCAGCGGGCATGCGGCTGAGCGTCGTGTAGGGAGCTGCCACCCACACTGAGCACCGCTCGGCCTTATCCCAGGGAAGGCTTCTCCACAGCCCTGGGGAGAAGGAATGCCATTTTCTGAGCCTCCAATGCTTTTACCCTGTGCTGTCTGCTGATGGCTGAAGCCTGGCTGGAGGAAGAGGAGGAGGAGCTGAGGGACAGTGCTGGCAACAGGAGGCACAGGAGGTCCAACCTGACCCAGGCTGCAGGTAACCGTGGGGTGTATGGGGGGCACCCAGCAGGCATGCTGCTGTAATCCTCAGGGACCTGCACTGGGAGCATTAGTGATGGATGAGCCTGAGCATGTGGTGACAAAAGCTGCCAGGGAGTCATATCTGTGCACTGAATATTCACCTAGATAATCTATGTCCCAGGAACAAAGCCACGATCCGTCTGTAAAGCCGGCCTTGAGGAGGCCCAGGCCTGATGAGATAATAGCCTTCATTGTAGATTGCCGCAGATGAGGCCCTGCCACTTATGTACAGCGCCGCAGAATATGTCACCGCTATAGAAGGAGGAGGACATAGGTCAATGAAGAAGCCCAGAATCGCACACCGGTGACTGTAATATTAATGCTGTTCTACATCCTTTATACCAGGGGTGCACAACCCCCGGGCCCTTGATACCATTCTGTGTGGCCCCCAACCATCTAATAACAAACGTATGAGTCCTGGAAGTGTAACTAGACACTAATGGTGTATACTGTATGTACAATATGCCAGAAATACAATATTTCAGTTGCTAATGCCCCATTGGTTCAGTCTGGTAATGTGCACCCCTGCTTTATACTGGGCAATACAATAGAATAAATCAAATCGGGTGCCTGGAAATATTACCGATACTTGTATCGTCCTCTTCAGAATTTGGGAATGATGGGTGACAACCTCCTTGGAAGCTGTAATCGTTGTTGTTATGTCAGTTGTCACCCACCTTGTTGGAAACACATGTAGTTCTTTACATTGCTGATATACTCTGGGGATTTTCCCTTTAAAGGGGTTGTCTCACTTCAGCAAGGCACTTACTAATGTATTGTGATTGTCCATATTGCATCCTTTGCTGACTGGATTTATTTTTCCATCACATTATACACTGCTCGTTTCCATGGTTACGACCACCCTGCAATCCATCACTGGTGGTCGTGCTTGCACACTATAGAAAAAAACACCAGCCTATGTGAGCTCCCACGGTCCCAGCTACCACAGAGGCCGGCGACTTTTCTATAGCACGACCACTGCTGACTTTTCTAAAGCACGACCACTGCTGATGAATTGCAGGGTGGTTGTAACTATGGAAACAAAGTGTATAATGTAATGGAAAAATGAATCCAGCCAGCAATGGAGGCAATATGGACAATCACAGTACATTAGTAAGTGCCTTGTATTAACTCTCTACATGATAAATGTCACTTGCTGAAGTGAGACAACCCCCTTAAGGCTACATTCACACGTCCATAGTGTATTGAGGAAAAGAATAGGACATGTTCAATTTTTTTCGGGAGCCGCGGACCGGAAGTATGCTGTCCGCATCCTTTCTGTCCCCATTGAGAATGAATGGGTCCGCACTCGTTCTGCAGAATTGCGTAACGGTTGCGGACCCATTCTACGGACGTGCGAATGGACCCTTAATAGATGTTCTGTTACTTACATATTGATGGTCTGTCCGCAGGATAGGTCATTAATAGGGATGAGCAAACTTGTGTGTCAAGTTCGGTGTACAAGGTTCAGGTTCGGGTTATCTAAGAATTCTGTTATGGATTCTGCTAGCACGGACTTTAACTTGTGGTCCGTAGAAGCGGAATCCATAATGGAATTCTTAGATAATCCGAACCTTGTATGTTTGCTCATCCCTAGTCATTAATATCAGATCAGTGGGGGTCTGACACCCAGCAACCCCACAGTCAGCAGTTCTAGGCATGTGTCTGTGGAGGAGAGGTTCTGTTCATTGTGTAGTTACTAGCGCCACTCAGGCCTCATGTAGTTTGCGGTCCCCAATGCACGGGCAATATCCGTGCGGCGGCCGGGACGGATCGAGACCCATTCAACTTGAATCGGTCCGTGATCCGTCCGCACCGTAAAAATATAAAACATGTTCTATTTTTTTGCGTTGCGGAGGCACGGACAGAAACACCACGGAAGCACTCCGCAGGCAACGTTTTGGTGTCTGCCTCCAGAGCGGAATGGTGACTGAACGGAGGCAAACTGATGCATTCTGAGCGGATCCTTTTCCATTCAGAATGCATCAGGGCAAAACTGATCTGTTTTGGACCACTTGTGAGAGCCCATGACGGATCTCACAAACGGAAAGCCAAAACGCCAGTGTGAAAGTAGTCTAAAAAGAATAGCTCCGGTTTGTTGTCCGGCTGCCCCTGGCAGCCCAGCCATGAAACTCTGGATAAACCACTATTGCGCATTTGCCTGCAGGCAGGTTGGACACTGCTAGTGGGTGTTGCAGCGGAGGGAGGTGGTTTTTAGGGACTCATGCACACAACCATGTCCGTATTTCAGTTCACACACCACGGATCTACACAATACAGATGTCTTCCTTGTGCGCTGCGCTTTCTTCTCTCTCCTATCAATAGAAATGGCTATTCTTGCCCACAATATAGACCACAATTTAGACCAGAATAATTTGCGGAACGGCCACCTGGATCTGCAAAAAATACCGTTGTGTGCTTGGTGCCATAGAAATAAATGGTTCAGTGTAAAAATGCGGGTAACGCACAGATGCAAATTACAGTTGTGTGCGTGAGGCCTTAAGCCTCAGGCCCTATTCACACGTCCGCAATGTCGTCCGCATGTATTCCGCAATTCTGCAGAATACATGCGGACCCATTGACTGTGAATGGGGCACGGAACCAGTTTTTGCGGAGCGCGCCGCCGATCTTACGGACAAGAATAGACATTTCTATGGGGCTGCCAGCCGGGTGTGTTTATGGATCCACAATTTGCGGATCCATAAACACAACGGACGTGTGAATAAGGCCTCAGTCACACGTCAGTGATTTCCATCAGTGACTGTGAGCCAAAACCAGGAGTGGAGCCTCCACAGACATAAGGGATAAGGCGACGATCTGGACCTGTTCAGTGTTTACAGCCGAACCTGGTTTTGGCTCACAATCACTGATGGAAATCACTGACCGAACACTGACGTGTGAATGAGGCTTTAGTCTTACAGCATTCTCTGGTAGGTCCCATTGTATGGCCCACCACACTGGCTTTTGGCACGTCAGCTGTTGTGAAACTACAATTCCCAGCATGCCCAAGTATACATGCTGGGAGTTGTAGTTTCACAACAGCTGGAGTACTGGAGGGTGCCTACCCCTGGTTTACCACCTCACAAGTGAACTGCTATATTACTAGACAGTTGCACTTACCAGGAAGGGGCTTACATTGTATCTGTGTGGTCCTGAGGTGTTTTGGACCCCAAATAATGGCAACAAAAACCCAAATATCATCCAGCTTGTTGTTTTACACCATGTACACTCAGGTCACCTCCTGTTCATGAAAGTTATATGTGTGACTAGAAAAACAATGATAACGGTATACAGCAGTCTGTGTTCTAATGGACGTCGTGGGTCATGTTGTTGGAGCGCTCCTATAGCGACCAGCGAGTTACCGCAATTCGATAGTTGCAAGGAATTCAGCAGGTTTGGTTTTTCCTGACATTTCTTTTCTCACACTGGCGTTTTTCTTTTCCGGCATAGAGTTCCGTAGTTGGGGCTCTATGCCGGAAAAATCCTGATCAGGATTATCCCTATGCATTCTGAATGGAGAGAAATCCGTTCAGTATGCATCAGGATGTCTTCAGTTCACTGTATTCAGTGTATGTGAACGTTTTTTGGACATTGACAAAACTGCAACATGCGGGTTTATCTGCGTCCTGAAATGCCGGAACACATGATGGAATGACGGATCTGGCATTAAGTCCCATTGACTTACATTAGTGCCGGATCCGGCATTAAGAAATGAGTGAAGGACGGATCCGTGAAAAAAATACAAGATGGTCTATCCGCATGGCAAACGGAGAGACGGATCCGCACTTGCAATGCATTTGTAGACGGATCCACAAGCCAGATCCGTCTACAAATGCTTTCAGTTGTCATGCAGTATGCCGGATCTGGCGGGACGGAACTGCCTGCCGGATCCACACGCCGCAAGGTGTGAAAGTACCCTTCATAAGGTTGTCAAAAGAATGTAAAGAAAATTTAAAAAAAATGCCCGAAACAGTGCTTGTACAAAAATCTTGCGTTATTTAAATAAAAAAAAAGTCCAAAAGACAGAAGTACTGTAGTACAAATCCTTCCATTGAGCTTTTTCTGAGCTGTTTGTGTTCCACCCCTGGTTTTGGCTGGCAGATGCTGTGAAGAAGTGGTTATACACACATTTGATACGGGAAAAATCATTTTTACATTTATTAGCGGTTACCTTAAAAGAAGAAGTTGTAGCTGTTCTTTTCACTTTTCATTTTACGATCCGCTCCAGATTTTGGCTTCCAGAACAGCATCAGGAAACCTGAACTTGTGGCCGTACCCTGACCCTGGGTTCAGACCTGAGCGTTCTAAAAACGCGCGTTTTACGCGCGTTTTTGTCGCGCGTATTTCAGCGCGTTTTTGCAAATAGGAAACGCGCGTAAAACGCGCGTTCTTGTGATTGACTACTGTGGTGTCAATCACAAAACGCGCGTCAAACGCCCCAAAAGAAGCTCAAGTACTTGTTTATGCGTTGGGCGTTTTACAGCGCGTTCAAACGCGCTGTAAAACGCTCAAGTGTGAACCACTCCCATAGGGATGCATTGGTTTTAATCTGTTGAGCGTTTTACAGCGCGTTTGAACGCGCTGTAAAACGCTCAGGTGTGAACCCAGGGTAAGGCCTCTTCTACACGAGCGTGTCCGGATTAGGTCGGATGCGTTGCGGATGCATTCAGTGAAAACTGTGCGATTTCACAGGCAAATCCATTCAGTTTTGCCTGCGATTGCGTTCAGTTGTTACGTTTTTTCAGCGCGGGTGCAATGCGTTTTGATGTGTTTTTCACGCGTGTGTTAAAAAACTGAAGGTTTACAAACAACATCTCCTAGCTACCATCAGTGAAAAACGCATCGCACTCGCACTTGCTTGCGGATACAATGTGTTTTTCACGCAGCCCCATACACCTATATGAACACAGAATATAGAACATGCTGCGATTTTCACGCAACGCAGAAGTGATGCGCGAAAAACAACGCTCATGTACACAGGCCCATTAAAAAGAATGGGTCAGGATTCAGTGCAGATGCTATGCGTTCACGTCGTTAGGCTGCCTGCACACAGGTCCAGTTTTCCAACCAGAAGATCAGCACAGATTTCCTGCCGATTTTTGTGCATTTCCGCTCCAAATCCTCACTAAAAACCACATGTGTTACTTGCTGTTTATGTTGCAGATTTGATGTGGCTTTGCGGCAGATCTCGCCCTTGGATTGCAAAGGGTTTGCACAAAAAATAGTTCCACACAGCAAGTCAATTTCTGTACAGAAGTAAAAAGCAAAGTGTACATAAGATTTGTCCAATATCATCCACTTTGCTGGTAGTGTATTACTGCGCGTACTCCGCAACGTGTGCAGGTAGCCTGAGGGTGCATTTTTAAAAAAAAAAAAATGTATGTGTGTATATATATATATAATTTTTTTTTTTTTTTTTATGCCATTTTTATAAGAACGTATGTTCCTCCTTGTACTGATATTTCCTCTTTAGAGCTGTAAGGGGAAAATGCATGGTTACAAAAATGTAATACCACCATTAAAACCACACAATGTACGTGTTTTTTTTTTTTTTAAGCGGGGCCAATAAGGGAAGAAACCGCAGACCATAAGCATGTTGCAATAAAAAAATAAAAACTTAAAAACCTCATTGACCCAACAAGACGCTCTGCCGCAAAAAAGCTTGTTTGTCATTCATTAAATATTTCACATTGACTTCCATACAACATCTGGAGCTGGCATTTTTTTTTTGCCAAAAAAACTCACCAAAAACCCCAAAAAATGCAGAAAAACCTAGGTGTGACACCAGCCTTATGGCAAATTTGAAAAAAAAAAAAACTACCTTTTTGGGTTTGCCAGAACTTAACTACTGATGACCTGTTCTGAGGATGGGTTAGTATATCATATTGGCAGGGGTCCTACACCCGGCACCCCCTTTTCATAGTGTAGAGAGCAGGCACCAGAACTACGCCGCTCCATACAGTGTGTGATGGGCAGAATGGGAGCAGCTCTGCAATAACCAGGCATTATTATTATGTTTATGTAGTCTTCAGTGTTATCTTGAGTCCACAAGGTCGTCTGGTATATTTTAACAGGGCTATTTGGTAATAATTTACCAGGGATCAATTACCTGTTTTCAGAGTTTTTCGTAAAATATGAGAGGGGTAATGAGAGAGGTTATTATCCGGATGGTGTCAAAACGGATGGAAAGACCGATGCATTGATGGAATCGTTTGATCAAATTCCATTTGGCTCCATCTAAACCCTTCATTTCCGTTAGTCCGTTGCCCAAAGAAACTGTTTTGACCTGTTATGACCCGCATTCCTCGTAGGGTTAATGCACACCGTCGTAAGTGTTTTGTGGTCCACAAATAGTGGATCCGCAAAACACGGATCGCGGCTGAGTACTTGCTACCGTTTTTTTTACTTCCGTAAAAATGTCCTATGCTTGTCCGCAAAACATAAAATAATAGGACAAGTTCTATTTCTTTCTTTTTTTTGCGATTTCACAGGACGGACGCGCGGTTGTGGACAGCACACGGTTGTGCTGCCTGCATTTTTTGTGGCCCCATTGAGATGAATGGTTCTGCGTCTGAAACAATGGCTGTGTGCATGAGGTCTGATTGTAAGTGCTAAGTAGGACCATCTCTTTTTGTATTTTAGACAATTTGACAGGTTTTGCTTGCTTTTTGTTTTTCGTTTGGTTCCCAAACGTTGCATTTGGATGTTACTTTTAAAGTGTACATCAAATTGGTTTGTGCTGTTTTGGGGGTCAGTGACGTTTTTTTCAAAATGCAGCATGCTGTGGATACGAGATTTTTCTTGCTTTTTTGCCCATAGGCAAGACTTGCATATGTTTTGCTGTAATAGTAAAACAAAATGTGAAATAATAAAATTCTTCGGTTTTCTGACCCAAATACAAATTTAATGACGGCTGGGAGACTGTTTAAGAGTAGAGTTGAGCGAACTTGTGTTTTAAGTTCGGCATCCAAAGTTTGGGTTCGAATTATCCAAGCATCCCGTTATGGATTCCGCTACCACGGACCATAACGGCATTTGGAACACGGGGTGAAGGACCTGGGGTGATGTCACCGTCATGTGATCAGTGCAGGGGGCGTGGCTCAGTACTGGATTGGATAAGAGGTCGTAGGCTACCATCTCTTATCTAATCCAGTACTGAGCCACGCCCCCTGCACTGATCACATGACGGTGACGTCACCCCAGGTCCTCCGTGTTGTCCAAGGTTCGGGTTCATTGAAGAATCCCCTTTATGGATTCCAAATTCCATTATGGTCCGTGGTAGCGGAATCCATAACGAGATGCTTGGATAACCTGAACCCGAACTTTGGACGCCGAACTTAAAACACAAGTTCGCTCAACTCTATTTAAGAGGTGAAAATAAACACCTACTGAATATTGCTCAAATCCAGCCCCAAGACTTCTTTGTCCACTCCTGGTCCTTTTTTGACCAGTAGTTATGATCTCCCCTTTGTGGTCATGTTGACCACTGCAGCCAGTCCAGTATGACCACAAACAGGACATCATCACTTCTGGGAATCAGGAGGAGCTGGGATGGTAGCCTTGATACTTCATTTGTTAGGGGAGTCTGTTCCTCGTTCCTCACCTCTCACTTAATTTTTGGTGAGTGCCGTGCATATTGGCTGTGATTTGCTTTCTTGCAGTTACATGTGTCAGAATCTCTGCTTTAGCAGAGAGTTCCAAAGAAAGGTATGAGGATAGTCTGGCAGATCAGGTTGTGCAATATACAGTGAGACAACACCCAAGTACATGAGTCACTCCACACTGAGATACTAAAGTTATGAAATGGGAAACTTTACACCTGTTCTCTGTGTAAAAATATCTCACGATCAAGTTTCTAGGAGGCAGGGTTCTGGTAAAATTACGCATGATGATTAATGGTGCGGGTTTGTCTTGATCATCCCACATAGGAAATATTCTTTGCTCCAGTGGCAAACCCGTACGCTGCTACTCGCACTGGTGCAGATGCAGTATGTCCTTCCCTGTCAATCAAGCGGGAGGGAGGAGCCTATAGAGCAGCGGAGACCTCCTCTCACTGCTCACAAACTCAATTTGTAGGAATATTTTTGCTAATAAAATATATATTTTTATAAAATAAATAATATAAAAATATAATCAGTATATTTTGCAGGTGCTACAGTATATCTAGCAAGTGCTTTTATCTAAAGAAGTTTTATGTTCTGAGAGAAGGCATGGGTGAGATACCGACCCAAATTTTCTGTAAAATTGGGCTTTGGGAAAGGAGCAAAGTAGGGTCTCCTTACGTAACAATTTCAGACAGATTTTGTAAGCATCTGAATGCCTATACATGCGTACTTCCTAGGCTACATGCACACGACCGTATGTTTTTTGTGGTCCGCTAAATAAAGATACTGGCCTTGTGCATGCTGCAACTTCTTTGCGGACCAGAGTAGGCATTTCTACAAAGTGGACAAAAATAGTACATTTTCTATAATTTGTGGAACAGCCGCATGGATGGGGACAGACCATGGATGACATCCTTCAGCATTTTTGTTTGTTTTGCGGAACCATAGAAATGAACGAGTCCGCGTGCATTCAGTGTCCTAAACAAACTATAATGAATAACCTAAAGTGATGTCAATGACCAAGTAGGTAATATGGGCGAGGAAAATGACTACATGTAGTAATGTGTACACTTATTGCTGCAAAACCTGGCTTGCAGTTCTGTCTCAGGCAGATATGTACATGATTAACCCTTTAGTGACCACCCTTACGCCTTTTTCCGGCGGTCACTAAGGGGCCTTAGGCCGTGCTGCTCCCTTTTTACAGCGGCCCAGTCTAAGCGCTGCACAGGATTCCCATGCAATGGAGAGCAGGGACTCGGCTCTCACATGATAGCCGCTCTTCAGCAGGAGTGCCGATCCAGGCTGTTTAACCCCTTACATTCCGTGGGCAATGGCTAAGACATTAGCAGGTTACAATTGTTTACATGTGGTCCAAAAAGTCAGGAAGGGATCCACAATAGCATTAGATCATAGAGATACGACATAGTATTGTAAGAGAAAGCAATTATTGTACAGACTGCTGTTCTAGGAGAACTAAGCTAAGAGCCGCATATTTGCTATTTTTTGGACTATAAAACACACCAGACCATAGGACGGACCTAGGATATAAAGGGGAAAAAAAAAACATATATTTTTCATCAGACCTCAGATTAGACCCCTAAGCTCCATCAGAACTCTGTATCAGACCCCTATTCCTCCTCAGATCAGACCCCCATTAGAGCTCATATTAAAACCCCATTCCTCCTCAGACCTCAGATCAGACCCCCAAACTCCATCAGACCACATATCAGAACCCCATTCATCCTCAAAACAGACCACCAAGCTCCCATCAGACCTCATATTGGAACACCATTCCTCCTCAGATCAGGCCTCCAAGCTCAATCGGAAAATAAATAAATAAATAAAAGAACTTAAAGGGAACCTGTCACCTCAAACAGCGGTCCTAAACCGCCGGCAAGACCTTCAAGACTACAGCAGTCGGATTCTGATCAAGTATATCTTGCTAAATTCCGGTGCTGCAGTAGTAAGAAAATCGATGTGTAATCCCCGGCTGGCGCGATTCTCTGCCCAGACTTGAAGTCAAGGGGGCAGCGGCCTCCTTGCTTCAAGTCGCGGTTACCACACACCCTTCCCAGCCCCTTCGCTTTGATTGACAGCGATTATGCCCGACAGCCAGCTGGCTTCTCAGAACAGCCAGCTGTCAGTCAAAGTGAAGGGGGCGTGGTCACCGCGACTTGAAGCAAGATGGCCGCTGCCCCCTTGACTTCAAGCCTGGGCAGAGAATCGCACCAGCCGGGGATTAAACATCGATTTTCTTACTACTGCCGCACCGGAATTTAGTAAGATATACTTGATCAGAATCCGACTGCTGTAGTCTTGAAGGTCCTGCCGGCAGTTTAGGACCGCTGTTTGAGGTGACAGGTTTCCTTTAACTCCCCTGCTCTGGACCATGCACTCTTCTGGCATTCATTACTCCCTGGTCTTTTTCCAGCCCCGCACTGCACTGTGACCTGATGTTGCACAGTCAGGTTATAGTGTGCGCCTATGTGAACTTCATCCTGATGCTGTACTCGGTTAAGAGTCAGGAAACAGTGCAGAGTGGGGCCCAGAAGAAGACCAGGGAGCAGTGAGTACATCTAGCGTAGCAGTTCACTCACAGCTTCCCGCACCTCCTGCATACTAATGACCGCTTCCATAATGGCAGTGGTTATTCGCATTCACACTATAAGGCCTCGCGCACACGACCGTATTTTGTTTCCTTGTACGTTACGTTTTTTTGTTGTTGATAGGATGCAGACCCATTTCAATGGGTCCGCAAAAAATGCGCACAGCACACCATGTGCTGTTTGCATCAATATGTCCGTTCCGTAGCTCCGCAAAAAAAATAGAGCATGTTCTATTTTTTTTCTAGTTTGCGGACAAGGTTAGGCATTATTACAATGGTCCTGCAAAAATAACGGATGCCATATGGACGTCATCCGTTTTTTTTGCAGATCCACAATTTGTGGACTGCAAAACACATACGGTCGTGTGCATGAGGCCTAAGACACACTGCCATTTTTCTCCCTTTTTGCGTCCTTTAGTCGGAAAAAATATGGTAATTAATTTCTTATAAGACCAAAAATATAACCACTAGTAGGGTGCTGGTCCGCACCCAAACATCCACATATGTAAATATATAAACGCCTGCAGTATTAGAGCAACAAAAACCTATAGAAATATACTGGACCACGCTTTAATCAAAATTACCTTTATTAACAATACAATAAAAACATGCAGCAGCATGTATAATATAGCAAAAAAGTGACACAGAGAGAGGGGTGCACAAATGGGCGGCATCCAGGAGGGAGAGACACAGGGCGATACAAGTATAAACATCAATAAATGGCAAGTGCAAAGAATAACAGATATAAATACATCATGTCAATGCATACCCATAGTGTGTCTCTCCTCCGGGATGGCGCCAAAACCCCGACGCGTGTTTCGGCAGAAGCCTTCGTTTGGGGGTCTGGATGGGAGCGATGCCCAGCTTCCAATGTTTGCATTCCACAGGTTGGAAGCTGTAGGTAGAGCCTGCAGTATAAGTCAATGCAGGTCCGTTTATACTGGTAGTTTTCTCAGCAGCATGTGGATGAGATTTCTAAATGATCTCCTCTACTTGGCTCCTACTGAACATTTTTGCTACCTGTGAACCAATCCTAACACACGCTGATTGCTCTGGATTTTCAATATGCATTAAAAAATATTTCTTGTAAAATGGTGAAGACTGAGGCAGAGAGATTTGTTACATCAAACAAGCCAAAGGAGGCAAATTTGGGGGTTTAGAGTAGGGATCAGCGACTTCCTGCCCTTCAGCTGCGGTGAAACTATGACTCCCAGCATGCACACTTGCTTGGCTGTTCCCAGAACTTCCATACTAGTTCATGGAGCATGCTGGGAATTGTAGTTTAACAACCACTGGAGGTTGCTCAGCCCTGGCCTAGAGGAAAGGAGTTCCCATGAGCCAATTAAAAAAATCTGATGATCTAAAGCCAGAATCCCTGAAGCCTGGGGCAACTCCAGCGTATGTTTGGCACCCGGGGCGGGTCCTTTCTCTCACATCTCCCCCCCCCCCCCCAATACTTAAAACTTTGTACCCCCTCACAGTAGTATTTCCCTCATCGTACAACCTTAAAAGTAGTTTTGTACAGATGTGTGCCCTCTCACAGTAGTTATTCCCACATTGTGCCCTCTTACAGTAGGTATGCCCACATTGTGCCCCCCTCAGTAGTTATGCCCTCTCTGTGCCCCTTTTACAGTTGTAATGCCCCCTTCACAGTAATAATCCCCATTGTGCCCCCTTCATAGTAATAATCCCCATTGTGCCCCCTTTATAGTAATAATGCCCACTGTGCACCCTTTATAGTAATAATGCTCATTGTGCCCCCTTGATGGTAGTAATGCCCTATGTGCCCCTTCATAGTAATAATGCTTATTGTGCCCCCTTAACCGCTTCAGCCCCCCTAGCTTAAACACCCTTAATGACCAAGCCACTTTTTACAATTCCGCACTATACTACTTTCACCGTTTATTGCTCCGTCATACAACTTACCACCCAAATGAATTTTACCTCCTTTTCTTCTCACTAATAGAGCTTTCATTTGGTGGTATTTCATTGCTGCTGACATTTTTACTTTTTTTGCTATTAATCAAAAATGACCGAAATTTTTGCAAAAAAATGTCATTTTTCACTTTCTGTTGTAATTTTTTTTTTAAACTACATTTCTATATTAATTTTTTGCAAAATTTATTGTTCTACATGTCTTTGATAAAAAAAAGTCCAATAAGTGTATATTTATTGGTTTGGGTAAAAGTTATAGCGTTTACAAACTATGGTGCAAAAAAGTGAATTTCCGCATTTTGAAGCAGCTCTGACTTTCTGAGCCCCTGTCATGTTTCTTCAGGTGCTAGAATGCCAGGAAAGTATAAATACCCCCCAAATGACACCATTTTAGAAAGAAGACCCCAAAGTATTCGCGGAGGGGCATGGTGAGTTCATGTATCATTTCATTTTTTTTCACAAGTTAGCGGAAAATGACACTTTCTGAGGAAAAAAATAAAAATAATGAAGTTTCCATTTCTGCTAACTTCTGGCAAAAAAAAAAAAAAAATCTCCCACGGACTCACTATGCCCCTCAGCGAATACCTTGGGGTGTCTACTTTCCGAAATCGGGTCATTTGTGGGGTTTGTTTACTGTTCTGGCATTTTGGGCGGGGCTAAATTGTGAGCAGCCATGTAAAAGCTAAAGGTACCCGTTGGAATTTGGGCCCCTTTGCGCACCCAGACTGCAAAAAAGTGTCACTCATGTGGTATTGCCATACTCAGGAGAAGTAGGGCAATGTGTTTTGGGGTGTATTTTTACATATACCCATGCTGGGTGAGAGAAATATCTCTGTAAACTGACAACTTTGTATACATTTTTTTAAAAAGTTGTTGTTTACAGCGATATTTCTCACACAAAGTATGGGTGTATATAAAAATACACCCCAAAACTTATTGCCCTACTTCTCCTGAGTACGGCAATACCACATGTGTGACACTTTTTTGCAGCCAAGATGCGCAAAGGTGCCCAAATTCCCATGAGTACCTTTAGGATTTCACAGGGCATTTTTACGCATTTGGATTCTTACGCTTTAGGACCCCTAAAATGCCAGGGCAGTAAAAATACCCCACAAGTGACCCCATTTTAGAAAGAAGACACCCCAAGGTATTCCGTGAGGGGTATGGTGAGTTCATGTAAAATTTTATATTTTGTCACAAGTTAGTGAAATATGAGACTTTGTAAAAAAAAATATATATAAATTTCTGCTAACTTGTGCCAAAAAAAAAAAAATTCTGTGAACTTGCCATGCCCCTCACGGAATATCTTGGGGTGTCTTCTTTCCAAAATGGGGTCACATGTGGGGTATTTATACTGCCCTGGCATTTTAGGGGCCCTAAAGCATGAGAATCCAAAATGCGTAAAAATGCCATGTGAAATCCTAAAGGTACTCATTGGTTTTAGGGCCCCTTTGCGCATCTTGGCTGCAAAAAAGTGTCACTCATGTGGTATCGCCGTACTCGGGAGAAGTAGGGCGATGTCTTTTGGGGTGTATTTTTACATATACCCATGCTGGGTGTGAGAAATATCTCTGTAAATGACAACTTTAAAAAAAAATGTATACAAAGTTGTCAATTTACAGAGATATTTCTCTCACCCAACATGGGTATATGTAAAAATACACCCCAAAACACATTGCCCTACTTCTCCTGAGTACGGCGATACCACATGTGTGACACTTTTTTGCAGCCAAGATGCGCAAATTCCAATGAGTACCCTTTAGGAGGGCATTTTTACGCATTTTTCTTTTCACGCTTTAGGGCCCCTAAAATGCCAGGGCAGTATAAATACCCCACATGTGACCCCATTTTGGAAAGAAGACACCCCAAGGTATTCCGTGAGGGGCAAGGCGAGTTCATAGAAGATTTTATTTTTTGGCACAAGTTAGCGGAAATTGATTTTTTATTGTTTTTTCTCATAAAGTCTCCCTTTCTGCTAACTTTTGACAAAAAGTTCAATTTTTCATGGACTCACTATGCCCCTCAGTGAATACCTTGGGGTGTCTTCTTTCCAAAATGGGGTCATTTGTGGGGGCTAAATTGTGAGCAGCCATGTAAAAGCTAAAGGTACTCGTTGGAATTTGGGCCCCTTTGCGCACCCAGGCTGCAAAAAAGTGTCACTCATGTGGTATCGCCGTACTCAGGAGAAGTAGGGCAATGTGTTTTGGGGTGTATTTTTACATATACCCATACTTTGTGTGAGAAATATCTATGGAAATTGACAACTTTGTATAAAAAAATTTAAAAAGTTGTCGTTTACAGCGATATTTCAAACACATTGCCCTACTTCTCCTGAGTACGGCGATACCACATGTGTGACACTTTTTTGCAGCCAAGATGCGCAAAGGGGCCCTAAAACCAATGAGTACCTTTAGGATTTCACAGGGCATTTTTACGCATTTGGATTCTCACGCTTTAGGACCCCTAAAATGCCAGGGCAGTATAAATACTCCACTTGTGACCCTATTTTGGAAAGAAGACACCCCAAGGTATTCCGTGAGGGGCATGGCGAGTTCACAGAAAAAAAAAATTTTGGCACAAGTTAGCGGAAATTGATATATATTTTTTTTTTTACAAAGTCTCATATTCCACTAACTTGTGACAAAAAATTAAATTTTGCATGAATTCACCATACCCCTCACGGAATACCTTGGGGTGTCTTCTTTCTAAAATGGGGTCACATGTGAGGTGTTTGTACTGCCCTGGCATTTGAGGGTCTCCGCAATCATTACACGTATGGCCAGCATTAGGAGTTTCTGCGATTCTCCTTATATTGAGCATACGGGTAATGAGATTTTTTTTTTTTCGTTCAGCCTCTGGGCTGAAAAAAGAAAAAAAATGAACGGCACAGATTTTTTCATTCGCATCGATCATCGTGGATAAAAAAATCTCTGCCAAAATCAGTGACTGCGGTGCGGTGGGCGCTAACTACCTAACAAGTAGCTAACTAACTGGCGGTGATAAGGGACCCTTATGCCCCATTCACACATCCGCAATTCTGTTTGTGGAACGGAATTGCGGACCCATTCATTTCTATGGGGACAGACTTTGTCCCGCTCGGATCCGGAATTGCGGATCCGCACTTACGGGTCTGCATTTCCGTTCCGCAAAAATATAGAACATGCCCTTTCCTTGTCCGCAATTGCGGTCAAGAAAAAGCATTTTCTATATAGTTCTGGCAATGTGCGGATCTGCAAAATGCGGAAAGCACATTGACGGTGTCCGTGTTTTGCTGATCCGTGGCACGGATCCGCGGATCCGCAAAACACATATGGACATGTGAATGGAGCCTTACAGGGGGGTGATCAGGGAGTCTATATGGGGTGATCAGGGGGTTAACAAGGGGTTAATAAGTGAGGGGGGGTGGGGGGGTTAGTGTAGTGTTTGGTGCAACTTTACATAGCTACCTGGTCCTCTGGTGGTCGATCCCAGCAAATGGGTTAATAGTAATAATGTCCACTGTTCTAGTAATGCCCTCTGTGCTCCCTCCATAGTATAAATCCCCATTCTGCCCCTTCACAGTAATAATGCCCACTGTGCCTCCTTCACAGTAATAATGCTCACTGTGCCCCCTTCATTGTAGTAATGCCCTCTGGCTCTGTGCCCCCTCCATAGTAGAAATGCCAATTATGCCCCCTTCACATTAGTAATGCCCTCTGTGCCCCCTCCAGAGTAGTAATGCCCTCTGTGCCCCCTCCAGAGTAGTAATGCCCTCTGTGCCCCCTCCAGAGTAGTAATGCCCTCTGTGCCCCCTCCAGAGTAGTAATGCCCTTTGTGCCCCCTCCAGAGTAGAAAAGACCTCTGTGCCCCCTCCATAGTAAAAAAGACCTCTGTGCTCCCTCCATAGTAAAAAAGACCTCTGTGCTCCCTCCATAGTAAAAAAGACCTCTGTGCTCCCTCTGTATTAAAAAAAAAACACAGTAAGTACTCACCTTGTCCCATTCCCGAAGCTCTGCAGCACTGTGTGGGCGGAGCTTATGCAGACTTCCAGGCTGCAGGCTCCACCCATACAGGCCGGTAGCACCATCTGTACCTGCAGGCTGAATGGTGGAGCAGGGAGAAGTCTTCCTGCTTCACCATTCTGTGCGTTGCCGGCCTGAAGGAGGGGAGGAGTGCGGGATGAGCGGAGAGTGACAGGACCCAGCTCCCTGCGCTCCAACAGTGAGCGCTTCCATTTGTATTGATAAAAGCACTCATTGCTTCTGGACTCTGGTACCCCTGAGAGCAGCACCCGGGACCCCCCCCAACCACCACCCCCCCCCACCCCCCCTTAGCATGCCACTGCAGTTCTCTCACAATATGCCCAACTAATACCATAATGCTATGTCTAAATAATACTTGCATACAGAGTATGTTAAGGGCCCGATTCGTGGTTAGATGATCGCTAAAAAGCATTCATAGGAATGAGTGTTAGCGATTATCTGACAGTGTAGAAGTGCCACCGATTACCTGATGAATGAGCGAAACACTAGTTTATCGGGTAATCGCATCACTCAAGCAGCCATTTGCTGGAAGCAGGTGGTGCTTTGTAAAGTGCATCAGATGCTGGCAAACAACCAGTCAGTATGTAGTGACTGCTCCTCTCCATACTGTGGAGGAGATCACTGCATATAATAGCTCTCCTCCACTGACAAGCAGGTGATTGTCAGGAAGGAAGCATTCCTTCCCGACAGTCGCCTGCTAAATTGGCCAGTGTAAAGGGGCCTTTAATAATACCAAATGCTGCCCATCTAATGCTGCTATGTTTTTCCTATCCATTACTGCTATTTAATGCACAAATAAAAGTGCCATTCAGTCCTAAATATTACCTCCACGTAATGTCTAACATCCCATACACATGACCATATGTATTTTGCAGTCCGCAATGGGGGGGGGGGGGCATTATAGTGGTTGGATAGCCTCTTTAAACCTATCTTAAAATTGTGTGCACCACAAAATGCTTTGAATCAAAAATAAAAAAGCGTGCCATGCAAAAAAAAGTCAAAACCAGTACAAGAACTTCTGCTGGGTAAGATCGCATTTTATCTGAAATTGGTTCAGGATTACTAATAACATTAAGTATACTTTAGACGGTCCCACGTGCTAGAAATGTTCGACATTGCTTATTTTTACTGTGTGCTCAGCTTGTATTTTAGGTTATTAACATTCTAGCATATGTCTTGCTATTGGTCTCAAGGAAAACTGTAAAATATCATCTGTTCACATTATTTTGGCATCTGCAGAGCTGTTGAACATCTCAACCGTTTGTCGCAGTGAGCTGCAGATGAAGAAGTGAGTGCTAGAAGCTCTTGACCTTGTTGTCTAGAACGAGTTAGGCCTCTTTCACACGAGCGTGTCCGGATTAGGTCCGGATGCGTTGCGGATGCGTTCAGTGAAAACTGTGCGATTTCACAGGCAAAGCCATTCAGTTTTGCCTGCGATTGCGTTCACTTGTTCAGTTTTTTCCGCGCGGGTGCAATGCGTTTTGATGCGTTTTTCACGCGCGTGATAAAAAACTGAAGGTTTACAAACAATATCTCCTAGCAACCATCAGTGAAAAACGCAACGCACCCGCACTTGCTTGCGGATGCAATGCGTTTTTCACGCAGCCCCATTCACTTCTATGGGGCTAGGGCTGCGTGAAAAACGCAGAATATAGAACATGCTGCGATTTTCACGCAACGCACAAGTGATGCGTGAAAAAAAACGCTCATGTACACAGACCCATTGAAATGAATGGGTCACGATTCAGTGCGGATGCTATGCGTTCACGTCACGCATTGCACCCGCGCGGAAAACTCGCTCGTGTGAAAGGGGCCTTAGTGTATTTACAATTAAAGGCTATGGACATGTTAAGGGGCAATTTTTTTTATCAATGCATTTTATTCATTTTGGGGTAGAAATCCTTTTCAATTGGCCTGTATAAAACATTTTAACAATTTTTCTCTTACAGCTTTCAGTTTCGGTGCACCTCCAGACTATTGCCTTTTGTTTTACACTGAATTCGTCATGGAGCTGCTCTGTCTGTTGGATTTGTAGACCTCATCTGTCCTTTACTGGCAGCTCATAAACACCAATTATAGCTAAAGTCTTATCAGTATTATAAGAATTTAGCTGAAATGAGTGTATATGAGCTTTCAGAAGTTCAGAGATAAGGGCTATGGTTCAAGCCTACAGAGCAGCAAGCAGAAAACTATAGCCTGTAGATACACTGAAAGTATAAGCTGTAGAGAGAAAACATTTGAAAATGTTTAAAAAAAGAACAATTGAAAAAAGTACCCTTTATCTAAAACATTCTAGGATCCAACAATAAAGAAAATACCCTCAAAGTGTCCATCGCATTTAAAGGGGTTGTCTCACTTCAGCAAATCACTTTTATCATGTAGAGAAAGTTACTACAAGGCACTTACTAATGTATTGTGATTGTCCATATTGCTTTGTTTGCTGGCTTGATCCATTTTTCCATCACATTATACACTTCATGTTTCCATGGTTACAACCACCCTGCAATCTAGCAGCGGTGGTCATGCTTGCACACTATAGGAAAAAACAGCAACCGATGTGCACTCCCATGGTTCCAGACTCCAGAGAGACTGGTGCTTTTTCATATAGTGTGCAAGCACGACCACCGCTGCTGGATTACAGGGTGGTCGTAAGCATGGAAACCAGCAGTGTATAATGTGATGTAAAAATGAATCAAGCCAGCAAAGAAGGCAATATGGATAATAACAGTACATTAGTAAGTGGCTTGTAGTAACTTTCTATACATGATAAGTGCCATTTGTTGAAGTGAGACAACTCTTTTAACCCCTTAGTGACCACCCATGCGCCTTTTTACGGCTAAGGGGCCTTAGGCTGGGCCGCCACTTATTTACGGCAGCCCAGTCTAAGCGCTGCACGGGTCCAGCTCTAACAGCCCAAACCAGCAGAAGTGCCTATTCCGGCTGTTTAACACTTTACATGCCGTGGGCAATGGCGCCCGCCGCATGTAAAGTGCTGACAGAGCGAGCGGACTCCCTCTGTCTCCCATCGGCACCCCGCAAATGTGATTGCGGGGTGCTGATATGTGTGAAGGCTGCCTGTGGTCTGATGCAGGCCCCAGACCAGCCTTGAGTAATTTCTAGCAGGCTGTGCCTCTCTGGCGCAGCCTGCTGGTCAATGTCAGAATAGCATTGCCATAAAAATGCAATGCACTATAGGGATAATGCATTGCATTTTAAAAGCAATCAAAAAGCTGTATGTTATATTCCCCTTGTGGGACTATTAAGTGGTAAAAAAAGTAAAAAAAATAAACTCATTTATTCAATTTAAAAAAAAACTTTAAAAAATCACACTCTTCAAAGAAAAAAATTGCAGAAAAAAAATCTTCACAATATGTTTGGTATTGCCGCGTCGGTGGACTACATAAACATCATGTAAATTATCCCCTACGGTGAACGCCTTAAAAAAAAAAAAAGACAGAATTGATAATTTATTCTTAGTTGCCACCGAAAAAACGTAATAACAAGCAAATAAAAAGCGCCATTTACTTCAAAATGATACTAATGAAAAATACAAGTAGACCTGCAAAAATCAAGCCCTCACACAACTCCATAGGAAAAAAAAAAAAAAAGTTATGGGTCTTGGGATGCGGCAATGCAAAAACATTTTTTAAATTTTTTTAAAAAAGGGGTTTTATTGCAAATAAAGTAGAAAAACGTAAACAAAACTATATGTATTTGGTATTACTGTAATCGTACAGACCCGGAGAATAAATATATTATGTGGTTTATACTGAAAAATGAACGCCGTAAAATTTATAACGTAAAAACGCAGTGGCAGTATTGCTGTTTTTTCCATCTCTCTCCCAGAAAAGAGTTTATAAAAAAGTCAATAAGAAATTTACCGTATGTGTACCCAAAAATGGCACCATTAAAAACTACAACTTGCACCGCAAAAACCAAGCTATATAGGCGGAAAAATAAAAAAGTTATAGCTATTGGAACGCTACTATGAAAAAAGGAAGAAAAACGCTTGGTCAGTAATAGAGATGAGCAAATGGACTTCGGATGAAACATCAGAAGTTGATTCGCATAGAACTAAATTTCAATACTGTACGCAGTGAGCGCTCCATACAGTATTAGAATGTATTGGCTCCAATGAGCCGAAGTTTTACTGCGAGAAGCCTTGCAAGACTTCGCATAATAACTTCAGAAATTGATTTAGACTAACCATTTCCCGAACTCGGGTTTGGTTCACCACTTGCATGCATTTTCATCAGGCTGTATGTCTGTTTAATAGAAGTTATCATGCAGACAGAAGCTCTTTAAATCAGAACTACATCAAGGCTTCTAATCTTATTTTGTGTCCATATTTAACAAATTGTACAGTAATGAGTCAGAGTGGATTCTGGCATTGTCCTACTGTACGTAATACTGTGTACTGCAGCCACACTGCCCTCTTCAGGTTTAACAAGGAATTTCAGTTTCGTACCTATTTTGACTTTATTATTTTCATGCTATGTAAGCAACACTTCTCACACCCGTAGCAACACTTTAAAGCACAGAGTTTGCGAAAATGAACTTGCAAATAAATGAACAATTAATTGAAACGCTTAGGATATATATACTGTATTCGTTATTAATATATTGGGCTTTTCCCTTAGAGTCTGTAAATTGGCCTGGGATTGTACAGTAAAACAGAGCCTGTGGTTATTTAGAAGTTTTACGTCAGCTGATGTGAATATACATTTCCTGGTTGGCCATGTTAAGATTGATGGGGCTCTTAAGATAAATGGGGTTCTCGTGCTAATCAAGTAATGCTGTGTTTCTGCTTTACCTCGCCCCTGGCAATCATATGTTGTTGCCCAGAGAAGCCAGGTCACACGTACTTTCCCTGTGAAGGCATTGTGCCACTATATGGAGGCCAACCATTGCAATTCTCTGGTGGGCTGTGCCCCCCATAATGGATACCACTTTCACAGATTATCTCATTCTGGCTCATAGATTTTATGTTGAAATGCATTATGCACATCCATTTTCTACCTTGACAGTAGATGTCAGGTTACCCCCATGATTCTGAACAGGCAGGACAACTGATGGCATGGTTCGAAATGTCTCTGGTCTAGCTGATCTACCTTGTCATGTTTGAGGGCTGTTTAATGCGTCAAAGGTTGACTTACCAGGTAGCTACCTCTAGGTGGCACTAGACAGACAGTGGAGGAGAGTTAATTTGCATACTTTTCCCCAAGCAGCATTATCTTTAAGACTCCCTACACCAACTGGATCTCCGCAAGGAACCAGACAATGGAACAATCTAAAAATAATTCGGAAATTCATTATACTGTGCATATTAGTTCAGTGCAGCTGGAGGTAATAACTGGTGAACTGGGGCCTGTCAATCCATCCTTGCGACTGCTGTCCTCATCTTCATCTGCCAAGTTCCATGGATTTCAATATTTTGTTCTGTATGAATTATATCTCCTCTGTTCTAGAACTAGTAGCAACTAGTGTTGAGCAAACTTGTGTTTTCAAGTTTGGCGTACAAGGTTCGGGTTATCTAAGAATTCCGTTCAGCATCTGAGAGGTGCAGGTTCGGGAGCCGCACGCTCCCACCCGTAACAGCGTTCCCCGGCTCAGATCGGGGCAGCAGTTATGTGCAGTGATGGCTCAGAGCCTCAAGCAGGCTTCGATACCCATCACTGGAATATTCTAATACAGGCCAACAGGTGGCACTACTGTATTGGAATACAGTTAATGGTGTAACCATCACAGAATGCAATTGGCAATCAAATGATTGTTAGTTATAGTCCCCTAGGGTGACTTAAAGAGAACCTTTCATGGGTCCAGAGCTTATGATATAACTGTAGCGCTGTCCAATTGCAGCGGAGAGCGTCACAGCCAGGGAGAAAAAAAACCTCACCTTCTCCATGGCTGTGACACTCTCCGCTGTAATTGGACCGTGCTACAGCCAGGGAGAAAGAGACCCCCATTGAGAAACCTGTCAGTCTCCTCCTCCCTGTACCGATGCTATTCATTAGCATACCAGGCGGGAAAAGTAAACGGGGGGCACAGCGGGCGAATGGAGCGGCGCCCAGAAAAAATAGTAAGCGATATTACATCCCTGCACTATGTCCTACATAACCTGCTAGTTATTTCATAATGTCTGGACCCATGAAAGGTCCTCTTTAAAATAAGAAAAAAACATATATAGAAGTTCAAATCCACTCCCTTTCCCAAAATAGAAATAAACTATTATAGGCATTGCTGCATCCGAAAACGTCTGTACTACTAAAATATAACAATATCTATCCCATACTCCAATTGGCCACTTTGCTTTTTTTTTTGTCAAAAAGTCACATACTTCAAAATTTTATCACTAAATAGTGCAGTTCGCCCTGCAAAAAAACGAGCAAGCCATCGTACAGCTCCGTACACATGACTACAAAAAACGGCAATGTGTGTCATGTGACACAAAATTATGTTCGGCTTGCTGTGGCGCGACTATTTTAGAACTGCAGATGAGTCAGCGGCAGGAAAGTTGTGCTCAACATGGGATACATAAAAATCCATGTCATAAATGTTTGCGACTGTCACATGTTACATTGCGACAGCATTGAGGGGCAAAGGTTTAAAAGTAATATCAGGAAGAATTACTTTACTGAGAGAGTAGTGGACGCATGGAATAGCCTTCCTGCAGAAGTGGTAGCTGCAAATACAGTGAAGGAGTTTAAGCATGCATGGGATAGGCATAAGGCCATCCTTCATATAAGATAGGGCCAGGGGCTATTCATAGTATTCAGTATATTGGGCAGACTAGATGGGCCAAATGGTTCTTATATGCCGACACATTCTATAAGAACAGATGTCACACAACACGTGTCGCCGTGTAGCCAGGCCCTAACCCTGGGTTCACACCTGAGCGTTTTACAGCGCGTTCAAACGCGCTGTAAAACGCTCAACAGATTAAAACCAATGCATCCCTATGGGAGTGGTTCACACTTGAGCGTTTTACAGCGCGTTTGAACGCGCTGTAAAACGCCCAACGCATAAACAAGTACTTGAGCTTCTTTTGGGGCGTTTGACGCGCGTTTTGTGATTGACACCACAGTAGTCAATCACAAGAACGCGCGTTTTACGCGCGTTTCCTATTTGCAAAAACGCGCTAAAATACGCGCGACAAAAACGCGCGTAAAACGCGCGTTTTTAGAACGCTCAGGTCTGAACCCAGGGTAAAGGTGTCCATCCTGTATTACAAATGGCTTTAAAATACCAGAAAGAATGATGGAATAAACAAAGGAATTGAAACAAATCACTTCAGTGTGAATAGCACCTAAGAATAGCTGCACTTTGATCTCACATGGATGGACACTGTTACTTAGTAATTAAGCCATAGATATTCAAAAATCAATATGTTTAATATGTGCGATTTATGAGGAGCTTGGACCAGAATAAAAGTCCAGTTTTTATCAGTAGAAAATCTTATACTGTTTTTAAACTGATATTCCTAAAAAAAAATTCTTGATTGATTTGTTTTTGCATGATCTCCAAAGAGTTGTGTTTATTATGAATTCCAGATCTTGAATAAATAGTGAATTATCGTTTCATCTGTTCTGCTTGTACATATGCGCTTGCACATACTGACTTGCTGAGTCACGGACCTGCAGCTGACTGTTCCTGCCCATTACAAAACGTTTGCTGTTGGTTTTACATGGGTGTGTTAGAGATTAAAAAATGACAACTAAAAGAAAATAAAAGTGTCCGTTCACATTATGATTTGTTCAATGTCCTGACGATACACATGCATGCCAGGTTCTGTTGAGTGTGCATGTGTTCTCAGCTGGGAGAAAGTAATAAAGGTGGATTTACACGGCCGGAAAGTCCTGCGAATGTCCGTCCTAATGTGCCACCGCAAAACGCTCTTCCTCTGGGGATCCTGTCGTTCGTGCAGGCACCTAAATGAGCCGTCTAAACAGCGATCTGCTGCCCAGAAACAATGCAGCTGTATGAGGACGAGCGATTTGCAATAGCGATCCTTATACTGTGAAGGAGATCATGGAGCAGTCTCCTTCACTGAACAAGCAGCCGACAGGTGGAAAGGAACTCTTCCTTCCCGACAATTGGCTGCTCCTCGGCCCCTTTAAACGCTTAAATAAAGCGAGAGGAGTCCAAAAGTAGATATGTTCACCATAAATTAGCCGTCTGGTGACCACCAGTCAAATAGTTTCCAAAAAGTGGAACACACAAGTCAAGGGCTACTGTTTTCCTTGTTCACATTCTGATTATCCTGATGATTATTATTATTATGCCTATTTGAATATGGGATTAAAAGGATATTCCATGATGTTAATACTGATGTCCTGTGCTAAAGTTAGGTCATCGGTATCTGATCGGTGGGACCGCGGGGGTCCCCGCCGGTCAGCTGCTTGATGAGGTAGTGGTACTTACAGTTGCAATGCAGCTTTCTCTAGGCCGAGGATGACACGTTCATCAGTCACATGACCTTGGCACAGCTCAGCCCCCTTGAAGTGAATGGGGCTGAGCTACAATACCAAGCACAGCCGCTATAGAATGTACGGCGCTGTGCTTGGTAAGCTCCGAGAAGGCCTTTGTGCTCACAGGAGCCCTGCTGCCTTCTCAAACAGCTGAGGATAGGTCATCAGTAGTTAAATCTTTGAAAAGTTTTGAATATATTATTGGGCGTTATATGCCTTGTATTCTATGCGCATGTGCTGTTTGTTTCATTTGTACTGTAAATGTCTTGTGTTGTGCATGGCATCTCTGATCACTAGGTAGTGCGTGCTCTTTTATTTTATTTTATTTTTTCATGTCCAGGCGTTGTTTACTTTGTATACATACACTTTATTAGGTGTTCACCATGCCTCCGTGATAGGTGGTGCACTGCTGCTCAGTCATTCTTTACTTTAAGCACTGGCATCATGTGTACTTCTATGGTTTACGCAGGCGCACTTGTAATTGTGGTATGCCAACTCCTCGGGCGCCATACTTCTCTATAGGTAACACAATTAATGACTCTACCGTATACAACTGTGATGTGCTTGTTCAAACCTTGGGACTAGCGTCTTGCCCCCTGAGGAAGCCACAGCGCATTGTGATATGTGTGGGGACCCTTCAGACCTGACCACAGACCTCCCAAGTGTCCCTCTTTTGGAGGGACAGTCCCTCTGTCCCTCTTTTCTCCTTAAATGTCCCTTTTTTTATATGAGATATAGATTTGCATTGTTACATGTACAATATTGATCAAGAAAGTATTTGGTTCCTATCTGTATATTTGACACCACCCTGTATATTATTTCATTATTTGATATTATTTGAATTATAGAAATTTCTATATTCAGATTTTTTTTTCTTCTGCTATTCACTAAGAAAACCATTAAAGTTTATAAATACAGTCATCCATCAAGATACAATGACCTTAGGATACAATATTTTCAACATACAGGGGTCTTTTCTGACCCATCGTAAGTTGAAACTAGACTCAACATACAATGTTTCAGACTAGTTCCTAGTTATCAGCTGTTCCTGACTGTTAAATGTAAGGACATGTTGTATCTGTCTTAATTATCTGCTTACTTTTCTTAACCACTTCAGCCCCCCTAGCTTAAACACCCTTAATGACCAAGCCACTTTTTACAATTCTGCACTACACTACTTTACCCGTTTATTGCTCCGTCATGCAACTTACCACCCAAATGAATTTTACCTCCTTTTCTTCTCACTAATAGAGCTTTCATTTGGTGGTATTTCATTGTTGCTGACATTTTTACTTTTGCCATTAATACAAATTTAACGATATTTTTGCAAAAAAATGACATTTTTCACTTTCTGTTGTAAATTTTTTTTAAAAAAACTACATTTCTATATAAATTTTTCTCTAAATTTATTGTTCTACATGTCTTTGATAAAAAAAAAAGTCCAATAAGTGTATATTTATTGGTTTGGGTAAAAGTTATAGCGTTTACAAACTATGGTGCAAAAAGTGAATTTCCGCATTTTGAAGCAGCTCTGACTTTCTGAGCACCTGTCATGTTTCTTCAGGTGCTAGAATGTCAGGAAAGTATAAATACCCCCAAATCACACCATTTTAGAAAGAAGACACCCCAAAGTATTCGCGGAGGGGCATGGTGAGTTCATTTATCATTTCATTTTTTTCACAAGTTAGCGGAAAATGACACTTTCTGAGAAAAAAAAAAAAAAAGTGTCAATTTCTGCTAACTTCTGGCAAAAAAAAAGAAATCTCAGACGGACTCACTATGCCCCTCAGTGAATACCTTGGGGTGTCTACTTTCCGAAAGGGGTCATTTGTGGGGTGTGTTTACTGTTCTGGCATTTTGGGCGGGGCTAAATGTGAGCCGCCATGTAAAACCTAAAGGTACTCGTTGGAATTTGGGCCTTTGCGCACCCAGGCTGCAAAAAGTGTCACTTATGTGGTATCGCCGTACTCAGGAGAAGTAGGGCAATGTGTTTTGGGGTGTATTTTTACATATACCCATGTTGGGTGAGAGAAATATCTCTGTAAACTGACAACTTTGTATAAAATTTTTAAAAGTTGTCGTTTACAGAGATATTTTTCACACACAGTATAGGTATATATAAAAATACACCCAAAACACATTGCCCTACTTCTCCTGAGTACGGCGATACCACATGTGTGACACTTTTTGCAGCCTGGGTGCGCAAAGGCCCTAAAACCAATGAGTACCTTTAGGATTTCACAGGGCATTTTTACGCATTTGGATTCCAGACTTCTTCTCACGCTTTAGGGGCCCCTAAAATGCCAGGACAGTATAAATACCCACATGTGACCCCATTTTGGAAAGAAGACACCCCAAGGTATTCCGTGAGGGTATGGTGAGTTCATGTAAAATTTTATTTTTGTCACAAGTTAGTGGAATATGAGACTTTGTAAAAACAA
This sequence comes from Bufotes viridis, assembly GCA_033119425.1. Taxonomy (NCBI): domain Eukaryota; kingdom Metazoa; phylum Chordata; class Amphibia; order Anura; family Bufonidae; genus Bufotes; species Bufotes viridis. The sequence continues at coordinate 477,883,016 of CM065589.1, read as the reverse complement.
AATAAAAAATATATCAATTTCCGCTAACTTGTGCCAAAAATAAAAATTCTGTGAACTCGCCATGCCCCTCACGGAATACCTTGGGGTGTCTTCTTTCCAAAATGGGGTCACATGTGGGGTATTTATACTGCCCTGGCATTTTAGGGGCCCTAAAGCGTGAGAATCCAAATGCGTAAAAATGGCCTGTGAAATCCTAAAGGTACTCATTAGTTTTAGGGCCCTTTGCGCATCTTGGCTGCAAAAAGTGTCACTCATGTGGTATCGCCGAACTCAGGAGAAGTAGGGCAATGTGTTTAGGGTGTATTTTTACATATACCCATGCTGCGCTTGAGAAATATTGCTGTAAACGACAACTTTTTACATTTTTTTATTCAAAGTTGTCAATTTACAGAGATATTTCTCACACAAAGTATGGGTATATGTAAAAATACACCCCAAAACACATTGCCCTACTTCTCCTGAGTACGGCGATACCACATGAGTGACACTTTTTGCAGCCAAGATGCGCAAAGGCCCTAAAACCAATGAGTACCTTTTAGGAGGGCATTTTTACGCATTTTCTTCTCACGCTTTAGGGCCCCTAAAATGCCAGGGCAGTATAAATACCCCACATGTGACCCCATTTTGGAAAGAAGACACCCCAAGGTATTCTGTGAGGGCATGGCGAGTTCATAGAAGATTTTTTTTGGCACAAGTTAGCGGAAATTGATTTTTATTGTTTTTCTCATAAAGTCTACCTTTCTGCTAACTTTTGACAAAAAGTAAAATTTTCATGGACTCACTATGCCCCTCAGCGAATACCTTGGGGTGTCTTCTTTCCAAAATTGGGTCATTTGTGGGGTGTTTGTACTGTTCTGGCATTTTGGGTGGGGCTAAATTGTGAGCAGCGATATAAAACCTAAAGGTACTCGTTGGAATTTGGGCCCCTTTGCGCTCGGGCTGCAAAAAGTGTCACTCATGTGGTATCGCCGTACTCAGGAGAAGTGGGGCAATGTGTTTTGGGGTGTATTTTACATATACCCATGCTGGGTGAGAGAAATATCTCTGTAAATTGACAACTTTGAATAAAAAATGTAAAAAGTTGTCGTTTACAGTGATATTTCTCACACACAGTATGGGTATATGTAAAAATACACCCCAAAACACATTGCCCTACTTCTCCTGAGTATGGCGATACCACATGAGTGACACTTTTGCAGCCAAGATGCGCAAAGGGGCCCTAAAACCAATGAGTACCTTTAGGATTTCACAGGCCATTTTTACGCATTTGGATTCTCACACTTTAGGACCCCTAAAATGCCAGGGCAGTATAAATACCCACATGTGACCCCATTGTGGAAAGAAGACACCCCAAGGTAATCCGTGAGGGGTATGGCGAGTTCACAGAAAAAAAAAATTTGGCACAAGTTAGCGGAAATTGATTTTTTTTTTTACAGTCTCATATTCCACTAACTTGTGACAAAAAATAATATTTTACATGAACTCCCCATACCCCTCACGGAATACCTTGGGGAGTCTTCTTTCTAAAATGGGGTCACATGTGGGGTTTTTGTACTGCCCTGGCATTTGAGGGTCTCCGCAATCATTACACGTATGGCCAGCATTAGGAGTTTCTGCGATTCTCCTTATATTGAGCATACGGGTAATGAGATTTTTTTTCCCGTTCAGCCTCTGGGCTGAAAAGAAAAAAAAAATGAACGGCACAGATTTTTTCATTCGCATCAATCAATGTGGATGAAAAAATCTCTGCCCAAAAATGTGCAAAAAAAACCAAAACGGCACAGATTTCCTCATTCGCATCGATCAATGTGGATGGATAAATCTCTGCCAAAAAATGTGCAAAAAAAAAAGTAGTAAGGCCCCATTCACACGTCCACACGTGTGGTGTTTTGGTGCACTTACAAAAGTTTCTTTGGTGGTCCCAAGCAAAAGGGACCACCAAAGGAACGATCAGCAAGCATATCAGACGCTGTTAACAAAACAGCGTCTGATATGCCATTTTTTTTAACTTCTACAGCCTGCCAGTGCACGATCAGCGCTGGCAGGCTGTAGCTTACCTTCTCCCCGACGTGATCCTGTGAGCGCGCGCGCGCGTTCACAGGAAATCTCGCCTCTCGCGAGATGACGCGCGGGCGCGTCAAAGAGGAACAGACCGACCGCCCGCAGGACGCAATCCTGCGTGAGGCGGTCGGCAAGAGGTTAAATCTTCATTTTCTCTTAGGGTCCTTTCACACTGGCGTTTTTGTTTTCCGGCATAGAGTTCCGTCCTCTTCGCTCTATGCCGGAAAAATCCTGATCAGGATCATCCCCATGCATTCTGAATGGAGAGAAATCCGTTCAGGATGCATCAGGATGTCTTCAGTTCAGGACCGGAACGTTTTTTGGACGCAGCAAATACCGCAGCATGCTGCGCTTTTTGTTCCGTCCAAAAATCCGAAACACTTGCCGCAAGGCCGGATCCGGAATTAATGCCCATTGAAAGTCATTAATCCGGATCCGGCCTTAAGCTAAACATCGTTTCCGCGCATCGCCGGATCCGACGTTTAGCCTTTTCTCAATAGTTACCATGGCAGCCAGGACGCTAAAGTCCTGGTTGCCATGGTAAAATGTAGTGGGGAGCGGGGGAGCAGTATACTTACCATCCGTGCGGCTCCCGGGGCGCTCCAGAGTGACGTCAGGGCGCCCTACACGCATGGATCACATGATCCATGCGCATGGGGCGCTCTGACGTCATTCTGGAGCGCCCTGGGAGCCGCACGGACTGTAAGTATACTGCTCCCCGCTCCTACTATGGCAACCAGGACTTTAATAGCGTCCTGGCTGCCATAGTAACCTGAAAGCATTTCGAAGACTGATCAGGATCCTGATCAGTCTTCTAATGCTTCAGGAGACTTGCGTTCTGCCGGATCCTCAGAACGCAAGTGTGAAAGGACCCTTATCTTGGTTGACATTTTGGGGCTTTGGAACCAATTACTCAACTTACAATGGTTTCAACATACAATGGTCGTCCTGGAACCAATATTGTATGTTGAGGGACCACTGTTTACAGGAAAAATGGACTTTCACACAATAAACCATAAATGTCCCTCTGTGACCATCCAAAAAGTTGGGAGGTATGTGACCCCTCTGCTTCCACTACCCACTCTGGTAGTTTGTTTATTGTGGGTTCATTTCAAAATGTATTCTTCTGTGATTTAATTGCGTTTCATTCTTTGGCACATTTTGTTTGTGTGTGTGACTAAATATATATAGTATTTTTGTGCCACTTTCTTTGTAGCAAAGGAGGTTGGTCACTTATAATGGCGCATGCCCCGTTTTCTTGTATTATGGAGGTGTTTGCCTTTTAACTTTTTAACTGTTGTACTTTGTGTTGCAGTTTTGTTATTAATACATTTCTATATTTGTAACTTAGTCCGTTATCTCATGACAGTTGTGCCTCTCATATACATGTTGTGCTTTTCCGCCGACACCACAGAAGCATGCCACGTTTTTGTCCATGATTACAGATCCCTCATTTACATTGTAGTCTATGGGTCTGTGAAAACCAGAGACACATCACGGATGCCGTTGTTGCTAGAAGATGCTCTGGAAACCAATTTGGAGCCTAGCAGTGTCCGTGGAAAACGGATGACACCGTGGGCAAAAAATGGACACAATTTTCACATACATCTTCATGGGTAAACCACTGACCCTCTTGTCATGGATGTCATCACAGACATGTGAAAGAGGCCTAGGATTATGCCTTTTTGCAAGACGGTTAATAAATCGGACGCATATCTAATTAACGGTGGGTTCACATCTGCGTTCTGGATTCCGTTATGGCTTTCCATTATAACATGGTTATAACGGAAAATAACGGAATCCATAGACGGAAGTCAAAACGGAAGCCTTTAAGAGGCATTCCGTTTTGTTCCGTCTTAATAGAAGACTATGGGAATCGGAGTGGATCCGTCTGGTTCCCGTTATGCAAGACAGAAAACAAAGTCCTGTCGACCGGACTTTTTTCTCTGTTCTGGATAACGGAAAAGGGACGGATCCGTTCTGATTCCCATAGACTTCTATTTTTAGGCTTTTAAAGGCTTCCCTTTTGCATTCCGTCTTAATACAAGTGTATGGGCAGCATAACAGATCGTCCTTCCGTCATATGGATTCCATTATTTTCCGTTATAACGGAAAGCCGTAACGCAAAGCAGAACGCAGATGTGAGCCCACCCTAACTTAGTTAACCATGCCCACCGTTCCATGGGAGCGGCAATGTCTTTACTGTAGATCATATTGTGATCAAGTCTGATCATTATGACCAGTCACTGATTATAAGGAACACTTTCTACCTGCAGATCTGGTCTTTCTGTGTAAAGCATTTCTACCGAACAGGTAGAGCACACTTTTCACTTTGCAGAATTTTAAGGGGTTCTCTGGGAAGCCACCCTGCCCCAATGCTGGAAGTAGAAGCAACCAGCCCTGGTCACATTTTAGGATATGTTGCCTGTGGCCACTTTAAATCATTCCTGAAGAACCCTTTAAGCACACCATAATCCTTTTCACTCGGGGCTATCACTGGTCAGACTAATCCTGACTGTGGGAATGTGCAGTTCACAAAGTAGACAGTAGGTGGTGGTCATAAAAAATAGGAACCCTGGAAATATTCATTTCTCTCAAACCGTGCAGTAGAGAGAGGTCAGTACTAAACCTGGTTTCCTTTTTTAAGTAGTGAAAATGAGGAGGAACCAGGCACTTCCTGTATGGCTGCATTCTTTCATTGCTCTTTGACCAGTTTAGCTTTTCCAGTCATAAGTGTGGTGAGGCAGGACCCATCCCTCCACTCCTCCGCCCCCTCTTCTGGATACTGCTGTGTGATTTCATCCCTCGCTCGCTGTCTGTTCCATGTATGAAGGCTCCATGAGGCTGAAAAACATATACAACAAAAGGCCTGGGTACAGTCCTGGCTGGATACAGGTAAGTCCTGGAAGGAGTGCTCTTTGTCTTTGTGCCTGTGTGTGGCGGAACAGAGTGCTATTTCTTCTCCAATGCGCTCACTGTGGTGTAAGCACAACATAGAAAGTGTGAGAATACAGATGTAGTAAAGGCGAATTGTCTCTAGCACTCCTTACTATGACACTACAGAGCTTTGTGCATCCTTTTTATATAGGACTGAGGATGGGATACGCTCAGCTCTGCTACATCTGTCGGACGCATTATATATACAGTACATAGTTACAATAAACGTTTTTCAGTATCTATGGATAGATCATGTGAGAAGTGCGGATAATTTAGTAGCACCGTTCTTTCTGTCATGGGGTTTGACATATACTGTAGTTTACGATGCAGCGTACGTAGTGTTTTTTTCAGGTCCTAAAGGTATTAACGTGTATACTTTTCCTCTTAATTGGTTCACATTTTGGTTCTGGTTTAAAAGGCATGCATGAACTATAAAGTAACTGCATGGTGTGAACATAGCCTATAGGAGATTGAACAAATGTAGCAGAATATTCTGTGTTCTACACTTTGAGGTTTTGCAAGATACTTGTGTTACAGAACAATGCAATCTCAAGAGACTGTGATGCCTGGAGGTCTTCGAGCTAGGATTTACTTTTAGCCCTATACTTTAAATAAAGTGTATGCTACTGCCATAGGAAGAGTGAAGGTTAATGTGGAAGGTCTCCTATAAATTATAAGGTATGTGTTCGGCTCTACAGTACATTTCCAGATGTTGCCTAGACCTGCTTTGACCCCCCAATCCTGTCGCGGATCATTGCCAACAATGATTCATGGAATACTTTTTGTGGTTTTTCGTTCCCCCCTCCTTATTTCTAAAGTTATGGCACAAGACTGGGACTGACCTGTAGGTGAGGATACAGCTGCACAGGGTTGCTTTCTCAGCAGTTTATTTTGCTCCTAAATTTAATTCTTTATTGGTAGACCAAGAAAATGTTTATGAACAGTATGGATGAGCTACAGAGGGCATTAATCTTACTATATGATGAGGAGATCCTATGCCTAATTACTGGAATACTGTGGCACCCTGCAATGCATGATCATCTCAAAGGCAGCCATACACATTCAGAAGTCGTCTGCCAAACAGTCCCTCCCGACTCCCTTCCAGCCGCCCCATACACATTCAGTGGGGCCACTGCCCGATCCTTCTCTTCCCTGACATCATCTGTCTGGGGAGAATCGGGAGCTCACCACACATATTAGACTGTCAGCTGAACCCACCGAGAATGACGGGTTCAGCTGACAATAGACTAACGTGTACTATATCTGCTTAGATCAAAAACAAGAAAACAAAGAGCAACATGCAAAAATATTGAAATTATCAAAAGACTTTATTGGTCATATGTTAAAAAGTTACAAAACATAGAAGGAGGTGACAGACAAACACAGACGCCACCCTGGACCCTCAAAATACATAAAACATATCTAGCACTCCTAGAATGGTGTTGCAAACAAGGCCTATCACTAACCCTGGGTTCAGACCTGAGCGTTCTCAAAACGCGCGTATTTCAGCGCGTTTTTGCAAATAGGAAACGCGCGTTCTTGTGATTGACTACTGTGGTGTCAATCACAAAACGCGCGTCAAACGCCCCAAAAGAAGCTCAAGTACTTGTTTATGCGTTGGGCGTTTTACAGCGCGTTCAAACGCGCTGTAAAACGCTCAAGTGTGAACCACTCCCATAGGGATGCATTGGTTTTAATCTGTTGAGCGTTTTACAGCGCGTTTGAATGCGCTGTAAAACGCTCAGGTGTGAACCCAGGGTAAAAGATCAATGTAATGAATCTGGGGATCTGCTTAGACCTTAAAGGGGTTGTCTAAACCCCCCCCCCCCACACACACACACACACACACACACACACACAAAAAGGGTGAGCACTGGGAAACTGGGAAAGAAAGGAAAAACCCCTTTCATCTCTTCAAAATCCCTCTGTTTGAGTCTATGTCTGTGTATGAAATCAGAGGCATATGGAGGTAGAGTAGAGCCCTATGCACCCTTTATGGGTACCCATTTACAGCTTCATAAAACAGGACTGAAAGGGAATCTGTCACCATGAAATTGTAGATAAAGGCACAGTGCTTTGCAGCTAAATGCAATCTGTTATTTCATTCTGGAGAAAGAGTAGTTTTAATCCATATGCACATGAGCAGTTAAGTGCACCAAGGGCAGTTCCAAGCCACTCGACTATGCAGCAACCTGACTGTGTCAGTCAAGAAGGAGGAGAAGGAACTGGCTGAGGAAGCAAGTGTGCACAGTGTGGCTTGGGCCCGCCCTCAGTGCACTCAACTGCTAATTTTCATATGGATTGAAAGTACTTTTTTTTCCAGGATGAAGCTACAGATCGCTAAGTGAAAAGTATCATTACATTCAGCTGAGCTAGACCTACAAGGCGTTGTGCCTAGTTTTACAAATAGTGACTGGTTCCCTTTAAAGGGAGTCTGTCACCAAAGTTGGACATAATAGACCGCTGACATAGCTTTGTAGCATCACTTTAGATGAATGAAACGGTACCTTAGTTGTCTTCTTCAGCGCTTGACCTGCTTCAAAAACGGACTTTTATTGATATGTAAATGAGGGCTCGCAAGTGCCCAGGGCGGAGTTAAGTTCTTTGGAGCCCAGGCTGCTCGGCCTCTTTAGTTCTTATCCCCGCCTCTAGCCCGCCCCTTCTATGCCTTCTTCCTCCTCCTCTGGTAGCGAACTCCTGCGCCTGCGCTCAGCTTTGCCTCGGCGGGGCATGCGACTGCGATGCCCACTGTGGGAACGGCATCAATGTAGCTACTGCGCATGTCCACCAGCTTACAGCTGGGTTTGCAGCGTCAGCCGGGGAATGCGCAGTAGCTACATTGATGCCGCTCCCACAGTGGGCATCGCAGTGCGCATGCCCCGCCGAGGCAAAGCTGAGCGCAGGCGCAGGAGTTCGCTACCAGAGGAGGAGGAAGAAAGGCAATAGAAGGGCGGGCAGAGACAGAGACAGGGGCGGGGATAAGAACTAAAGAGGCCGAGCAGCCTGGGCTCCAAAGAACTTAACTCCGCCCTGGGCACTTGCGAGCCCTCATTTACATATCAATAAAAGTCCGTTTTTGAAGCAGGTGAAGCTCTGAAGAAGACAACAAAGGTACCGTTTCATTCATCTAAAGTGATGCTACAAAGCTATGTCAGCGGTCTATTATGTCCAACTTTGGTGACAGACTCCCTTTAAACTGCATACAAACATATGCTGGAGGGACAATGGGGCACATTTACAAAGACCAGCTTTTTACGCTGGTCTTAGTTTACGCCCTGTGCTGCTGCAAGATTCATCTAATTTATGAGGCGTGTACCTCGTCGTAAATTAGGCGCATCTGTCACCGACCCTACTCCTGGCGTACAACTATGCCAGCCCGTGGCTGGAGTCGTTCTTTGCAAAAATTTGTATGTAAATATTGTCGCACGGCTGGTTAAAAAAGGGGACTTGCGACTATTTACAGGAGCACACGGAGTCCGTGCAGGTCTCGCTACTCTACGTGTGGTCTTACACTTTACCACCAACGTGTCCAAATCAAATGATTGAACGCAGCCAGGCTCAATTGTAGCCAGGCCTGCTTACAGAAGGGTAATATTAACGCATCTGAATGGGTCCTCTTTGTTATATGGACTCATAGCAGATGCAGGTTACGCCTGGCTTTTTAAACAGCTTCCATTTTTCCCATCTGGGTCCGGTATGAAAATGCTTTTGCAGAATACATGCTTAAAGGGTTTCTGTCGGCAGATTTGTACCTATGACACTGGCTGACCTGTTGCATGTGAACCTGGCAGCTGAAGGCATCTGTGTTGGTCCCATGTACATATGTGCCCACTTTGCTGAGAAAAATGAAGTTTTATGATTGTTTTATGATGTTCTAATGTATGCAAATGAGCCTCTAGGAGCAACAGAGGCGTTGCCGTTACACCTAGAGGCTCTCTGCAACTGGCGCGCCCTTTGCACTTTGATTGACAGGGCCAGGCAGGCATGATGACGTTTACACTGCCTGGCTCTGTCAATCAGTGTAGAGAGGGCACAGCAGTTGCTGAGAGCTGAGCCTCCAGGTGTAATGAGAGTGCCCCTGTTGCTCCTAGAGGCTGTCAGCAGTGCGGGCACATATGAACATTCAGCTGCTAAGTGCCCATGTAACAGATCAGCCACTTTCATAGGTACAAACCTGCTGACAGTGGTCCAGAAATACATGGCTGATTTCTTTAAAAAAAATAAACCGCACCGCCCTTGTCCACAGGTTGTGTGCAGAATAGCAGATCAAACCCGTTGACACAACCCATGGACAGGGTGGTGCTGTTTTAACGGTGGTGTCACACACACAAGTGGGTTGGAAAGGAATGAAAATATAAAGGAAGGATGTATTCTTTGCCTTCCTGCTGACTTTGGTTCAACAACTGTACCAAAACTGCCAAAAGTGTTGTGTGAGACACCAACCTATATGGTTGTTGACCATGCTTGCTGCACATATGACCAGCTTTACCATCCCATTATCCATTGCACACAACAAGAATGGCAACGTTTTTTAAAGAAACACTACAGCACGGGTTTTTATTTTTTTGTTAACTTGTAATGGACGTTGTTTTCTCCTTGAACTCAGTCTCTGGGTGCACGCCTCAGGTACTCAAGGTGCATCTGATAGGCTTATATATAGAGACTGACGTCCGCTCCACACTGAAGACTTCATATGATTTGAAGAGTCCGAGAGCATTCATGTAGTAATGGGTAAGGAAATTAACTGCAGATCTATTATGTCCATTACAACGGGCCAAAAGATATTTTTTCACAAAGTGCTTCTTTAAGTAATATCTTGTCCATGTGCCAAAGTAAGTGGAGTATATCTGTATTCATACTATCAAGTAATGGAGTGGCACGATGCCTCTCTCAGACTCATCCCTTTGGATTCAGGAAAACAAATGGCTTAGGTTGAGTTCACCTTACTGTTTTTTTTTCTACAATTTTTTTTTTTGCTAAAAATGATAATTACTGCAAAAAAATTGTTAGAATATTCGAATTTTTTTTTATTTTTTTTATTTGTCACCAATTGAAAAAAAAATATGATGGTGGCTTTGATTGGAGCCTTTTGGTGATGGATGACCATGTTCTCACCTGCTCCTATAACTAGCAAAGCACTTTCCCGGAACTCATTGCTATTCAGAATCTGTGATGTGGGCCTGTGCACAACATTGTACTGATTCTCAATGGAGGTGTCTCTAACAGGCTGCCTGCTGTGGAAAACCCAGGTTGTGCACGGGTTGGCTGGCATCGTCAAAGACAACAAGTGGCCTCTGAGTTTTGATGCCGCTATAGCTTTTCAGTGAGATCCCTGCAGATCAGTTCAGCTGCTTTTTTGTTCTAGACTGCCTCTTTTGTTTCCATTAATCCATTCAATGGTGTGATGTATGGGTGCTGTGCCAGCCAAACAGCTCTCTAGTGGACAGTAGAGCCGAAAATTGTCAGCATGGCTGGCTGCTGAATGATATTTCTGCATGCAAGCTTTACTATTATAAAAAAAAAAACTAAAGAAATAATGAATTATTATTAACCCCATGACTGTTGGGAAATGTGCTGCACACACAGGGCAGTCAGATCCAAGTAAATAATGTGCCTGACTTCTGGTGGTAAGTCGATGTTCCTGCTTATGATTAAGCTGGATTTTTGTTTAAAAAAAATTACATTACACAGTGCCCATTGGAATAGATGGCATGTGTAATGAAGGACATCTTATCCAGAGTGAGCAAGATGAGGATCCTGAGTAATAGACCCTTGACTATTAAAGGGATTGTCCAGGATGATTAAAAGTCTCAGACAGTCCCTACAGTGTCTTAAGGGGAAAAAAAATGAATATACTCACCTGTTACTCCAGTGACGTTCCCTGCGAAGGATGGTCTTATATTCCTGTCACTGGATTCGGCATGTCACTGATGTAGACGAGTGAAGACAGCGATTGGCTGCAGCAGTCATGTGCCGTATCCAGGCACGTCTCATATGCTGTGTGTAAACAAACAGCAGCAAGAGTGCAGAAAACAGCGCAGGAGAAACAGGTGAATATGTTATGTTTTTTTTGTGTTACGACATTGTAGGGGTTATCCAAAAAATGTAATTATCACGAACATCCCCTTTAACTCATATTTCCCTAATAGGCTATATGAAAATGAGATTTTTAAACTAAAACATGATTATTATAAGTAAGTAAAGCTGGGTCTGTGGCTACCATATATAGAAAACCCCATAAATCCCATTAGGAATATATCAGAGAATGAATAGTTATACAGTCTGCCAAACTTAAAGGCTAGGTTGACATTAAGTTTTTTTTGAAGGAGGAGGTTTTCTTGTTAGTTTTTCATTCAAAGCCAGAAGTGGATCTAGCAGGAAGGAGAAGTACACATCCTTCCTTTATATTTCCAATTCTTTTTAATCCACTTCTGGCTTTGTCTGAATAACGTGCAGGAAAATCTGCCTCAAAACCTCCTCCAAAAACTGTGGGAAAGTACCCAAAGGGGTTGCCCAGGATTTTCAGTGGGACCTGTGAAAAAAACTATACTTACCTGTTCCCTTCCACCTCGGTGAAGACAGCCTGTGAGATGGGGTCACATGTGCCACTGCAGCCATTCACTGGCCTCAGCATCGCATGTGGCCCCTTACATGTGGCAAGTTTACATGCAGTAATCAGAAGTCCAGTAAAGACAGCCCCGGAGCCATGGTACTCTAAAGAAGTGGCTGGGAGCAGATAAATATAGTTCTCTTGACAGGTTCTGCTAGGTGGGAGACATTTAAAAAAAAAAATAATTTAATCCTGGACAACCCCCATTAAGGACCTTCTGCAGCAGATGATTGTGATTACGAACGCTTGTTCCAGATCAATTCTTAATATAAAGGTTCTCAGCAACCAACCAAGAAACAAGAAAACGCTTGTTTGTCAGTTGTCTCTTTCATGTTCACATAAAAATGATTGTTTGTTGGCAGCACACCATCCCGTTAAATAGGGGTTTGCTGCCAACAACAATAGAAACAGCCGTCCAAACCAAGTAAATATTAAACGATTGTTCATGAGGCCCTTTGTTCAGGCAGTTATCTGCCAGTGTAAAAGGCCTTTAAGCGAGCGCCAAGCTCCTTACTATATTGGCAGTCATGCTTGTTACAGGCTTTCCAAGCATAGCCATAAACCGCTGTGCCTATGTAAATAGATAGGAATGTGGTTCCATTGCCTCTTCATTGTACTGATCAATGGGTGTCACATGAGCTAAAGGCTATGTATGCCTTTGGAGGCAATTTTTGTGTATGATTTTACAAATTTTTGACTAAGAATCATATTTTCACTTGGCCTTTATTAAAAATATTGAGCCATTCTGTCACAAAGGGTTAACTGTTTTTCCAACTGTATGACTGGTACTTTTACTTTCGCTGCCATCTAATGTGAGGTCATAAACACTTATTTAAGCCACATTCTTGAGCTTTAATGAGTGTTTATAAGGTCAGAGAGCAGAGATAAGGAGTCCACCTGCTCCCCACATGACGGAAAAGATAAAAAATTCACAGGCTGCTACTACAACATCTCAGCTATGTACACAAAATAGGATTCCATATTTTTTCTAAAGACCAATTGAAAAAATGATTTTTAGCTCAAAATAAGTACAATGCAATAATAAAAAATATAAAAAAATTGCCCCCAGGTGTACATAGCCTTTAAACCTGCACTGATAACCTAAGAATAGAACATCAGTGCTATATTCCCCGGGAACCCCATTAAGAGCTGTTGGTTAAGAACTTACATTGTGTAATTAGATTGAGAACAGGTTTGACTATGTTCCCTAGATGGTCATTGTCAATGGTTTATAACTGTATGGTCCATTTTAAGTGGTTTTAAGTGGTGTAACCAAAAGTTCAGTGGTTAACTTGTGTTTGAAAGAATGCAAAGTGTCTTGAGACTTCCATTATGAGGAAAGATTAATAAGTTTCATGTGTATGTTCACATTTGAACACCATTTTAAACATTACATAACTAATAATTTGCATAAAGGGTTGTCACAAGCATGCGCACCTATTATGTTGTGTGCACTAATAATTTTAATAATCTGTATAAGATGTGAGGGCTGCTTCCATAATCGTGTGTAGTCATAACATTAATGGCACCGGGGTGCACATAAATTAGACTCTCTATAAAACACAGCATTGGTTTAACCTCTTTAGGACACAGGGTGTACATGTACGCCCTTGTGTCCTGGTACTTAAGGACCAGGGTCGCACATGTACACCCTGCGAAGTTCCGATCACTGCTGCGCACGTGGCCTTGCATCGGAACACGGTGGTGCCTGCTAAAATCATTTAGCAGGCACCTTGGCACAATACCGAGGGGAGCCCTGTGACCCCCCCCCCCCCCCATATCGGCGATCACTGCAAACCGCAGGTCAATTCAGACCTGCGGTTTGCAGCGATTTCTGACATTTCTGATCCCCGCGGGGACCAGACAGTTAATTGCCCGTTTTTTTTTTTTTTAACCCCCCCCCTCTTACTGATTGGCCGCAGGCTGTGTAGGGGGGGTGGTTGCGGGCGGCGCTGGGTCCCAAAAAAATGTAAAAAAGTAAAAATTAAAAAAAAAAACACAAATCACTGAATAAAAATTAAAAAAATGAAATACACTACACATATTGTGTATCACCGCGTCCATAAAAACCTGCTCTATAAAAATTTCTCATGACCTGACCCCTCAGGTGAACACCAAAAAACCCCCCAAAAAAATGGTGTAAAAAAAGCCATTTTTTGTCACCTTACATCACAAAAAGTGTAATACCAAGCGATCAAAAAGGCATATGCCTCCCAAAATAGTATCAATCAAACCGCCATCTCATCCCGCAAAAAATGATACCCTACATAGGACAATAGCCCAAAAAAATAAAAATAAAATGACACTCAGACTATGGTAGAGATAAAAACCTCCTGGCACTCTGGAAGATGTTGATTGGAGTCGGGCTCCCACCCCATATATGGTAAATAGAGAAAAACTCCAGCAATGTGCGTCAAGGCTTGTTTATTTGAAATGCGGCGTCGTAACAACGTAACGTTTCGGCCCAAATGGCCTTTATCAAACAAATGCCGCAGTAAGGAAAACACCAGTGGATGCTGCGCTGTAAAGAGAGTGGCGTGTACCCACACGCTGAATGAAGAGGCGCCTCCTGAATGATTTCAGCAGGTACATTGTTCCGATCAGAAATACTCCTGACGTACCGGTACGTCATGGGTCCTTAAGGACTCGGGAATCATGACGTAACCCCTAAGGGGTTAAGTAAGAGTTAGGACACATGGATGACCTCCTGGGACAAAAATATTATAATTTTTTTTAGTTGTATTTTAATTTTTTGTACATTTTCTGTGTTTAGTGTTTCTTTTAAAAATTGGTCAAAGTGTGTGTGTGTGGGTGTTTTTGTGTGTTTTTTTTGAGATATCATCATCATTATAACCAAGTCACCCTTAAAGGGCTTGTGTTATCAGAATCATTGTAGTGAAACATTCTCACCTGCGAAACGTGGGCAGGTCAGCAGAAGCTCTCAGTCTTGGTCCCGTCCTCATCTCTGGCTTTATTTATGAAAAAAAAAACTTTTAATATATGCAAATGAGCCTCTAGGAGCAATAGGGACCTTGAGTTACTCCTGGAGGCTCCGTTCGCCCTGCTGGTGCCGTGCCTCCTGCACTTTGATTGATAGTGTAAACATCATATCGTCTGGCACTGACTTCACCTAGCCTCGTGCCTTAAAATAGTGATTCATTGTGAAAAAAAGTTCAAAGGTATGGAACTAGATGACATTGGAATCCAAACTGTGCACTTCAGGACCCGGTGCCGTACAGAGGAGAACTGCTGAGCAGATTGGTCTATTGTGTTGTTGGAAAAGATTCAGCATAAGAAAGCATTCACTGAGTAGGACTGGCCGCTGGACTGTGAAAATGGTTTTCTGGTACTTAGATATTGTGGCAAATCCTCAGGATAGGTTGTGAATATCAGATTGTTGGGGTCCAGCACCCCCTGTTCCTGACGGTCAGCTGTTTGTGGCAGCTGCCTGCTCCAGAAACTATACAGTGCATGGAGCCAGAAGCAGAAGTTCTGTCCACTGTGTAGAGGCCGTGCCAGGCTACCACAGCTCAGCGTCTATTCAAGTGAGCGGGATCTGAGCTGCACTACACAGTCACTACAAATTATACAGTAGACGGAGTCTTCCATCCATTGTATAGTTGCTGACGGCTGCTCGAAACAGGTGATCGGTGAGTGTGTCGGACCCCACCGATCTATCCTGAGGATAGGTTATCAACACATAAGTACTGGATAGCCCTTTTATATTATAAAGAATCATTTTCCATGAAACAATATTTTAATTAAATAGTCCCCAAATTTCACAGGGCTTCATTACAACCCACTCTGTAATGTTTATCAGTGTGTTGTGTGTGTTGCAAAAAAAATATCTTCAGAGGGTAAAAATAACTTGTGTGACTGCACAAGTTCCCGTAAACTTGAAAATTTTTCCATTGCCAAGAATGATGAAATTTCATACTTGCACTCTTTCGGCATACAACATTACATGTTTCATATTTAGATTTCATGTTTGTGCAAACATTTCAAAAAAACCTGTTTTAAAACCATTCTAATAATAATTGTATATTGTAAATGTATATTGGTACCTTTTAAGGTGCCATTTAGAGTAGATATATAGCTATAATTTTTGTGCTGCAATTATAGATGGACTCCTATAATGCAGTATAATCATTCGCTTTCCCTAAGGCCTAATTCAGATGGCAATTACTTCCGTCAATGTTCTCTCTCGACTGCACCCATGGACCTGTTAAGTAAATTTTGCGGTGGAGTGTGGGGAGCATGGGAGCGTGTGACGCTAAGCTGCACCCCCTCTGCCTCCGCTACCTGATCCGGATCTTGCAGGCTATGTGGAGAAGTCAGGGACATGAGGGCGGTGGAGACGCCACGGAAGAGACCCGATACAGGCTGCTCAGCCCCACTTGACCTGCTCAGTTCAGCCTAATCCAGCCTGGCGCAGTGTCCTTGGAAGTGACACAGTGGGGAGTCGGATCCATCTGGGGGCAGTAAAGGAGTTGGCGAGAGCTGGTCGCTGGCGGTGTTCAGCTCGGTGTTCCTGCTGTGATGGCGTGTGTGCCGCTATTGAGAGAAGTGATCCAGGTGGAGAGGGTGGTTGGAGGTTAGAGATGTTTCCTCCGGTGTATGAGCTAGGGAAAGAGTGCTTTGGACTGTCCCTGTCCGACTGACAGCCAGTGTTTCCTTTTTTTTTTTTTTTTTTCAAATAATTTTTATTAACAAATTTTTTCCCAATGTACATAGAAAAAAAGAAAAGAAAAAACAGCCCATCAGAGAATACATGAATAGGTACATATATTCCTATTGGACATTTAGAAAATTGTCGGGGCATTTTCATATATCACATCCAACTTTCGATACGCAAAGTACATGATACAGAGAAATGCCCCTTCAACTGTAGTACATAATAATATTACATAAACCACCGCAATCCCTTTCACCGACCCCCCCCCCCCCCCCAGTTCTGGTCTCGTGTATGCCGTGTTTCCCCGAAAATAAGACACTGTCTTATATATTTTTTTTTTTTTTTTTATATGGTACAACAATTTACAAAAGCTGAAGCTTTTCCCCTATCCCCTGGTCTTTGTGTGTGGGGTGAGAGAGACCCACAGACTGTTGCTGGTTGGTGCTGGGGGAGAGAGACCCACAATGCTGAGTAAAACAGCAGCCACAGCTTTACTTCTTCCCCCTGAGGACACACAATACCGAAAGCAGAGCGTCCTGCTCCTCACTTCACTGAGGAGACTTTTACTTTCACTTTCCATGTCTCCCTCTATGCCTCAGCTTGCAGCACGCACAGAACAACCGGGACCTGACAGGGGGAGCCAACATTGTTGATGGGGATGCCCGCACCTCTCCGGTCACCTCCGAGATAGCAGCTGTCACGATGGGGCAGATAAGGGTACTTTCACACTAGCGTTTTGGATTCCGTTTGTGAGATCCGTTTCAGGGCTCTCACAAACGGTCCAAAACGGATCAGTTCAGCCCCAATGCATTCTGAATGGATAAGGATCCGTTCAGAATGCATCAGTTCGGCTCCGTTCCGCCTCTATTCCGTTTTGGAGGCAGACACCAAAACGCAGCATGCAGCATTTTGGTGTCCGTCTGAAGAGGCGGAGCCTAATGGATCCGTTTTTTTTTACAATGTAAGTCAATGGGGACGGATCCGTTGTCAGTGACACAATATGGTGCATTTGAAAACGGATCCGTTCCCCATTGACTTTCAATGTAAGTCAAAACGGATCCGTTTTGGACTTTGTCATTTTTCTTTAAAGCTAATGCAAACGGATCCGTTCTGAACGGATACAAACGTTTGCATTAGAGGTGCGGATCCGTCTGTACAAATAAACAGACGGATCCGCACCAACGCTAGTGTGAAAGTACCCTTAGAAGGGCTGCGCATCTGTTTTACCGCTCCGCACCTATCACTATATCTTATTTTCGGGGTATGGCTTATATTGCGCAAATGCTTAGAAATCCTGCTATGGCTTATTTTATGGGTGTGGGCCACTCCTCCCAACACAGCCAAAAGATCAATTAGCCAAGCTGTATTGCCATGGTCCTATACGCTACCCATTTGTCTAATTTGGTAAACTTGGCCAAGCATTGCCTTTTAGTATATACACTTTTTTCCAGGCGAAGGATCTCAGCCATTCTGTTCAAAAATTCAGCCCTAGATGGGGGCTGGGGTCTGAGCCAGTATTTAGCAATTAGTTTCCTGGCATGGAAGAGCAGACGCTGCACTCCCAGGCATGAATTTCGGTTTTTAATGTCCAATATTCCCAACACACATGCCCTCGGACCAGGCGGGACAGCAATTTGATATGCGTCTTTAATACAAGTTAGTTTGCCTGTCCAAAAAGTTCTAAGCTCCGTACACTCCCAGAACATGTGTATCAGGGATGCAGGACTCTTCCCCACATCTAGGGCAGGAGGCATTGTTCCAAACCCCGATCTTGAACAGAAAGGATGAAGTCCAATACACCCAGTGAACAAGAAACAATTGGGACATACGCTGGCCCTCGCACAGTGATAACTGAGGTGTCGCTGCCAGCACTGCTTTCCATTGTTCCTCTGAGATAGAACCAACCTCCCCCTCCCATTTTTGTTTGACCACTAAGCAATCATGTTTCACAGATTTCACAAACAAGTTCCTATATATGGATGATATTAATCCATTCGAGGAGTCACTAGTGAGAATCTGTTGTAACAATGGGACTGTTGTGCATGTAAGCGACACAGACTTTGCCTGAGCCTGGAATGCGTGTCGTAACTGCAAAAATTGATTAAAGGCAGTATGGGGGAGGGCAAACTCATCTCTGAATTGCTCAAATGATTTAAACACTCCATCTCTTTGCAGCTGATACAAAAACCTCACACCCTTCCGTTCCCAAGGAGAGAACCCTTCCTGGCGAAATATTTCAGATAACTGAGGATTTCTCCATAGAGGAGTGACCTGAGTGAAGCCCTGTATCCACAGCTAGTCACGACACCTATGCCAAACCTTATGTATCAAGTTAAGTGTAGAGACCGCTATGTTCCAATAGGACTACAGGAGAATCATGTTCTTTGATGTGTGCTATCAGCCGCGCAGATGCGTTATCTCCAGGAGTCCTCCCCCAACCCCTCAGCTGCTGCATCTGTGAGGAAATAAAATATAGCCATGGATTAGGAATAGAGAGACCCCCTGCATCTTTCCCTCCCTGTTAAGTATCCAACCGGATCCTGGCCCGTTTTTTGCACCAGATCAAGCTTCTAAACAGCCTTTGTATTCTAAAAAAAGATCTGTTGCGGAATCCACACAGGGGAGTTATGTAGAGCATACATAAGCCTTGGCATAAGAACCATTTTAACCCCTTAAGGACCGGGGGTTTTGGGATTTTTGCGTTTTTGTTTTGCGCTCCCTGCCTTCCAAAAGCCATAACATTTTTATATTTCCGCTCACATAGCCATATGACGGCTTATTTTTTGCGGGACAAGTTGTACTTTTTAACGCTACCATTTATTTTTGCATGTGATGTAGTGGGAAACGGGAAAAAAATTCCAAATGGGGTGAAATTGCAAAAAAAAAGCAATTTCACCACAGTTTTACAGGTTTTTAAATTACAACGTTCGATTTGCGATAAAACTGACTGGTTAATTTTATTCTTCAGGTCAGTACGAATCCGGCAATACCTAATATGTATAGTTTTTCTTGCGTTTTGATAGTGAAAAAAAATTAAAAGTGGGAATTTTTTATTTTATTTTTTGTCGCCATGTTTTGACCCCTATAACTTTTTCTAATTATGCGTACGGAGCAGTGTAGGGGCTCATTTTTGTGGGGCAATCTGAACTTTTAATTGATACCATTATGGGGTGCGTATGATGTTTTGATCACTTTTTATTCATTTTTTTAGGAAATGAAGCGTCCAAAAATGGCGAATTAGCCATTTGGACGCTTTCTTTCCGTTTTTATGTTTACCGTATGGTGAATATTTTTAATATTATTATAGTATGGGCGTTTTCGCACATTGCGACACCCATTATGTGTAATTTTTTATTTTTTATTTATTTTATTTTCATTTTGGGGAAAGGGGGTGATTTGAATTTTTATATTTTTTTATTTAATTTTTATTTTTAAACTTTTTTTTTTTTTTACCACTTTCTTATAGTTCCCATGGGAACTATAAGATGCAATCATCAGATTGCTATTCTCATATATTCCAATGCAATAGCATTGGAATATATGAGAAAATCGCATATTTCCTATGGAGCCTATTACAGTCATAGGCTCCATAGGAATACTGTGTAGTAACCTAGGTTTCATTCACAGAAACCTAGGGTACTACATGCATGCTCGGCTCCCCTTGTGGCCATCAGGGGCCGGAGCAAAACCGAAGTGAAACTTTCGGTTTTGCGCGATCAGATGCCGTGGTCAGGATTGACCACGGCATCTGAGGTCATGAGGACATGAGCTGCGGGTGTCGGCTTGATGAATCAAGCGTTTACCCGCAGCTCATGCGCCCACTCCGTGCGGGAGCGGGCGCCATCTTTAAAGTGCGGACGAAGGGCGTACATGTAAGCCCTTCGTCCTTAAGGGGTTAAGGAGATTACTCCTACCTATTTCAGACATTGATAGTTTACACCACGCATTGATTTTTTTCAGAAATTTTGTTCAGGAGTGGATCTATATTATTTTTCACGTAATGCCCATTGTTTGATGAAATCATGATTCCTAAATACTTAAAGTTGCGGGCAACCTGCAGCTGGGTGGACAAGAGGGAGAGACCAGCAGGGACCAGGTCTAACGGAAACAAAACGGACTTGTCCCAATTTATATGGAGACTAAACCTCTCTCCAAAATCCTGTATAAGGGACAATATGGGGCCAAACGACCCTTCCACATCTCCCACATATATAAGCATGTTGTCTGCATACACGGACACGTGTTAATTTCTGGCTCCCATGGGGAATCCCACGATTCTATCCGAAGATCGGAGTAAGCATGCAAGTGTGCCTCTTCCCAGCTCAAAGACTTTTGATGTACCACCATTAGCTCTGATCCTAGCTTTGGGACCGTGATATAATAGTTGGACCCAAGATATATAGGTGCTCCCAAATTCCATGACTCGCAGCACCTCGTATAAATATTTCCATTCCCCACTATCAAAGGCTTTGGCAGCATCTAGGGATAATATGTCCCGAGCTCCTGACGATTCTGACTGCCTCTGAATGTTAAGAAATAGCCGTCTAAGATTAATCGAGGTAGATTTATCAGGCATAAAACCAGCTTGATCACTATGTATAATGGTTGAGATAACGGCTTGTAACCTATTCGCTAGGACCTTTGCCAGTATTTTAACATCAGAAGTTAGTAAGGAGATCGGTTTATAGGACTTGGGGAGAGTCGGGTCCTTCCCAGGCTTTGGCAATACAACTATTATTGCCTCTTTCATAGAAGCAGGTAGTTCTCCTTTTTGAAGAGAGTCATTAAATACAGATAACTGTGGTAATAAGAGAGTGCTATATTTTTTTTAAAGAACTCTACCGGTAAACCATCCAACCCGGGAGCTTTTTTATTCGGGAATGATTTAAGTGTCACCTCTAGTTCTGTCAATGAAATAGGTTGATCAAAGTAGGCTGCATGTTCCACTGAAAGCCGCGGGGTAGGGATCTCGGCAAGGAAGTCTGCATTATTTTGGGAGCCCGCTGCTGACTGAGATTGATATAAATTTTTGTAGTACGTATGAAATACCTCTAGAATATCCGTATCTGTCGTGACCAAAGATCCATCAGGACCTTGGATGGCCAAAATTTTTGATGGACCCTCCTGTGCCCGAATGACCCTGGCCAGTAGTCTGCCAGAACTCTCCCCAGCCTCAAAGTATTTTTGCTTAAGGAAAAAGCATATATTATCGTGGTAAAAAGTAGATGTTCCTTTAAGCCTGTCTATGCTGTCCCCAACGACGCCTCATGCTAACTTTAGGGGGATGTTCAACAAATCTCTTTTCCGATTCCATGACTAGGTCCTGGAGCCGTTTTTGAGTTTCCCTGGACCTTGTTTTATGGTGACTAATCCGCAGGATGTATAATCCACGGATAAATGCCTTGCATTCATCCCACACTACTCCCATAGGTGCCGTCCCTGTATTGTCTGCGTTTCCTTATTAATCGCTCGCTAACTTCCAACTAATGTATTCAGTCTTCTCAATACCCTCCTAACTCCTAATTGATTAATCTGGATTCTGGACTGTGCTTTCCTTACAGATAGCCTGCGGTCTCTCACTAACTGTTTGTTAACTCCTAACTAGGGCTGCTTTCGCCACCAGCCAGCAGCTTGTTCAGCTGATATACCACATGCCTCTGAGGAAAGGATATGGTATATGGCCTAGGGACAGAGTGGGGTTGTGGAAATGCTGATAAGTATATGGATGTGGGTCGGGGAGTTTTGGAGGTGAAGAGCAAGGTTTCTGGCAAGGGAGGAGAGAAGGTCCTATTGGTGGAAGTTAATGTATAAGAACTATGTGGGGGAGTGTATAAGACATGGTTTTGTTATTATTATAACAGTGTACACTCTTCTAATAACCTTTTGGAACTAATTACTCCACAAGGACGAGTGAACTACAACGACAGCTAACATATTAACTCCCAAGTATAACCCTAATTTTTAACCGACCCCTAAACAAGCAATTAATCAACTAACAAACTATCAAATTAATTGTTTTATTTAACTGTGTTTGACAAAACTGTTGTGAAAATTCTAGATGAATAAGTACAGTTTTGCAAAAAGAACTGGGCTTTGAAGTGCTGGAGAGGATTTGAAAATCTGAAAAGGGGCTGTAGAATTGTTTTTTGGGTGTACTTCTCTTGGAGTTTGTTTTTTTTTTTTACAAAAAGGAAGACCAGCATGGGTGTAGTGTTAATAGATGCTCTGGAGCAGGGGCTGGACTGGAAACGAGGCAAAAACAAAAAGCTCTGAGCAAATTTTTGACACCTACAACCCCTCCTTTGAGATCATCTAACCCTAGGAAGGAAATAGAGGGGGAAAATGATCCAGAGGGGGAGGGAAGGGGTGTGGTAGTGACTCTGACCCAAAAATGGTAAAAGAGATCTTATACGCTGTTACAAGGCTGGAGAGTATGATGGGGAAAGTAGTGACCCAGATTGGGACGGTTCAAACAGATGTGAGCTTGATCATAGATGACTTATTAAAGATGTGGAAACGCTTGCAAGAGATGGAACTTATTACATAAATTGGAGAAAGATGTAGCGTCTCTTTAGCAAACTAAGGTCGATATGGAGAATAAATGAACGGACTTGGTGGACAGGTCAAGAAGCGCAAATTTGAGATGTGTAGGATTAGCGGAAGGGATGGAGGGATCTAACTGTGTTGCGTTTATGGAGAAATGGCTTCTAGAAAATTGTAAGTCTGGAGTCCTGTCTAGTTTTTTCTTCAATAGAAAGAGCCCACAGAGTTCCTGGTTTAAAAATAATTGCAGGAGGATATCTGAGAACAATTCTGGTCAAGTTTGCACATTTTAAGGACCGGAATGCCATATTGAGAGACGCTAGAGTTTCTGAAAAATTCCTGATAGATGGGTCAAAAATAAGAGTTTTTCCTGACTACTCAATGGTTACTAGCGACCGGAGGAAAAAATATAATGATGTAAAAAAGAGACTAAGAAAGGCTGATGTGAAATACAGCCTGATGTTTCCGGTTAAGTTACAGCTGGTATACCAGGATAAAATTTTTTTTTTTTTTTCAATCGCCCGAAGAAGCTAATAATTGGGCAGATTTAAAGGACCTGTAAAAGTCGATTTATATTTTGGTCGCTTAAGATCACTATGGGTTGATTCTTTATTAAGTGTTTAAGAAGGGGGGGGAGGGGGGTTTGGGGGCTTATGTATAGATGAGGTGCTCTCATTTTCTTCGGAATCGGAAGCACGTGGGGGTGGGAGGGATGGGTTGATTTGGGAGGTATAGGGGGTTTTGGGAGGGGAAGAGAGTTTTTTTTTATTATTATTATTTCTTTTTTGTGTGAATGTTGAGAGTAGTTTCACTTAATGTACGAGGATTAAGAGAAAGATTAAAAAGCTTCGCTATTTTTGACTGGATGAGGTGATACTTGGCAGTCGTCATCTGTCTGCAGGAATCACATTTGGATAGGGATTCTGTTAGGTGGTTGGAAACGAGGTGGATAGAGGGTTGCTATCATTCCATATATTCATCTTATTTGAGAGGAGTATCCATTTTAGTACATAATAAAGTTAATTATGAATTAGTAGCATGTAAGGCAGATGACTGCGGCAGGTATCTCTTCTTACAGTGTAGTATAAATGATGTACAGATGGTGATAGCTAATATTTATATTCCGCCACCATATAAACCGGATGTGCTTTATGATATGCAGAAATATATGCTCGATAGGCAAGATTGTGTATTGGTTTCAGTAGGAGATTATAATGCGGGGATGGATCCAATTAAAGATAGATTATTTAATAGTAAAATTTCATCTTATAATACCAGTTTGGCTAATTTAATAGCGTAATTTGGTTGGGTGGATGTTTGGCGTTTATTAAATCCGGAAGAATTTTCTCCTGTTACTTAAAAACACATCAAACTTGGTCAAGGATAGATATGATCCTGGGAAATAGAAAATTGTTGGAAAAAATATAATAAAATTAAAATATGTTCCTATGGCCCTATCAGACTATTTAGTTCGGAACTCTGGATGCAGCCTGCAGTGTAAAGAATGGAGGCTTTGACTCTGGCTGTCATAACTACATTCAATGGTTGCATTGTTTCTTTACGGACACATTTTCATTTAATAACAGTCAAGTTTTTGAAAATTAGTACATCTTATATACTAGTGGCATACATATAGAATGAGAACCCCCATTCTTTACACAGCAGGCTGCTTTCAGGAGAAAACTAGCATAATTTTTAAAAAAAAATTAAAATAAAAAGGCTTTGGACCCCATTTAAGTATCTATTCTGTATAGTAATGATGGGCGTACTATCAGACCATTGCTTGGTTGTTATAGAGATTGATCTCATGGTAAAGAAGGGCCCTTTATTATTTAAGTTTAACCCTCATCAGTTAACTCTGTTAAAAGATAAGGAAGAAATTAAGTAAGAATTGAAGGTCTTTTTTCAGGCTAATAAAGATTTAACTAATAAACAAGTGGTATGGGATGCGGCAAAGGTTTTTTTGAGAGGAATCTTGTTTAATAAAGGCAATTATTGGAAAAAAAAAGCAAAAGAAAAAACTAAGATAGCAGACCAGAAGTTAGAAGAAGCAAAAGTGAGTTGCGCGGATGATCCCTCATTAGAAAAGCTCAAATAATGGGAGGAAGAACAAGGGAGAGTTAAATATATATACAAACAAAATTGTTTTTTCCAGGGGATTAAGTTCTTTTCAGAGGGGCAATAAGAAAAAATAAGGGCCAGATTGTAAAAACTCTGGATCAGATAAGTGAGGTTTTTGGGGCTTATTATCAAGACCTATATAAAGCAAAAATACTCTATGAGAGGAAGGAATTATGTCAATATGTGAATGGAGTGTCTCTTAAGAAATTGACAGCAACTCAAAGAGAACAATTGGAAAAAGAAATACAGTTGGAAGAGCTAGTAAGGGCTCTGAGATTCGTCAGGGATAGGAAAGTGCCAGGGGGAGACGGACTACCATTTGAGATATACAAGGATTTTAGTCAAATACTCCTACCAGAACTAAGGGAAACCCTGTGTGAGACTTTAAGGACAGGAAAGTTGCCTGATAGAAGCTAATATTGTTCTAATTCCCAAGGCTGGAAAGGAAAAATATTAGCTAAAATTTTGGCAGATAGACTATCAAAAATAATAATAAAGGTAGATTAACGGGTTTATTCCCAGTTGACCTGGAGAAATATAAAAAAGCCCCTCCTGAGAATATTAATCACTTTCTCGGGAATAGAAAAGTCAAAGGTAGTATTTCAAGGAGATATAAAATATTAATGAGGGAATTACAAATAAGAATAAAAATAGTAGCTACAGAAAAATGGAAAAGAGATGATGGTTTAACAGATGATAAATGGAAAGATGTATTAAGTAATAAGCCTTTGGTGTCATTAAGGGCCTCACACAGGGTTTCTCAGTTCTTTCTTATACATAGGTTACATCGTCCACCTTCTCTATTTAAAAAAATGGGCTACAGATGAGTTTCCAAGATGTGGTGAAGAACAGGCAGGTCTGGTTCATTTAATATGAAGATGTCCCAAGTTATTTAGATATTGGTCTGAAATAGCAGCGGTTATTGATAAAGCTTTAGGAGTACAAATACACGGTGACCCTGTGGCTTGTATATTGGGGGGCACAATACATTTGGGTCTGCGGAAGGTGGTGAAAAAAGTACTCTGTAAACTGCTGTTTCAGGCAAAATTGCTTATTTTGAGAACATGGATGGAAAAAGACCAGCGTTCTGTGAATGAATGGAAGATATCTGTGAATAACATGATAAAAATGGAAAGGATAATATATAACAATAGGGGGATGAAGAACTGTTTTGTTCCAAGAATTGAATCACTGGCTTAAAATATAAGTTTGAGTGAAAATGGAATTAATTGTAAAGGTGTTTTTTTTTTTCTTCTTCTTTCTTTCTGGTCTCTCCTCTGTCTCCTATTGGGTAAAAAAAAGGGGCATATTGACGTGTTGTTTTTCTGTGTTTATGATGTATTTGAGATTGTACAAATAAAACGTACCTCTTCTAGCCCAAAAATAATTTTTGCAATTCAGACTTACAATATGCACTCACTACTCAAGTAAACTGGTCCAGAAATAAACAGATGCACAATGTTTTGTGGACAGAAATCGGAATGGCCTTCTGAATCAGGCCTAAATCAGATAGTGTCATCTGTAAAGACTACAACTCCTACAATGCAAACTCTTAGCGTAAGGCTGCATTCACATGGCTATGTGTACTCAGCATAATTTCAGTATTTCAGTATGGGACAGAAGACCCACAGTTGGGCTGGAACTCACCATATCATAGATTACTATTATGTGGGGAGTTCGGCTCTTGAGCAGCAGTCGCTCTGAGAAAGGTGGCCGTCACAGACCGCTCTTGGTCATGTGAATGCAGCCTAACATATGCAAACATGTTGATCCAATGCTAGCTGATTTCAGCTCTAAAGCTAGCAGAATTGTGACTAAAGTTCTAGACTATAATACAGGCTGTAACACATAAGCTGCTGGAGAAAGATTTGATGTGATTTAAGTTGAAATGTTGCACTTTGTGTGCACTATGTGATCATAATGTTGTTCTCACTATGGTAGTATAAGTAAGGTGAAGTATACGAGTTCTCTAATTGTCATTTCTCCCTGAGCCTAACTGCTATGGTGTCTTGCATACACAGCCCACATAAAGAAGAAGAGATTCTGCTCCCCTATCACTAGCTCTCATACAAAGAAAACGCCAGCAGTATTGAAGACATTATAGAGAAGTACTGACTAGTATAGATGTGAATTCAGTAGCTGTGAGATAGTAAAACAGCAGCAGCATCTCTGTGTGTATCTCTGCTTCTCTTCCATAGACCTCTATAGGCAGCATGTAATTTGACACCTCAGTAAAGGCTCTTTCACATTTGTGTTGTGAGGATCCGGCGTGCACTTCCGTTGCCGGAAATGCCCGCCGGATCCGTCACAGCGCAAGACAACTGAAAGCATATTGAAGACTGATCAGTCTTCAAAATGCTTTCAGGTAACTATGGAACCATACGGACGTCCTGGCTGCCATGGTAAGTACTCCGCAGCAGTGTAATTACCTGCGCTGCGGCTGCCGGGCACTCCTTCATGACGTCGCAGGTCCCCACGGCGCATAGATCAATGCTCTGCCCGGACCTGTGATGTTATGAAGGAGCACCTGGAGGCCGCAGCGCAGGTAAGTATACTGCTGTGGAGTATTTACCATGGCAGCCAGAACTTCAGTAGCTTCCTGGCTGCCATGGTAACCAATCGGAGCCCCAGCTTACACTGGGGCCCCGATCGGAACTGCTGCAGCGTATGCGCAGAGCTAAACGTCGGATCCGGCGATGCGCCGAAACGACGTTTTGCTTAATTCCGGATTAATGCACTTCAATGGGCATTAATTCCTGATCCGGCGTTACGGCATGTCTTCCAGATTTTGGGACAGAGACAAATCCGCAGCATGCTGTGGTTTTGTCAACGTTCACATACTGAATGGAAGACATCCTGAACGTATTTCTCTCCATTCAGAATGCATTAGGATAATCCTGATCAGTATCTTTCCGTCCTAGAGCCCCGACGGCGGATCTCTAGGACGGAAAACAAAAACGCTGATGTGAAAGGGGCCTAAGCAGAAAGTCTGTCTCCTCTCCCCAGATGGTTTTAGCAGTGAATTCAGTCAGTGAACAGTTAGGAGGAAGGGGGGAAGAAAGGAGCCTCATAAGTGTAGAAATAAGCATTTTTCTCTGAAAAGATATATTAGAGACATTTTCTTATATTCACCTGTACTTTATGCAAAGTTTGTTAAAACTACAGTGACCATTTAAGCCAAAATAAGAATGGATCGTAAAGTTACGTTTATTGATTCCAATCCTAGTTTCAGCTTTGTATCAGAATTTTATATGGTGTTTTTTTTATTATTTACACTAAATATCTCCATTTAAATCTTTGTTTCAGAACGTCCAGAAAGGAATAAGCCAGAACACCGGTTTCCTGGGTAAGTGCTGATTCCGACTCTTACTGTATATCTGAGATTTCAAATGGCAGAAACCATTGTACTCTCCCTGGCGGTGCTTCTATTCTGCAAGCTTTAATTGTATAATTAACACACCAATTTTGTAGCAAAAAAGTCAGAAGTGATAACTTGAAGAAAATCTCAAGTTTTGGTTTAAAGGTCTCTTTTACACTGCTCTGTAATCATGACTTACAAGGTTAACAATCAGATTAATCAGTGTTATTACACCAATTTTCTGGTGCACTGAAGGCTACACATGTTGGAAAAAGTGCATCTCCTTTGGCAAGGATTTCTGACACTTTTCTATTTAGAAAAGTGCTGGAAAGCGTAAGAAGACAATACCAAGTCTGATCTGGGTTTTTTTGTTTGTTTTTTTAGACTTTGACAGATTTACTTTATTTATCCTGGTGTTGGATGCTACACACCGTTCATTGATCAATTCCTCCCCATACAGTTTTATACATTTTTTTGTACAGTACGTTAGCATGTGATGAGGACACATCTTCCCCAATGTCTGAATGTGAAAGGGTCCTGGCTTTGTCCACCCCTGTAACAGAAGCGAAGTGATGTCATTCTAAAAGCCTTTAAACCTGGGTGTGTCGTAGTGTGTTTCAGGAAAGATCTGCATATGCTGCTTTTTTTTTTTTTTTTTTAAAGCAAACTATAATTGAGAACACATTTGGAGAATACATTTCTGTTCTAAATTCATCCCTTTTTCCCCACATATCCTGACTGGGCTGTTTATTAGGTTGTTCCGCAGATGTAGTTTATATATATATATATATATATATATATATATATATACATACTAATCAGTGACGAGGACGAGCCTCCCTAGCGTCACCCTCGATGCTAGGGAGGCTCATCCCCGTCACCGCCTGCTGTTGGCTAACCCCAACCACCCCCCAACGCCGGATTTTTTAAATATGCGCGATGGGGAGGTGCAGAGGTGGCCGTGCAGGCGTCAGTAGCGAAGCGGGTGCTGGGGAGTGAGGTAAGTAAGTTGTGTGGGGCCTGGGCATATGGGGGACATTTCAGGGGTTGGATAACCCCTTTAATGTCTGGTGGCAGGATTCCACACCAGTCGATCTAAAAAGGGCTTCTGGCCCAAGAGACTGTTACCATACATATCAAATCAATATAGCAAATATAGGCTTCTGCACTTTTACAATGTAGACATAATGTCACAGACGTTCCCGTGACAGGTGCCAGGAGATCAGTGAAACGTGGTTTGATCTGACAGGTTCCTTGTGGATCAATTCGTGTCTGTGTTGTTTCTGGTAATGGCCACACCCCTTGCCTCAGGTGTTGCTTATGTGGTCATTTAACCGTCCCTATTTATTGTGGCTTCTCCCACCATGCTGTGCGGTTTATAGCTTTAGTCTTCAGTTCCTGTGCTTCCATAGCCATTTGAAGTTAAGTATCTTCTTCCCCTTTTGTTTATTGTTTGGGTTTTCTTGTGTTGCTCTTTTCCCTGTCATTTGTGTTTAGGCCTAAGGGAGACTCCTGTTTGTCCTACCGTTTGGAGGAAAAGGTTGTCTCTTGTCCTGACATTAGTACCAGGGTCCTACAGGGTGAGTTAGGACTTTAGGTTCCTGCGTATGAACTCGCCTACTTCTGGGGTCAGTTCATACTTGCAGTCAGTCAGGACTTTGATTAGGGTTTCTCTAGGAGGTGACCTGCTCCTTTCCCTAGTTTCCAGGTTTGTTCCCCTCACCCTTTTCCCTCCTATGTTCGGTGTGGGTTTCCCTCCCACACCGAAGCGTGACACATAATGAATGGTGTTTTCCACATTGAGTTGTCCTTTTGTACCTATTTTTTTGTTTGTTTCTGGGTAAATAAGGTGGCAACTAATATAGCCCCTTTTACAGTTTCCACAAGGATTGTTACCCAGATTTCCTAGAGTACTGAATGACAAGTGACTAGACATACAGCAGTACAGTTGTGGGGATTCATCATTGCATAACCAGATTTGCAGTTCAGTACGTTTAGAGTCCAGAACATTAAATGACAGTCTGATTGGGAGCTAAAAGGCAGCCACAATGTTTTTGGACAGCTTTAGGTGCAAAGGTGCAAATTGGGCTTAGAAGGTTTTTTGGTTTGCATCAACATCCCTTAAAATAATCATTTATGAAGGTAGCTGTGATTTTGTAATGTATATTTTTTACCTCTATCGCTCCTATCTTGAGTGCTGGGCTGAGGTTATATGACCATGTCCATGCAGCTCTTTGTTATTTCCTGTCATGTTATGTCCATGGATGTGTCAAAGCAGCAACAAGGGCAGTGATAGGGGAGCGTCTATGTAAAGCTTTGGGTGGGAGGAGCTATAAACTAGCTGGGTGTTGTTAGTTACATAGACACTGCCCCTATCTGGGTGGGAGGAGCTATAAAGTAGCCGGGCGTTGTTAGGGGCAGTGATAGGGGAGTGTCTATGTAACTAGCTGGTGGGAGGAGCTATAAAGTAGCCGGGCGTTGTTAGGGGCAGTGATAGGGGAGCGTCTATGTAACTATCTGGGTGGGAGGAGCTATAAACTAGCTGGGCATTGTTAGGGGCAGTGATAGGGGAGTGTCTATGTAACTATCTGGGTGGGAGGAGCTATAAAGTAGCTGGGCATTGTTAGGGGCAGTGATAGGGGAGTGCCTATGTAACTATCTGGGTGTGAGGAGCTATAAAGTAGCCGGGTGTTGTTAGGGGCAGTGATAGGGGAGTGTCTATGTAACTATCTGGGTGGGAGGAGCTATAAAGTACCGGGTGTTGTTAGGGGCGGTGCTGGAGCTATGGCAGAAAAAAAGAGAAATGCATAGGACTGGTTGGATATAGCAACAAGAAGTGCTACATACAGGATGGAAACAACATGTTGACATGGTGAAAACTGGTTAGGAGAGCCCAAATAAAAAAATAAAAATAAGAGGTGTGTGGAAGATATACAGAAGGTAAGAAGCTACGTGAGCATATCTGTTAAAAACCATAGTAATCCCCTTTAAGTACTTGCAGTTGTTTCAGGGGAAAATGACCTTTTACTGAGAAACTCCTAACAGGATGGCTTCTCTGTAGCGCGTTTTGTAAGTGCGTGTATGCTTTTAATCATGTCTGCCTCTCCTGGGACCAGTCATCTGGAGACTTGAAGTTCGCTGGCAGATAAGCAGATAAATGCTCCTCTTGATGCATCGCCATAGAGAAGGACTAAGGTTCACATGAAATACTGAAGAGCTGTGTATATCTCCTGTACTTCTCATGGCATCTTACCTTCTGGAATACTGCATTTCCTATAGAGCGGTCGCTCTGTCATGATTCTGGTTTCTGTTACCGAGGCGGGATCATGAGATTTCTTTACAGTGCTGGAAGAAACAAAGTAAATTGGCCTTAGATATTGGAACTGCCTTTCTTTGTACAATAGAAGGCTATTGTGCAGCGTGGAAGATGGGCTTTTTTCAGTTTCAGTTAACCCGTTCTCCTGTTTTCCAGGCAAGGACCTCTGTCATCCATAAGGGCCGTTATTAAGAGAAGTAAGTTCTGCTTTATTTCTAACTTCGTAAACATGTGGCAGCATAGGGTTAAATCTGTGTCTGCATGAGGTTTGCTTAAAGTTTTTATTTCGTCACCTACAAACACTATTTTCAGCCGAAGAACACATTTACATGTACACGTTAAGTAACCCATGTCGGCCCATCCTTTCTGTCCAACTTACTCAAAGGGAGTCAAGGAGCAGATAATTTCTTTAGTGATAATGCTCTTCCCAGTCATAGAGACTAGCTGTATACTTCTCTCCATCCCGTGCCCCACACTGATCTGTCACCAGTGCAGAAGGTGTAGCTGCATGTACTGAGCACATTGCGTTCAGCTTCTTCTCAGAAGAGGCATGGCTGGAGACGGGAAAGATGAGGGATCCACTGGACACGAAGTCTAAATTAATTTGTGTACTACCTAGTCCACCAGTGATTCTGGCAAGAACTCCTTTACTACACCGGTGAGGCTGCTATTAACTATTCTATTACCATTAACTCCTTCATCAGTATTGACCACCTAGGATAAAATGTAAGCTACCCTATATCACCAGGGATAACATTGATTCCTCACGTGTACAACTGATAAGGATTCCAGATTGTTATTTTCTATTTTTCTACTTCCCCTGTTCCCCTACTGTCAGCGCTCAAAGCTGCACTGAAATACATGATCAGGGCTGCACATGCACAGGGGTCTCTGGCATTATGTTAGATTTGCACAGCAGTCCAGACTTGTGTTTCAGAGCATCTTTTACCACTGATAGTAGCGGGACTAGGGGTAGTAAGAAAATAAAAATTATATGATCTGGGCTCCTTATCTGCAGTACTACACATATAGTACTTCCGGTAAAAGTTCCACATCATGGTGACAGATTCCCTTTAACATCTTTTATTGGCAAATATGATTGAAGGTTTCAGTTTGTTCGTCGTTATCTTCCCTATCCCTTCCTACATCCACCATCCTGTATTAGCATGGATATCATTCAGGAGCTGACAGTGACTTCTCTTAGTCTTAGGGCTCATGCACATGACCATATTTTCAGTCCGCATTCGATCCACGTTTTTTGAAGATCGGATGTGGACAAATTAATTTCAATGGGGATGCAAAAGATGCGGACTGGAGCTGTCAGGTTTCACATCCTTACATGTCACAATAGTCTGTGATGTGCCAAGTGACTTGTCTGGTATCGGCACCTCACCGCTGCAGCCAGTCACTGTCTTCAGTTGTAGAGTGCTGAAGACCGTGTTTGGCTGGAGCAGTCCTGTGCCGTATTCAGGCACGTCATCAGGAATTGCTCTGGACAAAGGGTGAAAATATAACGTATAACGTACAACCTCTTTAACTATACTCAGTTAGAAGCATTACGTGTAACAATATGCAGTGGCACTGCAGTGCGGTCGCAGGTGGCGTGACTACAGCTCTGTAATATCCAGCAGTACAACCTCTGCACTATGCCATGTCCACAAGGCCTTTAGACTAATGCTAAGTTAAAATGGAAATATATCAGCTTCCCTACCACACGGGTGTTAAAATCTCATACTTATACTTGTTATTATTAGTGCATTATTTATTGAATGTATTATATTTCTTGGTTTTATAGCATTTTATGTCATAATAACCCACTTTTTTTTTTTTCCCCAGCATCCAGAACTACTGCACAGAGTGAACAGCAGAGGGATAGAAGGTATTGCTGTGTACTTTTCCTATAGTCCGTGGAATCACGATTAGTTCGCTACTTTGTCATGTTTTTTTCGCGCTTCAACGACCCTGATAGCAGTTTGTTTTGACAAATCTTCAGTAGAACAGAAATGCCATTTTCGGCATGAATGCCATTTTTCCAGCTCTTCTATCACAGGAGGTCTGACATTCCATGCAACAGATTTACAAAAGGAGTACATGAAGTAGTTATGTAGCGGTGCTTTGTTGGGGAACACAGCATACACAACACTGTAATCACATACCGCAATGCCCATGTTCTGATTGTTCTTCGCCAGTTTATTTTCATAGCATATTCCCTTGCTTCCAGCCAGAGTCCTAGCTAGGTCCTTCTTCACCCAGGGCTCAGATGCAGATCGTTGCCCTTGTCTTGTATCTAAAAACCTTGGGCAGTGGTAGCTTTTTGGTCCTCCTGGTACCCAATGCACACGTTCCTTTACTCTTTTGGCCTAGCAGGAACGTTACCTTCTTGTGCGTTGCTCTTATATGCTATGTCATAGCATCACCCACAAAACAATGCTCCCACATTACTTCTTTATACAAGTCTCTTAAGATGTGTACAATGATTTTCATTCAGGACTGATATCAGAGGCATCTGAGCCCGGTATAGGGAAATGGCCCTTTTTAGGTTGGTCCATACACCCCCATGCTGCCATATTGTACACACTTGATGGGCATCTGGAGATGGCGGTTTAATTTCTTATAAAGAAAAAATATGTGATAGTCTGTGTGTGTGTGTGTATATATATATATATATATATATATATATAGTCAGGGGAGATTTATCAAAACTGATCAAAAGGAAAATTGGTTTAGCTACCCATTACAACCAATCATGCATGGAAATGGGAGCTACTGAAACAGAATAGAGCTGGAGCGCTCTGCTGCTTCCTAGCCAGGAGGTGGTCGGAACTGTGTCTCATCTAGCCCTAGTAACAGCGAGATGAGACAACCCCATTAATCCCCTTATATGGGTGGGTGACAGAAATACCACCAGTAGAATGGAAGCTGGAAGTGTTATCTTTGGGGGGCAAAAGAACAGGGGAACTGTGGGCATCAGGTGCGTTATCTGACGACAAAAAAAGCTCTTTAGAGGTTTTCAACTGCAAATTAACAAAAGCCTTATGGGTAGCACAATTTGGTCTGTAAGTTCAGTTGGCAAGGAACTTCCTGGGAGCGATTTGTCTAGAACTCTTTTTTTTGGTTCTCAGATAAAACCTGAAATCAAATTTGTTATAAAATATTATACTCTTAGGGTAATTTCACACTAGCGTTATTCGTTTCCAGTATTGCGTTCCGCCCTAGGGGCTCAATACCGGAAAAAAACTGATCCGTTTAATCCTAATCCATTCTGAATAGAGAGCATTCCGCGTGCTGCGGTATTTTCTCCGTCCAAAATTCCGGAACACTTGCTGCCATTAATTTCCATTGAAATGTATTAGTGCTGGATCCGGCATTAAAATAACAGCACTGACGGATCCGGTCTTCCGGTCTGCGCATGTGCAGACCTTTAAAAATGGGAAAAAGATAAATACCGGATCCGTTTTTCCGGATAACAACGAGATGGAACAGAGAACAGAGAGACGGATCCGGTATTACAATGCATTTGTTAGACGGATCCGTCTACAAATGGTATCCGTTTGCATACAGATTGCCGGATCCGGCAGGCAGTTCTTCCTGCCGGAATTCAGCAATGCAAGTGTGAAAGTAGCCTTAGCTTGGTTTTTTTACTTTGTTTTTGTTTTTTTCTTTTGTCTGCAAAGTAGGGCAAGCAGGGTTGTCTACATAGATGACACCAGGTTACAATGTAAAGGATCTGTTACGTTTTATATTTTCGTTATTGTGCAATTTCTGCTGTTACTGAAAGCTATAGGCATATAGAAATGTGATGTTTTTTGTGCTTCATAATTCATCAGTAAAAGCAATGGAAGTAAATAGGCTGTTGCTATAATGGCACAGTTTAGACTCCTGGCGTTGGAAACCTGTGACTTAATTCGAGTGTGGAATATTCCTTGTGCTGACTCATGTGGACGCTCAGTTCTTCCAGTACTTTTATAGATCCCACTTCTACACAGATTTGTGTTAAGTTTGTAAACTCTGCATGAGTTATATGGTCCATAGTTAGTTCTCTGTAAACTGTATTTCAGTCTTATTTCCCATGTCTTTAAACGGATTATCCAGTAGCTAAGAATATTTATTTTTTATAAAAGGCTCAGAATGAGTTAAAATAAATAAATAAATAAAATAAGCAACACTTACCACAATAATCAGCTTCCATTCCCATTTCTATACTTCCCGGGTCCCTTGTCCGTCTCTCATTTCTGGTCTCTCTCGACACACAGGAAGTGACCACTCGGCCAATCACTGACCACAGTAGCGACCTGCCTCAGCCCGTGATTGGTGGAGCGGTCATTTCTTGTTTGTTCACGAAGAACCAGGAAGGAGAGACCTACTGGGGACATGGAAAGGATTGTAAAGGGAACATTGAAGGATTGGTGAGGTGAGAATTGGCTTATTTAAAAAAACAAAACCTGCTTGACAACCCATTTCATTAAAAAAAATATCCAAGTGTTGGTGCTTGTGTACTTTACAGCCAGGGGCGGATTAAGTGCATGATAGGCCCGGGGCTGTCTACCCAACTTGGGCCCCCCCCCCCCCCACTCCATTTTAGGTTTCAGTTTTTTTTTCTGTATAAAGAGGCTGCGGTGCTTTGTAAGCGTCACAGTCTCTTCCTAGGCCATATGACATCACATTCATCGTTCACATGGCCTATCTGCAGCTCTGTCCTATCTGAGTGATTGGGGCTGAGCTGCAATACCAAGCACAGTGCTATCACATGGACAGCGCCGTGCTTGGTAAGGAGCAAAGAGGCTGCGGCGCTCACTGGAACATCGCGGTCTCCTCTAACAGCTGATTGGCGGGGCTGCCAGGAGTCAGACCCCCACCAGCTCATAACTCTCTGAGTACAGATGTCATAGATGTTTCCTGCAGTCCTATGTAACACCCCACATAACACAGTGAATTATTGTGTTATGTGGGGTGTTACCTAGTACTGCAGGGAACATGTACATTATCTGCACACAGAGAGTTATCACTGTTATCTGGGCTATTACATAGGACTGCAGGTGAAAAATTTAAATTTGAGGTGCCAAATTTAAAATACATATGATTATGATAAAGACTTGGAGGAGAAGATGAGACGCAGGTCACAGTAGTGAGCCAGCTCTACATATAGGGGAATACAGCACCACATACCTCTTACATCCAGGGACTTCTCTTGTCATGTAGCTCTTCTCTTTCCTCTTCTCTTCCGTTTGACCCAGACCGCCATGACTAATTCCTCCCGCCGCATCTCGTCCCTACAGAGTTTGTTACACAGACACGTTAGATTTCTCATAATTGGGGTCATTTATCAAACTGGTGTGAATTAGAACTGGCTTAGTTGCCCATAGCAACCAATCAGATTCCACCTTTCATTTTCCAGAGGAGCTGTCAAAAATGAAAGGTGGAATCTGTTGCTATGGACAACTAAGCCAGTTCTACTACAACAGTTTGATAAATGACCCTAAAGATCCCTATAGTGTCTACAGCAGTTATAATGTCCCCTAGAGTGCCCCCAATAATAATAACATCCTATATTGTGCTCCAGGTAATAATCCCTGTATGGTGTCCCCAATACCCCACACTACCCCATATAGTATTTTCCCTTCACACTGCCCCCATACAGTAATTTCCCCACACTGTCCCCATATAGTAATTTCCCCAGACTGCCATCTATTAACCACATCAGCCCCTAGCTTAAACACCCTTAATGACCAGGCCACTTTTTACAATTCCGCACTACACTACTTTCACCGCTTATTGCTCGGTCATACAACTTACCACCCAAATGAATTTTACCTCCTTTTCTTCTCACTAATAGAGCTTTCATTTGGTGGTATTTCATTGCTGCTGACATTTTTACTTTTTTGCTATTAATCAAAAATTACTGAAATTTTTGCAAAAATGACATTTTTCACTTTCTGTTGTAAAATTTTTCAAAAAACTACATTTCTATATAAATTTTTCTCTAAATTTATTGTTCTACATGTCTTTGATAAAAAAATCCAATAAGTGTATATTTATTGGTTTGGGTAAAAGTTATAGCGCTTACAAACTATGGTGCAAAAAGTGAATTTCGGCATTTTGAAGCAGCTCTGACTTTCTGAGCGCCTGTCATGTTTCTTCAGGAGCTAGAATGTCAGGAAAGTATAAATACCCCCAAATCACACCATTTTAGAAAGAAGACACCCCAAAGTATTCGCGGAGGGGCTTGGTGAGTTCATGTATCATTTCATTTTTTTTCACAAGTTAGCGGAAAATGACACTTTCTGAGAAAAAAAAAAAAAAAAGTTTCAATTTCTGATAACTTCTGGCAAAAAAAAAAAATCTCAGACGGACTCACTATGCCCCTCAGTGAATACCTTGGGGTGTCTACTTTCCGAAATGGGGTCATTTGTGGGGTGTGTTTACTGTTCTGGCATTTTGGGCGGGGCTAATTGTGAGTCGCCATGTAAACCTAAAGGTACTCGTTGAATTTGGCCCTTTGCGCATTCCAGGCTGCAAAAGTGTCACTCATGTGGTATCGCCAGTACTCAGGAGAAGTAGGGCAATGTGTTTTGGGGTGTATTTTACATACACCCATGCTGGGTGAGAGAAATATCTCTGTAAATTGTCAACTTTGTATAAAAATTTTAAAAGTTGTCGCTTACAGAGATATTTTTCACACAAAGTATGGGTATATGTAAAAATACACCCTAAAACACATTGCCCTACTTCTCCTGAGTACGGCGATACCACATGTGTGCCACTTTTTGCAGCTTGGGTGCGCAAAGGGCCCTAAAACCAATGAGTACCTTTTAGGATTTCACAGGGCATTTTTACGCATTTGGATTCCAGACTTCTTCTCACGCTTTAGGGGCCCCTAAAATGCCAGGGCAGTATAAATACCCCACATGTGACCCCATTTTGGAAAGAAGACACCCTAAGGTATTCTGTGAGGGGTATGGTGAGTTCATGTAAAATTTTATTTTTTGTCACAAGTTAGTGGAATATGAGACTTTGTAAAAACAAAATTAAAAAACAAAAAACAATTTCCGCTGACTTGTGCCAAAAATAAAAATTCTGTGGACTCACCATGCCCCTCACAGAATACCTAGGGGTGTCTTCTTTCCAAAATGGGGTCACATGTGGGGTATTTATACTCACCTGGCATTTTAGGGGCCTCTAAAGTGTGAGAATCCAAATGCAAAAAATGGCCTGTGAAATCCTAAAGGTACTCATTGTTTAGGGTCCCTTTGCGCATCTTGGCTGCAAATGTCACACATGTGGTATCGCCGTACTCAGGAGAAGTAGGGCAATCTAGTTTTGGGGTGTATTTTTATATATACCATATTGTGTGTGAGAAATATCGCTGTAAACGACAACTTTTTAAATTTTTTTATTCAAAGTTGTCAATTTACAGAGATATTTCTCTCACTCCAGTATGGGTATATGTAAAAATACACCCCAAAACACATCGCCCTACTTCTCCTGAGTACGGCGATACCACATGTGTGACACTTTTTGCAGCCAAGATGCGCAAAGGGGCCCTAATTCCAATGAGTACCTTTTAGGAGGGCATTTTTACGCATTTTCTTCTCACGCTTTAGGGCTCCTAAAATGCCAGGGCAGTATAAATACCCCACATGTGACCTCATTTTGAAAGAAGACACCCTAGGTAATCCGTGAGGGGCATGGTGAGTTCATAGAAGATTTTTTTGGCACAAGTTAGTGGAAATTGATTTTTCATTGTTTTTTCTCACAAAGTCTCCCTTTCCGCTAACTTTTGACAAAAAGTTTAATTTTTCATGGACTCATTATGCCCTCAGCGAATACCTTGAGGTGTCTTCTTTCCAAAATGGGGTCACATGTGGGGTATTTATACTGCCCTGGCATTTTAGGGCCCTAAAGCGTGAGAAGAAAAATGCGTAAAAATGCTCTTCCTAGCAGTACTCATTGTTTTAGGCCTTTGCATCTTGGCTGCAAGTGTCACCATGGTATCGCGCATCAGAAGAAGTAGGGCGATGAGCTGGTGTATTTTTACATATACCCATGCTGGTGAGAGAAATATCTCTGTAAATTGACAACTTTGAATAAAAAAATTAAAAAGTTGTCGCTTACAGCGATATTTCTCACACAAAGTATGGTTATATGTAAAAATACACCCTAAAACACATTGCCCTACTTCTCCTGAGTACGGCGATACCACATGAGTGACACTTTTTGCAGCCAAGATGCGCAAAGGGGCCCTAAAACCAATGAGTACCTTTAGGATTTCACAGGACATTTTTACGCATTTGGATTCTCACGCTTTAGGACTCCTAAAATGCCAGGGCAGTATAAATACCCCACATGTGACCCCATTGTGGAAAGAAGACACCCCAAGGTATTCCGTGAGGGGCATGGCGAGTTTACAGAAAAAAAAATTTGGCACAAGTTAGCGGAAATGGTATTTTTATTTATTTATTTTTTTTTACAGTCTCACATTCCACTAACTTGTGACAAAAATAAAATTTTGCATGAACTCACCATACCCCTTACGGAATACCTTGGGGTGTCTTCTTTCTAAAATGGGGTCACTTGTGAGGTTTTTGTACTGCCCTGGCATTTTAGGGGTCTCCGCAATCATTACACGTATGGCCAGAATTAGGAGTTTTTGCGATTCTCCTTATATTGACCATAATGGGTAATGAGAATTTTTTTCCGTTCAGCCTCTGCGCTGAAAGAAAAATGAACGTCACAGATTTTTCCATTCACATTGATCAATGTGGATGAAAAATCTCTAAAAATGTGCAAAAAAAGAGGGAAAAGCTATAAAGCTGCGATCGCTAAGGGACCCTAAGGCCTCATTCAGCGTCTCGCAATTCTGTTCCGCAAAATTTTGCGGAACAGAATTGTGGATACATTCAATTCTATGGGGACAGACTTTGTCCCGCTGATCCATAATTGCGGATCCGTAATTGGAGATCCGCAAAGTATAGAACATGTCCTATTCTTGTCCGCAATTGCGGATAAGAAAAGGCATTTTCTATATAGTTCTGGCAATGTGCGGATCCGCAAAATGCGGAAAGCACATTGCTGGTGTCCGTAGCTTTATGGATCCGCGGATTTGCGGATCCGTGATCCGCAAAACACATGCGGACATCTGAATGAGCCTTACAGGGGGTGATCAGTGACAGGGGGTGACAGGGGTGATCAGGGGGTGACATGGGAGATCAGGGGTTAATCAGTGACAGTGGGGGTGGTGGGTGGGTGGGGGCGGTGGGGGGTTGTGTGGTGATTGGTGCACTTTGATATTTTTTCTCTGGTGGTCCCAAGCAAAGGGACCACCAGAGAAGCGGGTAGCAGCAGATCAGACGCTGTTCACAGAACAACGCCTGATCTGCGATTTTTTCTGCCATATACAGCCTGCCAGCGCACGATCGGCGCTGGCAGGCTGTAGTATAACTACATGCGAGCGCGCCGATGGCGCGCATTGCGCATGTGCGGGCAGCAGGCCAGGCCATCTCGCGCCTCGCGAGATGACGCGCCGATGCGCCGGATCAGAAGAGCCCGGCCGCCGCGAGAACGCGATCCTGCGTGCGGCGGTCCGGGAGTGGTTAATTAATTTGCCCCCACACTGTCATCCATTAATTTGCCCCCACACTGTCATCCATTAATTTGCCCCCACACTGTCATCCATTAATTTGCCCCCACACTGTCATCCATTAATTTGCCCCCACACGGTCATCCATTAATTTGCCCCCACACGGTCATCCATTAATTTGCCCCCACAACTGCCATTCATTAATTTGCCCCCACACTGCCATCCATTAATTTGCCCCCACACTGCCATCCATTATTTTTCCCCACACTGCCATCCATTAATTAGTTTGCCCCCACAACTGCCATTCATTAATTTGCCCCCACACTGCCATCCATTAATTTTCCCCCACAACTGCCATCCATTAATTTTCCCCCACACTGCCATCCATTAATTAGTTTGCCCCACAACTGCCATTCATTAATTAGTTTGCCCCCACAACTGCCATTCATTAATTAGTTTGCCCCCACAACTGCCATTCATTAATTTTCCCCACACTGCCATCCATTAATTGGTTTGCCCCCACAACTGCCATCCATTAATTAGTTTGCCCCCACAACTGCCATTCATTAATTTGCCCCCACAACTGCCATCCATTAATTTTCCCCACACTGCCATCCATTAATTAGTTTGCCCCCACAACTGCCATTCATTAATTTGCCCCCACAACTGCCATCCATTAATTTTCCCCCACACTGCCATCCATTAATTAGTTTGCCCCCACAACTGCCATTCATTAATTTTCCCCACACTGCCATTCATTAATTTTCCCCCACAACTGCCATCCATTAATTTGCCCCCACAACTGCCATTCATTAATTTGCCCCCACAACTGCCATCCATTATTTTGCCCCCACAACTGCCATCCATTAACTAATTTGCCCCCATGGAAACATGCCCCACTGTCCCTTAATATCCCCCCAAGTTAGCACACACACAAAAAAATAAAGATCTAATACTTACCTGTATGCTGAATGGTGTGGCAGGCACGCGTACATCAGAGCGTGCGCGCGCCACTATACAGGCGCACAATGACGTCATCACGCACGCCGGGCTTATACCACCACATAGGCCTCAGGCCTACTAGGCCTGAAGCCTATGGCGGTGATAGGCGGCGGGGCAGGGAACTATACGCTCCCGTGCCCCGCCGCAGTATGTGGGCGCTCGGGTCGGCATTGGGCCCCCCAGTGATGCCGGGCCCGGGGCTGCCGACCCGAACGCCCCTATGTTAATCCGCCACTGTTTACAGCTACAGTGCTATGTAGAGCTTTTGGTCTTATTTCTGTTTATTAGCAATGGCAAGTGTTAAGTGCCTTTTTGTAAGCTTTTATCTACTGGAAAAACCTTCCAACAGGAGTCCCTGAGAATAATGCTATGCAGGGACAGTAGTCAACAAGTTTCTTTAGCTATAGTCACATCAATACTATGGCTTCTGTTAATAATGGAGGTCATG
Organism: Bufotes viridis; assembly: GCA_033119425.1. Classification (NCBI taxonomy): domain Eukaryota; kingdom Metazoa; phylum Chordata; class Amphibia; order Anura; family Bufonidae; genus Bufotes; species Bufotes viridis. The sequence goes on along the minus strand of CM065589.1, from coordinate 477,840,368 downwards.
ATGCTGTAATGGATCTGTAGTATTACGTGTCCATACATTGCCAGATGGACCCCTTTGAGGTGAGAGCCCAGGGCACCCCATTTTGTCGCTTTAACAGCAATAAGACTGTCATATTATGCAGTCCAGCTGTGTGTTTTTGTTACTATCAGGGCCAGTAATGAGCTCATTGGATTCCTGTCATATTATTTGGCATTCAGTGTTATTTACCATGAGGTAAAGATTAGCAATCCACTATCCTTTTTTCTTAACAATAAAAATCTGAACTGATTCTAGTACAAAGAGGTGTAAGGCCAGCATTAGGGTGTATGTTTGTAATATATTTTGTGGTTAGACAAGATATATGTTGAAGAATAAATTTGTTTTCAATACCATATGGTGATTATTTCTTTCTCTAGACGTCCTGAGATCACCATTGTTGCTGCTGAGCCCATTGGTCCTGGATCTTGGTTTCATGGCGGACCACCTGGAGGCTTAGGATTCCCTCCACCACCTCCACCACAGTGGAGGCCTAGTGACTCCCATCCCCCAGAGGTAAGCATACGTTTATTAATGTGTCACTCTGTTTATCTTTAAAGGGTTTATCCCATGAATAATGTAAAAAATAAAAATCAGACATCATTTAGCAAACTTAGAACCAGCCCAGTACCTCACACGGATCCAGAGATGTACTCATTCATTGCTCCACTTTGTTCTGCTAGATTTATTTCAAGCCGGCAGTTTAGGGGGCGTGCACTTTCTGTGGCAGCTAGACAGTTGAAGTATGGAACTGAATATGTGCTTCCATCTCGGTGAGCAGGACAAAGAATTTTGCAAAAGAGCAAACAGCAGTTGCTGCTATACAGATAGATTTCTGTGAATAACTCGGTGGCTATGCCAAATTATTAAATACATACAAATACAAAAGAATTTACATCCATGTGTTGGTTTCATATTATGCTGACCTGTTTGATAGTGGAATGGGTCTCCCTAGATGGCACAAAAGATATTGTGGCATTTGGCTAAAAGCAGCTTTTTAAGAACACAGCAATACCTGTCTCCCCATAATGTGTTGCCATTAAACAGATTAGCATAGAATGCTAGAAATTCTGTTTTAATTAAAAAAAAAAGACTACATTGTATTCTCAGTTAACAAACAGTAACATGTCGTAGATTTATTCCGGCCGCCTTTCGGCATGTTTGCCGTGCTGCCGCCGGAACTCCGGCCCACCCCCATTATAGTCAATGGGGCTGGAGCGGTGGTCCGGGGCACGCCTGTATAGCGGCAGCAGGGATCCGACAGGCCGTTTACCCGCCGGAACAGCCTGCCGGAGTTCCTTGCCGCTAGTGTGAAAGTACTCTAAGTTGGATTTACACAGCACAATTGTCAAGCCAATTATCAGGAACGAGCGTTATTAAGAATGCCTGTTCCCAATAATCGGCCTGTGCAAATGTGCTACTGAGCAAAACGCTCTTAAGTCGGGTGAAATGATCTTTTATGCAGCACATTAAATCATAGTTTCTGGGCTGTGTAAATGGAGATATGCTGCCCATAAACAATGAATCTGTAGCGCAGGAGCCATCACTCATCCTCATACAGTGGAGGAGATCGCTACATGTAGATGCACCTCTTTCCTCCATTGCCGGTTCAGTCTGCGCATGTACAGTAAATGTTTGTATCTTTGTTCATACTATCCTTAAGGTTTATATCTGGTCTTCGCGTTTGTGTGTTGAAAACAAAAACGTGCCCACAAGTTTCTGTTGATGCAAAGTATTCCTCAGAGATCCTTTTTCTTCTGATTATGATGGGTGCTGGCTCTGTTTTGGGATCCCAGCCTTAGAGAATAGATACCAGGCAGAAGGATGAATAAAAAAACTTTTTTTTATTTCTTCACATAAGCACAAGCTATGGGGGGAATTTATCATGAGGGGAATATTTGAAGTCAGTTTTTCGTTGGAGTACTTTATGTACCCATTTATCAAATCTCGCATGTTTGATAAATTTGTCTTATCTTAAGGCCCCATTCAGATGAACATATGGCCTTCGTGCCCGGGCACCAGCCATGTGAACTTCGTGCAACGTTGCGAACCAACTAACTTCAATGGGAACGTGATCCGCAAAATACAGCAAAAGATAGGACATACGTTCATCTGAATAGGGCCATAAACCAAACACTTTTGTCTTGGAATGCTACTCCAGTTTTCCTACTCCATCCTCCTACTGGAGTGATATTGCAACATTTTTTGCGACTTTAAAAGAAAATAAAATAGTCTCAATGATAAATCTGTAGTGAATCTCATAAAGACAGCTAACCACAACAATTTTTCCACCCACATTTTAAAACTGGAGTGAGTGGTGTAAGAATTAAAATGTTACAAACTTTTTGCCCAAGGGAGTCAAAAAAGTCACAAAAGCACCATTTTGCAACTTTTATTAGAATAATTATAATTAATTAGAATAACAAAGTGTGACGAATACTGCACCTCGCGCCCCCACCTGACGTCAACTACGTCGAGCTCACAAGATACGGTTTAGTCACTGGTTTCCAAGACGTGGCGTTACGCCCTCCCTGGGAGCAGATAAGGTCAGCTTGGTATAGTTTACACAGATGCCTCCTGTTCACGCCGGCACAGAGAGGCAGGGGGATGAGAGATGGTGTTCCACACTGTCTCCGGTGTAACTCCACACTCGCTCACAACCCTGACAAGCTGAGAGAGCCTTTTCACTGCCCCAGTGAAACAGAGCTTTCTCAGCCCGGTAGACTGCCACCAGTTCCTCGTTTGATATAAGCCCGGTCTGCTAACGAAATTATATAGGGTGAGAAACCAATCCGCAGTAGCTTATAACAATGCCGAAACATGGATGTGGGAATTTGTGGACCGAGATACAAGAACAGCACAAGATTAAATTATATATTTAATTGCCTTAAGGGCGCACAAGACAATACACGCTACACACAGAGAATATATACAGTGGTCGGATGTGCAAATACAGGTGGTATGATACAACCGAGTTAAACAGAGCAAGGGTCAGTTACCAGATGGATGAGTCGTCCTTTGGGTTATGATGAGTTCTGGGTTGCTGTAATGCTTGGCTGTAGTCACATGGGGGCAGTGATGTCAGCAGTTTGTCCACAATCCCTCCAAACACAGTACTCAATGTGACCCCCTTCAGAGAAAGACCCTGGCCTCTGGCCTGCATGGGCCTTTTCACCTGTAGTCGGTCACAACCCTCCCTCCCTCTGGGAGGAGTCCACCCTCCCTTCCTTGTCCTGGTAGCCAAAGATCCACAACATCCATTATGGCCCATAGCTCCAGACTGGAAGGTCACAGGGAGATGGTACTGGGACCAACGGGTCTGCCTGGGTTCCGGCTACAGGTGGAGGCCAAACATGGCGCTGTTATTAGGTTCCTGCTGGAAGATCTCTGTATCTCCCTTTCCCGGTACCCAACCCCCGACCCCAAACTACGAACAGGTGCATGTCCATCTTGGCCCCAGGGTCGCAGATATATAACTGGTTTATGCCTGTGATGGACGGGCAATTCATAATTCCTTATGAATCCCCGTTTTCATTATGTCTGATGGATTTGAGTGATCTGGTTAATAGCTGAGACCCCCTACAGGGGGGTTTGCCTGCAGGATAAGTTGGCCTCCGTGCTGGCTAAGTGAGGTGTGAATTGTACGCATGTGGCCTGCTTGAAGCCAGGGCCCCTGCGGAGTTCACTCCCTCTATCTCACAGCAAATGGCTGGAATTAGATCATGGCTGACATTGGATCATAATTCCACGTTACTCAAACAAAGTTTTTAGTTTTTTCACTCAAAACTAGATTGACAATGTTTTGTATGTTTTTAGCAGCCACCATCCTATGAGCAGGTAATTAAGGAAATCTCGCAAGTGCAAGTATCTACAAGCAACTCTAATGTTGAACCCAGGAGGACATCCACATGTGCAACACAAACTGATTTTCACTTGGAGGATGATTACACAGGGCCCGGCAATAATGTAATTCATCAGCCGGTCATTTGTGATCAAGCCACAGGTAAGTTTTTTATTTTTTGTTTAATAAGAAAAGTTATATGTGATAATCCCTGAAGATACATGAGTTAAAGTGTGTAACATCCCAGTGATATCTGCATAGATATTGTAGTCACTATTAAAGAGGTTAGCCGAAACTATAAACTGCCCCCCCATATGCCGGGTCCCTCGCATGGAATATACTTACCCCACTCCCTATGTGGCTTCTGGTCCCCGCATCGCGGCTGCAGCTTCTCCCTGTGCGCGGATGAAAACATCAGGTGTCGGGGGGGGGGGGGCAGCCAGTGGCAGAGCATCACCCGCTATACTAGAGAGGCTTGTCCCCACCTGCCATTGGCTGCTCCGTCCCTCCGACACCGGATGGGGAGAAACAGCAGTGGCGGTGCAGGTACCCAGGTAATTATATTCCATGGGAGGGGCTCGGCATATGTAGGGCGGTTTCGGATAACCCCTTTAAGTTATCTTGCTTGATCTGTTATTTGATGTTTCTAAGTGATACAGAGTTTAATTTTGATGTCTATTTAATATATTATTTTTCATCATAGAAGTTTGTTATTTAGAATGGTTGGCTTAGCTTCCTTAGTAAAGCAGAAACAATCTAGTTCAACCTGTGGCAATCTTGTATAAGTACTTGTATAAATTTCAGTCTTTTTGTAATATTATTTTTGTGTTTTAATTCTTAGTGCAAAGGACAACTGACAGATCACGCCAGTCACTACCTTTTGTGACAAACAATGTTCAGGACAGTGCCCTCCAGATAGCAGTCAGTAATTCTGCCGGGACTAGCACCCGATACGAAGACTCAAATGTCACCAGATACCCAGTGCCAAGACCAAGGACAAAATCTAATCTTAAACCTGTAGTAAACAATAATCTAAGTTTTTATCAAGGTAGCAGTGAGATCTTCTTCCAGGGTACATCTGAAGGAGATCTTCATTCCAGCCAGTCTTCTGGTTTTGATGATAATTTTCTGGGGGACTTATTTGAAATGAACAATATGAGCCATGAAAGAAGCCAAAACAGTATTGTGTCAAGGATTAAAGCCTTCGAGTCCCAGGCTGAAAATTCTGAAAATCCTAAAAGACCAGAAGTTGCACCACGTACCATCAACACTAGGGGTGCTGTCACCACAAAGCCTATATTAGCTCCCAAACCATTATCCAACAGAGTATCTGGTGAGTGGGACCCTGGAAAAGACAATAAACCAAAATTTACACCAAGAGAGGGGCCTGTACCATCAAGTCTACAAGATACCAGTGGTGCGACCAAACCAGACCTGCCAAAGAAACCAAAGCCGAATCTCTTAAAAAGCAACAGTAATGAGTTCCCTGATGGTGTGCTTGGGACATCTGGAAGCAACAGTAAAGAGTCTGAAAGAAAATTACCAGTTCCTGCTCCCAGGCCTCTGCTGCCTAAGAAATCCGTTCACACTGACAACCTTGTCTCTGTATCTGTAGGGGCCAAACCCCTCGTTCCTGCTCCGAAGTTCTCTGTAGCTTCTCAAGCCAAAGCGTTTAACACAGTAGAAACACCTGCAGCCAGAGTAGTGCAGAGCAAGTCAGTGGGTGACCTAGACTTGATTAATTTTGATGATGATGTTTTAACTCCGGTTCTGCCCAGTCCAGACGTTAGTGATTCAAAGGCAAATGTTGGTAAGAATAGATAATAGTACAGTCTTTATGTTCAGTGGTGCTGTATTTGTTTTTTTATGCTGTATGGACAATGCCAGGCATCCTCAAACTGCGGCCCTCCAGCTGTTATAAGCACAATGCCCTGCTCTAGGATGATACCTGTAGGCTGTTTGGGCATGCTGGGAGTTGTAGTTTTGCAACATCTGGAGGGCCGCAGTTTGAGGATGCCTGGACAATGCTATGCACTATTAGATTGTAATCTTTGCTTTAATTGACCACAGATCCCTAGATAACCTATGAGCCGTGGCAGCTATAATTTCCGACTGTTGGAACGCTGAAAATGTGTTGGACATGTTGAAAAAAATTCTCTGCACAAGGTCCTTAGTTGGACAGCTGACTAATATTTTATCAAGCATTTTCTGTGCAGAAATGACTTGCCGTACTTGTTCTGATGTTTTTTATAGGAAAAGAAAAATCTTTCATTGTGTTCTTTTCTGTGCCTATAGTGTATATTCTGTAAAGAAAAAAAAAAAACAGTAATGAAAAATATGGCGAGCCATTACCCAACTGGAGGATTTTGTTTACTAAGCTTTATGCCTCATGCACACATCAGTGTTTCCCGGACGTGTCCTGTACGTGTTCTCCGCGAACAGCACACGTCCCCATTTATTTGAATGTGTCAGTGTTTTAGCACAGTCCGTGGGTCCGTGTTTTCAGCACGATGCATGTCCTATCTTGTCCGTGTTCCCGGTTCCCTCACGCCCAATATAGTCAATGAGTCCGTGAAAACCACGGATGTAACCTGGATGCCATCCGTGTTGCATCCATGTTTCACAGATCATTAAAAATGGATTGTTTGAAAATTATTTTTCAGCTGCTCAGTTTCAGTGAAAAACGGATGGTACACGGTCAGCTAAAAACGGACCCACACACGGATCTGTCACGGGAGGAAATACGGATTGAGCACTGTCCATGTTACCATTGATCCAAACTGACGTGTGCATGAGGCATTATAGTCACTCTTTACATTTAGTGGCCAATTTGTTAGGAGCACCTTTATTGGGGTACCCACTTACAGTCGTGTCATGTTTCCAGCACACTTGTATCAGTCCCTGTTGTGCTTCACTTTCTGCTGCCCTAGAACAATGTACAAATGCAGAGGTTTACAGTCACGCCGGAGCTTCGCTCTCGATCATCCCTCATTCGGAGGCTGTCCAGATCAAGTTATCATAGTTACATTGTGTACTTCTAGCTGGCTATCATTCATGAAGTTTACACATTTAAATAGGAATGTGTCCTCAGAATATGACCTGCTGTTTAAATCCCTTTTTTATGTTTAACATATTTTAAAATAATTTTTGATGTTATTTTTAATTTTCCATGTCACTTTTTATATTTAAACTAAAACCAAAAATCCTGCAGTTTTCACACTGATCACTATGCCCAATAATTGGCGCCACTTCTTGGTTTATACTTTACTGCAGTTAACTCCTTCTAATCCTGCCTATCATGATATCACCTCTGTGTGTAGATAAGACAGGATGCTCCATTCACAATAGGTGATTGTCAAAGCTTATCTTATTTCAATGCTGTGTAAATGCTGTTAGGAACAGCTCAGGCAAGATGGCCGCCTCCATAATCATGTTCAGGAAATAGAATAAATAAATCTGCAATCAGAAAATAAAAACAGATTAGAAAAAAAGATGTTCTACTATCTGATTTTAACTGGCAGATAAAATTTGAGTGACACATTTCCTTTTAAGACTGCGTATCTGTCACCAGCGAACTTCCTATCCATCTGCATAGCCACAAAGCTGTGCTTCACCTAATTAAAACGCCGTTTTTCTTTTGTTAATCTAAAGTTCCATTCCTGCGTTATTATACTTTTTCTTAATATGTAATTATACTTTTTTTTAATATGCAAATTAGGTTTTTGGTGCAATGAGGGCATCATAGTAACATAGTAACATAGTATATAAGACCGAAAAAAGACATTTGTCCATCCAGTTCGGCCTGTTTCCTACATCGCCATTGCTCTTGCAGCAAAACTCAACTTTCTGTGGCCAGCCCCTCCCTTGCTGCTTTGATTGACAGGGCCAGGCAGTGGAAAAGAAGCCAGGGAGGGGCTGGCCACAGAAAGGAGTGGTGATTGGTGCAACAAGGGTGTCACCGTTGCTCTTGTTGCACCCAAAGACCTAATTTGCATATTATAAAAAAAGTATCGTAAGCCAGGAATGGACCTTTGGATCAACAAAAGAAAAACAGCATTTTAATCAGGTGAATCACAGCTATATTTTGATAGGGAGGTCGCTGGTGACAGATTCTCTTTAACATTAAAAAACAAAAGTCTAAAATACTGTAAAGAAATATTAAGATTGTCGCTTGTCTACCCAAAATCTCTGAAAGCAATCTACCACAGTTTATTTATGTGTCCGTTCATTTCAACATGTAAAAACTTTATTCAAAGTCTGACTCCAGCCAAATCCGTTTGGAGTCATGAAGCTCTACATACCCTCTAACTCCAAAGAGGCTTATAAAAGTGCTACTTGGCTGTCCTGTGCTTGGGATCTCCGCCCCAGTGTAGCCTTGTAGAGATGTCAGGCTCCATGACTGAAAGCTGAGATGAAAGATAACATCAGACTTATTAAAGGAGTTGTTCCATCTGGGACCGTTATAGCATATCGTTAAGATATGCCATGAATCTCTTGATAGGTGTATAACATTGAATAGCGTCTAGACTGCTGTCCATTTACTTCGGAGTCCCGAGTGAGCCCCACAGGAGAAGGGACCATTCTAACACAGTTGGATAGTCCAAAGGGAGTCCTTAAAATGTTCAATTTCTTAAAGTTTTCAATAGATTTTAAGATAATTCATTTTGAATGTTCTCAGAAGACATATGGCCTAGTGCAGGGATGGGCAAACTGCGGCTCTCCAGCTGTTGTAAAACTACAACTCCCACCATGCCCTGCTGTAGGCTGATAGCTGTAAGCAGTCTTTGCATGCTGGGAGTTGTAGTTTTACAACAGCTGGAAAGCCGCAGTTTGCCCATCCCTGGCCTAGTGCAAGCACATCTGCCTTTAGAGATCAAGGGCTTCCGCAAATCTTCACAAATCAGGCTCTTGTGGCACATCTAAGTGACTTATTATTGTATTCATAGAAAAGCCCCCTTGTCTCCTTTAATTTTATTAGTATCAGCACCATCACGGTTGTTAGCAGTAACGCGATTCAAGGCTCTGTTTTTGCTGTTACTATGTTCACATTCCAGATTCAAGGGGAAATGTTTTTCTCTCTTCAGATCCCTTCCAGCTGTTTTCCAAGGATGAGGCTGAGAAGGAGCAGCCAGCTCCCCCTACTGTGTTTAGAAAGCCCACAGTCATCCGGATTTCTGGCAAACTCGGCAAATGTGAGCATTGTCTTCTGAATAGGAGTTTCATTCTGACTATGTGGGGATTATCACACTTATGGATACTATTCCTGAGTGATGTCATTGCACTCACAGTTTTTGTTTCCCGGGCATAGCACATAGTACACAGATTGATCCACTTTGTCAAGTTAGCAACACAAATGTTTGGTAAACCCTTTTTCACTAAAACACACAATAATTTAAATGAAAATCTGCTCTAATATATATATATATATATATATATATATATATATATATACAGTGTGTGTGTGTGTATATATATAATGTTATTTTAGGATGTGGATGTATTTGGTTCATTGGGTAGCTACACCGTACATTTTGGAAAGCAGCTCAAGTTCCCTGACTAATGTACACTATATTGCTATTGCATTTACCTTCACTGACAAAAAAAACATAATGCGCCCATGTAGAAATGTTAGATTGCTGCAAAACCCTGCATGTGCTTATGTCTCAGGATGGGTGAAAAAGTGCTTTCCCTGCTGCCCTATAAAAGGCTCTCAGAGGCCACTTTTGGGTAGTGTACCTCTGTGAAAGATTGTTGACTAGATATGCCTCTGTGATGCACTTGTAGACATTTGCCCAGTTGACGATTTCAATCACTTACATATATCATCATTACAATCACATTCCAACAACTCCTTCCTAGGTGCTTTATTTTTTGGTCAGTGAGTGGAAAGATAATTACACTGCAATGCACATTATAGAAAATCTGCTGAAGAATCAAAGGGGGTCATTTATCAAACTGGTGTAAAGTAGAACTGGCTTAGTTGCCTATGGCAACCAAATCCTCCTGTTATTTTGGACAGCTCCTTTGGAAAATGGAAGGAGGAATATGATTGGTTTCTATTGGCGACTAGGCCACTGCTACTTTACATCAGTAGAGAGAAATGACCCCCAAAATTTGCTCCTTTATGACTTGGAAGGTTTTGCCCCCTCCGTGACAAAAGGCCAGGATTCCAGGATATTTAACTCTACCTGTGACCAGAGGCAGACACGGGCTGCAGAGGGTCCTGTGCAACAATTGTATATTGCGATTTTGTTAAGATGCACCATTGGCCTGGGATAAACAGGATGGTCATTTTGACAAACTGCCCACCAGCTAGGCCTTTCTGACCTAGCTGTTGGAAGCAGTGATTACATGAGGGCACGCGCACATGGTGAAAAGGCTCCAGACAGACCACCAGTAGACAGGATCGTTTGATCCACCGACCAGCACAAGCAACTCTCACGGCTTGATTGTCCACCATCTAGATACAGGTGGCACCTTTATTACACACCGCTGTCTCTGCCTGGACAATTTCCTGGCACTTAGCTGAAGGAAATTTGGTGTCACGGAGCCCATTGCATGTCCTGCCTTGACATTCAACCACTGTTGACTTTGTTTGCAGTGGTGTCGTGAACGAGAAACCTCGACTGCTACAGACTGGAACCTTATCATCTTTAGCAATGAATACAGGTTCTATTTCGGACCCGACGACTGTTGGGTTTCAGCATGAAGGAGTCATGCTGAGCGCTTCAGTCCTGCCATTGCTGTGGAGAGACAAACAGGCCCAACTGCTGGTGTGATGATCTGGGGAGCCACTACATACGATAGTTGCTCATCCCTAGTAGTGATAGGAAGCACGTTAACAGTTCAGCGATATATGCAGGACATCCTGCGACCATGTTGCCTCGCATGGTGGGACTTCCAGTTGCCATTTATCAGCCAGATAATGCCCGCTACTTCACACATGGCTTCCTAAGAATGTCTCCCCCAGATTGTAACACTTCCTTGTCCTGCCCAGTTGTCAGATTTATCGCCAATCGAGCATGTATGGAACCAGCTGGGGCCAAAACTTGTACAGAATTTACAGACTCAGCTGCAACATCTGTGGGCAAATGTGCCGCAGGATACCATACAGAACCTGTACACCTCCATTCCCAACCAGAGACTCCTTATACAGTTCTCTCCAATAAACTTTTACTTTTGTCCTTATATTTTAACACTTACATATATCATCATTACAATCACACATATAAAGTTTTGTTCAATTCCAACAACTCCTTCCCAAGCGTCTTATTTTTTGGTCAGTGAGTGGAAAGGTAATTATACTGCAATGCACATTATAGAAAATCTGCTGAAGAAACAAAATTTGCTCCTTTATGACTTGGAAGGTTTTGCTCCCTCTGTGACAAAAGGCCAGGATTCTGAGATATTTAATGGTACCTGTGATCAGAGGCAGACACGGGCTGCAGAGGGTCCTGTGCAGCAATTGTATATGGGCCATTTTGTCCTTAACCACCTCAGCCCCCCTAGCTTAAACACCCTTAATGACCAGACCACTTTTTACAATTCTGCACTACACTACTTTCACCGTTAATTGCTAGGTCAACTTACCACCCAAATGAATTTTACCTCCTTTTCTTCTCACTAACAGAGCTTTCATTTGGTGGTATTTCATTGTTGCTGACATTTTTACTTTTTTTTTATATTAATCAAAAATGACCGAATATTTTGCAAAAAAATGACATTTTTCACTTTCTGTTGTAAATTTTTTTTAACAAAAACTACATTTCTATATAAATTTTTGTGTATATTTATTGGTTTGGGTAAAAGTTATAGCGTTTACAAACTATGGTGCAAAAAAGTGAATTTCCGCATTTTGAAGCAGCTCTGACTTTCTGAGCACCTGTCATGTTTCTTCAGGTGCTAGAATGCCAGGATAGTATAAATACCCCCCAAATGACACAATTTTAGAAAGACACCCCAAAATATTCGTGGAGGGGCATGGTGAGTTCATATATGATTTAATTTTTTTTTCACAAGTTAGCGGAAAATGACACTTTATGAGGAAAAAAAATAATAAAGTTTCAATTTCTGCTAACTTCTGGCAAAAAAAATAAAAAATCTCCCACGGACTCACTATGCCCCTCAGTGACTACCTTGGGGTGTCTACTTTCCGAAATGGGGTCATTTGTGGGGTGTGTTTACTGTTCTGGCATTTTGGACGGGGCTAAATTGTGAGCAGCCCTGTAAAGCCTAAAGGTACTTGTTGGCCTTTACGCCCCTTTACGCACCTAGGCTGCAAAAATGTGGCACACGTGTGGTATCGCCGTACTCAGAAGAAGTAGGGCAATGTGTTTTGGGGTGTATTTTTACATATACCCATGCTGGATGAGAGAAATATCTCTGTAAACTGACAACTTTGTATAAAAATTTTTAAAAAGTTGTCATTTACAGAGATATTTCTCACACCCGGCATGGGTATATGTAAAAATACACCCCAAAACACATTGCCCTACTTCTCCTGAGTACGGCGATACCACATGTGTGACACTTTTTTGCAGCCTGGGTGCGCAAAGGGGCCCGAATTCCAATGAGTACCTTTAGGATTTCACAGGGCATTTGGATTCCAGACTTCTTCTCACGCATTAGGGGCCCCTAAAATGCCAGGGCAGTAAAAATACCCCACAAGTGACCCCATTTAAGAAAGAAGACACCCCAAGGTATTCTGTTAGGGGCATGGCCAGTTCATGTAAAATTTTATTTTTTATCACAAGTTAGTGGAATATGAGACTTTGTAAAAAAAAAAAAAAAAAAAAATTTCCGCTAACTTCTATGAACTCGCCATGCCCCTCACGGAATACCTTGGGGTGTCTACTTTTTAAAATGGGGTCACATGTGAGGTGTTTGTACTGCCCTGGCATTTGAGGGTCTCCGCAATCATTACATGTATGGCCAGCATTAGGAGTTTGTTATTCTCCTTATATTGAGCATACAGGTAATCAGATTTTTTTTTTCCGTTCAGCCTCTGGGCTGAAAGAAAAAATAAACGGCACAGATTTCTTCATTCGCATCAATGTGGATGAAAAAATCTCTGCCAAAAAATATGCAAAAAAAAAAGGGGGGAAAGGACATAGGAGTGCTTGCGAAGTAAGGCCCCATTCACACGTCCGCAAAAATGTCCGCATCTATTCCGCAATTCTGCGGAATAGATGCGGACCCATTCAGTGTGAATGGGGCCGGCGGTGACGCGGAGAGCACACAATGTGCTCTCCGCTCAGCATTTGCGGAGCTGCGGCCGCGAACTTCCGTGTTTCGGCCCCAAAACATCCGGCCGCAGCTCCGCAAAAGATAGAGCATGTCCTATTCTTGTCCGCAATTGCAGTCTGTGTGGTGATTGGTGCACTTACATATGTTTCCTCTGGTGGTCCCAAACAAAAGGGACCACCAGAGGACCAGGCAGCAGGCATATCAGACGCTGTTAACAAAACAGCGTCTGATATGCGATTTTTTTTTAACTACTACAGCCTGCCAGCGCACGATCAGTGCTGGCAGGCTGTAGTTAAAGTTCCTCCCGACTCGATCCTTTGAGCGCGCGAGCGCGCTCACAGGAAGTCACGCCTGTCGCGAGATGACGCGCCGACACGTCAAGGAGGAACATCCCGGCCGCCCGCAGGACGCATCCCTGCGTTAGTTGGTCGGGATGTGGTTAAAGGATATGGACACCTTTTTGTAAAAAAAAAAAAAATGTCATTTATTTTTACACAAATTAATTTCTTCTGTGGAGAAAATAATTTCTCGAATTGGTTCTATCTATCTTTTTTCGTTTTTGTTCTACAGCCTGCTGTGCTTCTATGCACAGCAGGCTGCTCTCAGTGAGTTTACAGAGAATCCGTCATCTGACGGATCTTCTGTAAGTCCTCCTGCGCACACGGAAGCGCGCACTGTCTCCAAACCCCCGCCCCACACGGACATCTCTCTCACAAGGAGCAGCTCCAGAGTCTAGACTAGGACTGTGATGTCAGTCATGTGATCAGCCATGTGTGTGGGAGGAGTTAGGGGGACACAGGCTCCGTGTAGGACTGTGCTGGTGGAGAATGCAGAGGTACTTTATGTATGGAAGGCGTGTATAAAGCAGGGCTGTGTCAGTGTAACCAGTCTATTGTACAGTTTTCTGTGTGTAATGTGCACACAGTAGTTCTGTCTGTCTAATGGAGATGTAGCAGAGTTGTGTGTGCAATGTATATATAGTAAACTATCTGTGTAATGGGCATGTGGTAGAGCTGTGTATGTAGCGTCAGGTGGGCGCTGTGTATGGCAGCATCAGGTGGGCACTGTTGGCCATTTAACCCCTTCCATGTCCTTAGGGACCCCTGCATGGAGAGGATAACCATCGGGCCGCTTGCAGCAGCCCGATACAGGGCTCCAGATGGCGACCAAAACGGTCGCCAATGCGCCTTAAAATTTGCAGATGGCGACAAGACTTTTAAGTCTTGTCGCCGTTTGCAACTGGACGGTCGCACTGTAGCTGTAGGGTTGCACCGTGTATCGCTGCCCAGCCTAGTATGCTATGTTGTCTTCACTAGCACACTGTGCTAGTTCTCCCTCCCCACTGTGGCGTGGCTGCCGCTGCCACCAATGGGGAGTTACCAGGGAGGAGGAGGGGAGGAGCTGTGGCCGCTGCGCTACCAGTGAATGTAATTAACTCATTAATTCAAGTGTAGGCAGTGGGTGCTGGCAGCAGTATCACAGACCCGGCATCAATAACAGGGCATGTGATCCGTGGAAATTAACCCCTCAGGTGCAACATCTGAGGGATTGCCGCGGATCGCATGCCCTGTTATTGAGGCCAGCTGCTGGGTCTGTGATACCACTGCCGGCACCCACTGCCTACACTTGAAGTAATTAATTACACACATTGGTGGCGCAGGGCAGTGTGAGCTATTAAAATATAAAAAAATATTTCCGCTGCAGTGAACGACGTATCAGAAAAAAAAAATCAAAACTGCGCAATTCGCCATTTTTAGTCACCTTGTCCCCCGGAAGATGTCACTGGATGTGAGAGGTATGTGGTTCTGTATTCTCCTAAATATAGTGCTGGCTCACTACTGTGACCTGCGTCTCATCTTCTCCTCCAAGTCTTTTTTTTAATTATAATTTATGCATTTTACAGGTATAGCCATGGTATAGCTGAGTCTGATCAGGCTTACTGTAAATGACAATACACTACAGTACACTATACAGCATACTGCAGAGTATTATAGAGGCATCAGACCCACTGGAACTTCAAGAACCAAGTGGGTTTGAGTCAAAAAAGTGAAAAAATGTTCTTTCTATATCCGCACATATAATTGGTTAAAAATTTAAAAAAGAAAAAACACTAAACATGTTTTGTATTGCTAACGTAACGCTATCGTAACGACCTGATCTATAAAAGGATCACGTACTTTTACCACATGGTGAACATCAAAAAAAAAGAGAAAAACTATGATAGAGTTGCAATTTTGCCCACCACACTTCCCACAAAACGATATAAAAAGTGATCAAAAGAGTCATATGTACCCAAAAATAGTACCAATCAAACCATCATCTCATCCCGCAAAAAATGAGCCCCTACCTAAGACAATCGACCAAAAATTTTTAAAAATATGGCTTTTAGAAAATGGAAACACAAAAACATGATTTATTTTTTTCTCCAAAAATGCTTTTATTGTGCAAAAAAAAATTTAAAAAAATGCGCATATTAGGCATCACTGTGTCCGTAACAACCTGCTCTATAAAAATAGCATGTCATCCAACCCGTCTGGTGAACGCCGTAAAAAAATAAAATAAAAAATTTGCCAAAAAGCCATTTTTTGGTTACCTTGCCTCACAAAAAGAGTAATATATACACACACAATGCACAACTGACTCTAGCAAAATATTCATATACTGCAGGAATAACCCTAATATATGTGTGTGTGTGTGTGTGTGTACATGTATGTATGTGTGTGTGTGTGTGTGTATATATATATATATATATATATATATATATATAATGGCACTACATCAGGCCAAATATCAATATGGAGGTGCAGGCCAATGGATCCGGCAACAAATCCAGGACAATATAACATTTTTAAAAAAGGCAGCACTCTCACAAAAAATGAGTGAAAAGAGAAACACTTTATTCACCCCTGTGGCATACAAGGTTCAGGTTTGGGTTATGTAATAATTCCGTTATGGATTCTGCTACCATGGACCATAGCTAAGGGTCCATTCACACGTGTGCATAATGGGTTTGCATCTGTCCCGCAAAGGAGTGCGTACCCATTCATTTTCAATGGGGCCGCAAAAGATGTGGACAGACCCACCATGTGCTGTCCGCATCCGCACTTCTGTTCCGCAGCCCCACCAAAAAAAAAAGAGCATGTCCTATTCTTGTCCGCAGCCCCGGACAAGAATAGGCATTTTTATAATAGTGCCGGCTATGTGCGGTCAGCAAAATGCGAAACGCACATGGCCGGTGTCCTTGTTCTGCGGATCTGCAATTTGCGAACCGCAAAACAGTTGCAGACGTGTGAATGGACCCTTATGGTCTGTGGTAGCGGAATCCATAACGGAATTATTACATAACCTGAACCTTGTATGCCGAACTTGAAACAAAAGTTCACGCAACTCTAGTCGCAACGTTTTAGCTCATAACTTGAAAAGAGACTCTGTGAATAAGCTGAAAACACTGCGACCATAGGGGTGAATAAAGTGTTTGAGAGTGCGGACACTTGTAAAATAAAAATATATATATAGTATTTATCAAACTGGTGTAAAGTAGAACTGGCTTAGTTACCCATAGCAACCAGATCAGACCAGAATCAGATTTCACCTTTAATTTTTCACAGCTTCATTGGAGCCAGTTCTACTTTACACCACTTTTGATAAATCTCCCCCACTGTGTACTTATATGTGTATATAGCATTGTACACTGTACTTATCTGTGTGGGAAAAGTGACCGCTCACTGTGCGGACTGCATACATCCTGTATTCAGAAGAGAGTGCAGTTAGTGAGAGCTGTCAGTAATGAGATCTATATCCTGCTTAGAACTGTAGATCGCTGCACTAACGTTATCAGCAGAAATATCTATTGTGTCTACTAATAATGGACTTTCTATAGAATGGAAAGTAATAAATATATCTGCTGATTACAGGTTGTAGCTTACTGTAAGACTCACCATTTTGTGGATTGGAATAAAATTTTACTACCAAGTCACTTGGTAGTTCCAGCAGCCTATATGTAAGTGGCTGCTAGCTGTGCTATGTAACAGGATATGGGGGCGTGGCAGCAGAGCTGTGCTATGTAACAGGATGTGGGGGCGTGGCAGCAGAGCTGTGCTATGTAACAGGATGTGGGGGCGGGGCAGCAGAGCTGTGCTATGTAACAGGATGTGGGGGTGGGGCAGCAGTGCTGTGCTGGTTCATGTGAAATCAACAGGAACGCCCACAGAGCCTCACAGGAGACGACCACAGTGAGCGAAATTAATAGAAGAGCATTTCTGAGTGCACGTGAAGCAAAGCTGATACCAGTAAACAAACAAGTGCAATTTTATTATGTGCTGCATTATGGTAAGATATGGTGTTATTGATTTTTAGTGCACAAAGGTATCCATAGCCTTTAAGAGCATCATAGTGCACCCTAATATGTGTCTTTTACAGTCCACTAATAATGACTGAGGAAATGCAGCTCAGTGCCTTCAAGGCAATCTAATAGACATAGTAGGAGCTACTTTTAGAATGACAGTAGGCGCCACCCTTCCTGGGCCACTGGGGAGCTGCACAGGTTTCACATATAGTATTTCCTCCTGCCTGTGCTTTAAGCAAATATCTGTCTTCTTACATTTAAATGTGTTTTCACACAATGAACATGTATAGATATCATAAATATCTGATCTCGAGGGTGGTTTCATTAGCTCAAACCTCCAAAATCCCGAAAAAGGGGATCCTGTGTTTATACAGAAGATGTGGCTGCATGTGTGAAGTCGCTCTCCATTGTACTCCACTCTACCAGTATCTCAATACCTTGTAAAGGAGTGTAATAGTATTCTCTGCTTACAGCATGTGAAGAACTTCAGACGCCTCCACCTCTTCCTACTGAAAAACCAGTTGGGAGCCTATACAGTAAACCAAGTGCAAGGGCACGCCCTACAATCAGAAAGGTAGGTTTCATGTATTTATCTTTATTGCAGCTTTTGTCGTCCGATATATGATGGCACTGTTTCTGAAATATTGTTGTCTGTGGTGTTGCGTAGCACAAGGGTGTAGGACTGTCCGGGATTAATTTACACACTTGAGTATTCTTTATGTCTTTTTCAGGACTGGGAACAATTTGACAATGCAGAAGAGACTTGTTTTAAGCCGGTACTACCTACCAGGTAGGGATGCATCAAGATGACATAATGGGTGTTTTCATCAAGTGTGCCATTGTACATTGTCATTCTTCTAAAGTTTCCAATTCGTATTAACTAGAAAAAGAGGGAAATCAGAACCTCCGTGTTGTGCTGATTTCCTTGTGCTACATTTTATACCCGGCCATTTTCATATGCATTTCATGTTCTTTTTTTGAGATTTTATTACTTCATTTTACTCTCTATTCTGAACTAGACCATACGGTGTTAAAGTGATGGACACTCCACAGCCACAGAAAGGACCACCTGGAAGACCTCCGCCTCCTAAAATCTCCAAAAATGCCTCAAATCGAGATGCCTTTCCCCGATCAACCTCTGATGTGGGCATAGGTGCGAAACATAACTCATCTGGCCTCAACAGATCAAAAAGTCAAGTGTTAAAAAGACAGCAACCAGATCTACCTCCTCGACCTAAACCTGGACATCCTCTATATAATAAGTACACGGTGAGGCCCCTGTATTACCAATTGTCTTTTCTGATCGAATCATTTGTATCCTACTAGCAGAATCATCATGTACTGATGCAGGGATTTCCTGCTCTGAGGTAGAAAGAGGTGCTTTATAGATGGGTTATTGTGTTATGGGGCAGTTCTTGTGTTTTACTTTGCCTTGACACTAAGGCAAATGAATTGTCCAAATCGGTGCAGATTGACCATAGATGAAGTCATTCGGAACCAGTTTGCCTTTATTTTCAGATTGCATCTATTGGGAGGGTTTTGCATTAGTTCGATCAATCCTTCCCCCTCATAAAGTACATTGTTTCCTGGCAGCACATCCCTTCCTTACGCAGGGAGGTGTGCTGCCAATAAACAGTCATAAAAGACGCAATCAATGACAAAGCAGCATTTTCTCATTTGTCAGCTGACCACAGGGAATGCTTATACGTGGAACTGATCAGGAATGAATTATTGGCCCCTGTAAAAGAGCCTTTAATCATTCAACGGATGTGATCATTCTGCTATACGCTAGGAAATTAAGGGGATTGTTTTTTGTTTGTTGCTGGTAATGGCAGTCTGCATATGTTATTGCTGGTAGTTCAGTTGTTTCTATCACAGAAATTGAAGATAGAAATATTCTGACTGTAATTTTATCAGCATATGTAAACCACAAGGCAGCTCTGATGCAGGCAAAAGTATCCTTTGGTCAGGGTCACATTGTTTATTCTGCAGCACAAGAGAAAGGGTTTTAAACATAATTTTCATTTTTTCGCTCCTGACCTATGTTTTCATGTAAATTCCACAGCAATGGATGAAAGAATAGAACATGCTGTACTATTCTGTTTCTTCTCATCTCACTGGGTATTTTGCTAAACAATGTCAGAAAATATGTCTTCATCATTATTTTTTGTGGAAATAATATTAAAACTTGTATATTCCACCATGTTGAGAGTCATGATCATATGTTATTCAATGGAAAAAATTGTAAAAAAAAAAACAACATATAAAAATGTAATTGTAGTTTTATTACAGCAATAATCAGCTGTGTTTCTGCCCAGCATGATGGGGGTTGCAATCAGTGGCTTTGCTGGCCCTATGTGGCCCTCGGGCCACGGGTTGTGGACCTCTGCTTTAAAGTATGCCTCCAGGGATTCTTTCCTGGTGAATCTGACATTGGAGGGTGGTATAGTTGCCAAGAAGTCATACGATGGCCATTGTTGTACACTTATGGCGCTGACACTAACCTACTGCTGTAAATGTACAGATAGCGATGGGGAGGGCAGAACTTGTGTGTATTACAGCTGACACTCTGCGGTTAAAACATGGATTGCACATACCTGCCCCGAATAAAATCCATTAGATGCCTTGTTCAGTTGCGAGCATGGCATCTGTGGTTAGACAGAGGGAGGGGAATGCATAAAAACCTCAGCAACCAGGTCTGCCTTGTGTGAGCCTATCATGCCCTGCCGGAGGACTTATTATGGAAAAAATCAAAACATTAAAGTACACATAATTGATATCACCGGAACTGTAGTCATCCGTAGTATAAAATTAAAGGGGTATTCAAGTTGCATATCCTAATTTAAAAAAACACACTATCCTTACTGCATACTTCCAAAGATTCCCTGTTTCCATTTTATTCAACATGTCAATTCAACCTGCTGTCCACTGCTAGTGTAGAGTGTCATGGCCTCTGCAATGGTCACTCATGACCTGAATACATCTCCTTAACCACTTCCTGACCGCCCATAGGATATAAACGTCCATTTAGAGATGGCAGCTGCATCGTGCAGCTGCCGAGCAGGTTGCCTGCTGTCAGTGACAGCAGGGCAACTCAGGGAGAAGGCAGGGACAGTTCCCAGGTGTCCCTGCCTTCTAGATCGCTGTATACACAGCGCTCTCCGAGCGCAGTGTATACTGAGCAGGAAGCGCTATGCGCTTCCTGTTCCAGCCCGGTGGTCATGTGATAGCCGGGCCCGGGGCAGTGCAGGAGCTGACGGGTCTTTCACAGACCCCGATCAGCCCTGCACTGAGGCTGTACAGAGTTTTACTCTGCTGTACAGCCTCTCGGTGGGTGTATTTCCCCTGTAACTGGTGCTACTATGTCAGCCCCAGTTACAGGAGAAATAAATAGTAAAAAAATAAATAAATCAAGTTAAATGTCCCCCAGAGGTCTTGTATGACCTTATAGGGGACACAAAGTGTAAAATAAAAAAAAAAAATGTTTTAAAAAATAAAACTAAAAAAAAGGTTTCACATGTAAAATAAAAAATCCCCAATTAAGTAATTAAAAAAAAAAATGTTAAAAATAGAAAAAATAAAATAGACATATTTGGTATTGCCGCGTTCGTGATGGCCGGCTCCATAAATATATCAAATGATCCACCCCGACCGATAAACACGATAAAAAATAAAATATAAAAAACGTGTCAAAAAAGCCATTTTTGTCACCTTACATCACAAAAAGTGCAACACCAAGTGATAAAAAAGGCGTATATCCCACAAAATGGTACTAATAAAACTGTCACCTCATCCCTCAAAAAATGAGCCCCTACATAAGAAAATCGCTAAAAAAATAAAAATAATATAGCTCTAAGAACATGGAGACATTAAAACATCATGATTTTGTTTCAAAAATGCTGTTATTGTTTAAAGTGAAATACATTTTAAAAAAGTATACATATTAGGTATTGCTGCATCCATAACATCCAGCTCTATAAAAATATCACATGACCTAACCACTCACATGAAAACTGTAATAAAAATAAAATAAAAACTGTGCAAAAATAGCAATTTTTTTAAACCTAACATCACATAAAGTGCAACACCAAGCACCAACACTTTTCCCCATAAAGTGTAGTAAAGAATGATCAAGAAATGTATATGTACCCAAAAACAGTACCAATAAAAACATCAACTCTTACTGCAAAAAACAAGCCCCTGTACAAGACGATCGGCAGACAAATAAAAAAAATATGGCTTTCAGAAAATGGAGACACAAAAACATATATTTTTTTCAAAAATGCTTTATTATGTAAATCTGAAACAAATAAACAAAGAAAGTAGACATATTTGATATCATTGCATCTGTAGCAACCTGCTCTATAAAAATAGCACATGGTATACCCTGTCAGATAAAGGTTGTAAAAAATAAAACAGTGCCAAAACAGCCATTTTTTGGTTACCTTGCCTCACAAAAAAACGTAATATAGAGCAATTAAAAATCATATGTACCCCAAAATATTACCAATAAAACTGGAACGTTATCCCCTAATGGGGTCAATTTTTGGGATATTCTACTGTAAGGCCCCTTTCACACAGGCGTGATTTCCACGCGGGTGCAATGCGTGAGGTGAACGCATTGCACCCGCACTGAATCCGGACCCGTTCATTTCTATGGGGCTGTGCACATGAGTGGTGATTTTCACGCATCTCTTCTGCGTTGCGTCACAGACCATGTGATTGGACCATGTGATGTGACGTCATCACAGGTCCTTTAGACTACAGCTAATGCTTAAAGAGAGAAGAGAGATCGCCAACTACGTGATCAAGTGGCTAAGGTAAGTTAATTTTTTTATTTTTAACCCCTTAATCCTCATTCTACAAAGCATTCTTTATTAAGAATGCTATTATTTTCCCTTATAACCATGTTATAAGGAAAATAATAAAATATACAGAATACTCAACCCAAAACCGGACTTCAGTGATGAAGTCCGGCTTCGGGTCTGGGTACCAAACATGCTGATTTTTCCCACACGCGTGCAAAACGCATTACAAAAGTTTGCACACGCGATGAAAAATCGCGCATATTCCCGCAACGCACCCGCATCCTATCCGGGTGTCAAACATGACGCCCGTGTGAAAGAGGCCTAAGAGTGCATCAGGGGGGCTTCAAATGGGACATGGCATCTAAAAACCAGTCCAGCAAAATCAGCCTTCCAAAAACTATACAGCGCTTCTTTTCTTCTGCACCCTGCTGTGTGCCCTTATATCAGTTTACGACCACATGTAGGGTGTTTCTGTAAACCGCAGAATCATGGTAATAAATATAAATTTTTATTTGGCTGTTAACCCTCGATGTGTTTAAGAAAAAAATGGATTAAAATGGAAAATCTTCCAAAAAAGTGAAATTTAAAAATGTCATCTCCATTTTCCTTTAATTCTTGTTGAACACCTAAAGGGTTAACAAAGTTTGTAAAATCAGTTTTGAGTAACTTGAGGGGTGTAGTTTCTAGAATGGGGTCATTTATGGGGGGTTTCCACTGTGTAAGCCCCACAAAGTGACATCAGACCTGAACTGGTCCTTAAAAAGTGGGTTTTGGAAATTTTCTTAAACATTTTAAGAATTGCTTCTAAAATTCTAAGCTTTTTAACGTCTTAAAAAAATAAAATGACATTTACAAAATGATGCCAACACAAAGTAGACGTATGGGGAATGTTAAGTAATGAATATTTTATGAGGTATCACTTTCTGTTTCAGCAGAGAAATTGAAATTTTGAAAATTGCTAATTTTTCTAAATTTTTGGTAAATTTGGGGTTTTTTCATAAATAAAGGTGAAATATATTGACTCAAATTTATGACTATCATGAAGTACAATGTGTCACGAGAAAACAGTCTCAGAATGGCTTGGATAAATAAAAGTGTTATTACCACATAAAGTGACACATGTCGGATTTGCAAAATTAGGCCCGGTCTGGAAGTGGTTAAACTACATTTCCCATAATCCCCAGCAGCACTGTTATCCTTGTACGTGTTCACGAATCTCTGCCCTCTCGCTGGCTGCTAGCAGAGCTGAACCCCTTCATGAGCATGGTCGTGTCAGTTTACAAAAAAAGCAGAAGAGGAAAGGACAGCGGATGTTCAGCCATGCGAATGACTACAGTTTGTAACCTGTGGAAATGCAGAGTACACATTACCCATGGTGGACTACTAAGGTTTTTTATTTCCTAGAGAAAACAAGGCACAGCAACATAAGATCAACTTCGTGTTACTGGCATACGCCTTTAACATGATTTATCCCACAAGATGAACGCTGTATTCATCCTCTCTCCCAGAAAAAGGATTAAACGTCCTATGTACCCAAAAATGATTCCAATGGAAACTTCACTTCCTGTTCCTGCAAAAAATATCCCCTGATACAGCTTTAACAGTCAGAAATAAAGTGTCATGGCTTTCAGAAGGGGGCAACAGAAAATAAATGATTTATTATTTTTTTTAAGTATTTTTATCGCGCAAAAGTAGTAAAACATAGAAAAGGTATTGTCGTAATTGTAACAACTCTTGTTCATTCAACTCTCATTTTGAATGATATAAAGCAAAACCCAAGAGGCAACGGTGAAGTTGGTCTTTGTGCTCTGTATTTGGTCGGTGGGAGATCAAAACTAGGAGATATAGTTGAAAGTCACAAATCATACCATAAAAATGAAGCCCTTATACAGATACATTGATGAGAAAATTAAAATGTTGCCGCCTTAAAGGTGGTGTTAGAGTTATATTAAACTTTGCTCCATGCCGTTTTCCTGGCTATGAAGCCTAATAATGGGCTGATACTTCCAGTTCCGTGGAGATCACATTTTAGCCGCTATCTCCTTATGAGAGACAGGTTTACAATTATAGATGGCACCTAAATGTATAGATAACACAGGATCCATAATTCACCACAGGTGATAGGTAAAGCTTATCCACTCCTTCCTTGTATAATGACCTTTGCACAGATTATGCCTAGCAAACTATCTCAGAAGTCAATGAGCCTTCTCAAGTCTATTGTGTCTCTGGCCCATGGTGACTGCTGTAAAGCTAAATGCTGTTAACAGCAAGATGGCTGCCCCATTAATCGTGTTTGATATAGAATTATAAAATCTACAATCTCAAAATAAAAACATTAAAAAAGAAAAATAAGTGCTAAATTCCATTTTACACAGGTTTCATAAGAAAGCTTGCTATGTTTTATGCACAGGATACTATACATCTACCTATTTTGAGTCAAAACTACACAAGGTCTCTTGCAGATTAAAGCATGACTGATAAAAAGAAATGGTCTGCTCGCAGAATCAAATTCCAGGATCTATTTATTATAATTACCAGTGTTATTAGTCATTTATTTTCTCTATATTCTAATTTATGCTTTAAAGGTATTTCTAAGCGGAACATTTTTATACCAAATATATAAAGTAACACATGTATATCACCATGTCACCTCTTGTCCTTTTTAGTTGCCTTTGCCTCATGGAATTGCTGAAAAGGATACTGTATCCTCTGATCCTGGAGAGCTGTCGTGCAAGGTAAATCTTCTTTCTCCCTTTAAGGGTTAATGAATACGACCGTGTGGAACCCAGAAAACACGACCCATGTGTTGGCCACATCTCCCAAACTGATGGCGGCTCATCTGAGCAGAACTAGTGATTTATGATGCAGTGAGTTCCTACCTAGCTACTTGTCTATTGTACTATATACTGACTTCATTATGTGAGTACAGTATAATAGACCCTTGTCCAGATAGGAACTCACAGTTTACCTCAGATGAGCTGCTGTCAGTCTGGGAGATGCGGCCGACATATAGTTTCCCAGGTTCTATACACACTGTCATATGAATCAACTTCACTACAGCAAATTGCCTTCTTTATGTTTATCATATTATCATAGTAATGTAATTACTTTGGTGTACTGTAACTGTCATTGATTGTAGTTTATTAGAACCATTAATGTTAACGTTCATTAATCTGGCCCAGTTTAGACTGTCTAACCTACATTTATACCTATACACTTATTAGTTGATTCACTTTACAGCAGAACTGTAATGCATTTTTGACAACTTAAGCCACGCCCCTTTCCTGCTACACCGTGTCAGATGAGGTGAAAAGGTTTCTACAACACTTAAATGAATAAATGTGTTGCAAAGCATGTATGCCAGTTCCTGCCTGCCAGATCCAGCAATCTGAATGCAAATGTATACCATTTGTAGACGGATCCGGATCCGTCTCACAAATGCATTGCAATACCGGATCCGTCTCTCTGGTTGTCATCCATCTTTTTCACATTTTTAAGGCTAGGTCTACATGACGACATTTGTCGCGCGACAATTTTTATCATGATAGTCTATGGTGTCGCACCGCGACATGCTGCGACACGACAGTCGCAAAAAATCCAATCGAAATGGATTTTTCTGCGACTGCCGCGTTGCAGCATGTCGCAGTGCGACACCATAGACTATCATTATAAAAATTGTCGGACGACATTGGTGCGACGAAATGTCGCGCGACAAATGTTGCAGTCTAGTTGTATCCTATGTATCGCACAACTTATTGTCACGCGACAAATGTCGTCGTGTAGACCTAGCCTTAAGGTCTGTGCATGCGCAGGCCGGAAGACCGGATCCGTCGATGCGGTAATTTTAACTCAGTACTGGAAAAGAATAATGCTAGTGTGAAAGTACCCTAAGCCTTAATAACTACAATAATACATGTAAAGAAAACCTGCAGCTGTGTGTCCACAAACCAGCCATGGAATGTATACAGGGGACTTCTGGAGTCTTCTCAATGCACTCCATGGCCAGTTTGTGGGCGCATAGCGGTGGAACAGGGGTGAGTAAGAACATACAAATTACTGTACTAGAGTTAGAGGCAGGTGTTCTATATGTGTGATATTACTGTACTTATTAGGACTTACCAGAGATTATTCCCTTTAAATTGTAATTTGCATTTGGATATTTCTTCCAGTTGATGAAGGTGTTTCCCAGTTGATCATGGGTGCAGGCCATATAGCTGGGAACCACACCTATAAGACATTTATATTTATCAGACATTCCTGTCTATAGTGGGAAACCCCTTTAATCAGCTGGTCTATAATTTATCTTTTGTATGCTCGATGTTAGAGAACAGCAAGTTGTGCAAAAAGTACTAAAAACCCTGAACAGTTGGAAATGTGTACTCAAAAGTTTAGAGAAGGTCACATTAAGTTCACCTGTAAAGGTTAGAGTGCATTTTAGGCTACTTCCACATTAGCGTTTTTTGCTGATCAGTCATGGATCTGCAAAAACGCTTCCTTACCATAATACAACCACATGCATTTGTCATGAACGGATCCGGTTGTATTATGTCTTCTATAGCCATGATGGATCCGTCTTGAACACCAATGAAAGTCAATGGGGGACGGATCCTTTTTCTATTGTGTCAGAAAAAACGGATCCGTCCCCGTTGACTTACCTTGTGTGCCAGGACGGATCCGTTTGGCTCGGCTTCGTCAGGCAGACAGCAAAATGCTGCAGGCAACGTTTTGGTGTCGGCCTCCAGAGCGGAATGGTGACTGAATGGAGGCAAACTGATGCATTCTGAGCGGAACATTTTCCATTCAGAATGCATCAGGGCAAAACTGATCCATTTTGGACTGCTTCTGAGAGCCCATGACAGATCTCAGAAATGGAAAGCCAAAATGCTAGTGTAAAAGTAGCCTTAGGTTCATCCTAAAATTTCATCCACAAGCCAAATATCCCTAACTTTTTAGTTTTTAAAGCTTTAAATTTTTTTCTCTTTATATATAATAAATTCAGCGTGGAGAGGTACTGGTGCTGCTGGAGCAAAAGGATAACAATTATGTTCATTGCCAAAAGGGAGGTATAACCGGGGATGTAAAAGTCAGTAATCTGAAGATTATCACTCCACTCGATGACAGCACAGAAATCAAGCAGAAGGTAGGTTTCTCCTCAGAGAGAGGCGATTCAGATTATTTCATAGTACTGGTATATTATCCTGCTTTAGGCCTATTGCACACAAACGTATGGTTTTGTGGTCCGCAAAAAACAGATCCGCATTTCGTTTTTTGCGGAAGGAACATCTGGCCCTTAATAGAACAGTACTATCCTTGTCCATGATCCGGACAAGAATAGGACAAGTTCTATCTTTTAACGGAATGGAAAAACGGAAATATGGAAACGGAATGCACACAGAGTACATTCTGTTTTTTTTTGCGGATCCATTGAAATGAATGGTTCCGTATACAGACCACATACAGAACACAAAAAAACGGCCCGTTCACTCGCAAAAAAAACTTTTGTGTGCAAGAGGCCTTTTAAGGGAGCAGTTCTGTAAGGAATGTAGTCCATTGACACCCTATGTTTACTCCTAATGTATGCATATCACATCAATAAGCCAGGAATCAAGTAAAACTGACCCCATGTTGAGGTTGTAAACAGGCATCTTCTTTACTTTTAGCTCCTCCTAAGAACATTAGCATATCCTGTGACTTAACTTCTTCAGGACCGCCGTACGCAGGATTGCGTCCTGCGGGCGGTCCTGTTCTTCTGATCGGACGCGGCGCGCGTCATCTCGCGAGACGCGAGACTTCATGTGAACGCGCGCGCGCGTTCACAGTGTCGCGCGTCTGAAGAGTTGTACTACAGCCTGCCAGCGATGATCAATCGCTGGCAGGCTGTAGATGCGATATAAATCGCATCAAACAAGTATATCAGACGCTGTTTTGTGAACAGCGTCTGATATACCTGCTACCTGGTCCTCTGGTGGTCCCATTTGCTGGGATCGACCACCAGAGGACCAGGTAACTATGTAAAGTTGCACCAAACACTACACTAACCCCCCACCCCCTCACCAATTAACCCCTTGATCACCCAATCTAGACCCCTGATCACCCCCTGTCATTGATCAAACCCCTTGTAAGGCTCCATTCAGACGTCCATATGTGTTTTGCGGATCCGTGGATCCGCGGATCTGATCCGCGGATCCACAGATCCTCAAAACACGGACACCGGCAATGTGCTTTCTGCATTTTGCAGATCCGCACATTGCCAGAACTATATAGAAAATGCTTTTTCTTGTCCGCAATTGCGGACAAGAATAGGACATGTTCTATATTTTTGCGGAACGGAAGTGCAGACTCGAAGCGCGGATCCGTAATTCCGATCCGAGCGGGACAAAGTCTGTCCCCATAGAAATGAATGGGTCCGCAATTCCGTTCCGCAAACAGAATTGCGGACATGTGAATGGGGCATAAGGGTCCCTTATCACCGCCAGTTAGTTAGCTACTTGTTAGGTAGCTAGCGCCCAGCCCACCGCACCGCAGTCACTGATTTTGGCAGAGATTTTTTCATCCACATTGACCGATGCGAATGAAAAAATCAGTGCCGTTCATTTTTTTTTTTTTTTCAGCGCAGAGGCTGAACGGAAAAAAAAAAATCTCATTACCCGTATGCTCAATATAAGGAGAATCGCATAAACTCCTAATGCTGGCCATACGTGTAATGATTGCGGAGACCCTCAAATGCCAGAGCAGTACAAACACCTCACATGTGACCCCATTTTAGAAAGAAGACACCCCAAGGTATTCCGTGAGGCGTATGGTGAGTTCATGTAAAATTTTATTTTTTGTCACAAGTTAGTGGAATATGAGACTGTAAAAAAAATAAATAAATAAATTTCCGCTAACTTGTGCCAAATTTTTTTCTGTGAACTCGCCATACCCCTCACAGAATACCTTGGGGTGTCTTCTTTCCACAATGGGGTCACATGTGGGGTATTTATACTGCCCTGGCATTTTAGGGGTCCTAAAGCGTGAGAATCCAAATGCGTAAAAATGGCCTGTGAAATCCTGAAGGTACTCATTGGTTTTAGGGCCCCTTTGCGCATCTTGGCTGCAAAAGTGTCACTCATGTGGTATCGCCGTACTCAGGAGAAGTGGCAATGTGTTTGGGGTGTATTTTACATATACCCATGCTGGGTGTGAGAAATATCGCTGTAAACGACAACTTTTAAATTTTTTTATTCAAAGTTGCCAATTTACAGAGATATTTCTCTCACTCCAGCATGGGTATATGTAAAAATACACCCCAAAACACATTGCCCTACTTCTCCTGAGTACGGCGATGCCACATGTGTGACACTTTTTGCAGCCAAGATGCGCAAAGGGGCCCAAATTCCAACGAGTACCTTTTAGGAGGGCATTTTACGCATTTTTCTTCTCACGCTTTAGGGCCCCTAAAATGCCAGGGCAGTATAAATACCCCACATGTGACCCCATTTTGGAAAGAAGACACCCCAAGGTATTCGCTGAGGGGCATAATGAGTCCATGAAAATTAAACTTTTGTCAAAAGTTAGCGGAAAGGGAGACTTTGTGAGAAAAACAATAAAAATCAATTTCCACTAACTTGTGCCAAAAAAAATCTTCTATGAACTCGCCATTTTCCTCATGGAATACCTTGGGGTGTCTTCTTTCCAAAATGGGGTCACATGTGGGGTATTTCTACTGCCCTGGCATTTTAGGGGCCCTAAAGCGTGAGAAGAAAAATGCGTAAAAATGCCCTTCCTAGAAGGTACTCATTGGTTTTAGGGCCCCTTTGCATCTTGGCTGCAAAGTGTCACTCATGTGGTATCGCCGTACTCGGAGAAGTAGGGCAATGTGTTTAGGGTGTATTTTACATATACCCATGCTGAGTGAGAGAAATATCTCTGTAAATTGACAACTTTGAATAAAAAAATTTAAAAGTTGTCGCTTACAGCGATATTTCTCACACGCAGCATGGGTATATGTAAAAATACACCCCAAAACACATTGCCCTACTTCTCCTGAGTACGGCGATACCACATGAGTGACACTTTTTGCAGCCTGGGTGCGCAAAGGGCCCTAAAACCAATGAGTACCTTTAGGATTTCACAGGCCATTTTTATGCATTTGGATTCTCACACTTTAGGGGCCCCTAAAATGCCAGGTGAGTATAAATACCCCACATGTGACCCCATTTTGGAAAGAAGACACCCTAAGGTATTCCGTGAGGGGCATGGTGAGTCCACAGAATTTTTATTTTTGGCACAAGTCAGCGGAAATTGTTTTTTTTTTTGTTTTTTTGTTTTTACAAAGTCTCATATTCCACTAACTTGTGACAAAAATAAAATTCTACATGAACTCACCATACCCCTCACAGAATACCTTGGGGTGTCTTCTTTCCAAAATGGGGTCACATGTGGGTATTTATACTGTCCTGGCATTTTAGGGGCCCCTAAAGCGTGAGAAGAAGTCTGGAATCCAAATGCGTAAAATGCCCTGTGAAATCCTAAAGGTACTCATTAGTTTAGGGCCCCTTTGCATCTTGGCTGCAAAAGTGGCACATGTAGTATCGCCGTACTCAGGAGAAGTAGGGCAATGTGTTTTGGGGTGTATTTTTATATATACCCATACTTTGTGTGAAAAATATCTCTATATATGTAAACGACAACTTTTAAAAAATTTTATACAAAGTTGACAATTTACAGAGATATTTCTCTCACCCAACATGGGTATATGTAAAAATACACCCCAAAACACATTGCCCTACTTCTCCTGAGTACGGCGATACCACATGAGTGACACTTTTTTGCAGCCTGGGTGCACAAAGGGGCCCAAATTCCAACGAGTACCTTTAGGTTTTACATGGCGGCTCACAACTTAGCCCCGCCCAAAATGCCAGAACAGTAAACACACCCCACAAATGACCCCATTTCGGAAAGTAGACACCCCAAGGTATTCACTGAGGGGCATAGTGAGTCCGTCTGAGATTTATTTATTTTTTTGCCAGAAGTTATCAGAAATTGAAACTTTTTTTTTTTTTTTTTCTCAGAAAGTGTCATTTTCCGCTAACTTGTGAAAAAATGAAATGATACATGAACTCACCATGCCCCTCTGCGAATACTTTGGGGTGTCTTCTTTCTAAAATGGTGTCATTTGGGGGGTATTTATACTATCCTGGCATTCTAGCACCTGAAGAAACATGACAGGCGCTCAGAAAGTCAGAGCTGTTTCAAAATGCGGAAATTCACTTTTTTGCACCATAGTTTGTAAACGCTATAACTTTTACCCAAACCAATAAATATACACTTATTGGACTTTTTTTTATCAAAGACATGTAGAACAATAAATTTAGAGAAAAATTTATATAGAAATGTAGTTTTTAAAAAAATTTACAACAGAAAGTGAAAAATGTCATTTTTTTGCAAAAATTTCGGTAATTTTTGATTAATAGCAAAAAAAGTAAAAATGTCAGCAGCAATGAAATACCACCAAATGAAAGCTCTATTAGTGAGAAGAAAAGGAGGTAAAATTCATTTGGGTGGTAAGTTGCATGACGGAGCAATAAACGGTGAAAGTAGTGTAGTGCGGAATTGTAAAAAGTGGCCTGGTCATTAAGGGTGTTTAAGCTAGGGGGGCTGAAGCAGTTAAACATGATTTAATAAATATGATTTGAAGAGGTCTCACTTCAGCAAGTGACATTTATCTTATGTAAAAAATGAATACAAGGCACTTACTAACGTATTGTGATATTGTGGTGGTTGTACTTGCACACTATAAGAAAAAAGCGCCGGCCTCTCTGGTGGCTAGGACTGTCGGGGCGAGCATAGCCTGGTGCTTTTTCCTATAATGTACAAGCACAGCCACCGCTGCTGGATTACAGGGTGGTCAAAAACATGGAAACGAGCAGTGTATAATTTGATGGAAAAATGATTCCAGCCAGCAAAGGAAGCAATATGGACAATCACAATACATTAGTAAGTGCCTCCATAATAAATACTATTTACTGAAGTGAGACTACTCCTTTAAGCATTCTAAATGCTGTGGATTTTTAGTGCACTACAAGATCTGTCCAAAACAAGCTTTTTCCTGGCACCCTTCAAATCTTCACCACAGAGTAGACCACACCGTTATCAGCCCAGTGTACACAGCACTGGCTGAATAGTACGGTAATCTCTGCTAAATAGGAAGTGTTAGGCTGCATTCACACGGGCGAGTTTTCCGCGTGGGTGCAATGCGTGATGTGAACGCATTGCACCCGCACTGAATCCTGACCCATTTATTTCAATGTGGCTGTGTACATGAGCGTTTTTTTTCACGCATCACTTGTGCGTTGCGTGAAAATCGCAGCATGTTCTATATTCTGCGTTTTTCACGCAGCCCTAGCCCCATAGAAGTGAACGGGACTGCGTTAAAAACGGGTGCGTTGCGTTTTTCACTGATGGTTGCTAGGAGATGTTGTTTGTAAACCTTCAGTTTTTTATCACGCGCGTGAAAGACGCATCAAAACGCATTGCACCTGCGCGGAAAAAACTGAACAACTGAACGCAATCGCAGGCAAAACTGAATAACTTTGCCTGTGAAATCGCACAGTTTTCACTGAACGCATCCGCACCTAATCCGGACACGCTCGTGTGAACCCAGCCTTAGGGTACGTCTGCACACAATTTATTTACTGCAGAAAGCCACAGGGTAATCTGCAATGGCAAATCCGCCCCGAATCATACAGGTACACATACACCACTTACATGTCACGGGCAAGTTTCCCCTTACTCATAGCTGGACATGCTGAGCTAATTATGATGCTGTACCACTGAGAATTTGTCTCAAATGTTTTGTTTTTTTCTTTTTAAGGATTTGCCCCATAGAATGGAGGACAGCCATACACCTCACGCATTGGTGCTGCATGACTTTGTTGGAGGTATGCTAAATTATCACTATTTTTGGGCTATGCCTCTGTTGGCACACACAAGCTCTTGCTCTGACGGATTAAAGGGGTTGTGTCACTTCAGCAAATGACATTTATCATGTAGAGAAAGTTACTACAAAGCACTTACTAATATATTGTGATTGTCCATATTGCTTCCTTTGCTGGCTAGATTAATTTTTCCATCTCATACACTGCTGGCTAAAATTGCCATTTGCTGAAGTGACACAACCCGTTTCAATTCAGATGCCAGTCCCAGTAAGGGTACTTTCACACTTGCGTTTTATTTTTCCGGCATAGAGTT
Organism: Bufotes viridis; assembly: GCA_033119425.1. Lineage (NCBI taxonomy): Eukaryota > Metazoa > Chordata > Amphibia > Anura > Bufonidae > Bufotes > Bufotes viridis. Next base: position 477,806,881 of record CM065589.1, on the reverse strand, counting down.
CCGTCTTAGGGGCTCTATAACGGAAAATAACTGATCAGTTTTATCCCCATGCATTCTGAATGGAGAGAAATCCATTCAGGATGTCTTGAGTTCAGTCTTTTTGACATTTCAGTACCGAGATGATACTGCAGCATGCTGCGGTATTATCTCCGTCCAAAATTCCGGAACACTTGTATTGTGATTGTCCGGCATTAATTTACATTGAAATGTATTAGTGCCGGATCCGGCATTTAAATTACCGCAATGCCGGATCCGTCCTTCCGGTCTGCGCATGTTAAAAAATGTGAAAAAAAAAAATAGAACGGATCCGTGTCTCCGCATGACAAGCGGAGAGACAGATCCGTTCTTGCAATGCATTTGTAAGACGGATCCATAGCCGGATCTGTCTTCAAATGCTTTCCGTTTGCATGCAGATTGACGGATCCGACAGGCAGTTCCAGCGACGGAACTGCTTCCGGATCACTCTGCCGCAAGTGTGAAAGTACCCTTAAAGGGATTGATGCACTGGGTAACTCCTGTTTTTGTACAGCTAATTGCCTAGCTCCCCACGCCGTTGATAGATGATATTCCTGCACTTAAAAACAAGGTTATAAAACAAGAGTAGTCTATCACACGTTGTGGTTATATGAGATGCTGTGTGGGTGAGGTAATTACCATGATAGCCAGATTGTCCAACATGACAGAACTTGATAAACATCTCCGCCAGGAGGATTATCCCAGACTCTGCAGCCCTTGTAATGTGCATCCCCACATTAAAACACCGAGAACACTGATATGGGAGAGAATTCAGGATTTCTTTGTATGACATGAATTCATCATGTTTGTATTTGTTTTAGGTAAAAAGATTTTGGATTTTTTTTTTTTTCACAAAAATGATCTGGATCGGCTTATGTATGTATAAATAAATATATCTCTAAGCATGAAATAAATGAAAATGGTGATGAAAATTCTAAGTGATATACATTATGCCATGTAAAATATTTAGGTAGTGAATTAGCATTATTGCAGTGATTAACAATGGCGCCCCCTGGTGTTTTGATGTTTCAACTTTTACAAATACAATTTTCATCATAAAGCATCAGAATAACCCTTCAGATAAATAAATACTACAAAAAATAATGCACTCTAGAGATCTAGATCCTAGTATTTAAAAGATGGAAGACCGCAGCTTGATTTTCTTTGCGGGTATGTGTGATTTTACTGTAGCTATTATTAAAAGCATGTCCCTTCTCAAAATACAATCATACAAGGATATACTTTCTATGTAGGTTATAATGACTTCTAAACGTTTGCATTATCTGTGCCTTTACCAGACAAAAATACACAATTGTAGCTTAGAAATAACCTGTAAAACAGTATGTTTTGCAAATATATTTCCTATTTTCATATACGGTAAGTAAGTGCAGATAGAACCGGAAGAAGTTCTACATAAACTTGCACCTCATGGTCCCTGGTGCCTATGGAGGGGATGAAAGGCCTATCTACATAAGAAATCCCCAAGCCTTTGCATTTGGGGACAGGAGCTTCACTTTACAGGTCTTGTGAGACATATTTCTAATATAAGACATTTTTCTCCATATGTCAACATTGTTGAGGAAAATGTTTGCCATTAAAAGTAAAAGCACTCAATTACAAAAGCTCTGGTGTCCTTGAGAATGCAATATGACCGCCATTGACTGGATTTGTCTCGAAGATGCTTGATCAGGTTCAGATCACTTTGTTGTAAAATGTTTTTTTGTTTTTTTTTCCTCTAACCTTATTTTTCTGGTACTTTTCAGAACATGTAGATGACTTAAGTCTGACCTCAGGGGAGATTGTGTACCTGCTGGAGAAAATTGACAGAGAATGGTACAGAGGCAAATGTAAAGGAAACACCGGCATATTTCCTGCCAACCATGTCCAGATCTTGGTAGGTGATTCCATACAACCATACGTCCATAGGGCCCCTCTATATGTAGAAAAGTTGTGGCATGCAGCTATACGATATCATTTACACCAGCCAGCTTTCTGGTGTAGATAAAGTTAAATATTTCAGGCAGAGGAGGCTTCAACCTCAAGTCCCAAAGTTTAGTGAAAAGTGCCATTTGTGCAAAAATTGCTAACTTGTGTGTACAAGTAAGTTAGCGTCCAGATTCAGGAAAATGCCCCGTTCTATACAGGACTAAAATTCTATTTATTGGGTTTGCTTTGTCAGGCACAAATTTCAGATATTGGAACGTGATAAAATAGTACTTTTTGGAAGCTTTGTCCTTTTTCTTGGATTCACAGTGGCTCCCACTAATATAGAGCACCTGGTACCAGCCTTATGAATAAGACGCCATGCATACCCCCTTTGAAGTTTGTAGGAATCTGGACATTTTAATGAGTATGATTTCTAAATATATTCCCTTAGGTTGATATGCTAGATAAGGGCCACCCGAAGAAAAATCCTGCAGCTTCTAATATAAAGTAAGTGTACCTCACAGATTATTCGCTAGCCGTATTTGTAACAATTTCTATGATTTTATATTTAGTATATATATTAGCATTTTATTGTAAATCCAAAAGGCAATATATTTATGATTTCTTTGCTCTGAGGACTGTTTCTTCCTATGAAACTCTATTGATAACTATATCTTAAAAAGGCTTTCCGACTGTTTTTGTCCTGAAGATAGGCCATCAGTATCTGATCGCTGGGGGTCTGACACCCTGAGGTAGGTCATCAGTTAAAACCAGTTAGAAAACTCCTTTTAATTCTAAAATGGGAATATCAGAGAAATGTAGTTTGTGTGGTGTTTGGAAACCATGTATATAGAATAAAGTTACCATGAAAGAGGAGTGGAAAGGTAAAGGCTGTAATCACAATTTGCCTCTTCCTTCTCAAGCATACTGTGTAAGCAGGCAGGGTCTCCTAGGTCATCACTATGAAAGGCAACATGGTATAGAGCAGGAGGAGCGGAGCAGACAGATATAGTTTAATAGGAAAAGATTCTTGTAAATCTCTGCACATTCTGAGAGAGATTCTGAGCATGTCCACACTGTCCTATATTGCACTGGAGTGAGTTTTACATTGCTCAAGTGCATGCCGCAGAGCGCTCCAATGTTATCAATGTCCCTTGATGAGCATACAAGTGAAACATGTCATGTCTGGATAGTGGGTCAGAACCAGTATAGGGCTGCATATATTAGGGTCCGGTTCCAGACGGGGTTGCCTTGTCAAAGGGGTAACTCTGTGTCTAGGCATCTTAGGGTGAACATGGTCTCCCTGACGGGGTAAACCAGGGATAGACCTGTTTGGTATGACCTCCCCAATAACCGTAAATCCGGAAACCTGTGACACTCTACCACAACCACAGGACCAGATTGGTTACAATATCTGTCGACAGGTTGGTGGGTGCTGCCTGTTCCCTTTTTGTGCTATTTTTATGCTTTTTATATCCCTCTGGTTTATCTATTATTGGTTTTTTTTTTTACGGTTTAAACCTGTTTTCATAATTAGTTAAGTTTCATGTTTATTCACCTGAGGAGTTATTAAATCAGAATATAGGGCAATTGTTTCATATACTTCTGTTATCAGTTAACCGTGGAGAACCCATGAAAAATCCAGTTTTCTATACATCCACACAGGTTTTTTTTTACCAGCTTGCATCTTTAGCACCATAGGCATGAGACAGAATGCCATAATTGGCGCCTCATTCTGTTGACTTGTGGACCTAGGACTTAACACTTCTCTACTGTATTGTGAGGTCACTTCCACTCATACATTGTGGACACTAATAAGAGAAAACGTGCACTTCTCTAATATGTCGTATAGGTTTTCCAGTGATTACATACTCTATAACTGATGATTTGTAGTTTATTTCAAAAAGATTTTCATGAATAACAGCGTTATGCTTTTTCTCAATTCTTCTATCCAGAGGTCCACGTTGTGTGGCGCGTTTCGAATTTATTGGCGATCAGAAAGATGAGCTCAGCTTCAGTGAGGGCGACACAGTCATTCTGAGAGAATACGTTAATGAGGAATGGGCTAAGGGAGAGCTAAAAGGACATGTTGGCATTTTTCCAATCAATTTTGTGGAAATCCTAGAAGACTTGCCAAACAAGACTACAGGTAATTTTGTGAACTGTTGAGATGAGATCCTGCACTAGTTTGGGTTTGTTAGTTTTTTTTCTCAGTATGTTGGAGCCTTACAAGTCAAATCGAATTTTAAAAATTCTAAAAAGAGAAGCTCTAGGAAGGTACTGGTTCTTCTTGTGACGATCCGGATAGTATAGAGCGTCTTACAGGCAGTGCTTCCTGGGAAAAAGCATGCAAATTAGCTCTTCTCCACCAGAAGGCTTTCTCTCTAGATCCACCTTTTTCTTTGGGAGGAGAAAAAGGAGAATCATCCCCACTGAACATCATAATAATAATAATAATTATCGTTATTTATATAGCGCCAACATATTCCGCAGCGCTTTACATACATCATTTTACATGATTTTTTTTTCTAAACCCCGTATTCCTTTTTTTTCCATTTTTAGCACCAGATTCAAAGAAGAATAAACCATCTGCATCTTCTGCACAGGTACGTTTTATTGAACTTTCACTAGTAAAAGGTGAGAAATTCGGTCCTCAACAAATTGCCCTATTTTGTTCTAGCTTTGGCTATGAAGGACAGGGACAAATGTATCAACCACAACAGCACGACAATTTCTTTGTGTCATGTAAAAATGAATCAACCAACATTTGGACCACCCGTTGACTGTAAATGTCCATGTAGTCCACACTTGAGCTGGTTAATGGGGTTTTCATGCCCTATGTAAATAAAGCTGAATTACTGTCTAGAGATATTTAACTCGGTAATATACTTTGTGTTTCAATTTCCGACTATTTACAAGAACTCTGCTTGATGTCTATGGATGGAAACATTTTTGTTGACACTCAAAGGATGAAAACTAGTAGTGACCTAACACCTCTTACATCTAAGACGCAGGGTAGGCAATCTTTTGTGACCTAACGACATCAGTAGTATAAATTCTCCCTACTATCCTAATATCTTAGGAGGTTGTATCAATGCAGGTAAAATCGATAGGTCGGAGGTGCAGGATGGTTAGTTCTCAGAAGATTTCCTAGACAGAAAGCAAGTGCAGATTAAGGTATGGCCACACCAGCAAAATCTGCAATGAATCTCCAGCAGAATTTGCATGTATTTGTGGTGAATTTGCCATGAACTTTGCCTTCTGCTTTGTGAAGGATGAAATCCATGATGGAAATCCAGAGTATAAGAGTATAAATGGAAAGGCTCTGGATTTAAAATCTGCACTGCAGATCAATTTACCCTTTTGAAAAGGATTTGACTGGGATAATCTGGTTATTTCAACTTACCTATCATTATCTATAACTATCAGATTGGGGTTTGACTGTTGGGACCCTAACAATCACAAGAATGGGTTGCGGTACCCTGCAGGGCCCTCCAAAATGAATGAAGTGGCAGGTCAAGCATGTCCTCTCTGCTGGAGGTAGGCGAGTTTAAACTGCCCGCCATCTCCAGCAGTCCCATAGAGGAATGTAGTGGCATGCTCGACATATTATTCATTTCCATCGAAAGGGGATAACTTGGAAAAAAAAACTGAATTCCCCTTCAGATATTTTCACTTTAAAAGAACTTAGTAATGTGTAATATTGACTGTGACTTTTCTATGTCGAAATATTAGCCTTATGTTTCAGATTTCTTGTGGTTTCTATTACAGCTAAACCGACTGTCTGGGGAATGGTATGAAGGACTGTATGATTTCACCGCAGAGACAGAAGATGACTTACCCTTTAGAAAAGGAGACAAGATACTGGTTATAGAAAGACTGGACTCAGAGTGGTACAAAGGACGACTGAATGGCAGAGAAGGGATCCTGCCAGCTGCGTTTGTACAGCTCTGCTCAGGTGTGTATGTCATTTAAAATGTCGAAACCTCAGGTTAGTGTTAAAATACCCCTGTGATCAGGGCGATGCTGCCACAGCTTTGATGAGTGGAGATGGCTGTGTAAGAGGTAGATGTGCAGTTCATCAGCGGGAGCTGTGAATAATGTATGAGACTCTCCAGAGGGGCACTGCACCTCTGACAGCAAGGCATTCAGTTGTCAGCTTCTACATGACTTGTGTGAAATGCCTGAGTACATAGAATCACACTAAAGTAAATGCAGCAAGATACCTTGTTTTACACGAAGTGAAGGTGACTTGCAAACCGCAAATCTATTTGAGAAATATTCAGTTCCCAGTTTCGTACATACATGCATATGCAGGTAGAACAGAAATAGGACTGATGACACAGGATTCGTTCAGCCTGTAGCCTCTACATTGTCTAGTCCCTAATATTGATTGTTACAGTGGAGCATGAATGGTGAACATGGAGTATAGGGAACCTGCCTCTGAGTCGGAATCATTTCTAATTCTTCAGACAGGCATAGGAGAGGAGACTTAAGGAGAAAAAGTCAGTTTTGCAGGAATCCACATTGGCATAATTTCTGCCTAATGTAACATGATGTTTGATAAATTTGGTGCATCTTTAAGTCTTTCCATCGTGAGATGTTACGCTGATGTCTATGCCACCCTTTTACTGGAGGAAGATTGAGAGTTTTTAGAAAACTTTTTGAAAAGCTATAGTTAAATCTGGTTTAGGGTCCATTCACACGTCCGCAACTGTTTTGTGGTCCGCAAATCACGGACACCAGCCATGTGCGTTTCGCATTTTTTGGACCACACATGGCCGGCACTATAATAGAAATTCCTTTTTTTTTTTTCGAGTCTGCAGACAAGAATAGAACTATGTTCTATTTTTTGCGGGGCTGCGGAACGAAAGTGTGGATGCGGACAGCACACAGTCCCAATTGAAAATGAATGGGTCCGCACCTTGCGGAACGGATGCAGACTCATTTTGTGGACATGTGAATGGACCCTTAGGCTGTGTTCACACCATGATTTTGTCCTACATTTAACAGATATATTGGGAAAAATAAGGATGCAAAAGCATAGTACACATATCTTTTCCATCCTGCAGAGTTCAGCAAAAAAAAAAAAAAAATGTAACAGAACCCTATGATGATGGATTCTGCTGTATGGCTTCCATCTGAGGTATCCGTTCAATTTATATGATAAACATGGGATACAAACGTGGTGTGAACACATCCTTAAAGGGGTTGTCCAGGTCCAGAGTTGAACTCTGACATATCCCCGTTTTCACCTGGGTGCGTGGCTTTACAAGTGTCACAAACTTAGACTAGCAGGTTTTTTTGGTGTTTGGACAAAATTTTGGTGCACAAATCGAATTCTAGTGTAAATCTGGTGCAGGATTTATGACACTCCAAATTTAGAAAAGTCTGTGGGCCAGAATATTAAATTTGTCTAATATTGAGATTGTGATTAGAGTTTAGGCAGTGCAAAGTACAACACCATAAGTAAATCTGCCCCTATATTACAGTATCCCGTACCTCGAGTTCAGTCATTAGCCATGTTAGGCCTCATGCACACTGCAGAGACACAGAAGCAGTACTGAGGCATACGGGTCACTGCAGTTTTGTGCTGCAAAACCATAGACAGGTGCTCCATATGGCGCCATTTTACAGATAGATTCTGCTGTAGATACAATGCTTCTAGGGCAGATTACTTCTGGAATACAGAATCTGATGGAGCAGGCCACAACATAGACAGGTGCTCCATATGGCGCCATTTTACAGATGTATTCTGCAGTAGATACAATGCTTCTAGGGCAGAATACTTCTGGAATACAGAATCTGATAGAGCAGGCCACAACATAGACAGGTGCTCCATATGGCGCCATTTTACAGATAGATTCTGCTGTAGATACAATGCTTCTAGGGCACAATACTTCTGGAATACAGAATCTGATGGAGCAGGCCACAACATAGACAGGTGCTCCATATGGCGCCATTTTACAGATAGATTCTGCTGTAGATACAATGCTTCTAGGGCAGAATACTTCTGGAATACAGAATCTGATGGAGCAGGCCACAACATAGACAGGTACTCCATATTGTGCCATTTTACAGATGTATTCTGCTGTAGATACAATGCTTCTAGGGCAGAATACTTCTGGAATACAGAATCTGATGGAGCAGGCCACAACATAGACAGGTGCTCCATATGGCGCCATTTTACAGATATATTCTGCTGTAGATACAATGCTTCTAGGGCAGAATACTTCTGGAATACAGAATCTGATGGAGCAGGCCACAACATAGACAGGTGCTCCATATGGCGCCATTTTACAGATGATTCTGCTGTAGATACAATGCTTCTAGGGCAGAATACTTCTGGAATACAGAATCTGATGGAGCAGGCCACAACATAGACAGGTGCTCCATATGGCGCCATTTTACAGATCGTATTCTGCTGTAGATACAATGCTTCTAGGGCAGAATACTTCTGGAATACAGAATCTGATGGAGCAGGCCACAACATAGACAGGTGCTCCATATGGCGCCATTTTACAGATATATTCTGCTGTAGATACAATGCTTCTAGGGCAGAATACTTCTGGAATACAGAATCTGATGGAGCAGGCCACAACATAGACAGGTGCTCCATATGGCGCCATTTTACAGATATATTCTGCTGTAGATACAATGCTTCTAGGGCAGAATACTTCTGGAATACAGAATCTGATGGAGCCGGCCACAACATAGACAGGTGCTCCATATGGCGCCATTTTACAGATGTATTCTGCTGTAGATACAATGCTTCTAGGGCAGAATACTTCTGGAATACAGAATCTGATGGAGCAGGCCACAACATAGACAGGTGCTTCATATGGCGCCATTTTACAGATCGATTCTGCTGTAGATACAATGCTTCTAGGGCAGAATACTTCTGGAATACAGAATCTGATGGAGCAGGCCACAACATAGACAGGTGCTCCATATGGCGCCATTTTACAGATATATTCTGCTGTAGATACAATACTTCTAGGGCAGAATACTTCTGGAATACAGAATCTGATAGAGCAGGCCACAACATAGACAGGTGCTCCATATGGCGCCATTTTACAGATAGATTCTGCTGTAGATACAATGCTTCTAGGGCAGAATACTTCTGGAATACAGAATCTGATGGAGCAGGCCACAACATAGACAGGTGCTCCATATGGCGCCATTTTACAGATCGATTCTGCTGTAGATACAATGCTTCTAGGGCACAATACTTCTGGAATACAGAATCTGATGGAGCAGGCCACAACATAGACAGGTGCTCCATATGGCGCCATTTTACAGATATATTCTGCTGTAGATACAATGCTTCTAGGGCAGAATACTTCTGGAATACAGAATCTGATGGAGCAGGCCACAACATAGACAGGTGCTTCATATGGCGCCATTTTACAGATCGATTCTGCTGTAGATACAATGCTTCTAGGGCACAATACTTCTGGAATACAGAATCTGATGGAGCAGTCCACAACATAGACAGGTGCTCCATATGGCGCCATTTTACAGATATATTCTGCTGTAGATACAATGCTTCTAGGGCACAATACTTCTGGAATACAGAATCTGATGGAGCCGGCCACAACATAGACAGGTGCTCCATATGGCGCCATTTTACAGATATATTCTGCTGCAGATACAATACTTCTAGAGCAGACTACTTCTGGAATACATAATCTGATGGAGCCGGCCACAACATAGACAGGTGCTCCATATGGCGCCATTTTACAGATGTTTTCTGCTGTAGATACAATGCTTCTAGGGCAGAATACTTCTGGAATACAGAATCTGATGGAGCAGGCCACAACATAGATAGGTGCTCCATATGGCGCCATTTTACAGATCGATTCTGCTGTAGATACAATGCTTCTAGGGCAGAATACTTCTGGAATACAGAATCTGATGGAGCAGGCCACAACATAGACAGGTGCTTCATATGGCGCCATTTTACAGATCGATTCTGCTGTAGATACAATGCTTCTAGGGCAGAATACTTCTGGAATACAGAATCTGATGGAGCAGGCCACAACATAGACAGGTGCTCCATATGGCGCCATTTTACAGATATATTCTGCTGTAGATACAATGCTTCTAGGGCAGAATACTTCTGGAATACAGAATCTGATGGAGCAGGCCACAACATAGACAGATGCTCCATATGGCGCCATTTTACAGATATATTCTGCTGTAGATACAATGCTTCTAGGGCAGAATACTTCTGGAATACAGAATCTGATGGAGCAGGCCACAACATAGACAGATGCTCCATATGGCGCCATTTTACAGATATATTCTGCTGTAGATACAATGCTTCTAGGGCAGAATACTTCTGGAATACAGAATCTGATGGAGCAGGCCACAACATAGACAGATGCTCCATATGGCGCCATTTTACAGATATATTCTGCTGTAGATACAATGCTTCTAGGGCAGAATACTTCTGGAATACAGAATCTGATGGAGCCGGCCACAACATAGACAGGTGCTCCATATGGCGCCATTTTACAGATATATTCTGCTGTAGATACAATGCTTCTAGGGCAGAATACTTCTGGAATACATAATCTGATGGAGCCGGCCACAACATAGACAGATGCTCCATATGGCGCCATTTTACAGATATATTCTGCTGTAGATACAATGCTTCTAGGGCAGAATACTTCTGGAATACAGAATCTGATGGAGCGAGCAACAACATAGACAGATGCTCCATATGGCGCCATTTTACAGATATATTCTGCTGTAGATACAATGCTTCTAGGGCAGAATACTTCTGGAATACAGAATCTGATGGAGCCGGCCACAACATAGACAGATGCTCCATATGGCGCCATTTTACAGATATATTCTGCTGTAGATACAATGCTTCTAGGGCACAATACTTCTGGAATACAGAATCTGATGGAGCCGGCCACAACATAGACAGGTGCTCCATATGGCGCCATTTTACAGATACGATTCTGCTGTAGATACAATGCTTCTAGGGCACAATACTTCTGGAATACAGAATCTGATGGAGCAGGCCACAACATAGACAGGTGCTCCATATGGCGCCATTTTACAGATCGATTCTGCTGTAGATACAATGCTTCTAGGGCACAATACTTCTGGAATACAGAATCTGATGGAGCAGGCCACAACATAGACAGGTGCTCCATATGGCGCCATTTTACAGATCGATTCTGCTGTAGATACAATGCTTCTAGGGCACAATACTTCTGGAATACAGAATCTGATGGAGCAGGCCACAACATAGACAGGTGCTCCATATGGCGCCATTTTACAGATCGATTCTGCTGTAGATACAATGCTTCTAGGGCACAATACTTCTGGAATACAGAATCTGATGGAGCAGGCCACAACATAGACAGGTGCTCCATATGGCGCCATTTTACAGATCGATTCTGCTGTAGATACAATGCTTCTAGGGCACAATACTTCTGGAATACAGAATCTGATGGAGCGAGCAACAATATTTTATGCATCTGGTTGTCAGTGTATGTTCTTGAAAGATTTCCTTAATGAATTTGTGAATATTACTAGTAGCTTCTTTTTTATTACAAGAAATGCTAGTTGAGGCAGTCCTCTCATTAGAAAGTGACCTTCTTGAAATCATTTATTGTGATTTTTCTTTTTGGCTGTATTTAATTTTTGTTTTGTTTTTAAATTTGCTGACATCTAGTGGCTAAACAGGTAACAATAACCTACGTCTTTCCACCGTGAAATTCACCTCATTATCACCATTAGGTGGAAAGTTAATGACAGAATGACGCGCCTATTATGTTGCCTGACCAAGATAAGCAGATGTAGAGAGGGCAGGTTATTCCCAGAGATTTCCTGATATCAGGCCTGTCTCTAGGAAATGAATACAACATAATGCAAAAATAAATTAACCAGATAATTAAAGATGAAGAAAATTCCATATAGCGGTAGTACTGTCTTCTTTAAAGACTTTTTACACTAGACTGAGACTTTAGAAACCTGCAGGGTGTTTTTGCGGAGCTTGGTACAGCCGCACATAGAGCTGGGTTGTCATGACATCCTGAGACTGTGGAGCGAAATCAACATCTGTTTCTAAAACCTCTTAATCTGGAGACATTTTCTGCTTTCAATGAACAGCATAGTTAGCGAGATGAGCGCCTTGTGCAGCCGATTCCTCCAGCAGTGACTAGAGACGAAGGGAATGGAAATGTAATCCATTTGAGAAATGCCAGCAGTTCATTTTTACATTAAGAGCACATGGCAGTGTGGTTTATGCAGATTTTCCGCATTTTGGGCAGTTTTCACTGTGTTTCCATTGCCAAATCTACCCCAAAATCTTCATGTTTTAACTTTCAGATTTGCCACAGATCTCAGCCTTTGCATCGCAATGGGTCAAATCTGCACTGACAATCCACACTAACAATTGACATGCAGAAAACTTCTCAACATGTAGATGAGATTTTAAAAAAGCCCTCTATTACTACACTGCACATTTTCTGCTCAAAATTCTATGCAGAACATTTGTGGGTAATACGCACTGCGTGCATGTCTCATGATCCGAGAGATCTTAATAGATTAGTATAAAAAACCCTGCCCCAGGTCTGCTGTACCCCGCTGCTATAAGAGAAAACTCCATTCTCACACAATCATACGTGCAAGACATGCTTTTTTGTGTCATATGTGTTAAAATGTCTTGGCTGTGTGATACGCAGGGAGCATGCTACCGGCAAAGTTTCCAGACTGTTTGTCACTTAAAATGGTTTTATGGATGTATGTTAATAAATGAAAAGTCTTACGAGTTTCTAATACAATGTATGTTTCAGCTCCTCGCTATTTTCAAGACACTGGGGGTCATTTATCAAAACTGCCATTTTCTTTGCTGCTTCTCTATCCCCTGCCCCTGTTTTTAATTTATGATGAGGCGCACACTTCAATATAACTTAATCACATCCTTGAAATGTATGTCAATTTGTAGCTGGAGTAGATTTCATTAATCATTTACGTCAGAAAACTGCTATGAAGGATCATAAATCTGCTGGGCAAAGGTGTACATGGGGCCCCCCCCCCCCCCCCCCCTCCACACTACTTTTGTAAGGACACTTTCTGCAGTTCGTGGCTTAGTAAATGACCCCCATTATTTGTACAACTCTTGTGTACATCCACAGACTGCAGACCTGTACAAGGCTAGTCCTGTCCTCATTTGGGATGTGGATATAGTTGTACCCAGTGTAGGCAATGCTCTATGAGCTAAACAGTGGTAAGAGATTTCACAGAGCATTGCCTGCACTGGATACAAGTAGATTGCACGTAAACAGTGTTTTCATTCACTGACTGCAAACGATTATCTTGAAAATGGTTAAGAACTGTAACGGTGTACTAGAAAGTTGCTGAACTTCTCATTTATACAGCAATAACACTACTAGAGATGAGCGAATTTCATATTTTGAAATTCGTTCACACTTCGTTTGGTGGTAAAAGCAGAATTGCGTTATGGATTCCGTTACCATGGACCATAACGCAATTCTATAACAGAATACCTTTAGAGGCATTCCGTTATAATAGAAGTCTATGGCCTGCATAACGGATCCGTCCCATTTACGTTATGCAGGGGAGTCCAACCGAAACAGGACGGATCCGTAATGCAGGCCATAGACTTCTATTATGACGAAATGAATAACGGAATGCCTCTAAAAGGCATTCCGTTATAGAATTGCGTTATGGTCCGTGGTAACGGAATCCATAACGCAATTCTGCTTTTACCACCAAACGAAGCGTGAACGAATTTCATAACATGAAATTCGCTCCTCTCTAAACACTACAATAGACATTGGCTGAGTGTTTGTCCTGCTGTCTACCGACTTCACCAAAAATATGCATGCCGGTCATAGATGTAATGATTATTGTTATATCCAACACCTCCCACAATACAGTTTTCCATTTGGAAGCATGCTTATCTGGTGTGAAATACATCGCTGTGTCTGTCCCTTCCCTGGCAAGCTTGAGGTAGATTCTTTACTATAGCTTGTGTGGGAAGACCCAGAAAACATTATTATAAAACTATAATCTGCTCTACATATTGGAGCTGTTGTGTCAAACGTGAAAAGAGATATATTTTTTTTTTCCTTACCCAAGCAAAATAATTTTTTTTTTGCCCAGAAAATACTACATTATGCAAATACCAGATTTGGTAAGATATTTGATTAACTTTTTTTATTTTGGTTTTAGAGATTTAATGTGAAGTAAGTCCAGATATCCCATCTGACTCTGCAGCCCTTTGTGAGGGCAGCATATTACAGACAGATTTGCTCCACTAATAGTCCAATAAGATAATGTGCCATTTGGCTAGAGCCTTACAAAGAATACAGCGGACTCGGTTACTAGTCTGCTGTATTCATGGGAGCCCTCAGCTATATATATATATATATATATATATATATATATATATATATATAAATAAAGAAGATGAGAACAGCTCTCCGTCAGTGGCGAGGATGTAGGTAAAGGCCGGGGGAGCACTCTCCTTATGAATTCAGCAGATTAATAACTATGAGTCCTCTGTATTCTTAACCAGATGACATTATAGTTTATGTACTGTTTGAACTATTAGAGCAAATCTGTCCCATGCTGCTCGTACATAGGACCGTATATTCAAGTGCCCTAAGTCAATGTTCTATAATAAAAGGGAACCATGTATATTGCCCTGTTAAAAGCGTGATCATTCCTATTGTCTGTCCATAGTGATTTCTGTGTGCTCCTTGTAGGACCAACGGCGCGGCAAACTCAGGGAGGGAAACCTGGAAAGGCTCGGGCACTTTATGACTTCTGTGGGGAGAATGAGGATGAACTTTCATTCAAGGTATTAAAAATGTGGTACTTATTCAGACTTCTCAATGTAATGATTCTCGCTTTCATTACTTTGGTGAACTACTACACCTCGCTTCAAGGAAGCTTAAAGGCGGGAATTAAAATAAATTACTGAAAACACTTAATAGATCCCACTTAAGCGGGGTACTGGGTCTCCTTATAGAGACCAGTCCTGTGTGAAGGCTTATGGGAAGTGTTCCATAGTATGAAGCCTTATTGGCAATGCTCCATGGGAAATTAATATGCAAAGAGGTATCTCCCAAGAAAGCGAACCATCTTGTTAGAGCCGCCCTATGAGTCAAAATCGGACTTTTTAACAAGGCTTGTTAAAAAGTTGTATTTTCACTCATAGGAAGCCAGTTCCACACATTGTCGCTAGCAAGATGGTTCTTTTTCCTGGGAGATACCTCCTTCCATAAATAGATCCCCAAATTATAGTTTTCATGATTTATAATGGCTCTTTTTGTCTTGGGGGCATTCATCAGAAGAATTAAAATGGCCACCATGATGTTACTACACACAAAACCCTTCCTAATCATACAGCAGGACAGACTGCTTCAGAAAACTGAGCTTCAGATCTGCTTCCGCTCTCCCCTCAGTCTGTAATTAAGATGGTGAATACAACTGATAAAATCTTCCGCTGAGTCTCCGTGGGATTAGAGCTCATGAAGCCCCAGCTGAAGTGCAGAGAGGATGGACAAGACAGACTGCTGTGGGCATGGGCTGCTGCTTATTAGCCACATCCCTACCGACAGCAGTCTGTCGTGTCCATCCTCTCTGTACTTGTGCTGTTTCCATCAGCTCCATTCCTTCAGACACAGGGCTGAAGCTCTTATTAGTTGTATTCAGGATCATAATCACTGACAGGCAGAGCAGAAAGAAGGCAGCTGTCTAGCTTTGTTTCTAAGGTATTTTTTACACGAGTGATGCAGAATTCCTCCAAATTTTGTGGAAAAAAAAATGTTTTGCCTCAGTGTTTTTTGCAAATCTGCTAGGTTCTTGCATTTTTTTCCCATCTGGATGTCATCGGTTTTTGATGTGTTTTTTACACACACAAAGAAACATCCTCTTTTCTGAATCATCAAAGAATAATTTACTGCATGTGGGTGCCATCCGTGTGCTGTCAGTTTCTCTCACTGACCCAATGACTTGAATGGACCAGCATGGGTGAAAATGCAACATGCTGTGATTTTTTTTTTTTCCTGGAACGGACAAGCGGTCAGTGATAACAACCTAACGTGAATAAACCCATTGACTTTATTGTAATTTAAAGTGTTCAGTCTGGATGCGGTCGGTGGTAAAAGTGGGTTGCATCCAAATGGAAACGTCTGTTTAAAAATATCCTAAAGGAACCCGTCCTGCTGTGTGAATAGGATGGGTTTTGTGTATGACAGTGGCCATTGTGTTTCCTCTGATGATTGTCCAATAGATAAAACCAGCCATTATAAATAGGCTTGAGCGAATCCACCTTCAGATCATAGATCCAAAATCAATTTGATTTTAATGCTGTATTCGTACAACATTAAAATATATTGGCTCCGAAGTTGCGCGAAACTTCAGTCAATTCCTACTGTATGCATATCTGCATATTAAAAAACAATTGAAAATAGCAATCCAAACTGGGCTTTGGTACTGGCTGGTAGGAGATCGCTGCATGTAAACTTCACTGAGCGAGCAGCCGACTGTCAGGAAGAAACCCTTCCTTCCTGACAATCAGCTGCTCATCGGCCTGTCTAAATCCACCATTATGCATTAAGCTTAGTGTGTAAAGTTCCCCCGTGTAATTACTAGGTATGTGTACACACTCTAGTATGTAGTACACTAAAATGAAAATGGATTGCCTTGATTATTGCTCTGACTATTACATCTCTACCATCCATGCCATATTACTATAGGTTAATCCAAAGTGTTTTCACTCTCCTCCGCAGGCTGGTGATGTAATCACTGCACTGGAACCAGTAGATAATGAATGGATGAGTGGAGAGCTGTATGGAAGAACTGGGATATTTCCAAAGAACTTTGTTCAGAAATGTTAGCACTATACAGCGGACATTGCATTGTACACTCTCACAAAACAGACTATCACCTTTGGTGCCAACTGAACCTTTTCTATAGATATAATGTGTGAGATTTTTGCACTATGTTTTTGTGTATTTTTTTTTATTATTATTTTCGATAAGATGTTTTGTTCTGGTTTCTGTATGCGCTGTTTACCTGCTTGTTCTGTACGAATACATCAAGTCCAGCCGGAGATGGTTAATGCATATCACCATGGCCATGTAGCATTGTAAAGGGCTTACAGAAAAATGTCCTTGACTTCACTGGCAAGAAACTCCACCGTCTGATCTACCTTACCTCTGGTCTACCCTGCAGGGGACGGACACTCATTTCTGCAAGTCTAGCATTGCACAAGGCCAGCCTGGGAGTATGCTATGTGTAATGTGCTGTAGGGTTTGTTTGATTTTCCTGAAGCAATCTTCAGATGGCCAATATCCCACTTGGCCAACCAGGCCCTAGCATTCAGTGGAAAAAAGCCACATTTCCACAGGGCCAGGATGTTCAGGGCTTGTAGTATCTGCAATCCATTTAGTGCCTGTGTACATTACATCAACATGAACTCTGAATGATTTCGTCTCCCCCATTACTCCATAATTGTTTTCTGTTAAAACGTACAAGTGGACATGGTTTACTCGTTCTGGTATGCAAAATTGTTTCCCCGATCCATTCTGTGTATTAACACATACTGTCCATTTACGCCTATAAAACCTTTGCTTAAGCTCCATTTACGAACCCTCTCCAGTAGAGCGCACATCTGTACCTTGCATGAGCCAGCATCATTGTCTTTGTTTAACCCTTCAAAGAACTAAAGAAATGATCGCCTTGAACATGGAACTGAAAAGGGAATGTCTAAAAGAAAATTGTACACTGTTCACTAAATCATGGAAAAGTACTCACACGGTCCATCGCAGAAATCTGTTCGACCTGAACCTACAGTGCCAAATTGGCAGACATAAGGTGGGGTTATTTTCTTATTTAGGCTTAAATATTATTTCAGACACATAATAGAATTTGACCCATTGGGCTTTGAGAGCTGTGACAACATGCCGCAAGAAGCAGCAAAACTGGAGGCAGCAGAAGTTTAGGTATAACGTGGAGCTATGAAAAGAAGTTTCACTTTGGATGGGAACTTTTGAATGCCCACATACAGGGTAAATTTAATGGATCTCTTTCTAATCATTCCTTTAGACACTGTATACAATCCTACTTTTTAAAAAGGACTGCATCTTTTTGTATGATGATCAAACCTGCTAATGTAAAATAGAATAATAATGTCATGGTCAGCTATTTTAAGTGTATGGAGTTGCACTTAAAACACCACTTCAGAATTGAATGTCTTTGGTAACTTTGAATGAGATGATGATTTGTGTTTTCTTACTTGGGAAGGGCCACACAGCGAGTCAGTCCAAGACAAATCACAAGTAATCACAACTAATTTTAAGTGAATGGAATTACATTGTGACCCATACAGTTGGTGCAACACAACAGCCAGAAAAACATCCAGAAGGGTTGAATTTCTTGCGACTGTCGTGGTCACAGCAAATTGGAGGTCGCAAGGCAAACCTATTTAGTTACATTAGTGCCAATTAATTGTGATGTAGGCAGCACTATACTGCAATTTTTGGCTGTGTGACATGTGTGCCAGTCATTGTGTAGCCCCAATCTAACTAATTTACTGCATCCCTTTATTAGGGCTCATTCAGACGACCGTATCCTCCGCTGCCTATCCTCAATCATGATAGGCCACACGGATAACCTAGTGCTGACAACGCAAGAATTTTCAGATAGGTTTTTTGTTCAGAAGCTACACAGTTGCTATGGTCAGCTGGCCAAATTGTCTTTTTATCCTGCACTAGTGTTTATGTATAAGACCCCATGTGTCATAAATCGGCAATGCACTTTAAGGATCATGACTGCTGTCTCTAGACTCCGAGATTGTAACATATGGAAGTGGTGAATGAACTATGCCCTGGTAATGGCCCAGTGAACACAGGAGAGGAGTATATCAAGAGGAGACTATTAGTTTGGAATCTTTTATTGGGCAATTATGCATTACTGGAACGTTATGTAATAAAAAAGTAATTTATAATATATTTGATATGTCATTTTTTGGGATGGGTGGTAAGACAAAATCATACTATCAACATACAGTGGTCCAAATCTACTAATGAGTCTGTGCCAAAAAGATCTAAAAAGTGTCACAAATTGTCTCTTTGCATCATGGGTTTGTACACTATTTTCTGACATGCTGAACGAGGGAGCGGGTCTCAGTGGAAAGGAATAAAGCCTCATGGGAAAGGGTGAGGCCTTAGATGCACCATTTTTCGACAAAATTACACTGAATTCTGGCATAAAATTTTGTTTCAAAGTAAGCCCACCAATAGTTGGTATAGAGTCATAGAAAAGTGCCTGCACCATATTTATCATCCAGCCCGAGGCCCTATGGTAAACTGATGCTGGTCTAGACAGTCTGTCCCAGCCTATGCCGTATTTAGGATCAGTAGGTATTTTCATTACATTTTGAAGATTCTAATGTTAGTATGTAAGGCTAGTTTCACACCTGTGGCACGTAGATCAGATCGCCTAATTTGGCAGACAATGCTGGAAAATTCTGGCAGGCTGTTCTCTGCCAGATCCGCCTGCTAGAACTGATTCCACAGGTGTGAAACTAGCCTAAGGGCCCATTCACATGAACATATGGTGACTGTGCCAGTGTTGTGGACAGCAAGTAGCGGTCCACAAAAGATGGGGCACCGGCCTTGTAAACTCGATATTGTGGTGCAGACCCATTGACTTTAACGGGTCCGCGATCCACAAGATACAGCAAAACATAGGACATGTCCTAACTTTCGCCGTATCTTGAGGATCGTGGACATATTCAAGTCAATGTGTAGCCATCTGCGATGTGGAGTTCACATGGCCGGTGCCCATGTTTTGCGTGCCCACTGTTTGCAATATGCAACATGGGCACGGCAGCCATACGTTCGTGTGAATGGGCCCTAAATGTGATATTGGTCACTGGTGTTGAATAGGTCATTGCTAGCTGTTGCACATGTGCATACAACAGTGAGTAAGCTGCGGCAATGAAGCTATTAACTATACCCCTCTATTTTTTACCACAATTAGCACCCTTGAGCACAAAAAAGCCCTGCTGTTTATCATGTTTAAAAGGGTTTTCCGGGATTTTAATATTGATGACCAATCCTCAGGATGGGTCATCAATATCCAATCGGCGGGGGTCCAACACACGGCACCCCCACCGATTATTTGGTTGAAGAGAAGGCCGCACCAATATCTTAAAACCCCTTTAAGATAGTAAATTTAGATTGTGAGCCCCACCAGGAAAAAGGACTAAAGCTTTCTAGACACTTTGGACAGCTGGTGGCAGAAAGCTTACTTGACAACTAAAAATCAGTAGTCCCAAGAGTAGTGCGGGTACTGACTGTTGCTCAATCAATGAAAAATAAACTAAGCTAAAGGGAGCAACAATGCTATTAAAAAATATAGTTTATTATGTAATGTTAATACCAAAAACGCCCCACAAGACTAACTCCATATATATCAGACGCAAAGAAACACCAAAAGAGGTCAGTAGGGACCGGGACTAACCACGGCCTATGACTCAGAAGTCCCTAATCCGCCCCTACTTGGCCTAAAAACCCCTAGTCAAAAAATCACAGGGTCCAAAAAGCCCCGCAAGGGGTGGCCGTGTGCCGGAACCTCACCCTGGTCAACTGACCCTAGTCTAGATAGGGGTCGAGGACCGGTCCCATACAAGATACATATACGAGGTGTACATAAATCCCCACCATGTAAATGGTACAATGGGGGTCAAAAGAAGACAGGCAAAACACATAAAGGTTTTGGTGCAGCAAAAGCGTTCCAACGCGTTTCTTCAAATAGAGGCATGCACAGGGACGAGACGCCACATCGGTGTGCGGTCTGAGGTCATACACTTTGGCCGACCTGCATTATATGTCCTGGTTCCCTCATGAAGCCGCAGCCATACGCCGCAGCTCGGATTTGATGTGATCTCATGGTCTAAGTATAATTTTATTTTGGCATCTGTGCACATTATTTGTATACTGGCCCAGCGTTCCCTGATGACTCATGGGCCTTACCTGAGTGTAGGTGCGCTTATTTGAAGAAGCGCGTTGGAACGCTTTTGCTGCACCAAAACCTTTATGTGTTTTGCCTGTCTTCTTTTGACCCCCCATTGTACCATTTACATGGTGGGGATTTATGTACACCTCGTATATGTATCTTGTATGGGACCGGTCCTCGACCCCTATCTAGACTTGGGTCAGTTGACCAGGGTGAGGTTCCGGCACACGGCCACCCCTTGCGGGGCTTTTTGGACCCTGTGATTTTTTGACTAGGGGTTTTTAGGCCAAGTAGGGGCGGATTAGGGACTTCTGAGTCATAGGCCGTGGTTAGTCCCGGTCCCTACTGACCTCTTTTGGTGTTTCTTTGCGTCTGATATATATGGAGTTAGTCTTGTGGGGCGTTTTTGGTATTAACATTACATAATAAACTATATTTTTTAATAGCATTGTTGCTCCCTTTAGCTTAGTTTAGAAAGCTTACTTGCCCAACAGTTATTTCTCCTGACCCCCTTCATACACATTTATGCCCACTGGAGCCCTGTGTGTGTTCTCAATGGGGAGAGGGTCTGGTGGCAGCTTACCTCCATTGATAACAAAAGAATCAGGCATGTTGAATACAACGCACTTCCCCAACATCTGCAGTTGGGTTACAAGCAGGACACCCCATGCATATAAAAAGGTCTGTCGTTCCTGCTAAAACCTTGCATTTGTCTTAAGCAGGGATGCTCAACTAGCAGCCCTCCAGCTGTTGTAAAACTACAACTCCCACCATGCCCTACTGTAGGCTGTCCGGGATCCTGAGAGTTGTAGTTTTGCAACAGTTGGAGGGCCTCAGGTTGGGCATCCCTGGTCTAATGTGTAAAACCTCAGATCAGATGACTAAGTTTTGGCCTGAGCATGGGTCTTATGATCCACAGTATCAAGGGAACCTATAATACAATGACACCATGGTCAGATTGGGACATACAGCCTCATTACAGTCATCTTCACTGTGTTCCAAATTATTATGCAAATTAATTGTATTTAATTGTATTTAAGTGTCAGAAAGATTTCATTTTCTTTAGTTTTTCAATTAAACTCATGGATGTATTGTATCTCAGGGCTCTTTGGATCACTGAAATTAATCTCAAACAGAGGATCCACATTATTAAGCAGGCCACAGGTTTTAAGCAATATGGGAATCAAAAAATGATTACTTACCGGTAATTTGATTTTCCAGAGCCCATGACAGCACCACAGAAGAGGATCCGCCCCCAGAGACAGGAAACCTGCAGAAATAAAAGGGCGGACCCTCTCCTCCCAATTTGGTGTGATATCCAAGCATCGGAGGAACGCCACTACATTAGATATATTTATTTTTTTGCTACACCTGTGTGAACATAGGAGAACCATAAAAACCAGAGGGAGGAAAAAAAAGGGTGCTGTCATGGGCTCTGGAAAATCAAATTACCGGTAAGCAATCATCATTTTTCCCTTGGCCCATGACAGCACCATGAGAGAATTACCAGAGGGAAAACTCAGGGTGGGAGAGTAGAAAGAAGCACTTTTTCCCCAAAGGAAGGCCCTGAAGGAAAGGAACTTAAATCCGGCCTGTAGTGTTTATAAAAGGTTGAAGGAGAAGACCAGGTGGCAGCTCTGCATATATCCTCTATGGCAGGCATGTCCAAACTCTGGCCCTCCAGGTGTTGCAAAACTACAACTCCCATCATGCTCTGCTGTAGGTTGTCCAGGAATGATGGGAGTTGTAGTTTTGCAACATCTGGAGGGCCGGAGTTTGGACATGCCTGCTCTATGGGAACCAAGGATCTTTCCGCCCAGGAGGTAGCCACCGCCCTGGTAGAGTGTGCTCTGAGACCCGCTGGAGGAGATAACCCCGAAGACAGGTAAGATAAAGAAATAGCTGAAACAATCCACCTGGCAATAGAGCTTTTAGAGGCTGCACCACCCTTATTAACTCCTTGGAATGGAATAAAGAGTGAAGAAGATTTGCGCCTTTCTTTAGTGCGAGAAAGATAGTTAATCAAAGCCCTTCTGACGTCCAAGCAGTGAAGAGACTTCCTCCTCTGACCCAGGACCTTTAAACAGGGTAGGAAGAATAATCTCTTGAGATCTATGAAATTTGGAAGCGACTTTTGGAAGAAAAGCTGGATCAGGACGTATTACAACCTTGTCCTCTAAAATTGTGGTATACGGAGGATTAATGGAAATAACCTGAATTTCATTAATTCTGTGGGCAGAAGTTAATGCCACTAGGATACATAACTTCACGGTGAGACATTTTATGGAGATGGAATCTATAGGCTCAAACGGAGGACGAGTTAAGGCTTTTAAAACGATGTCCAAATCCCAAGGAGGAGGCCTGACTGAGGACACCAAGGAAGACCTGTCAACTGCTTTAAAAAACCTAGATACCCATGGGCAACCTGCAATGCTCTGATTGAACAGAGCCGCAAGGCCGAGACCTGTACTTTCAAGGTACTACCTGCTAGACCCAGGTCTAATCCCTTCCGGAGAAAGTCTAAGGCTTTATTCACACGTCTGTAGTGTTTTGCGGATCCGCAAAACACCTTGCCACAAGCCCTATAGAGATGCCTATACTTGTCCGCAATTGCGGGCAAGAATAGGACATGCTCTATATTTTTGCGGAGTCGCCGTCCAGAAGATCGACGGCGCGCTCCGCAAATGCTGATGCGGAGGTCACAATGTGTGCTCTCCGCATCAATCACATCAGCATTCAAAATGAATGGGTCCGCACCCGTTCCGCCAATTTGCAGAACGGGTGCGGACGTGTGAATTAGGCCTAACACTAAGTGTATGGGAGCAGAGGATGGAATGTCATTAACCCGAATCTGTGCAAATTCTAGAAATTTCTGCCATACCTTAGCGTAGATGGCTACTGTAACTTTCTTCCTACTCTTAAGAAGGGACGAAATCAGGGCCTCGGAAAATCACTTCCTCCTTAGCATGTACCTGTCAAGTTCCAAGCAGTTAAGTGGAGGTTTCTTACATCTGGATGTACTACTGGTCCCTGGCTCAACAGGCCCCGGATCTCCGGCGGCACCCATGGGTCTGAGATTGACATGATCCGGAACCACGTGAACCACGATCTTCTCGGCCAAAAGGGGGCAATGAGGATCACCCTTGCCCTCTCTTCCCGATTTTCCGCAACACACGAGGAATTAAAGGAAGAGGAGGGAAGGCGTAGGCCAGGTGAAAATACCATTTCTGAATCAAGGCATCTATCCCACAAGGGGATCCGGTTTGATCTAGGGAAAAAAAAATTCTGGACCTTCCTGTTCTGGTGAGTAGCGAACAGATCTATGTTTGGTTGACCCCAGAGGGACGTGATAGTACGCGTCCTTGAGGTCGAGTACTGCCATGCAGCAGTGAGGAGATAGAAGGTTTATGACTGATTTCATAGTTTCCATTTTGAATTTTTTGAACTAAAGAAACTGATTTAACTTCTTTGGGTTTATAATAGTTCTGAATGAACAGTCTGTCTTTCTTACCAGAAATAGGGGAGAATAAAATCCCTCGCCTTTTTCTTCCTCCTGATTTTTCTATTAAATTTTGCACCTCCCTTTCCATGGCAGAATTTCCTAGAGTTGAGACTTGATTTTTTGTAATTAAGAATTTTGCTGGAGGGTCAAGACAGAATTCTAACCTTTTACCATTGCGGATTGAGCCTAGAATGCAGGAACTTTATGAAATCTGGGCCCCCCCCCTGTTAGGCCCCTTTCACACGAGCGAGTTTTCCGTGCGGGTGCAATGCGTGACATCAACACATTTCACCCGCACTGGATCCAGACCCATTCATTTCTATGGGGCTGTGTACATGAGCAGTGATTTTCCCGCATCACTTTTGCGTTGTGTGAAAATCGCAGCATGTTCTATATTCTACGTTTTTCGCGCCGCGGGAAAATTGTAAGCATCGGCAAGCAAGTGCGGATGCAGTGCGATTTTCCCACATGGTTGCTAGGAGACGATCGGGATGAGGACCCGATCTTTATTATTTTCCTTTATAACATAGTTATAAAGGAAAATAATAGCATTCTCAATAGAGAATGCAAAGTAAAAAGGGCAATAGAGGGTTAGAAATAATAAAAAAAATTAACTCACCTCCTCTGTTTGATCGCATAGCTCCCGGTCTCCTGTTCTGTCTTCAGCAGGAGGGTGGGTGAAGGACCTTCAGTGATGTCACTGGGTCACATGGTCCAATTTGTGAACCAGTGACGTCACTGAAGGTCCTTCACCCCCCCTCCTGCTGAAGACAGAAAAGGAGACCAGCAGCTACGTGATCAAACGGAGGAGGTGAGTTAATTTTTTTTATTATTTTTAACCCTCTATTGCCCTTTTTACTTTGCATTCTCTATTGAGAATGCTATTATTTTCCTTTATAACTATGTTATAAGGGAAAATAATAAAGCATACAGTATACTCAACCCGAAACCGCACTTCAGTGATGAAGTCCGGCTTCGGGTCTGGGTACCAAACATACCGATTTTTCACACGCGCAAAACGCATTAAAACGCTTTGCACTCACGTGGAAAAATTGCGCATTTTCCCGCAATGCACCCGCCTCTTATCCAGGCGTCAGACGTGACACCCGTGTGAAAGAGGTCTTAAACCTATTCTTAGAGGAAAAAGAACTCTGGAAACGTTCTTTTTTTATCTGCCGCCTTACCTAATAAATCGTCTAAAGTGGGACCGAACAGGTATTCTCCTTCGCAGGGAATCCCACACAGTTTGCTTTTAGACGGGAGATCTCCAACCCAATTTTTTAACCACAGCGCATTTCGTACAGAGTTCGATAATGCCGCAGATTTGGCCTCAAGTCTGACAGTCAGCCAAAGCATCTGCCAGGAAGTCCGCCACTTTCTTAATTGTTGGCAAGGAAGCTAGAATCTCTTCCCTGGGGCATCTATTTTTAAGTTGGTTTTCTAATTCAGAAAGCCAGACTATAAGGGCCCGGGCCGTCCAGATATATGCTATGCTTGGCCTAAAGGAGGAAGTTGATGCCTCCCAAGCCCCTTTTAAGAAGGTATCGGCTTTTTTATCTAAGGGATCTTTCAATATTCCCATATCATCGAATGGAAGAGCTGATTTCCTGGAGACTTTAGAGATTGCTATGTCTATCCTGGGAGCCTTATCCCATGCAGCGCAATCGTCTTCTTTGAAGGGGTATTTACACTCTCCTGTTAGGCTTTTTTTTCATTCCCCCTTAATCAAGGCTGAAATATTCCTGTGTACTGGAAACGTGCTATGGTGTCTGGATCCTAGGCCTTTAAACATGATGTCCTGAATAGACCGGGGCTCTCTTGTCTCCTAAATGCCCATAGCTAAGTGTATTGCTTTCAGGAGTTTTTCTATATCTTCTAAACTCAGAGGAGGACTGTGATGAATTGTGTTCAAATTATCAGTGTGTTCAAAGAGGAGTGTATCTCCTCTTCTTAGGGTCAGATGAGAATTGCTCATGTACATACTTCTGGTGCCTTGCTCTAGGGTCTTTCTCCCCCAAGACTTTCTTAGATGACAGTGTAGAGTTGACCTCGGATCTAACTAAGGCTTGGAGACATTTATAAAAGGATGGAGATTCCTCAGCTACACTTCTATCAATACAGGATTGACACATCTTCTTTTCCTAATCTGAAGACATAAGGCACATTCTTTGATTACTAAAAAGAATACTTTTCTAGGTCTTGTCTGAAAATAATCAATATAAGGAAGCATAACAACCCAGACACTCACCCCTTCAGAGGTACCGAGACTGGATGGACTACAAACTCCTCAGTAAGTTTGTCCTCCTCCATGCTTCCTGTTGCTGGCCACAAGAACTGCTTAGGACGCCAGGCTAGCTGGAGGTGTGCCCTTCTCATAGGCGCCCCCAGATTACGTCACTTCCGACGCAGAGCGCCAATCACGTGACCACTACCGCTTTCTCCAGCCTTCTCACTGCCAGAAGCTCCTCCTCCCCCTGGGGCTCAGCGTCGTGCCTCTAGCGCATAAGTGATGCCGTCAGGCACTTCAGGCTCCTTCACACTATCACCCCCTCCGGAGTTCAGATGTGCCTCCGCTTGCCCTCATGCGCATCAACTAATGCCACCTCACTCACTCAGGGATCGCAGGTATATAGGGAGCTCCACCAGAGGAAAGGACCTGAAGGGAATCACTGCAGGCTTCCCAGAGAGAGGAAACCACACTGAATTGGGAGAGGGTCCGCCCTTTTATTTCTGCAGGTTTCCTGTCTCTGGGGGCGGATCCTCTCTCGTGGTGCTGTCATGGGTGAAGCTGAAAAACGCACATGTGAAATGCCATGTATCCCTATGGGCATGGTACACATTTGGGCGTTTAAACGCGCTGAAAAACGCCTGACTCAAACGCTAGTGCTTGAGCTTCTTTGGGGCGTTTTTTCAAGCGTTTCCACCCATTGGAATGCATGGGAACGCTCCAAGTTGAAGATATGGGCGTTTTCTGTTTAAAAAACGCGCATACGATCGCGCGTTTTTCTTATTTGACCCAGCATAAAAAGGCCCAATTTGGCTACAGTCTGCAACTTTCATATAGGTGGGCCTACATTTTTAGCGGATCTGGAACCTGTCAATCCAAAAAACGCCTCAAAAACGGGCGTTCCTTAAATGCAAAAACGCCCATGAAAACGCACGTTTGTCGCGTGAAAAAACGCTTAAAAAAACGCCCACTCCAAAAACGCTTAGGTGCGTTCCCAGCCTTAGAGGACCCCAAGATTTTCCATTTTTGCATTTTCATTCTTCACTGCCCGCCTTTCCATAGACCTAACTTTATTTTTCCATTCACATAGCCTTATGAGGGCTTATTTTCTGCGGAACAAGTTGTATATTCTAATGGCACCATTTACATACCATGTCTGGTATTTCTGAGTTGTTTTTTTACACCGTACACCATGCCGTAAAATTTACCTGTTATCTTCATTCTCCAGGCAAGTATGGTTACAACAATAGCACATTTGTATGATTCTTGCATTTTAATACTTAAAAAAAATGTAAAACCTTTGAGAAATAAATACACCATATTCTGACCCCTAAGCTTTTTGTAGTTAGGTGTAGAGCTGTGTGGTGGCTCATTTTTTGTGGGGAGATCTGTACTTTTCTTTTGAATCAGATCTTTTTTATTATTATTATAAAGCAAAATCAACCGCACATTTTCATCAGCGGTCAAACAGTGTTCAGCGTACACAGTAAGTACAGACAATCTGCAAAGCACATCAAATGTGATACATTCAGGAATTATAATTATATGACAACATAAGTGCCCAACCCCCCACCTCCCTCCCTTCCCCCCACCCTCCCCTATTCCAGTGTCGGCTGTCTAGCCACTAGTCCCGACGAAAGACACTTGTTCCCTCCAGGAACTCCACAATTTGTCATACTTAGCAGGGCAGCCTCTCTTCTGAAACACAACTTTTTCATATGAGAGCATGGTATTGACCTTCAGTAAGTATTCTTGAAACCCTGGCGGTTCAGCTTGGATCCAGTGCTGTGCCACTAATTTCCTTGCCACATAAAGCAATCTCCCTATCGCAACTTTATTGAGATCATTTGTAATCAATTCGGTAACGTACCCCAGTATGCAGACTTTGGGATCTTTTGGTATTTGCACCTTGTATGCTTTCCTGACAGACTCCAGCACTGCATCCCAGAACCGTTGTAATCTGGCACATTTCCACAACATATGTATTAAATCAGCAGAATCCACAAGACACCTAGGACATCTGTCATCCGACCTGAACCCTATACGATGTAAAAAGATCGGTGTCTTGTACACTCTGTGAACAATAAACAGCTGCGACAATTTACCCCCCTCACTTAAAGAAGTTAACGGGATAGCTTCTAGAATATCAGCCCAGTGATCCCTAGAGATCTCCCCAACGTCCCGTTCCCATTTACGCATTCTATTCAAGGGATATAGTTCAAGCTGTTTTTCCAATAGTAGTTTGTACAACATGGAAATTAACCCTCTCTTATCACCACTACCCAGGGCAATCTGTAGCGCTGTGTCTCGTTGAGACAATTGCACACCACTTTTAAGCGTGGCATCATACGCATGCCGTATTTGTAAGTATTTATAGAAGTGAGTTTTAGGAATACCAAAAAGATCTTGAATAGATGTGAAAGTCCTAAAAACACCTCCCTCTACTAAATGTTCTAGACGTAGCACTCCCTTCTTCTTCCACTCTTCAAATCCCTGCAATGTGTTAAATTCTGCTAGTACAGGGTTCCCCCATAGCGGGGTGAGCGGTGTAACGCCATTGATTCCTCTAAGCGTTTTCACTTTATTCCACACAGTATATATGGTACGGTAAAGAGAGCCTTTCAGCCCTGCAGCTGTGGGATTCACACCCTCCAGCAATACCATTATGTCCTTCCCCAAAATCTGCGATCTCAAAATTTGCCTGGTCACATCAGTAGTCTCAGGGTCAAGCCACCCTTTAAAATGCTGACATTGGGCAGATAAATAATATATCCAGGGGTTTGGTAGCGCCAGACCCCCTTCCGTTTTAGAGTATTGTAAAGTTTCCAATTTTATTCTAGGTTGTCCCTTGCGCCATATTAATTCCCTAAAAATGGTATTAATTTGATCAAATTTATCTCTAGATATCCACACCGGTGAGTTATGTAGAACATTTAACAACTGTGGCATCATTACCATTTTTATCAAATTAACCCTACCCACTACGGACAGATACAGTTTACACCAGGCCTTAGCTTTATCTCTAAATTTCCGAAGCAGAGGCATGAGGTTCGTATCAGTAAAACTGTTAACATTGGGCGATATGTGAATGCCCAAATACTTGACCTTGGGTTCACAAGGAATCTGACGGTCCACTATCACTCGTGACATAGGTTGATCATCTACAGGCATCAACACTGACTTATGCCAGTTAATAGTTAAACCCGACAATTGTCCAAATCTATCGATAACCGACATGGCTGCAGCTAGTGAGTTCGCCGTATCTCCCACAAATAACAATGTGTCATCGGCATATAAGGCCACCTTGTTTTGAAAATTGCCATACCTAAAACCGTGAATATCCCTAGCGCCCCTTATCGTGGCTGCCAACGGCTCTATCGCCAATGCAAACAAGAGTGGGGATAACGGGCATCCCTGCCGAGTGCCCCTCTGTAGCTGGAATCTCGCGGACACCCCACCATTTGCCTTGATACATGCTTTAGGGCCTGAATACAGAACCTTTACCCAGGCAATGAATCTCTGCCCAAAACCCATATGTTCCAGCGTACTCCACAAAAATTTCCACTCAATGCTATCAAAGGCCTTGGCCGCGTCCAGTGATAAAATTGCTCTATCACCCACATTATCCGATGACACCTGCAAACTAGCAAACACCCTCCGTATATTTATTGCTGTCGACTTTTGGGGCATGAAACCAGTTTGATCCGGGTGTATGACAGTCAGTATCACCTTGGATAAACGCTTGGCCAAGACCTTTGCTAGAATTTTAACATCTACTGATAACAAGGATATAGGCCTATAAGAGTCCGGCAGTTTCGGGTCTTTGCCTGGTTTAGGCAAAACAACAATTACAGCTTCCTGCATAGAAGCAGGCAATACACCTATCTCAAGGGAATGATTAAACACTTTAAGTAGTTCTGGCAGCAGGGTGTCCGCGAAATTCTTATACACCTCCACAGGGAGACCGTCCAGTCCCGGTGCCTTATCATTAGCCATAGATCGCACTGCATCCTGTAATTCCTCCAGTTCTATAGGGGCCTCCAAAGATTCACAATCCTCTTTTGACAAGTTAGGCAGGGTCGCCTCTGCTAAAAAACTTCTATTTCAGAATCTGAGCATGACAGTTTGGACTTATATAAAGTTTCATAAAACTGTTCCAGGATCTGCAGGATTGAACATGTATCCTGTCTCAAAATGCCTTTATCATCTAGTAAGCCAGCAATACAAGAGGAACCCTTCTGTGCCTGCGCTATCATGGACAACATATGGCCCGACCTTTCCCCTTCAGCGAAAAACTGCTGCCTGTAAAACATCCTTTTTCTCTCGGACAACTGGAGCATATAGCATCTAAATTCCTCTTGTCTAGCTTTCAGTTGCGAACCATTCTCTACAGAAGGGTTAGACACAAAGGTTTCCTCCGCCAATCTCATATTCTTATGCATTTGCTTATCCTGTTTCTGAGATTTAGATTTGATCTTACTAATAGACTTTATAAATACTCCCCTGAGATAAGCCTTCATGGCCTCCCACACTATGTATAGACGCCGTCCCGGCGTTATATTTGAAGTAGTCCTGCAACAGGGCAGTTCTCTCCAATTTGTCTCCCATTAAGGTGAGCCAAAAGGGATTAAGCCGCCAACAATTTACTCGCGATCTGACCCCTCCATCCTCCACTATCGTCATTTGGAGTAAAGAATGATC
Organism: Bufotes viridis; assembly: GCA_033119425.1. NCBI lineage: Eukaryota > Metazoa > Chordata > Amphibia > Anura > Bufonidae > Bufotes > Bufotes viridis. Next base: position 477,775,487 of record CM065589.1, on the reverse strand, counting down.
AGAAATCGACCGCGGCATATATTCCACTGTATTAATATATGATAGCATTTTGGCATTTACCAGTCCCATATCTATCCTAGATAGAGACATATAGGTGGAAGAACAACAGGAATAGCTTCTGACATCTGGATGTTTCACCCTCCATACATCATACAATCCCACCTCACCCAATAGCCTGCCGAAAGAGGTTACAGCGTCCCCTCCCACCCCCGGCACAACTCTGCACCTATCCAGTGCTTCATTAATCACCGTATTAAAATCTCCCACTATAAGTGCCGGTAGGTCATGATCTGTACTTTTCAGTGATAATTTAAAGTGTTTGCGACTTTTTGATCACTTTATATAAAAAAAAAAAAATTAGGGGAGTTTAAGTGACAAAATGGCAAATGGACTTATGTTTTTTCCCGTTACGCCATTAATATTGTTATATTTTAATTGTATGGGTGTTTTCGCACAGTGATGCCCATTACTTTTTTTTTATTGGTTAAGTATTTTTAGGAAAGGGCGGGGGGGGGGGGGGTGATTTGAACTTTTATAGTTTTTTGGAACCAAACCAGAATTCAGGAAATGTATTTTTACAGTAGAAATTACTGTACAGTATTCAAACTATTTTATGCGAATCTACTTCGGATGTTAAATCCGAAGTCGAATTGTTCATCCCTAATGACTGGCAATGATTAAAATGCCCATTGTCTTCATTGATGGCTTTATAGCCATCATTGAACACTTCCATTTGCAATATAACAATACATTGCTGCCACCTAGGGGCCTGTCTTGGTATAGTCCTGAAAGACTCCAAAGCCTGCTTGAATCTTCGGGCTATTTCAGCAATGTCTAGAAAATATATATGTAGGACGCACAGGACCGTGGATGCACCTGCCTAGGTGCTCTCGGTGAAGCAGCTACACCCTACTGCTAAATGTGAGAATAAAATATTAAAAATATCACCGGGCACACTAGTTGGACCTTGGTTGCACAATTTATTCTATAACACATATAAAAAACTAATTTAAAAACTAAAATAGAAAGCTACTTAAATAGTGATAATCCAAATAGCAGCTGATCAGCAACATTCATGAGTAACAACAGTCCACTATATAAGATGTAACACTATTGACACTAAGCTGTATAAAAGTGTCAATGTGTCAACAGTATACATTCATTTGACTAGCGTCATTTCATCCAAGTAGGTGGAAGTGATCACTTAAAACCGCTCGTTCATGCGGTGTAAAATTGTTTTCTTATAGCGGAGTATCTCCTTTCCTTACTATGGTGATTGGAATGTCACTTGGGCTTCAATAAAGCCAGTCCTTATATTATTTATAGCCAGGGAAATATAGATGAATACTCCTGATTTCCCTATGTAGAGATACGGGATTGTGGTCACTGTTCATAGAATTCGGGTAGCGGCGTCCCGCCCCCTACTTGTACAGCGGTGTCCCGTTGTAATTCCCCGTTCTCTTAATAAATATCAGCCGGCTGTTGAAAAATTGAAAAGTTAGTCTTACCAGGTTCCGGGCCGTACACTCCCCAGTACTTCAGACCTGTATTGATGTGCGGTCTTCTTTGTCGCGCTGTCGGGATACACGGGCGCTTGTCTTGCAATGCCGTTCTCGTGTCTTCCTCCCTTCTTCACGCGGTTTCTATTGGGGTGTAAGTGTAGTAATAATCCTTCGGCCCTGCCTGGTGTATAGGGGGTCCTGACCAGACGCGTTTCGGGGCTTCAAAGGTCCCCTTCCTCAGTGGTACCACTGAGGAAGGGGACCTTTGAAGCCCCGAAACGCGTCTGGTCAGGCCTTCTATACACCAGGCAGGGCCTGAAGGATTATTATACACTTACACCCCAATAGAAACCGCATGAAGAAGGGAGGAAGACATGAGAACATCGTTGCAAGACAAGCGCCCGTGTATCCCGACAGCGCGACAAAGAAGACCGCACATCAATACAGGTCTGAAGTACTGGGGAGTGTACGGCCCAGAACCTGGTAAGACTAACTTTTCAATTTTTCAACAGCCGGCTGATATTTATTAAGAGAACGGGGAATTACAACGGGACACCGCTGTATAAGTAGGGGCGGGACGCCGCTACCCAAATTCTATGAACAGTGACCACAATCCCGTATCTCTACATAGGGAAATCAGGAGTATTCATCTATATTTCCCTGGCTATAAATAATATAAGGACTGGCTTTATTGAAGCCCAAGTGACATTCCAATCACCATAGTAAGGAAAGGAGATACTCCGCTATAAGAAAACAATTTTACACCGCATGAACGAGCGGTTTTAAGTGATCACTTCCACCTACTTAGATGAAATGACACTAGTCAAATGAATGTATACTGTTGACACAGACACTTTTATACAGCTTAGTGTCAATAGTGTTACATCTTATATAGTGGACTGTTGTTACTCATGAATGTTGCTGATCAGCTGCTATTTGGATTATCACTATTTATGTAGCTTTCTATTTTAGTTTTTAAATTAGTTTTTTTATATGTGTTATAGAATAAATTGTGCAACCAAGGTCCAACTAGTGTGCCCGGTGATATTTTTAATATTTTATTTCAGCAATGTAACAGGTTCCCCGATGTCAGCCGGGGAACAATGTTACCAGAGTGGAAGCACGTGGCTTCCGGGCTTCTCAGATGCCGCGGTCCCATTTGACCACGGTATCTGAATGGGAAAATGTATGCGATCAGCCTTATGGCTGATCGCATACAGGTGCCGTGGCTCTCTGCTATTTAAAATAGCAGAAACCCGGCAGCTACGGAGCTTGCTGCATGTGCGAGCGGGTGCCATGTTAAAAGACGGGACATGTACTACAGAGGTCCTTAATGGGTTAAAAAAAATTAAAAAAAGTTTTCTGAAACTATCCCAAAGGTCGTTGACAGCATTTTGTGCAGACAGAATTTAAAAACACATATTCCATGCCAAAAAGCCACCAGGCAGCCACGCAGAACCCACCTCCTATTGTTTTCAAGGTATGCCATGCTGCAGTTTATGACCACCTTTGAGGCCATAAATCACAATGCAGCCTTCCTTTGACAACGTAATATAGATTTTACACCAGTTATCTTTTTCGCATAAAATTCTGCCTGCACAAAATGCTGGGTAAGGCCTCTTGCACACAATCATTGTGCATCTGTTCCGTGCATTGAAGACTGCAATTTGCGGTCCCCAATGCACGGGCAACATCCATGCGTCAGCCGGGACGGTTCGAGACCCATTCAACTTGAATGGGTCCGTGATCTGTCCAAACCACACAAAAAAAATAGAACAAGTTCTATTTTTTTGTGCTGCAGAGGCACAAACACCACGGAAGCACTCCGTAGTGCTTCCAAGGGGTTCTGATCTGCATCTCCGTGATTGCAGACCCATTCAAGTGAAATGGTCTGCATCCGCAATGGGGAGTGCACAAGGGCTGGTCCTGCCGTATGCGGGCCACAATACGGCTACAGACACACAACGCTCGTGTGCAAGAGGCCTAAATGGTCCCTAAAAAGGTGTTTTCCAAAGACACTGCAATAATTACTTCAGACACACAAGTGTCACCATCTTCAGGCTGGCATAAAGGCAAAAGGATCTGAAAAAATTCTGAGTTCACACTCGATACACTGTAAAGTTTTACACTAAAGGAATAATGCTGCATCCAATGTGAACTAGGGGCACTTGACGTCTAGCTCTCTCAGGATGCCAATGATGCCAGAGTTCTACACTATTGCAATGCAGGGTACAGCAACAGCTTGTTTCTTTGTGTATGCTGGTATGTGTGGAGGACTTGGACTCTACTTTTAGCTGTGTTGACACCGCCTAATGTTGGTGTTCCAGCTACTGCCCTTTTATTATTACATACATGGATTTTTCCCTTTTGGCCCATTGTTTATGCAGGTCTCAATGGTCAGGGCTAAAAAAAAAAACTAAAAAAAAAAAACATTGTCTATAGCTTCTATAAACAGGGTAAGGCCCTATAACTGTCAATGGTACACAGAAGACAGATGTTATATAGAACAGTTTTATTTTTCCAGACTACTTCAGATCGAGCATCTCAGACAGACTCCTGCACAGGAGGCTCATATCCATCAGCCCGTTCAACTTTGGCTCCTGTGTCATCCCCGGAAGCCTTTCCAGTGCCACCGCCCTCGCCGTGGAGCTCCATAAGTTTACCCACTGCAAAAAAAGAATAAACTTCATTTAATGTGTATTCGATGTAGAACTACAGTATTAGCACTCTCCAGTACTCCAGTCACTGCTTCTATAGACATGTTTTTTATGACCTGCCACCCAGGCCAATGCCCAGAGTGGTCTCTGTGCATTATAAAAAATACAATCATTTCTCAGACCCACTGAAGTAAGATTTCTTTGTTACTTCTTACCCATCCGCCACAGCACTGCACTCGTGTCCCAACCAGATGTGTGCGCTTTTCCTGTTCAGCTGCATTTACTACTATGCAGTTAAACAGAAGTGCACATATCCACTCCGACCCGATTAGAAGAGCTCACGGCCTGGGCGAGTGCAGTGGACAGTGAGCTCATGCATGCAATAGCCACTGTGGCACTCTGAAAATTACAGATCCACAAAACATGGATGCCTGCCTTGTTCGTTCCACATTTTGAGGAACGGAACATGTGACCAATAATAGAACAGACCTATCCTTGCCCGTTATACAGACAAGAACAGGACATGTTCTATTTCATGCAGGTGCCTCGGAAGGACATACGGATGCAGACAGCATCTTTTGCGGACCCAATTAGTGAATGGGTCCACATCTGACCTGCAAAAAATGGCAACGGTGAGCAGGTAAACAATGAAGCCAACGCAGCCCTTACACAAGAACACGCATGCATCATACAGCTGACTAGTGGGGGTGCCGGATTCAGACCCCTGCCGATCTGACATTAATGAATTAGGATAGGTCACCAATATGTGAAAAGTGAAAACCCCCTTAAAAAAAGTATCTTACTTTGAAACATCAGGGGCTCCACCACTGCTTTCCCACACCATGACCATTAAACATCATATGTCCAACGCTGCCCTACTGAGTCTTACAGGTAGACTGCGCGCAGGCAAATACTGCACTAAACTACCCAGTGTGATTCAGGGCTTGCAAGAATGAGAGCTGTAGGGTCACAGGACAACAGTCATGCAAGACCAGAATTACTATATCTGCTGGCAATCAAACTAGAATTTGGCAAAAAATAGGCAAAATAGAGAACAATATGTTAGCTGGATGTCCACTTTTCTGTCTCTTATATATCTTAACAGGGATATTTTTATTGTAAAGAGCTCTAACCTTAAAATATACAGCTACTGCATGTATTTTTATAATGGAGTTCAATGTATTAAAAAAAAAAAAAAAAAAAAAACACCACACATGGTCACTTTTTGGTGCCACACGTAGCTGTATAAGTAGCTAGATTATTATTTCATTCAATGTCCAAGAATGATTTGGGCTCTACCAGTAAAACAGAACTTCCCTCTAAATATCCATCTTATGATCGGCAGTCAGGTGAAATAGGTTTTGGAAAAAAACCTCTTCACCTGAAAACGCCAGCTGCCCCTAAAGGAGCTAACACACGAAAGACCCTGACAGCACATATATATAAGGCTATTATCACACTGGGGTTTTGGTTTCCGTTTGTGAGATCCGTTCAGATCAGTTTTGCCCTTAATGCATTCTGAATGGATAAGGATCCGCTCGGAATGCATCAGTTCGCCTCCGTTCCACCTTCGTTCCCGTTTGGAGGCAGACACCAAAACGCTACTTGCAGAGTTTTGGTGTCAGTCTGACAAAACTGAGCCAAACGGATCCGTCCTGACATAAATGTAAGTCACACAATGGGGACGGATCCGTTTTCACCGACAATGTTGCACAATAGAAAACGGATCTGTCCTCTATTGACTTTCAATGGTGTTCAAGACGGATCCATTTTGGCTATGTTAAAGATAATACAAACGGATCCGTTCTGAACGGATGCATTTGTGCAGATCCATGACGGATCCGCACCAAATGCGAGTGTGAAAGCCTTACATGTCTGTTATATTTAAAACCTGGAATCTGTGCAGAACAATTTACTGGATGTTGCACAAAAGCCATTTTCTTGGGCATGAGCTCGCTGACAATTCTATGCTCCCCAGGGCATTGAATTTGTGCATTTAGAAGTTCAAACATACCACAAGACTGCAACAATTTAACTTTACCCAATAAATCTTGAATTAAAAGGACAAAGTAATTTACTCCACTGAGCCAACTTTTAGACATGAGGATAACAGAAGCTACAGCTGCTCCAAATTTTATTGCAGCTTTAATAACTTACGCTCAAATTTTGGCTTCTTCAGCATTTTGACTTTGCGAACATAGACATCATGGAGAGGATAGATAGACTGGCAGGCCTTTTCAATGTCTTTGCCTATGCTGTCTGGGATCCTGAAATTAAATCAGATTAAGGCAAAGTCAGGACATTTAAACTTAAACGAAACTGATTAAAAACTGAAAACAAAGATTAAAGCTGGACCTGTACTGCAGACTAGATTTAAAGGGGTTATCCAGGAATTGATAATGATCACATCGGTGGGAGCCCATGTCCCAGCCCACCTGCCACGCTTACCGGAGCTCTGGCGAGTGCAGCTGGCCCCCAGCAGCGTTCCTAGGACAAAGCTGTACATTGTATAGTGACTGCTTGGCACTGCAGCTCAGCACTATTCACCCGAATGAGGCAGAGCTAAAACTAGGCCACGTGACGTGAGATAACATGGCCTAGGACAGTGCTGGCTAACCTCCGGCACTCAAGATGTGGTGAAACTACAACTCCCAGCACGCTCCATTCATTTCTACGGAGTTTGAGAACAGCCAAGCAAGTGTACATCTTGGGAGTTTTACCACAGATGGAGTGCCGCAGGTTAGTCAGCCTCTTCTAACAGCTGATCGATGAAGGTCTGATGACCAGGGGATAGGTCATTAAAATAAACTCCCAGATAACCCCCTCAAGGTCATGGGGTGCCTTACAGCTTTTAAAGGGAACCTGTCACCATTAAAGTGCAAATTAATCTGCAGGCAGAATGTTATAGGGCAGGGGGAGCTGAGCAGATTAATAATTAGTTTTGTGATACAACCTGTAAGTTATACATTTATATCTCGGCTGATAAGTAAAGGAGTCGGTCCCATCAGTGACTGACTGCCTTCCCTCTGACTGTGCATACAGATACATCTGTCAGTCACTGATGGGACCGTCTCCTTTACGAATGAGCCGAGATATAAATGTATAACATACAGGTTTTACTGACTCTAATAAAACTATATATCAATCTGCTCCTCCTGCTCTATAACGTGCAGCTCAGACACCATGTTCAAAGTGACAGGTTCCCTTTAAATCTATCTTCTGCAAAGCACAGCCATGTGCATCCTCCTGTTCACCAGCGCCAGTTCTGGTAGTCCCTATATTCTAACCAGCATGTCCGTAAGCCAAACCTCCAACCAACCGAATGTGACAGATTCTACAATCCTGCTAGTGATCACTTTTAATAGAATATAACAGTTATGATTAAATCTGGAATCTTTCCTAAATTCCCATGAAAGTGAATACACAAGCTATTCATACATTTAATATTTTTTCTCTCTTCCTCCTCCACAGCACTGTGTATACACCGTACACCAATTCCTCATCTTCAGGACACTACAGTTTAAATAAGAGTACAGTCTGTGGGTGTAAACCGGATCAGGGCCCTCTGTGTACTACATGAAGTAATGCACTTTCAGAATACCTGCTGCTGCTGACCCCAGATCAGCAGTTTGTATGTCGATACTCACCCCCATTCCCCAATTATGCGCCCACAAACTGCAGGAGGAATGCATCTCCTGAAGTCCTCTCCATTATGTGTGCATCAATGCATTCTCCTGCTGGTCTGCAGCCACACAGTGGGGGATCAGGGGTCAGAATCAGGTGTCCTATACATATTACTGTACTTATTAGGGCTTGCCAGAGGTGACAGATTCCCCAATTGTCTGTTCACATTGCTAAAATCTGACGAAAACATCAGTAGCAGATTAGCAGCTGAAAACAGTCAGTTTTTGGTGGCAGATTTTGTAATTTGGTGGAGATTTTAGAGCGGTTTTTAAAAGTTTTAAAGGAGCTTTAGGCTACATGCACACGACCGTTGGTGTTTTGCGGTCCGCAAATCGCGGATCCGCAAAACACGGAAGCTGTTCCGCGTTCCGTTCCGCATTTTGCGGAACGGAACGCAGCCCATTATAGAAATGCCTATTCTTGTCCGCAAAACGGACAACAAGAATAGGACATGCTATATATTTTATTTTTTTTTTTGCGGGGGCACGGAACGGAGCAATGGATGCGGACAGCACACGGAGTGCTGTCCGCATCTTTTGCGGCCCCATTGAAATGAATGGGTCCGCGGCCGAGCCGCGAAATACGCGGCTCGGACGCGGACCCGAACAACGGTCGTGTGCATGGGGCCTTAGGTTGAGGTTTTCCTGGTTCCGCATTAACAAATAAAGAGTTAAAAGGTGTCAACCTGGCAATGCAAAAAACAAAAATATTGTTATGTATTGTGATGTAATGATCCGGCACACAGTGTCATGTACCACGCTACATCACAGTTTCAGACAGGACAGCGCCTCACTGTGATGCTCAGCAGTTTCTCTGCCATGTCTCACCCGTCAGAGTGTCCTGTTGAAAGCTATGATGAAGCGCGGTCTCACAAGATGTTCCAGATCTGCAATAGGACAGCGGTGAGAAATAAGAATGGCTAGCCTCACCAAAAGCTCAAAGCCAATAGAAAGATCTACACGTGCCAATTATTCTGCACTTATTTAATAACTATTCAACCCCCCCCAACCCCCCCTTAGGGGCTAGAACCTGGGATCTTGATCCCTTGGCCTATTGACCCTAATAGATGCTGGGTGCAGCGCCTGAGGGATTAACTGCTGCTGATCGCAGCTCCCCATTAGAGGTCAGGTGCCGGTGTTCCTTGAAAAGTTGGTATCTGTATAAAGTTGGTACCCTCATCACTTCCGGTCCTGACGTCAGGTTGAAACGAAGGTGTGAGCTGAGAGCTCGGCTCCTCATTGGCTGACGCGAAGGCGTGTTGGCGCCTGCACAAAAGCAACATGGGTACCATGATTTAACATGTAGCAGCTGTGAACGGGCTTTACGGGCGAATGCGCAAACCGCATCCCTCTGCGCATTCACAGCCGCTAAATGTCTAATCATGGTACCCATGTTGCTTCTGCGCAGGCGTCAACACGCCTTCGCTTTAGCCAATGAGGAGCCGAGCTCTGAGCTCACACCTTCGTTTCAACCTGCTGTCACTTCCGGTCCTGACGTGGGTACCAACTTTTCACGGCACACCGGCTATGTGATTCTGCCGCTGGCACCCACCTCCTGTATTTGTACTAATGGTTTAGTCATCATTGGTGGCGCAGTCACCACAGCCCATCCCCTGCACCTCTCTCCTCATTGGTGGCAGCTGCACAGGGGGAAGGGAGAGTGACTCCTTCTCCCCTGTGCTGCTCAGGAAACATGGAGCGTACTATCAGTAAATGACAAATCCCGGTATCGAATCAATACCGGTACAAAAGTATCGATTGGGTATCGACAATTCGATACCCAGTGCAAACATACTATATACTCCAATTTATTTGAATTACTGCTAATCTTAGTTCTTTGGCTAAAAATACTACTCAAAAATGCCAAGAGGAGCATCTTTACTCTGACAGAAATTATTGTAAAACAACAAGAGGCTGTGGGTCTCTTTCCAAGTCAGAAAATCTATTTAAAGTGAATGAGTATTGAATTCCAGGACATGGATCCAAAGTAGGAAACTCAGAATGATCTCAAAACAGTAATCACAGATGGTCATTTGGGACCTAAACAAATTGTCACCACTTTTCCCACTATGAACCATTGAAGTGAGAGAAAAGTACCGTAGCTTTATAAAAACTTAGGCCAGGCAGAAACTTACAGTTTGTTAACAACTTCCTTCAGGTCATTGGTTTGCACTTCACGGGTCATGATTTCCATCATCTTCTTACGGATCTGACGTACTTGTTGATGCTGGGCATAGGAAGTCTTTCTGATCTGATTGGTGCGCTTCTTTGTGAACCCAACACAGAAGAGGCGGAGAAGGTAGCCATCTGTGGTCTTCACATCAACATGTGCTTCGATCATGGTCTACGTATGACAAAGCTTAGCATGAGCATCAGTAACTTTAGTTCAATACATAAACTGAAGGCTTTTTAACCGTCACAAATGCCATAAAAATAATTTTTGTACTGCATTTTATTGTTGTACTAGCAAAACAGGCTCCCAAAGTCCAGATCGCTGCAGCGCTTGTCACTAACATATACAGAAGCCATAGACTGTAGCCATATAGGCAGTGTACTGATGATTTCTGCCTGCTCAAACCTCGACACAGCACATTTAATAAAATACGCCGCAAAAAGGTTTTAGGGCGTTTGTAATCGTTAAAGACCTGCACCCAAGTCTCTTACTAGAATGCCAGGACAGCCCAAGGTGTATCTAGGCACAGGAGTATCAAATCTTTGATAAAACAATCTACATGAAGACACTGAAGTGGTGACAACTGGTTTCTACACATATGTACGTCACTTGTAGATTTCCATAGTCAACCAACTCCACATACACTACTCGTCTATGCTCTGCTAGGGATTCTGAAAGTAATAAGCAAATAAAATAAATTTGCATTTTTCTTTATGGCATACTTAAAGGGGATTGCCAGTACTTTAATACTGATGGCAGATCTGGTGCCAGATCTATGGCAAAATAGAAGTCTGTACAAGAACTAAACTGTTCATTGAAATGAATGGAGCCATGCAGTAGAGCCGATAGACAGGTGCAAAGTCTCGGACCCCCGCTGACCAGATATTGATGATTTGACCTGGTAAGCCATCAATATTAACGAGTCACTTCAAAAAACTTGATGTCTAACATATCAAAAGTTTACATCGGTGGTGGGCTAAGTGCTACGATGCCCACTGACTCCCTAGAACAAGGGGGTCTCCTCACTGCAAGAGACAGGCTCCATAGAAGTCTACTGACTCCTGGATTCCATCCTCAGCAGCAAGGAGAGAGCACGGTACGCAGACGCTTCTCTCCTCATTCTAGGGATTAGCCGGGGTGGTCTCACCTCTCAGATCCCCACCCATCTAGATGTTTGATATGTCATAGAAACTTTTTTAGGACCCTTTAAAGTACTAGAAAACTCGTTTAAAGAGAATCTGTCCCCTCTATCAGTAACGACAAGCATTCTCCATGTAATAATTCTGGAACATCTCACTAGGGAACATCAGAACGATCTCAAGTAGGTAATCACTGACCATCATTTGGGACCGAAACATTGTCATCATTTGCTCCCATATGATCTTTATGTAATACTGTACATCAGTAGGACATCCAGATTCCAGCCAGGGCAGGGTAAAATAAAGCTGTAGGATGTGCCACCACTGCCACGTGTCAATACAGATCACTAAAGAAAACGCAGGTCCTCTTAATTTCCTCATATTGCACTGTTCCGTGGGCAGCTGAGAAGCAGATCTTTCCACGTACCTGCCATTTTTTGACCATTGAGCACATCTTGTCACGAGTCAGATCCATGCCATGGAAGTTGGTGAGACAGTTCTTGCCCTGTACATCTTCTGTAATCAGCTTGAATTTACGGAAGGCTACTTCATCGTTCTGTAGGTCAGCCAGGCTCACCTCAAACACACGGCCTTTCAGTCCATCAGAGGCAATTTCTGTTTCGAGCAACATATAGGAAACACTGAGCACATTTCTGAGAGAAAGTAATCCAGACAATTCACTGAGAGAAATGGAAACCACCAGAACGATCTCATGGTGGTAATCACAAAGATCATTTGGGACCAAAACACATGGTCATCAAGCATTCCCATTTCAGAAAGATTACATATGTAAGACTCAGGCCTAACTGGGGAAGCCTCATTTTACAAAGGTACTGCAAAATGTGCAGCAATGCTAGGCCGGGGGTTGCAAGTGCCTAGACCCCCGTTAGAGGAGATAACCCCAGTCATATGCACTATTAATGCCTATATGCCTTAGAGATCATGCACACAAAATATTTTTGGTCCAGACGTGGCCAAACTAGTAAAAATTCCGTATTAAATATAGACCATTGTGCTAAGGGTACTCTTGTGTTATTCTTTTCCAGCATAGAGTTCCGTCAAAAGGGCTCTATGCCGGAAAAGAACTGATCAGGCATATCCCCATGCAATCTGAATGGATAGAAATCCGTTCAGTTTGCATCAGTATGCCTTCCGTCCAGTCACTGTCAGGCATTTTGGCCGGACATAATACCGCAGCATGTTGCAGTATTATGTCCGTCCAAAATGGCTGATCAGTCGCTGGAATGCCGGATCCGGCACTAATTTACATTGACTTGCATTAGTGCTGGATCCGGCATTGCAAAACAACTGAAGGGCGGAAAACTGTGAAAAAGAGTACAGGACGGATCTGTCCATCCACATGACAAGCGGAGAGATGGATCCATTCTTGCAATGCATTTGTAGACTGACCCGCACCCGGATCAGACTACAAACGCTGTCAGTTGTCACACTGAACGGCGGATCCAGCAGGCAGCTCCAACAACGGAACTGCCTGCCGGATCACACTAACGCTAGTGTGAAAGTACCCCAACATGTCCATGGCACAGCAAGACACGCAGTTCCATAACTTACAGGATGCTCTATATCGCAGGTAAAGGGGCTGTGCAGTTATTAACTTCTCCCCTATTCTAAGCATTTGATTGGTGGGGTCTGACCCAGTCATGAGACCATTAGTCCTGGTACTCCTAAATGGAGCTGGAGGTCACACATGACCACTGCTGACATTCATTCTGTACAGGACAGGACTCCGCTACCCCTGGCAGGACGTGTGTGACCTGCCGCTTCCTTCATTCACGGAAATGGACCCACAGTCTTGTGATCAGCTGACACTCCACCAATAACTGCACAGCCTCTTCAAGCAAGGCTACTTTCACACCTGCGCTTTCCATGATGCACGCAAAAGCATTGTAAGCACAGTTTTTGAGTGTGACCCGGGATGCGGAGCAAGACGGACACACTAGAAAACGCCTTGGCTATTTTAAAGCTAATACGACCGGATCCGTTCAGAACGGATGGAGCTGGTTGTATTATGACGGATACAGCAAAGACTCTGGTGTGAAAGTAGCCTTATTATTTAAGGGGTTGTCTCATTATGGACAATGGGGGCATATCGCTAAGGTATGTCCCCCTATTGTCTTATAGGTGCCGGTCCCACACCTATATAGAGAATGGAACCCGCAAGTGAAGGAGGGCGCACTGCGCATGCGCAGCCACCCTCCGTTCAATTTCTATGGGGCCGCTGGCTCGGCTTCTTCCGTCGGCCCCATAGAAATGAATAGGAGCGGGGGTCGCGCATGTGCGGAACGCTCCAATTCAATTCTACAGGAGACGGCTTAGTGGTGGTCGGACCGGAGTCCTCCAGCCACCACCTTCCAGGGCTCCGTTATCTATATAGGTGCAGGTCCCAGCTGAGACAACCCCTTTAACTTATTCCCTATTCTACAGCTAAGGGGGGATAAGCATTTGATATGATTGGTGGGGGTCTGACCACTAACCAGTCATGAGAACAGAGGTCCCATTACCCTTGAAAGCCTGGTCCCACATTGCCATGGCATTCATTCTGTATAGGCCATCTCTGTCACCTGCCGCTTCCTTCCTTCAGGGATATGGACCCAGTCTAGGGATCAGCTGAACCCCCCCAATAGCTGCACAGCCACCATCATACACGTGCAGAAAGCTCGGTATGTAGCACTGTGTACAAGGTAGGTCCCCTGCAGCCACATGTACTCATGGCCTGGGGTAGACAGCGGGTGACCTGAAGGCTTCTATGGAGCCCACAAGACTAGTAACCAGTGCCCTCCCGGACAGCAGCTGCGGTCACTTACTGGTTCCCTGGGTCCTGGTTACCAATGTCTTCCCCAGATTGCGGATATTGAACATTGCCGGCGCCTTGACATCGTACCAGTCCTTCTTGGAGAAAGGGTCCACGCTGAGGACATAAAGCACAACAGGTCAGCCATGGCCAGCCGACCCCCTCATGGCGAGCAGCTCTCCCGTGCACACAGAGCAGCACAGCCAACCATGGAGCCGAGCGAAGCACAATCCGCCTCCCCACAACGCCATCCTCCCCTTCCTAACCCTCCCCACAGCTCAGGACCCTTCTCAGAGCCTTCCCGTTCCCGGCCCTGTCCATATTTCTACTCACATCTTCTTCTTGGCACCCTTTTTGCCGCCCTTGGTCAGCCGCTTGTTCTTGCCGACTGCCATCTTGTCGAGCTGGGAGAGAAAGAGGAAGCGCAGGCCGCTCACGCGAGATTTCACAGCGAGAGAAGACAACCAGCGAGAGGAAGCTGGCGCGTGTACTGAAAAAAACGAGGACCTCTAGCGGCGATGCGGGAAACTGCAGGGATGGAATACTACAGCGACAGTAGTAACGTTTAAATAGGAGCGCTGAGAACAAGATTTTTTCCCCCATTTTCTTATTACAAAAGGTGCAGTTCACAGGAAAATTTAACATATTAAGAGCTGGATATGGGTGCAACTTTATGTATCTGTAACCAACCATATCTGGGCTGCAGGTGTTCATACACTTGGAATGGCTTTATTATTATCACTTTATTATTTTATATGGTAGTATTTGGGAGAAGTAATTATTAGGGGTGAAATGAGCAAAAAAATAAGCGTCTGTATTTGTATATTTGAGGTCAAACTAAAACAAAGGCTTAAAAGGAACCTGTCAGCAGATGCTGCCTCAGTGCTGACAGGCTCCCTCCTTACAATGAACACTGTGAAGCTTCATCAAAAACATGGGTGAAAATATTTTTTTCAAACAGTTTTTTTCCCTCCTAACCTGCCAAATCTTTCTCCCCTGCATCGCCATGATGTCAGGGGAGAAGAGAGGAAGCCTTAGCAGGTTAGTGGGGAGCAGGGAAAGGTGCCAGGCTTGGGCACTGTGAAAAGGTAGGCCCACACCGCTGAGCCGTTTTTCTAGGAAATGAAAGTCGGCACATCTGCCGTTTTTCTAGGAAATAAAAGTTATTTTCCTGAACATGGAATTAACACCCAGATGAGATAAAGGTATGGTTATAACGTTTTTACAATGTTCTGATTCATTGCTGGTAGCTATAATTATATAGGCTTCTTTCACATTAGCGTTAGGGTTGTCCGTCAGGCTGTACCAGCAGGGGAATAGCCTGCCGGATCCGTACTAACGCTTGCACATGTGTGCTGCCACTGAAATGGGGACAGGTCAGGGATAAGGCCGCAGCAGGGCAAACATGTCAAGAGGCGGCGGTACAAAAACCGCAGCGTGCGGTTATCAGTGGCTGACAGCTATATATGTATACACACTTACACAGAGAATGCTATCAATCATTGATAACCTCCCCTATGTATAGCTATCAGTGACTGACATCTATCTTTGTATACACACTTACACAGAGAATGCTATCAATCACTGATAACACCTCCCCAGTGTACAACTATCAGTGACTGACAGTTATCTATGTATACACACTGCACAGAGAATGCTATCAATCACTGATAACACCTCCCTGTGTACAGCTATCAGTGACTGACAGCTATCTATGTATACACACTTACACAGAGAATGCTATCAATCACTGATAATACCTCCCTGTGTACAGCTATCAGTGGCTGACATTTATCTATGTATACACACTGCACAGAGAATGCTATCAATCACTGATAACACCTCCCCATGTACAACTATCAGTGACTGACAGCTATCTATGTATACACACTGCACAGAGAATGCTATCAATCACTGATAACACCTCCCTGTGTACAGCTATCCGTGACTGACAGCTATCTATGTATACACACTTACACAGAGAATGCTATCAATCACTGATAACACCTCCCCATGTACAACTATCAGTGACTGACAGCTATCTATGTATACACACTTACACAGAGAATGCTATCAATCACTGATAACACCTCCTCATGTACAGCTATCAGTGACTGACAGCTATCTATGTATACACACTTACACAGAGAATGCTATCAATCACTGATAACACCTCCCCTGTGTACAGCTATCAGTGACTGACAGCTATCTATGTATACACACTTACATAGAGAATGCTATCAATCACTGATAACACCTCCCTGTGTACAGCTATCAGTGACTGACAGCTATCTATGTATACACACTGCACAGAGAATGCTATCAATCACTGATAACACCTCCCTGTGTACAGCTATCAGTGACTGACAGCTATCTCTGTATACACACTTACACAGAGAATGCTATCAATCACTGATAACACCTTCCTGTGTACAGCTATCTGTGACTGACAGCTATCTATGTATACACACTTGCACAGAGGATGCTATCAATTACTGATAACACCTCCCTGTGTACAGCTATCAGTGACTGACAGCTATCTATGTATACACACTTACACAGAGAATGCTATCAATCACTGATAACACCTCCCCTGTGTACAGCTATCAGTGACTGACATCTATCTTTGTATACACACTTACACAGAGAATGCTATAAATCACTGATATCTCCCCTGTGTACAGCTATCAGTGACTGACAGCTATCTATGTATACACACTTACATAGAGAATACTATCAATCACTGATAACACCTCCCTTCTGTACAGCTATCAGTGACTGACAGCTATATATGTATACACACTTACACAGAGAATGCTATCAATCACTGATAACACCTCCCTGTGTACAGCTATCAGTGACTGACAGCTATATATGTATACACACTGCACAGAGGATGCTATCAATCACTAATAACACCTCCCCTGTGTACAACTATCAGTGACTGACATTTATCTATGTATACACACTGCACAGAGAATGCTATCAATCACTAATAACACCTCCCCTATGTACATCTATTAGTGACTGACAGCTATCTAGGTATACACACTTACACAGAGAATGCTATCAATCACTGATAACACCTCCCCTGTGTACAGCTATCAGTGACTGACAGCTATATATGTATACACACTTACACAGAGGATGCTATCAATCACTGATAACACCTCCCCTGTGTACAGCAATCAGTGACTGACATCTATCTATGTATACAAGCTTACACAGAGAATGCTGTCAATCACTGATAACACCTCCCCTGTGTACAGCTATCAGTGACTGACAGCTATATATGTATACACACTTACACAGAGGATGCTATCAATCACTGATAACACCTCCCCTGTGTACAGCTATCAGTGACTGACAGCTATCTAGGTATACACACTTACACAGAGAATGCTATCAATCACTGATAACACCTCCCCATGTACAACTATCAGTGACTGACGGCTATATATGTCTACACACTTACACAGAGAATGCTATCAATCACTGATAACACCTCCCCTGTATAAAGCTATCAGTGACTGACAGCTATCTATGTATATACACTTATACAGAGAATGCTATCAATCACTGATAACACCTCCCCTGTGTACAGCTATCAGTGACTGACATCTATCTATGTATACACACTTACACAGAGAATGCTATCAATTACTGATAACACCTCCCCCTGTATAAAGCTATCAGTGACTGACAGCTATCTATGTATATACACTTATACAGAGAATACTATCAATCACTGATAACACCTCCCCTGTGTACAGCTATCAGTGACTGACAGCTATCTATATATACACACTTACACAGAGAATGCTATCAATCACTGATAACACCTCCCCTGTGTACAGCTATCAGTGAATGACAGCTATCTATATATACACACTTACACAGAGAATGCTATCAATCACTGATAACACCTCCCTGTGTACAGCTATCAGTGACTGACATCTATCTATGTATACACACTTACACAGAGAATGCTATCAATCACTGATAACACCTCCCCTGTATAAAGCTATCAGTGACTGACAGCTATCTATGTATATACACTTATACAGAGAATGCTATCAATCACTGATAACACCTCCCCTGTATAAAGCTATCAGTGACTGACAGCTATCTATGTATATACACTTATACAGAGAATGCTATCAATCACTGATAACACCTCCCCTGTGTACAGCTATCAGTGACTGACATCTATCTATGTATACACACTTACACAGAGAATGCTATCAATTACTGATAACACCTCCCCCTGTATAAAGCTATCAGTGACTGACAGCTATCTATGTATACACACTTACACAGAGAATGCTATCAATCACTGATAACACCTCCCTGTGTACAGCTATCAGTGACTGACAGCTATCTATGTATATACACTTATACAGAGAATACTATCAATCACTGATAACACCTCCCCTGTGTACAGCTATCAGTGACTGACAGCTATCTATATATACACACTTACACAGAGAATGCTATCAATCACTGATAACACCTCCCCTGTGTACAGCTATCAGTGACTGACAGCTATCTATGTATACACACTTACACAGAGAATGCTATCAATCACTGATAATACCTCCCCTGTATACAGCTATCAGTGACTGACAGCTATCTATGTATACACACTTACATAGAGAATGCTATCAATCACTGATAACACCTCCCTGTGTACAGCTATCAGTGAATGACAGCTATCTATATATACACACTTACACAGAGAATGCTATCAATCACTGATAACACCTCCCTGTGTACAGCTATCAGTGACTGACATCTATCTATGTATACACACTTACACAGAGAATGCTATCAATCACTGATAACACCTCCCCTGTATAAAGCTATCAGTGACTGACAGCTATCTATGTATATACACTTATACAGAGAATACTATCAATCACTGATAACACCTCCCCTGTGTACAGCTATCAGTGACTGACAGCTATCTATATATACACACTTACACAGAGAATGCTATCAATCACTGATAACACCTCCCCTGTGTACAGCTATCAGTGACTGACAGCTATCTATGTATACACACTTACACAGAGAATGCTATCAATCACTGATAACACCTCCCCTGTGTACAGATATCAGTGACTGACAGCTATCTATGTATACACACTTACATAGAGAATGCTATCAATCACTGATAACACCTCCCTGTGTACAGCTATCAGTGACTGACAGTTATCTATGTATACACACTTACACAGAGAATGGTATCAATCACTGATAACACCTCCCTGTGTACAGCTATCAGTGACTGACAGTTATCTATGTATACACACTTACACAGAGAATGCTATCAATTACTGATAACACCTCCCCTGTGTACAGCTATCAGTGACTGACAGCTATCTATGTATACACACTTACACAGAGAATGCTATCAATCACTGATAACACCTCCCCTGTGTACAGCTATAAGTGACTGACAGCTATCTATGTATACACACTTACAAAGCTAGAACCAGCCCTGTACCTCACATGGATCAAGAGATCTCCACATTCATTGCTCCAACTGCTCTGCTAGATGTATTTCAAGCTGGCAGCTCAGGGGTTGTGTCCTTTCTCAGGGTGTGTGTCTTTTCTGTTACAGCTCTCTCCCTGTAAAGGTCACAGTTTCTGACCGTAGACATGGCTGGTAGCTGTTAAAAGATGGAACTGAGCATGTGCAACCACCTTGACGAAGTGGACAGTGAATTAAGGTAAAGAACTAACAGGAGGTGGCGCTATACAGATACATGTTATTAAATAACTCAGTGGCTATACTAAAATTTTAATTATATCCAATTACAAAAGTATTCAGAACCAGGTGCTGGTGTGAAAAAATGTAGAATATTCTTCTGTCACCATTTGCTTCTTTATTGTAACATACCCTTGACAAACCAGTATACCAGTACACAATATAGCTAGTGCATTATATTGATGCTGTTCAGTTTTTCAGAATTCTATAGGGAAAAATTCATATAAGGCCTACTGATCAGCATTGTTTCTAGTTCTGTATGGAAGTAAAGGAAATCCTTCCACAACCAAAAAGAAAATGTGAATGACGCTCTTAATCAGTGCTCTGGTTACTTATTAATACATTCTTTTCTTGTGATTGTATTGATATACATTTCTTGAACTATTGATCATGCTGATAATTCCTCCACCCACCTAAAACTCCAAGGATGAAATCCTGTGTCAGGGTACACATAGTTCTCTCCAGTGCCTATGGCTTTCTCCACAAGCTCATAATCCAGCTCTGGCTGCTGCCAGGATAATAGATACTGACTGCATGTGTGAATACGTGTTACTAGCTGTTTTAGGCTACTTTCACACTAGCGTTTCTATTTTCCGGTATTGAGATCCGTCATAGAATCTCAATACCGGAGAAAAACACTTCCGCTTTGTCCCCATTTATTGTCAATGTGGACAAAACTGAACTGAGCAGAACGGAATGCTCCAAAAAGCATTCCGATCTGTTTGGTTGCGTTCCCATACCGGAGAGAAAACCACAGCAAGCTGCGATTTTCTTTCCGTGTTGGGATGCAGAGCAAGACGGATCCGTCATGACACACAATGCAAGTCAATGGGGACGGATCTGTTTAACTCTGACACAATAGAAAACGGATCTGTCCCCCATTGACTTTTAATGGAGTTCATGACGGCTCCGTCTTGGCTATGTTAAAGATAATACAGCCAGATCTGTTCATAACGGATGCAGATGGTTGTATTATCAGTAATGGAAGTGTTTTTGCTGAGCCCTCCGGATCCAGCAAAAACACTAGTGTGAAAGTAGCCTTAGGCCTCTTTTTGCGAGTGTACGGGCCGCTTTTTGCGTTCCGTATACGGTCCGTATACGGAACCATTCATTTCAATGGGTCTGCAAAAAAAAAAGGAAGGTACTCCGTATGCATTCTGTTTCTGTATTTCCATTTTTTCCGTTCCGTTCAAAGATAGAACATGTCCTATTATTGTCTGCATCACGGACAAGGATAGTACTGTTGTATTAGTGGCTAAATGTTCCATTCCGCAAAAAACGGAATGCACACGGACGTCATCCGTTTTTTTGCGGATCCATTTTTTGCGTGTGCAATAGGCCTTACTCAACATAAATGACAACAGTATACTTTCACAAGAACTTGGAGATCCACAGTGTTTTGTCCCTATCACTTTGGCACTGAGGGTACAGTCACACATGTAGGATTTTTGTGCAGTTTTTAAAGCCAAAACCAGAAGTGGATTCAAAAAGAGAAGACATATTTGTCCTTAAAGGGGTTTTCCCAGCATTTTCATATTGATGGCCTATCCTCAGGATAGGTGAAGGTCTGCCTCCCAGCATCCTGCCAATCAGATGTTTGAAGCGTCCTCAGCGCTTCAGTGAGCTCTATGGCCTCTTCTTAGGCCAGTGATGTCATGTTCATCAGTCACATGGTCTAGGCGCAGCTCAGTCCCATACAAGCGACTAGGACTGAGCTGCAATACCAAGCACAGCGCTTGGTAAGCTGTGAAGAGGATGCCACGCTCACTGAAGCACTGAGGCCTCCCCAAACAGCTGATCTCTGTTTGGGGCATTGCTCTGTGGGCAGAGGCACACAGATATGCAGTGCACATGCGCCAGTTACTGGCGTGAAATCGATGCATGTGCATTACATATCTGTGTCCCTCTGCCCACAGGGGGCAGAATACTGCACATGCCCGGGCCCGGCAGTGATGCGCGAACAGGCTATAGGGAAATATGATGTCACAGAGCGACAGGGCTGGTTGGAGTTTACTGAGGGGCGGAGTTAGGCGCGAGTGAGGCAGAGGAACTTGGGCACTTTCAGCAAACTCTCCGCCCCTGGGCACTTGCAACAGCTCATTAGCATATCATATAAACGACTTTTGGCGATTTGAAGGATCTGAAAAACTAAACACAGGTAACATCTGTGTCATGTCTTTGTGTCCCATTGAACAATGTGATCTGTTTAAAACCGGTCAGGTTAGTGACAGACTCCCTTTAAAGTTAACAAGGCCAAGGAAGCCTGAGTTTAAGGAATTGTGAAAGAAGTCTGCAGAGGCTCTGTGTGGTTTCAGCCAGGAGGGCTGGGCGGCCACAAGGATGAGAAAGCCTAAGTTTGGGGGGTCCCAGCGATGCCTGAAGAAAAGAGGTGTTGCACGGTCAGAGTCAGGAGGACTGCTAGACCATATCCCCCCAAGGTATTTTGCTGCTTCCACCAAGAGGACTGGTGGGTTGCACTGGCCACAGCCAGGGACAGACTGGGAACTTAAAGTGGCCCTGGAAAAAATACTAAAAGTGGCCCCGTTTTGTAGTCAGGTCCAAATTGATGGAAGGCAGGGCCAGCAATACTATATTGTGGCACATTATACCAACCCAACAGAGCCAAATACCACAGTCCATCACAAAATACTGCCAGCAGAAACAAAATTCATCCTGAAAAACTTCCACTAGGAGGCTGTAAGGAGGGCTCAGGCGGCCCCCTGGGCATCGGCCCACCGGAAAATTTCCCTGTAAGGTCTATGGCCAATCCGCCCCTGGTCAAAGCTAGGAGGCTGTCTGACCAAAGCCGAATACCGCAGTGTGAACACTGACCTAGAGGTGAGTTAGGGAGACCTATGTATAGTGTGTGCCTAGCCGAGCAAGCGTTTGCTGTTCTTGAGGTGAAGCTGCAACTTCATGGTGCCGAGTGATGCCAAACTTGGAAGTGCGATGTGCTGTGTGACAAATAAAGCACTGTTTGAGCTTGAAAACCCCCTGTTTGATGAAAAGCCTGTCATTGCCGACCCCTGAGAAAAAGTGATCCCTTACAGCCCCCTTAGTGTCCTTACACAGTAGTTACTCCCTTTTAATGACCCATACAGTTGATATACCCCCTTAGTGCCCCTACACAGCCGTTATTCCTTCTTAGTGCCCTACACAGTTGATATATCCACTTAGTGCCCCCACATAGTAGTTATTCCTTCTTAGTGCCCCACACAGTAGTTGTTCCCTCTTAATGACCCATACAGTAGATATACCCCCTTAGTGCCCCCCATAGTAGTTATTCCATCTTCGTGCCCCCACACAGTTGATACACCCCCTTAGTGCCCCCACACAGTAGTTATTGCCTCTTAATGACCTACACAGTAGTTATTTCCTCTTAGTGCCCCACACAGTAGATATATGTCACACTTGTGTGTAGGAGGAAAACACCACACCGAGCATAGGAGGAAAGGGGCTACCAGAATAATGCCTGGAAACTAGGGAAGGAAGATGGACACCTCCTAAAGAAAACTCTAAGGCCCCTTTCACACGGGCGAGTTTTCCGCGCGGGTGCAATGCGTGATGTGAACGCATTGCACCCGCACTGAATCCGGACCCATTCACTTCTATGGGGCTGTGCACAGGACAGTTGATTTTAACGCATCACTTTTGCGATGCGTGAAAATTGCAGCATGCTCTATCTTCTGGGTTTTTAACGGAACGCAGGCCCCATAGAAGTGAATGGGGCTGCGGGAAAATCGCAAGCAAGTGCGGATGCTTTGCGATGTTCCCGCATGGTTGCTATGCAACCATCGGGATGTGTAACCGGTTCTGTATTATTTCACATTATAACATAGTTATAATGTAAAATAATACCCTTGGCCATCTTCCTAATGTTTAAACCGGTGCAGAATGGGTTCAAAATAATAAACTAATATTAACATACCTGTTCCATTTGATCGCGAAGCCCGGCATCCTCTCCGTTAGCTTGCTAGTAGGAAAAGGACCTGTGATGATGTCACATGGTCACATGGCCCAATCACATGCTCCATCACCATAGTGATGGAACAGGTGATTGGGCCATGTGATGCTAGAATCCAGAACTAGAATCCAATCTCACCCTATAGGACCCTGGAACTAATGTCAGCACTGAGTCTACCTGTTCCTCCAAAGGGAAGGACGAACAGGAGTCTACCTCAGGCCTAATGACAAACACAGGGAAAGGCAACACACACATAAATATAAACAAAATACAAAAGGGAAAGGAAACACTTATCTTCAATGAAGCTTTGGTAGCACCAGAAACTCAGCCGAGAACCAAACACAAGCTAACCACAAGTCCAACAAAAGCTATAAACCACATAACATAGTGGGAGAAACAACAATAAATAGAGAAGGTAAAATGACCACAATAGCCACACCTGGGGAAAGAAGGTGTGGCAAGCACCAGAAACAACACAGACATCATTTGATCCAAAAGGAAAACATGTCAGATCAAAGCAGGTGTTGCCAGTTTCAAAGATCTCCTGCCACCTGTCACAGGAACGTCCGTATGTCTCGGTACGTCTGTGACAATATACCCCCTTAGTGCCCCCACAGTAGTTATTCCCTCTTAGTGCCCTACACAGTAGATATACTCCCTTAG
Source organism: Bufotes viridis (assembly GCA_033119425.1). NCBI lineage: Eukaryota > Metazoa > Chordata > Amphibia > Anura > Bufonidae > Bufotes > Bufotes viridis. Next base: position 477,751,121 of record CM065589.1, on the reverse strand, counting down.
TGCCCCCACACACCAGTTATTCCCTCTTAGTGCCCCACACAGAAGTTATTCCCTCTTAGTGCTCCACACAGATGTTATTCCCTCTTAATGCCTGATACAGTAGATATACCCCCTTAGTGCCCCCACACAAGAGTTATTTCCCCTTAGTGTCCCCACACAGTAGATATATCCCCTTAGTGCCCCCACACAGTAGTTATTCCCTCTTAGTGCCCCCACACAGTAGTTATTCCCTCTTAGTGCCACACACAGTAGATATACCCCCTTAGTGCCCCCACACAGTAGTTATTTCCTCTTAATGACCCACACAGTAGATATACCTCCTTAGTGCCCCCACACAGTAGTTATTCCTTCTTAGTCCTCTATACAGTAGATATACCCGCTTAGTGCCCCACACAGTAGATATATTCCCTTAGTGCCCCCACACAGTAGTTATTCCCTCTTAGTGCCCCACACAGTAGATATAACCCCTTAGTGCCCCCACACAGTAGTCATTTCCTCTTAATGACCCACACAGTAGATATACCCCTTAGTGCCCCCACACAGTAGTTATTTCCTCTTAATGACCCACACAGTAGATATACCTCCTTAGTGCCCCCACACAGTAGTTATTCCTTCTTAGTGCTCTATACAGTAGATATACTCGCTTAGTGCCCCACACAGTAGATATATCCCCATTGTACCCCCACACAGTAGTTATTCCCTCTTAGTGCCCCACACAGTAGATATACCCCCTTAGTGCCCCCACACAGTAGTCATTTCCTCTTAATGACTCACACAGTAGATATACCCCCTTAGTGCCCCCACACAGTAGTTATTTCCTCTTAATGACCCACACAGTAGATATACCTCCTTAGTGCCCCCACACAGTAGTTATTCCTTCCTAGTCCTCTATACAGTAGATATACCCGCTTAGTGCCCCACACAGTAGATATATTCCCTTAGTGCCCCCACACAGTAGTTATTCCGTCTTAGTGCCCCACACAGTAGATATACCCCCTTAGTGCCCCCACACAGTAGTCATTTCCTCTTAATGACCCACACAGTAGATATACCCCCTTAGTGCCCCCACACAGTAGTTATTTCCTCTTAATGACCCACACAGTAGATATACCTCCTTAGTGCCCCCACACAGTAGTTATTCCTTCTTAGTGCTCTATACAGTAGATATACTCGCTTAGTGCCCCACACAGTAGATATATCCCCATTGTACCCCCACACAGTAGTTATTCCCTCTTAGTGCCCCACACAGTAGGTATACCCCCTTAGTGCCCCCACACAGTAGTCATTTCCTCTTAATGACTCACACAGTAGATATACCCCCTTAGTGCCCCCACACAGTAGTTATTTCCTCTTAATGACCCACACAGTAGATATACCTCCTTAGTGCCCCCACACAGTAGTTATTCCTTCTTAGTGCTCTATACAGTAGATATACTCGCTTAGTGCCCCACACAGTAGATATATCCCCATAGTACCCCCACACAGTAGTTATTCCCTCTTAGTGCCCCACACAGTAGATATACCCCCTAAGTGCCCCCACACAGTAGTTATTTCCTCTTAGTGCCCCACACAGTAGATATATCCCCATAGTACCCCCACACAGTAGTTATTCCTTCTTAGTGCTCTATACAGTAGATATACTCGCTTAGTGCCCCACACAGTAGATATATCCCCATAGTACCCCCACACAGTAGTTATTCCCTCTTAGTGCCCCACACAGTAGATATACCCCCTTAGTGCCCCCACACAGTAGTTATTTCCTCTTAATGACCCACACAGTAGATATAACCCCTTAGTGCCCCCACACAGTAGTTATTCCTTCTTAGTGCCCCACACAGTAGATATACCGCCTTAGTGCCCCCCCCCCACAGTAGTTATTCCTTCTTAGTGCCCCACATAGTAGATATATCCCCCTTAGTTCCCCCACACAGTAGTTATTCCATCTTAATGCCCCAAACAGTAGATATACACCCTTAGTGCCCCCACGCAGTAGTTACTTCCCTTTCACCCAGTTAAGCCTCTGCACTGATGAGGCGAAATAACCCTGAAACAGCTGTTTGATGAGGTGCTGTCTCATTTAATATCTTAGTCATGTCTCAAGGCCTATTTAAAGGGTCATACATTGATTTATAGGATAGCTGCCTTACATGTGGTGGCATTAGAGGCAGAGCTTGTTAAGAGCTCATTTGCTTACCATCTTCCCAGAATACCAGAGGAGCGTTGTAAGTCTCCTCACCCCGCTTAGGCACTCTCCATAAGAAAATATAGTATTCCCCAAATTAAGTAACATGTGGATTATAGTGCGGATCTGGCGCAGAAACACAGCAAAATCAGCACGAACATCCATGCAGAAAATCAGCAAAACTTCACTGCCATGTGCATATACCCTTATTGCTTTCTGAAAACAGTCTAATGAGAAACAGTCACGGTTATACCCTTCACTGTATTGTCTCAAATCCATTTAATTGGTAACTTTTTAACATACCGTAACATAAAACACTGGGGCTGTTATTCAGCTTCCCAAGCTAACAGGAATCTCAGATTATATCCGAGCTGCTGTCAGTGACATGCACATCAAGCTAATTTACCCCTTTCTCTGCCATATGCCTTGTGGGGTATTGTAGCACCACATCAATCCCTCTAACTTTATATTCATCTTAATAGCATGCCTGTACAATAAACAAGACTATGTGTGAAATGGCAGTCACTTCACACTATACACTGGAGGAACAGATCGGCTGGAGGCTAGTTCACCACAAAAGCAATCGAATAAAGGACCTGGCTTATCATTTCTGCAGCATTGTTCTGACATGTAACCCCCAGATGTATGCTGATCTAGTTTCCTTGACTTAATTCCCTCGGTAAGCTACATATATTAAAACCTCTCCATTTAAATGTCCTCCCAGCTGTCATGTAAAGTCAACATTAGCATTAGTAAAGCATTGTCTGGTGCAGTCTCATGTCTGAATGCTTATTAATCGATCGTTCGTGCATTAGTTCTGGCATTTTATTCGGTTTTAACATATTTTTAAATACATTATTCATTGTACCAATATTTCTGTGTTAATGTCATTTATTTGTCTTGAAAACTGACATTTCCATGTATATCATACACATGCACTGTTTGCATACTGTATATCCCCACGCACTGCTAAGGGGGTATATGAACAAATGGCTTGAATGGGAATCAATTTAGTAGATGCATTCAGATGGTTTCATTACTGTGGGTTAAATGTAGTAGCTACTAACCATATGGCACAATATTTTTTTGATGCCGTTTGGTATAATATCCATAGAAATTTTTCATTATTATTTACTGTCCTTAAAGTAAACCTGTCACTACGAAATGTAGTGTAGTCTGCAGGCAGCATTTTATAGATCAGGAAGAGTTGAGCAGACTGAGACACAGTTTTAGGCCTCATGCACACGACCGTTGTTTGTTTCCGCGTCCGTTCCGTTTTTTTTCACGGATAGGATGCTTCCCCATTCATTTCAATGGGTCCGTCAAAAAATGCGGATGGTCAACCGTTTTTGTTCCGCTTCCGTGATCCGTGTTTTCCTTCCGTCAAAAAAATAGTGCATGTCCTATTTATTTCACGTTCGCGGACAAGGATAGGCATTTTTACAATGGATCTGCCATAAAAATCGGATCCGTCAAAAAAAACGGTCCGTCATCCGTTTTTTTTGACGGACGCAAAATTTCAAGGAGGAGCGGACGCGGAGGCAGGCAACGGTTGTGTGCATGTAGCCTAATGGGACAATATTCAGCAAAAACCCGTAATTAGTACATTTATACAGTATCTCTGTTCTTTCTGAGCTCAGGATGGTCCGTTCGAGTATTATCGCTAATTTATAGCATTCTCTGTGTTAGTGTGTATACAGAGAATGCTATCAATCACTGATAAGATGCTTCCATGTACATATGAGCTCAGAAAAAGCAGAGATTTAAATGTATAAATTACACATTTTGCTGAATATTTTACCACAAAACTACTGGCGTTATTTATGAAACTGGTGTAAGGTAGAACTGGCTTAGTTGCCCATAGCAGCCAATTAGATTCCACCTTTCATTTCTCATAGCTCCTTTGAAAAATGAAATGTGGATTCTGATTGGTTGCTATGGGCAACTAAGCCACTTCTACTTTACACCAGTTTGATAAATGACTCCATATGTATCAATCTTTTCCGCTCCTCCCGCTCTATAACATGCTGCCTGCAGATTGCACTTCCTTTCTTGGTGAAAGGTTCTCTTTACATGGAACCTGTTAGGAGCTTCACAAATACGGAGAGATAAAGTTGAGCAGGTAGAAGCTGCTGGTGAACCAGACCAGCTTTCTCTGCTGAAGCTAGTCAGAATAATACATATTGGTTTGTAACCAGGGCACCTGTCAGTATTTCATGCTGCCTGAGGTTAGGGTAGCATGAAGCTCCTGACAGGTTCCCGTTAAATGGGACAACATATTGTGATGATAGATAATGCCACAGATTTTACTACTCATTCCAATCTCAGAATTTAGAAACCTTCTACTGACAACTCCAGGGTAGGTGTACATGGAGAGTAAAATCAGCAAATGTCCTGGGGCCTCCACTATTTTCGGGCCCTCTCCAGATGATTCAAAGCAGTGTCTAACTACAAGACTTTGATGCTTGACTTAGAAGTCCTCTGCACTGTTGATTAGGTAGCGTATATTGATATTGTTTGGATGAGTTCCTGAGGTTTAGAGATTTTTACAGGTTGAACATTTTAAACATGTTTAACCTGTAAAAACCATGTGGTTAATAACTGCATCACAATTTTCTGTAAAAAAGAGAGCAGTTTTGCAGTAGTTTCATGTGAGCTATAAAAGCTTGTTCAGATTGTATTGCTATGTGCAATCTTATATTCTTTGACCAATTGTAACTGTAGTTTTTAGTCTACTTTCCCTTCCATTTCAGAAAGAGGAAGAGGCCTCACACAACGTTTTACTTAGAGATCCCCAAAGACGAATATCTGGCATTGGACTCTTCATATATATCTTTGACCTTCAGCTTTTTGGACTTTTAGAAGATGACTATGGTCGGTAAGGGTACCGTTACACGGCGACACTGGTTGCGAGACAGCTGTAAAGGCCAGTATCGAAAGGGAATCACAGTGTAGTGGTGATCCCATAGAAATGAATAGGATCGCATTGCAAGTTGCATATGTGCTGTGACTGCGACTCTTCAATCGCAAAAATCCAACTCGCCTGTGATCATTTACATATCTGCTTGAGACATAACTGCATGCTTAGTTTTCCAGCAATCTGACATTTCTATCTGGGTGCATTATTTTGTTTGTCAATGACTGTATAGCTATATACAGTATACCGGTACTTCAACACAGTATATATATATACACATGGCTAATATGTATATATGTGACCTTGTTCCAGCAGTACTGTGTAAATATGATTCGGAAATTATTCTAAACGAGTCAGTTTCTAACCCACTTCACAGTTAAAAGGCTAAACTAAAAGTCATGGTCACTATTCAATGTGTTACATTTTGCCATGGGTAAAACATCTGTGACTTTATGAAATCGCAAGCTGTATTATACATTTCAGGGTCAGCCTGTGTATTGTTAGTGTATTTGTTTCTTTTATTCAACACATGTATGATATAGATAATTACAGTTTATGTTATTGTGGGTGATTGATGTAAAGAGGTATTCCTATGATTAAAATGGTTTACTGGGACTTACTGCAGTGCAATCTGTAGGCAGCATGTTATACACCATTTTTTTTTGTGGGAAAAGGTTCGGTAAAACTTTAATTTTATTTAGTTTAATTTGTGCTCATTCTGAGCTCAGGCCCAGCCAGCTATTTTCAGTGATGGCACTCTGTGTGTCTCTATACAGAGGAAGCTGTCATTCACTGCTAAGAGGGCCCCGTGTACGACTGAGCTCAGAAAAAGCAGAGATTTAAATGAATACATTAAAAGATTTGCTCATTCTTTTCCCACAAATCAATCTGCTTAATTATTTATGCTGTATAACATGCTGTCTGCATCTTGTGGTCACAGGTACTCTAAAAAAATAAAAAAATAAAAATGGGATCACTACATTAATCCCTGTGAGCAGAGAACTGACTAATGCCTGGATATGTTGTCCTCTACCTTCCTTCTGTGTCATGTCTCACGTCTCTACCCCAAATGTCTTTTTTCTTATTTTTTTGTGATTTATTGAATCCTTGTAGACTATCATCTTCTGTGGCGGCTTGAGTGCGCTTTCGTTCTACTGTGTACTTCTGTGTATAGCCATTGGTTGAACTTATTATGCCAACTATTGTTTTTTTTCTTTTACCTATGTACTTGCAGTAATCATTGTCCACCTAGTATGTTTCATGCCCTGTGACTGTTATTTAGGGCATGTACTGTGAGTCAATATTACACTGTGCTTATGCTTTGACTTTGTTTGGAAACAAAAAAGGAAAAATAATAAAATACACAATTTGAAAAATAAAATAAAAGAGGTCCAGTGTGTCATGATAAGGCCCCTTTCACACGGGCGAGTTTTCCACACGGTTGCAATGAGTGAGGTGAACGCATTGCTCCCGCTCTCAATCTGGATGCGTTCATTTCAATAGGGCTGTGTACATGAGCGGTGATTTTCACGCATCACTTGTGCGTTGTGTGAAAATTGCAGCAAGCTCTATATTGTGCGTTTTTCACGCAACGCAGGCCCCATAGAAGTGAATGGGGCTGCGTGAAAATCACAAGCATCCGCAAGCAAGTGCGGATGCAGTGCGATTTTCCCGCATGGTTGCTAGGAGACGATCTTTATTATTTTCCCTTATAACATGGTTATAAGGGAAAATAATAGCATTCCTAATACAGAATGCTTAGTAAAATAGTGATGGAGGGGTTAAAAAAATAATAATAAACTCACCTCATCCACTTCTATCTTTATTTAGCAGGACCTGCGCTGACGTCACCGCGCTCACCACGTGGTAAGCGTGATGAAGTCACCAAAGGCCCTTTTTCTTCCAGGTCCTTAAAGAAGGAGAAAGAAGAGCGAGCCGGGCTGCGCGATCAAGTGGATGAGGTGAGTTTTTTAACCCCTCCACAACTATTTTAAAAAATAATAATAAAATAATAAAATCTACAGAATACTGAACCCAAACCCGAACTTCTGTAAAGAAGTCCAGGTTCGGGTCTGGGTTCCAAACATACCTATTTTTCTCACACGCGTGCAAAAGGCATTAAAACGCTTTGCATTTGCGCGGAAAAATCGGGCATTTTCCCGAAACGCACCCGCATATCGTCCGGCCCTCACACGCGATGCCCGTGTGAAAGACGCCTAAGAGTCGCATTTTTCCAATCGGAGGCAATCCCCTTGCATCATATATAGAAACTTATATATGTCATATACAGTACCTTTGGAAAGTTTTCAGACCCTTTCACTTTTTTACATTTTGTTATGTTTCGGCCTTGTGCTAAAATAAAAAAATATTTTCCCCCATCATCCTGTACTCAGTACACACACCATAATGACAAAGTAAAAACAAATCATTGCTGATTTCTTGAAATGGAAAAACTAAGGCAAGTTTCACACTAGAGCTAGGGATCTGGCAGACTGTCTGGGCCATTACAGCAGGAGCCCGACTCTCATGTGAGAGCCAATCCCTACTCTCTTTCCTGCATGTGAGACCCAAACAACACTTAGACTAGGCAGCCATAAAAAGAAGGTGGCGGCCTAGCCTACGGCCCTTTAGTGATGGGTGGTCACTAATGGGTTAAGAATATCTCTGTACTTTGCTCCTTCAGTTTCCTCTTTACCCTGACCAGTCTCCCTGTCCTAGCCATTGAATCCCCCCCCCCCTTTCCCATAGCATGATGTGGCCACCACTATGCCTCACTATAAGGATGGTATTGAGCAGGTGAGATGAGCAGTGGCTGGTTTCCTCCAGATATGACACTTTCAATTGAAGCCATAAAGTTCAATCTTGGCTTCATGAGACAAGAGAATCTTGTTTCCCACAGTCTGGGAGTGCTTTAAAGTGCTTAGGTGCTTTTTTTGCAAACACCAAGCTGAGTTGTTGTTTTTTAAACCATATTTTTATTTATTTTCCATATATAAGTATACAATTATACAAAGCATTGTTTCATATATTATAACATTCTGGTACAAAACATATCTCTCCCAACCCTCCCTCCACCCTCTTCCAACCCCCCTCATCGCAATAGCAATGTGTTTACCATAAGAGACAAGTGCAATGAGATGTGAAGATATACAGAACAACCAAACAACCAAGCTCGTGTGAACTAACAGTTTACCTAAATGCAATAAAATAAAGCCATGTAATTCATTTGTTGTCTTGTTTTGTGTGTATCTTGTACCATGGGTCTGACGGGTCTAATTTGGCATACCATTCAGTGTATATAAATGGGCGTATAGTTTCCACTATTCCTGACTCAGTAAAGAAGGCTGTCATAAATGCTCTCCATTTTTTTTTAAAAAGGAGTTAGTTAATGTCGACCTACGATGCTCTCTCTCAGTGCATTCTAGCATCAAACATTTTGACGTTTGTTGAATAATCTCTTTCAGTGTCGGTATATCTGGTTTAAGTCAATAGGTTAGGACACACCTTTTAGCTACTAAGATGGCTACATCAAGTGCGTTATCTAGTTTAGTTTTATCTCTCCCTATGTGAAATAGGAGGATTTCTTGGTCCATTTGAATTTTTATGCGGCATTTTGTCTCTATCAATGACAGGAAGGACTGGCAGAAGGACTCCACCAAAGCCCATGAGTGGGATCTATGTTAGATGTTTGGCATTTGGGGCAATGCATTATTCTATCTTCAGTTATCTTGTCAGGATCCCGTGGAGTATGAAAACCATATATAGCCCTATGTATCATTTTGAAGTAAGTTTCCCTCCACACCTAACTGCTCACTATTTTTTGGATTAAAGCCCATCCTTCCAATAGTTGGTCTGGGAGATTTAAGTCTGGGAAATCCTTAAGCCATGCCCTGAATAGGGATGGGTCTTTTTTCCTGGAGCCCAGCTCTCTCAGGGAGCCATATATGATTGACAGGTCGTTTTTGGCTCAAGGGGCACCCAGGATTGAGTCTAAATGGTTAGTAGAGAATTATGGTGATAGATCAATAACCCTAGGGCAGGGGTGCACAACGTTTTCTGGGTGGGGGCCACAATCTCAGGCTAAACCAACGTCAAGGGCCGAGAATAAAATTTAGAGATTTGGAGATTGGGCAATAAGATGATGCTAACATGCTGTCTTTACCTGGTTTTGGGAGTACTTTGATACATGCTGTGTTCATGTCTGGGGGTATTGGTTGACCCTGTAGTATTAGTTTGTTTAGAGATGTAAGGATTGGGAAAATTGTTGGGGCTAATATTTTGTAGAACTCATTTGTGTAGCCGTCTGGTCCTGGGGCCTTCCCATTTCCCAATTGGCGAATTATCCTCCGTACTTCTTCCTCAGTGATAGGTTGGTTCAGGAATGTCAGATCTTCAGGTGTGACTTGGGGCATTGAGAGATCCTCTAGCCAGGATCTCCCCAGTCTAAACCCCTTTCTCGGTGTTGCATAGAGACTTTTGTTTCCCTTAGTATTTCAAGTATTTCTTTTGGATGATGGCAAAGTATGCCTTGTGTGTTTTTTAATGAAGAGATCAATAAAGGGGGTTTCATCTCCTTCACTAAAGATGCAAGGAGTTTACCTGATTTGTTCCCAATTTTAAACAGTCGAGATTCCTTCCGTGTCCCCTCCAACTCCTCTCCCTGCCTGTGCCACTTGGCATATTCCCCTTTGGTCTCACTCCACTTCTTTTTTTGACTTAGCAGATGGGTGCCTTTGAAAGTTTGTATAGGAATCTCTGAGAGTATTGGTTAATTCTTTTAGTTTTTGATGTGTTGTCTTTTTTAGACCCCTTGTGTAGGCCAAAATTTTTCCCCGTAATACAGCCTTGCCCGCTCTCCAGGCTAGTTGAGGGTCTCAGGAGGGTGCATTGGTATCCCAGTATTCCCACCACCAGTATCGCAGCATTTCTGAAAAATTCTCATTTGAAGCTAAATCTGATGGGAATCTTCAGATGAAGTCTGTCCCTCTTGGGATACTATCTGTAATTTCCATAGTTACTTGAGAGTGTTCAGATATGATTTATGTCTATAGCGAGCATTTTTTGCATAATGTGTTCTGTCATAAAAAATTAGTCTATATGAGACCAAGAGTCATGTGCTGATGAGAAATGAGTGAATTCTCTCCCTTCTGTGTGGAACCGTCACCATGCATCCTGTAGTCCTGTCTCAGAGGTCAGTTTTAGGAGAGCTCTGTCTGTATGTCTGGGGATTATCTGGTGACCTAGGGTACTACGGCGATCTTCCTCATGGACCATCACCGTGTTCATGTCACCTGACACTATTTGAAAGGGTATGGGGTCTTTAAGTAATCTCTTTCTCAGATTCTCGAAAAACTCAGAATTGGTATAATTTGGGCCGTATATATTATAAATACTCAATGATTCGGATGGGGGGCAAAAATGTACGTGTAATAATCTTCCCTCCTGATCCTCCAAGGAAGACCTCACCTTGTGGACCAGATTTTTATGAAGAAGCAATATAACTCCCCCTTTAGAGCCCCTAGAGGGCGATCCCAGCAAATGACCAACCCATAGTCGCTGCATACGGGAAAAGTCTGTCCTGGTCAAGTGCGTTTCCTGGAGCAGTGCTATGTCTGCCTTTAAACGTCCAAGGTTTTTAACCATAAAACATAACAGAAAACGATTAACAGCATAAGGTCACTTAAGTGACAGTTGTTCTTGACTTTACTTCTTCCCAGCATGATCTGAGATATTCTATTGGGGGATCACTTAACAAAAAATTGCGCTAACCGCTTGCGGAGCTCTTTTTTAAATGATGCTGGTAAGATGCTAGGCAACAAGGATGTGAATATTTGTTAGCTAATAACCAGCCTTGAACTTTCCTTTCTCCGACTCGGGTTTGTAACATCAGACCGGGATTCCCAACTAGTGCAGATATAATATGTTGTCTGCCAACCCCTTATAATCCGAGTTCCTGTATACTCCACCATTCATGGCGGCGAAACCGTATTTAGCACGGCTGTGCTCGGGATCTCTTTCTCTGCTCTTTAGCGTTCTGTGTCGATCTGATTTCTGGCGGGTCAGTTGCTGGATCACTCGACGGAGAATGTCTGCGTCTTCGGCTGTCTTGCGATGTCGTGTCTGTTCGTCTGGAGAGGACCATCTGCAATTCAGCTTTTGCATTTTGGAGATTGTGGTAGGTATCTGCATTGTTTTTGTTTTTTTTACTGAGGAGAGGCTTTTTTCTACCCTCTCTGCCATAAAGCTAAGATTGGTGTAGTGCTGCAGTGATGGTTGACTTTCTAGAAGTTTCTCTCATCTGCACACAGGATATTCGTAGCTTAGCCAGAATGACCTTTAGGTTCTTGGTCACCTCTCTTAGCAAGGCCCTTCTCCCCCAATTACTTACTTTGGTGAAGTGCCCAGCTCTAGGAAGAGTCCTAGTTGTTCAAAACTTCTTCCATTTAAGAATTATTGAAGCCGCTGTGCTCTTCGTAACTTCCAGTGCAGAAAACTTTTTTGTGCGCTTCTCCAGATCTGTGCATTAAGACATGGGGGTTTCTTTCGAATCCATGTCCACTCAACTAAATTTTTCATAAAAGGACTTCAATTAAGGTGCAGAAACTTCTCAGAGATGATGAAGAGAAATTAGAGGCTCCCAGAGCTAAATTTCAAGTGTCACAATATAGGGTCTGAATACTTATGTCCATGTTTTTCCTTTTCATAAACATTTCAATAAATTAGCAAAAAATTCTAAATTCTCTTTTCAGTTTCATATTATTGGGTATTCAGTGCAGATTGAAGGAAGGAAACAATAATATATTTGATGTTAGCACAAGGCCGCAATATAACAAAATGTGAAAATAGTGAAAGGGTCTGAAGGCTTTCTGAATTCATTGTATATACCATCTGGAGAGCACAATCTCCATCCCGTAAATGGTAAATGTCACCATAATAAAACAAAATACACAAAACATTACATAATATGCAATATTGCATATGTCAATGTGTGTTCATTATATATACCATCATATACCTGTGTATTTATTCAATAAAATTAAATTGTGCCATTGACCACCTGTAAAAGGGTTACCAGAAAATGGACTATCTGAAATCAATGTAATAAATGAAATAACCTACCCATATGGATTCGCAGACTGTGCTATTTTGCATTCTAAAGTCAAACCCTTACCCTCAGTTCACACTTTAGCGTTTTTACGCGCGTTTTTACGCGCATAAAAACGCACAACTGTACAGTACCCATGCATTCCTATGGGCCTGGTTCACACTTGCACGTTTTTATGCGCGTTCGAACGCGCGTAAAAACGGCCGACGCAAAAACAAGTATGTTTGCGCTTTTTGGCCCGTTTAACGCGCGTCCCCATAAACAGAGTTTAATAGGGACGCGCGTTAAACGCGCGATTCCTATTTTGTGCAGCGCGAATTAAACGCGCTGCACGAACGCCCAGGTCTGAACCCAGTGTAAGAGTATAAAGAATCTGATATATAAATCCATGTAACATCTTCTATCTCCTCCCCTCTTCAAAACTGGCACATGATCTATAAGGGTACTTTCACACTTGCGTTTTTCTTTTCCGGCATAGAGTTCCGTCATAGGGGCTCTATACCGGAAAATAACTGATCAGTTTTATCCCCATGCATTCTGAATAGAGAGAAATCCGTTCAGGATGCATCAGGATGTCTTCAGTTCAGTCTTTTTGACATTTCAGGATAGAGATAATACCGCAGCATGCTGCGGTTTTAGCTCCGGCCAAAATTCTGGAACACTTGCCAGAATGCCGGATCTGGCATTTTTCCCTTTGGAATGTATTAGATCCGGCATTCAGAATACCGCAATGCTGGATCTGTCCTTCCAGTCTGCGCATGCACAGACCGGTAAAAATGTGAAAAAAATATATAACAGATCTGTCTCTCCGCATGACAAGCGGAGAGATGGATCCGTTCTTGCAATGCATTTATAAGACGGATCCGTAGCTGGATCCGTCTTCAAATGCTCTCCGTTTGCATGCAGATTGACGGATCCGGCTGGCAGTTCTGGCGACGGAACTACTTGCTGGATCACTCTGCCGCAAGTGTGAAAGTACCCTAACTCTGAATCTCAGCTGACTCAAAGTGTAAATCCACCTTTCTGTCCTGATCATTTCTGTGCATTAATCCTTGCTTTTACTGGCATTGCTTTTACTGGCATCATATACATGAGAGAACAAGGGCACCGAATATACTGTATTACATACTCTAATTTGCATGTAAAATGGTGTTGAATGCTGTATAGGTGTGGTTAGAAGGATCACCTTTCATGATTACCGCAATTACAGCAATTGACACAAGGAAAATTACCTTCTCTTGGTGCACTTAAAAACCTGTGTCTCCCTCTTCTTACTACTCACATCCAAATTTACAAGACCTCCACTCCTTTACACCTTTTCCATACCCAGGCTTGTGCTGCTCCTTTTACCTTGCCATTGGACTATACTTGAGATAGGTCATAAATATCAGATTGGTGGGGGAACAACCCCAGCACCTCTGCCAATCAGATGTTTCAAAGGCCTGCAGCTCTCGGGCTTGAGCTGCAATGCCAGGCGCAGCCGCTCTACAATGTAGAGCACAGTGCCTGGTATACAATGAAGTGGCTGCGCGGTGACACCTTGAAACAGCTGGTTGGCAGTCCCCTACCAATCTGACACTGATCACCTATCTTGTCACCCATAATACAGTTTCTACAATAAAATGTTAGAATCTCCTCTACTTTACAACTTGTTTAACATATAGTAGTATACTACAGTTCAGGGATAAGGTTTATTCGAGGGGGTGGTTAAGTGCTCTGACCCTCCCTTTTAAGTATGAATGGGGAATTCATCTATGGGAAAATTAAAGGGATTGTGTGGTTTAGAAACCCTATTTTTAAATACCCTGTTTAGAGAGTTAACATAGGGTTGACTCTCATCTGTTATCCAGTGGAGAACTGCAAACCGAAGACATCCATTAGGCCTCATGCGCACAACCATATATTTTCTTCTGCATCCGATCCACGTTTTGAGACAGAGCTCGCGGTAATTGCGGGATGCACACAGCAGATATCCGTATTTTGCAGATACACGGTTTTCAGACTGCAAAATCCATATGGCTACGTGCATGAGGCCTTAATTGCATGGAACATGTAAGGCCTCATGAACACAACCGTATTTTTGGTCTGCATCCAATCTCCATTTTCTGTGGATCAGATCTAGACCCATTAATTTCAATGGGGCCGAATATAATTTGCAGACAAGGAAAGGACATTACTATAGACGTAGAAAAAAATTGTCTGCATGCACATGGTTAGGTCCAGGTTTTGCTGATCTGCAGTTTGTGGACCATAAAACACATACGTTTGTGTGCATGAGGTCATGCAAATGCTTAGTTTTCTCTGGTGTGACTCTCCTGATTGCCAGAAACACCCAGTAAGGGCCACACCGATCAATATTTGGCTAATGATTAGTCCTGGGCATAAATTATGGCACATCTGCCTCCAGAGATACCATCATATTTTGAGGCACTTCTTTGGTCCCTCGTCGGCTACAAATGCATCAAGTCAATTAGATATTCAGTCTCTTACTACTACTTTGTAATATACTTGTGATGGCTTCACTTTAAACAGAAATGTTATGCCTTCCATTAGGCTTATTATTTCATATAAACATCAGTTTCACAGGTAATGCTATTTACTTAGTGGGCCTACCAGCAACCTCCTGATTGTTCCCTGCTGGCACCTCTGTAGGACTACTTGTCTACTCCATGCAGACTGTGGCCTACCTATTACTGCTGTGCCTTCTTCTGCCCATAGGGTGACAACATATACCCTCTCTGGCTCTTAGAGGACTAGTGCGCGCACACCCTAATCAGTCCCAGCCTACGGCAAACCTTCCTGGGGTATTTAGTTTCTAAAGTGAGAGGGTTCCTGAGCAATAGGTTTTAGTACACTAGTTTTCCTGCGTAGATGTATTATATTCGTTCTGATCTTCCCTGTACTAACTTTTTTAACATTTTGACCCTTTGCTGCCAGACCTCTGTCTGACTATTGTATCGACCCTGTGCTGCCTGCCCTAACCTTTGGACTGATTATCAGATTGAACATACTCTTTCTGCCCTGACCTTGGCTTGTTTCCTGACTACGGTTTTGCCTGATCCCTCACTGCTCTGCTCCAGTGTCTCCTCATCCTATGAGTCAGCAGCCAACTACTCTAGGAGGTAGCGGCCTGGTGGTTCCTCTGCAGTAAAATCCAGAGCCCTGTACAGGGAATAAAGGGGAAATATCAGGGGGCTGCCAGGATAACACCCTTAGGAGTAGCCCCAAGCCTAATCAGTTCAGTAGCACAGCAGATCCACATCAGCTTTTGTAACAGTGCCTTCAGCCTAAATAGAGCATATATCGGATTTGGATCGGTTCCTACCACAGAGCACCATACCTAACCAATGCGCCAATCATAAATAACAAGTCTTAAATAGCGCACTGTGAGAGGACCAAATAGGACAAGACAGTAATCTTTCCAAAAGTAGTAATTCCAGTCTACATTGTTTGTGGTTAGTGTGTGGGGTGTGTGCTGTGTAAAAGTGGAGTAGCTATATATATATGACATATACCGAAGGTTTAGTTGGGCTTTATGTAATGTAAAGCCATTCACTTAACAGTCATGGTCTTGGAAAACAGATAGTGCTCCTATTCATTCCCCAAACTACTGCCACCTAGTATGAAGAATGCAATTCTCCAGAATGGCAATGTACACTGTAGATTTCCAGTCCAAACCACAAGAACAGCCACAGGCCATTAACCCTTCACTACCAGTTTTACAGCTGCCATTAAGTACTTTGACACTTAGTGTTACTCTGTCAACAGCCAAATGCAAATTCATCTTTCAGCTGCCAAGTGGTGGTGTGTCGTTTATAAATCTGAAGAACACAATTGTACTGCTCCAGAGTCCAGCAGTAGAGGGCTTTACATAACCTTAACCAATGTCTGAAATTGTACATGTAAATCTCGAGACAATGCTCAGCCATGGAAATTCAATGCAAGCTCTGTATGAACAGTTATGCTTACCAGTCCCTACTACTGCTTCCAGGGAAAGTATTGTCAGAAAATGACCAGTTGATTAAATTAAGTTTTTATGTTCAAAATACAAAAAATTTTGGTAGTATATTTTCTAAGTTTCTATGTCATGAACAATTTTTAAATGAATCCTGAATCTTTTCCTGAATCCTGAAGCATTTTCCAACTGATGACTGAACGTCATAATAGGTGAAAACTTCCTGTGCTGTTGATATCACTTTTTAGCAGTCAACTCATTATCATCACAGGCAGGATTACAGTGAAAGATAACAACTCTATTTAGATCACTGAGGAACCACCCTTTACAACAGGGGATGATCACAGATAATCTCCTCTCCTCCCTGCACGATGACCCCTGCACAGGTCAAGAGCCCTTGAAAGATGGTAGCCCAATAACTGGATACTGAAAGAGGATACAAAAACTACTAACAGAAGTATAAAAAAAGAATTGAGGAACACCTTTCAGTATGTGGTTTTGAACCGAGCAAAGAGCCTAGCTGATACATTCCCTTTAAGAAAGCAATGCGGGTGATGACAATATCTGTACAGCCCTGTGGAAAATATTGGTGTTCAATAAAGAAGCATGAATGAACCTAGTAAGTGTTTTAGGATTCGACAATCTCATTGTCCAGACCACCACTGGTCAACCCCAAAACTGCTACCAGCCTTCTAAACCACTCCGGGTAGTATGAAACCAAGGCTACCCCTGGGTATTCACCAGGGTCCTCCGCAAGGCAGGATGGACTTGGCTGCTAGGGACCCAGGATAAATATGCGGAGCTGGTAACAGATTAATGATGCAGTCACACAAGTAATAGACCTTCCAGAATGACCAGGAAGGAAAAGAAATGTCAGTAAGCAGGGTTAAAACCAGAAGAAACAAACACGATGAATGCAGTATGCGAGAGGTAATATCCAAAGACTAGTCAGAGATTACCAGAAGAAAATGTTAGTAGAATCAGGAATCACAATGATCATCCAAAAACAAGCCAGAATTTAAAAAACCAGAGAAGTCTGTAGTAAGTCGCATAGTACAGAGCCTGGAGTACACAAACGCAATCACAGGCAATGATAGGAATCAGCTGTCTTAAATTCCCCACCTAGCTCTAGCACTGGACACAGAGACAAAAATCTGATTGGCACAGTTTCCAGTCACACTGACATGTCCAGAAGCCAGGGCTTTTCAGGTCAGCATGGGAAGCCTCCCAGTACAGATCTGCATAGTGATTCGAGGTGAACCCCTTACAATTTTATTTTGCAGAATTCTGACAAAATGGCTTTTTGTAACATATGTGCATTTTTGACAAAGCAATGTCACTGAGCTCTTCAGTAAATCTTATTCTATTAGTAATGTCTGGATGTGGAAATTGCACAGTTTTATGCATGAATGGCTGAGCCTATACATAAAGACGGTCATACACTTCAGATAGCTGTCAGCCAAATGCTTATCCAGCGGACAGCTTTCTCCCAGCAACCCATATACATATTGAGTGTACATGTGTTTTCAATGGTGAGAGGGAAGTAAGGCGCTACCAAACACCTCTCATTATCCCCCATGCAGGGCCGGTGCAAGGATTTTTGCCGCCCTAGGCAAAAGAAAAGTTTGCCGCAACCCCCCCATGTGAGATCACAATGCCCCACCCATATGATCTGCCATATTAAAGGTGTTCTGCAGTTTATTTAAACTGATCGGCAGGGGTCCGACACCCGGGACCCCCGCCAATTTGCTGTTTAAGAAGGCAGCGGCACTGGCAGTAGCGCCTCAGCCTTCTTGCAGTGACGTCACGATTAGCATCATTGGCCTGGGTGGGGCTAAGCTTCATTCAAGTGAACAGAGCTTAACCCCGCCAAGGCCAGTGATACTAGTCGTGACGTCACTGCGCCTGCGGTAAACAGCGAGAAGGCCGAGGCGCTACTGCCGCTGCCTTCTCAAGCAGCTGATCGACGAGGGTCCCGGGTGTTGTACCCCGCCGATCAGTTTAAATAAACTGCAGAACCCCTTTAACTAATGCCAGTTCTCTCCCCCCTGTCATTCTCTTTCCCCCCATGTCATTCTCTTCCCCCTCTTGTCATTCTCTCTACTTTTCTTGTCATTCCCCCCCCCCCCTCTTGTCATTCGCTCCCCCCCCATGTCATTCTGTCCCCCGCCCCACACCCCAAATGTCTTTCTCTTTCCCAATCCCCCCTACCTCTAGTGTAGCGTGGCCGAGCTTTGTATGGTCCACGGGTACAGGAGCTTTAGTTTCCTGTACCCGGGCGGACTGACAGGAAGCGCACACTGTGTGCGCACTTCCTGTCAGTCCGGCCGGGTACAGGAGACAGATGCTCCCTGTACCCGCAGACCATACAGGGCTCGGCCACGCTACAATGAGGGAGTGACAGGAGGGAGCGCTGAGCGCTTCCCTCCTGTCAGCTCCTCTCCTCTTGCTGCGCCCGGGTGGTGCGCCCTCATGGACGCGCCAGCCCGGGCAGTGCTGCAGCCGCCAGAGGCTCAATATAGAGCGCTCGGGCGGCTGCAGCATGAAGGGGGCCGGCACTCCTAGCAGGGCCCCTTCCCAAGGGGCGCTCTACGCGGCTGCCTAGTCAGCCTATAGGATGCGCCGGCCCTGCTCCCATTAGAATCAAGAATCAAGCTTGGTTGAAATCCAACAAATCCATCTTTTCTCTGACATCTGATGTCGGAAGCGAGTCTGGAATTATTAGATGGTCAGGTGGTCCAACTAAATACCTTCTGTATTAGAAGAGTTGCTCTTGAGTCAAATACTTTTAGCCATGTAGCGCGTATGACGATGAGAAACACTTTGGAATTTCTAGCTTTTTATAAAAGTGCAGCTTTAGTATTTTTATATAGTAATAAAACTTGACACTCCCAGGAATTCGTGAATCCTTGACACTTTATTGGTGTAGCTATGCAATGAGATACAAAATCAATGTGTACATGACATTTCGGTCAAGACATGGTCCATCTTCAGATACTGTAACAACAAAAGTTGGGTTCAAATATAGCAATACGGGCAAGGTACAAATAAGCCATATAGAGAAAAGAGACAGAAAGTATATTGGGGACACAATATATAGAATTTTTGTCTCTTTTCTCTATATAACTTTATGAATTCAAGGGAGTGTCAAGTTTTCTGCTTATCTACATATGGGCTAGGACTCTACTCGAGCACCACGGCTTAGGGTCCTTTCACACTGGCGTTTTTGTTTTCCGGCATAGAGATCCGTCGTCGGGTCTCTATGCCGGAAAAATCCTGATCAGTCACATCCCCATGCATTCTGAATGGAGAGAAATCCGTTCAGGATGCATCAGGATGTCTTCAGGACCGGAACGTTTTTTGGACGCAGCAAATAACGCAACATGCTGCGCTTTTTGCTCCGTCCAAAAATCCGGAACACTTGCCGCAACGACGGATCCGGAATAATTGCCCATTGAAATGCATTATTCCGGATCCGTCTTCGAATCTTCAGTTGTTACGACGCAACAACGGATCCGGAAGTGTCTTCTGCGCCTGCGCCAGGAAGTAGGACGGGCTTGGCTGGCGCGAAAACGTCCATTAGACGTCCCGCGCGGGAGAAGGCAGGGCGTGGAAGAGGCTCCAGGAGGTGAGTATTTCGTGTGTCTGTCCATATATATAAAAATAAACTACATGCATCTACTATGTCCCAGACATAGTAGATGTATGTAGGAGGCATCAAAGGATGTTGGGGGTAGTAGTCCCCAGGTGAATGCTACCCCCAGCAACCTCCATGCATTCGCCCCAGTTGCTGTCCCAAGTGCTTTTGCCTTGGGACTGCAGTTGGGGTGACTGCATGGAGGATGTTGGGGGTAGTAGTACCCAGGTGAATGCTACCCCCAGCAACCTCCATGCATTCGCCCCAGCTGCTGTCCCAAGTGCTTTTGCCTTGGGACTGCAGTTGGGGTGACTGCATGGAGGATGTTGGGGGTAGTAGTCCCCTGGTGAATGCTACCCCCAGCAACCTCCATGCATTCGCCCCAGCTGCTGTCCCAAGTGCTTTTGTCTTGGGACTGCAGTTGGGGTGACTGCATGGAGGATGTTGGGGGTAGTAGTCCCCAGGTGAATGCTACCCCCAGCAACCTCCATGCATTCACCCCAGTTGCTGTCCCAAGTGCTTTTGTCTTGGGACTGCAGTTGGGGTGACTGCATGGAGGATGTTGGGGGTAGTAGTCCCCAGTTTAAGGTATAATGTGCTTTGATACCAATTTATTTATTTTTTTCTCTTTCTCATTGTTTAGTTTACCGATTTTTGGAGAAAATAAAAAAAATTCATATCTTCCCCAGAGGATTTTTAAAACAGACCAGTTAATTGGTGAGTATATGCAAGAATATTGAAGTCTGAGTTGTGTGGATGCTGGGGGTAGTAGTCCCCCTGGGGAATGCTACCCCCTGCACCCATCGTGCGGTCACCCCAGCTCCAGTCCCAAGTCCCTTTGCCTTGGGACTGCAGCTGTGGTGACTGCGCGGTGGATGCTGGGGGTAGTAGTGCCCTGGTTAAGCTAGTACTCTTTACTAATTTTTTTTTATTTTTTTTTTGTCTCAGTGTTTAGGTTTTTATTGCTGCCCCAAAAAAGACAATAGTTGTGTCATTTGAAAAATGTCCAGTAAGTATTATTTTCAAAGGAATCTTCAATGCTTTAGTCAATGCTTTAATATTCTAAATTTTTTTCTATAGGCTCTTCAAGTGAGGCCGGGGACTCCCCTCCACGTCAACGTGTGCGCTTGGATACGGTATGTTATGTTTTTATTTATGTAATTTTTTTACACCTTTACAAAATTTTAATTGTTTAAAGTTTTCCATTCACAGCAATCGTCAACTGAGGAGAGGGGTTCCGGCCGTGCAGCTACTGCGGGGGAGGAGGAAGTCGGGGGTGGACCCCAGGAAGTGGTAAATATTTTTGTTATAAAAATCACAATTTTTTTATATATAGTATTTAGATAATTGTAATTATTATATGTTTTTTATGCTTTATTTTTCTAGTCTGCTCCTCCTGTGGCCTCAAGAGGTCGTCAGCAGCCATCCACAAGGCGCCGGGGTGCACGCGCGCGGTCGGGGACGTGTGAGTATATCTTGATATTGTATCTTGTTAGATCATATTTTACATCAATTTTTTTTTTTTAAATATATGCTTTTCTCTTTTTATAGGGTTCAAGGGCCTCTGCCAGAACTGATGAGGAGGAAGTTTCTGGCTTCTACATTGACAATGATCTCCTCATCAGTCTGGTGGAGGAACGCGTCCCACTCTGGGACCCTACCGACCGCCGACATGCAGATCATCACCTGACCCGGACCTTGTGGATGGAGATCTGCTCGAAAATTGTACCAAATTGGGACGACCTCAGTGAAGGCCAACATGAGGAATGCAGTAAGTAAACTAAAAGAATTGTAATTTTTTTATTTTCAGTCCCATTCAAACTGCAGCCGGCTGTTCCAAAATTAAAACTCACAGCATCGATTATCCTGGCATGTTGTGAGTTTTGGTTAGCAAGAGTTTGGCTGTAGTTTGGTAATGTCATAAATTTTTGATTAATCTTAAAATTTATATTTTTCAGAGACGACAGTCATGGTGCGGTGGCGCTCAATAAGGGACCGCTATAAGAAAGACTATAATGAGGAGGTCAATCGCCCGAGTGGGTCTGGCGGAACCCGACGGCAGCCGTACCGCTATTCGGCTGCCCTAGGGTTCCTACGTAGAACCCTAGAGCTGCGAAGGTAATTAAAAAACGGCATTAAAAAATGTCATGATGTTTACTTAGATTGTATAAAAATACTAATTTTTTTTTTTTTTTGGCAGAACAACAAGCAGTACTCGGGCGCCTGAACCTCCTCGTGATAGCGAACAAGAGGCGGTCCCTGCTGAGCTGCCCCCCGCGGATCCTTCTCCACCTTGCCCAGCACCTGGTCAGGATCCTAACCGTCCTCTACTGGTCCCCTCTGGCGACGCAACAATGGCCGTTATGTCGCCACTTTTTGAGGCATTGATGCGTCGCCAGAGGGCTGGTAGAAGCCGCCAAGCTGATTACGAAGACCTCACAAGGCTCTTGTATGAGACCTTGTGTGGTTACAGCCAGAGGATTGTAGCCGTGGAGGCCGAGCTGCGAAGTCTGCTGGAGTGGGCGGCACAGTTTTCTCAGCCCGGCCCTCTACAAACCTACTGGCCGTCAGTCAATCAGCTGGTGGCGGACTTCACGCCTGACCAGGTGTTGGAGTTCAGACGAAGGGTGGAGGAAACGGTGTGGGATTTGAGACACCGCCCAACTTCCTTTCCCCAACCAACTACCTATCCCACGTCCCATTCCTATCCCCCACCACAACCTCCTCACCACTACCAACCTCCTCACCCCTTCCAACCTCCTCACCCCTTCCAACCTCCTCACCCCTTCCAAGCTCAACAAACTCCAACCCGTCCACCTCCCCAGTCTCACACCCCCGAGCCTTTTCAACTCTCTTCTCACTCTCCTCCTCACTATTTTCCACCTACCACTTTCACCACTCCTTCTTCTCTGGCTCGGGCAACTTCATCACCCCTTCCCCCGTCACGTCTGACTACTCCCTCTGTCTCTCCTCTCACATCGCATCATTCAGGCCCCACCAGAACATGTCAAGGTAGAGAGGGATCAAGCCATGGACTGCCTGCCACCCCCCAACCTGCTCCCCCAAATCCTAATTTTAAGGATTTGTGATGTTTTTTATTTATAATGTTTTATAGTTTTATATTTAAAAATTATCTTTTAAATTATTATTTAATTTTTGGGTTTTTATGTTTGAAGTAAAGTTATTTATAAAGTTTTCGGTGTCCAGGTGTTTTTTACTTAAAAAATTAAAAAACCAAGCACACTCTCCCACCCCTTGGGGAGCGACAGTGGAACCTAACCTAACATGGGCTGCTAGATGGCCGCTAGCACATCCACAATATCCAGTCCCCATAGCTCTGTGTGCTTTTATTGTGTAAAAAAAACGATTTGATACATATGCAAATTAACCTGAGATGAGTCCTGTCCCTGGACTTATCTCAGGAACAGGACTCATCTCAGGTTCATTTGCATATGTATCAACTCGTTTTTTTTACACAATAAAAGCACACAGAGCTATGAGGACTGGATATTGTGGATGTGCTAGCGGCCATCTAGCAACCCATGTCCTCAGCTCTGTACACAAAATCCCAGTGACAAGTTCCCTTTAATGGAGTGCCATATACGTTACGGCAGAGTTTTCATAGCACCGGAAGAGTGAAATCTACATCAGCTATGAGGTGGCATAGATTAGATTTCACTCTAGATGCATGGACTGCTGGAAGATATGCCTTATTTATGACAATGGTCTTCATAAATCTCCCCCCTTTGCCTTATATTTTGAACAGGTCAGGTAAAGGGGGTCTATCATCAGACAATGCTGCCCCATGTAAAGCCTGTATTAGATCGACAGATAGTCTGCCAGATCATCGCTAAGAAACGTTCGTAGTAACGCTCGTTAGCAATGATCTGGCAGTGTAATACTGCCACTGATTACCCAATGAAAGAGCAAACGTTCGTTCATCGGGCAATTCCAATCTTTCAGAAGGTTTAAGAAATCATTTGCCAAAGGCACATCATGATGTCTAATCACTATCTGCCGCCGGCAAACAATGATTCAGTATGGTGACAAGTGGTCTACCCATACAGTGGAGGAGATTGCTGCATATAATAACAGAGGTCTCCTGCACTGACGAGCCAGTTTAATACCGCCTTAAAGGGGTATTCCGGTATTAATGTAACTTAATTTTCAGAAAAACTGCATTAAGGCTGCAAGCTGTGACCCAACCAGAACCCATATCTATACATATAACCAGAGCTTCAATTTACCTTGCAATCCATTTATCTATCTACTGTGTGAGCCTGCACTGAGATTATCATGGTGCATCATCTTCCCTCACAAAACTTCAAAGACTACAATCCCCACAATCCCTAGCTTTCCTGCCTGATATCACAGTCCAGTCATGCCCCTCTACTCAGTAATCACAGCACAGTAACACTCCCTTTGTTTCACAAGACATTTAGCTAGAGAATTGATAGCAACACACTGAGCATGCTCGACCTAACATAAGCTCAGAACTAAAGGCAAGGCCATGGTAATTTATGAGGAAACACAGTGGGTAGCAGAGGAAAAAAACTGTAAATATGTGACATTTACATTATATTAGGTAATTACTGATGATTAATTATTCTAAAACATAAGTTATATTTATGGTAACTGGAATACCCCTTTAAGGGCAATTTGCAACCATGATGGCCTATAATTCACTGTAAGGTTGGGTGAAGGGGGGTTGCAAGAGGGAGCATTACCCTTGTGAATACACTAAACTCATAACTATGTGCCTGATGTATTATCTCATCACTTCTATTAGCCAATGGCACTGCGAGAGCAGACCTGTCTCTATACTATGATGCTCTTACATAAGGCAGATGAGCTGTAAAGGGGTTGGTAGCTGGCAGTGGCTTTTCTCCTTGAGAACAAAAGCATTGGGGGTGTTAAAGTCCATCAGTCCGATTATTATCTCCCCTGATATCTGCAATTCGTGAAGTCACCATACACATTAAATGGTCTTCTCTCTGTCCAACCTCCAAATAGCTGTCATCTACTGTCCACTAGGCTTTGTTAGTGCCTTTTTCGACCAGTTCAATATTTGGCTTCTACATTTCCTCTCTGCCAACATCCCCACCATCATCAAGGGCTATTTCGATATCTCTACTGACAGATGCCACACAGCTGCCTCCAAACTCCTATCTCTT
Source organism: Bufotes viridis (assembly GCA_033119425.1). NCBI lineage: Eukaryota > Metazoa > Chordata > Amphibia > Anura > Bufonidae > Bufotes > Bufotes viridis. The sequence goes on along the minus strand of CM065589.1, from coordinate 477,726,151 downwards.
ACGTCCTCCTTTGGACTCCACAGCCACCCACAGAAACAGACACACGGTAGACCTTTTCATCATCCACCTCTGCTCCCTATCTAATCTGTCAAACTCTCCTCTCCCCCTCTCTGACCACAATCTTCTCACGTTCTCAACCACTCTCTTCTCAACAGCCCCTCCATTCCATAAACTAGCACACCCTTGTAAAAACTTCAAACATCTCTTCATTCACTCTCTGACTCTCTTACCTTTGTCCACCATATCTTCTACTCACGACAGTGACATAGCCGCTGCTTTCTACTACATCACAATTACTTCAGCTCTTGACTCAATCACCCCCTTCTCACACACCAGAACCTATTAAATCAGTCGTCAACCCTGACACACTCACAAGACCAAAAAAAGTGAGACAAGCTACCAGAGACGCAGAGAAATGTAGGAAGAAAACCCACTCCATGGAAGACTTCATCTAATTCAAACAAGCTGTTCTTCAAGTCTGCACTCACCTCTTCTAAACAGGAATACTTGACTACTCTCATTTCATGCCTTTGACACTGTTGACTACTCTCTCCTGTTGCAAACCCTCTCATCCCTTGGCATCAAAGACCTAGCCTCTCCTGTATATCCTCTTATCTCACAACAGAACCTTCAGCGTTTTCCATTCATACACCCCTCTCTGTTGGCTTCCCTCAAGGCTCTGTCCCCTTCTTTTCTCCACTTATACATTCGGCCTGGGATAGCTCATAGGCTCATGACTTCAAATACCAGCTCTTTGCTGATGGCAATCAAATCTACCTCTTTGGCCCTGATGTCACTTCCCTTCTATCTACAGGTGAAACTCAAAAATTTGAATATCGTGCAAAAGTTAATTTATTTCAGTAATGCAACTTAAAAGATGAAACTAATATATGCGATAGACTCATTACATGCAATGCAAGATATTTCAAGCCTTTATTTGTTTGGATGATTATGGCTTACAGCTTATGAAACCCCAAATTCACAATCTCAGAAAATTAGAATATTACATGAAATCAATAAAAAAAAGGATGTTAAATAGAAAAATGTAGGACCTCAGAGTAGCACAGTACAGTAACAGTAATCCCATGGTAATTGAACCAGGTTTTGGTAGTTTTGGCAGTGTGGGCAGGTGCCAAGTCCTCCTGGAGAATGAAGTCACCATCTCCATAAAGCTCGTCTGCTGAAGGAAGCATGAAGTGCTCCAAAATCTCCTGGTAGACGGCTGCATTGACTCTGGACTTAATGAAGCACAGCGGACTAACCCCAGCAGATGACATGGCTCCCCAAATTAACACAGACTGTGGAAACTTCACACTGGACTTCAAGCATCCTGCATTATGTGCCTCTCCATTCTTCCTCCAGACTCTGGGTCCTTGGTTTCCAAATGAGATGCAAAAGTTGCTCTCATCAGAAAAGAGGACTTTGGACCACTGAGCAACAGACCAGTTCTTTTTTTCTTTAGCCCAGGTAAGACGCTTCTGACGTTGTTTGTTGTTCAGGAGAGGCTTGACATGAGGAATACAACCTTTGAAGCCCATGTCCAGGATCCGTCTGTGTGTGATGGCTCTTGATTAGAGATGAGCGAACATTTAAAAAAAGTCCGTTGTTCGGGGTTCGGGTGGTGGTTAATTGCGCATCCCGTTATGGATTCCACAATAGCGCATATGGAATCCATAAGGGGCGGCTGCCACGCTGAGCCACGCCCCCTGCACTGATCACATGACAGTGACGTCACGCCAGGTCCTTCAGCTGTTCTACAGTTCGGGTTGGTGGCAGCCGCCCCTTATGGATTCCATATGCGCTATTGTGGAATCCATAACGGGATGCGCAATTAACCACCACCCGAACCCCGAACAACGGACTTTTTTTAAATGTTCGCTCATCTCTACTCTTGATGCACTCCAGCCTCAGTCCACTCTTTGTGAAAGTCCCCAACACTTTTGAATGGCCTTTTCCTGACAATCCTCTCCAGGCTGCGGCCATCCCTGCTGCTTGTGCACCTTTTTCTTCCACACTTGTCCTTTCCACATAACTTTCTATTAATGTGCTTTGATACAGCAACTTCTTTGGCAATTACCTTTTGAGGCTTTCCCTCCTTATGGAGGGTGTCAATGATGGTTTTCTGCACAACTGTCAGGTCAGTAGTCTTCCCCATGATTGTGATTCCTACTGAACCAGACAGAGGCAATTTAAAGGCTCAGGGACCCTTAGCAGGGGTTATGGATTAATTAGCCGACTAGAGTGTGACACTTTGAGCCTAGAATATTGAACCTTTTCACAATATTCTAATTTTCTGAGATTGTGAATTTGTTGGTTTTCATAAACTGTAAGCCATAATCATCCAAATTATAACAAATAAAGGCTTTAAATATCTCACTTTGCATGTAATGAGTCTATCTCATATATTAGTTTCACCTGTTAAAAAGGACCTTTTCACTGGTCCACAGTTTATTAGGCAAATGTATATACATGCAGAGCGGCACCCAGGGATGACCCTGCACTTACTTGTATCCCTGGGTGCCGCTCCGTTTGTCCGCTGTAGCCCCCGGTACCGGCGCTCGTGCTTCTGATAATTTTGCCTGGGGGGAAGGCATCTTCTTTTGCCCTGGGCGTCTCCTTCTCCCAAGGCTGGAGCGCTGGCCAATCGCAGCGCTCAGCTCATACTGCACAAAACCTAACTAATCTTCCACAGACCTGAGCCCAAACGTGTCTGAATTTTTATCTTAGGTCTATAATTCACATTATTATGAAGTCATACAACTTTCTTATATACAGCTGAGGTATAGTTAAAAAAAACAAAAAGTACACTGCAAAAAGGAATGCAAGTGTAGATTTTTTAATGTAGCTGCCTATACTTAAATATGGTCAGAAAAGTATACCCAGATAATATCTGTCAAATGTTTGGCCCACCGAGCCTCTGCGACAGGTACAAGTAGGACTTTCTCTGGCCTACAAATGTACGGTATTCTTCTCATCAGTCTCACAATTATGAGGAGTAGTGATAAGCGAGCATGCTTGGCCGAGTACAGGTTAAGACCCGAGCATCGCTATGCTCGGCACATGGCATACTCGCCCCGTTTTAAGCAGCCAATAAAGGTGCAGGTAAGTACTGCCCTCACTGTAATGTCAGTAGCCATGTTGGCTGCTGGCATTACAATGATTGGCTGGCCGGAACGCATCATCGGGTGCTATATAGCAGCCGATGACGCATGTTCGGCTCAGACATAGACAGGGAGAGCACAGCGTAGAAAGGGAAAGACAGAGCAGGGAACTAATTTCAGCAATTTTAGTTAGAGAAAGCTTTTGAAAGATCCAAAAGTCCTTTTAAGGACTACTGTGTGTGTGTTTTAGATCAACAATATATTTAACAGCAGTGTCAGGGACATCAGTGCTAAGGATAGTGCAGGGAGAGAAATTTGCTGTATTTAATACCAAAAGCTTTTCAAAGAACCCAAAATCTTTTTAAGGACTACTGTGTGTGTGTTTCACAGTAGCAGGATATATTTATTTTATAACTATTAGTGACATATACTGTACATCATCCGCAGACTGACTAATAATCTTGGTCACATCTAGTGTCCAAAATCTGTGGTGTTGGGGGGCATGGCTAACCGCCGAACGGAGCAGACGGCCATCTCTGTAGCTCCGGCTGAACCTGATCTAATCCTTTATCATCGGGATGATCCAGCGCTGCCCTCACCCAGTAAACATCTCCAGGGCCGGGCCGACACAGAGGCTGGGGAGGCTCCAGCCTCAGGGCACTCCAGCCTCAGGGCGCAGGCGGGGGCCGGCGAGAGGGAGAGGGACTGACAGGGGGGAACCGCTCAGCGCTCCCTCCTGTCATTCCCTGAGCCGGGCCCCGTCAGAGCGCTCCTCTCACCTCCATTATGCTGCTTCAGGCCCCCAGCATCAGGCCCCGCTGCCTCTGGCTCTAACTAGAAACAGAGTAAGCAGGTGGGCGGAGCCTAACGGACCTCCGTTAGGCTCCGCCCACCTGCTTAATGTGAGGCAGCGCTGGGGCCTGATCCTGGAAGCCTGGAGAAGTGACCATAATGGAGGTGAGAGGAGCTCTGACGGGGCCCGGCATTAAGTACAGTGAAATGCCGGGCCCCTTTCATTAAGTCTATGACAACATGGGGGCAGAAAGAGCATGACAACATGGGGGGTAAAAAGAGCATGAAAAGATGGGGAGAATGACAGGGGGCAGAAAAAGCATGACAAGAAGAGGGCATTATGACAAGAGGGGGCATGACAAATTACTATGTGGGGGCACTGCTGTGTGGTTGAGGGGGTGTGGGGACATTACTGTGTGGGGGCAGTGTGGCGGACATTACTGTGTGGGGGCAGTGTGTCGGACATTACTGTGTGGGGGGCAGTGTGGGGGCCGTGTGGCAGACATTACTGTGTGGGGGGCAGTGTGGCGGACATTACTGTGTGGGGGGCAGTGTGGCGGACATTACTGTGTGGGGGCAGTGTGGCGGACATTACTGTGTGGGGGCAGTGTGGCGGACATTACTGTGCGGGGGCAGTGTGGCGGACATTACTGTGTGGGGGCAGTGTGGCGGACATTACTGTGTGGGGGCAGTGTGGCGGACATTACTGTGTGGGGGCAGTGTGGCGGACATTACTGTGTGGGGGGCAGTGTGGCGGACATTACTGTGTGGGGGCAGTGTGGCGGACATTACTGTGTGGGGGGCATGTGGCGGACATTACTGTGTGGCGGACACTACAGTGTGGGGTGGCATTATACAAAAGCTCTGCAGATGCAACTCCCATGTATTGGGTCACCACAATTTGGGTGGTCATTCAGTAAATGAACCCTATTATGGGGAGAATCTGTGGATGACACATATTTGTCCCACAGACACCCCCCACCCCCCCAAAACAGGGTTAATTTACTGAATGACCACCAATAAAAGAGGTGGGGGTCACATATGCTACTTCATAATGACAGCAGGGCCCGTGCAGTGACTGTATTCTACTACACCCCCATCCTCCCGCTCACTGGATATAATCTTATTAACTATATAACTGTAGTAAATCACTACAGTTATATAGTTAAGATTATATACAGTGTCGAGAGGTGTAGTAGAATACAGTCACTGCACGGGCCCCGCTGGCGCTGTCATCAAAAAAGCAGATACAACCCCACAGCCTCACCCCTTGTATTGGGGGTCATTCCTACATGGACCCTGTTATGGGGAGGGGGGATCTGTGGATGACACATATGTGTCATCCACAGATTCCCCAATAACAGTATCATCCATCACAGATCCCCCATAGCAGTGTCATCCACAAGTTGGAGGGGGGGCGCACTTGGGCAGCTCAGCCTCTGTTGGTGGTGGACCTTGTCCCAGCCCTGAACATCTCCTCCGGCTACTGGACATCAACAGCAGCACCCCTAGCTGTTTAGATCGACCACAGCTTCCAGGCACCGACACCATTGCAGCGGCTCAGGGCGCGGCCTACCTCAGACGCCACGAGATAGAACTCTCACAGGCCTGCAGGGCAAGGAACGCACGGCGGACAGGTCCTCGGTTATACAGAAGAGACACGCAGGATTAGAGAGATCGGCGACCCTGCTACCCGGCAGCTAGAGACACCCTGGAGGCCCGCTCCACAAGTAACTAGGTCTGGGGGCCCTCTCAAACGGCGCCTGGACTGACCTATGCGCGCCATCTTAACCGCGGCTGCCCAGATGCCACTAGACGGGGTGCAGAAGGTAAGAGCTGCCTGAAGGGTGATAACTACCCGCCCGTACATAACACCACCGATGGCCAAGACTGACACCTGCCCCGCAACCATGCGACATCAGTGCTTTCGGTCGCCTCCACTCCCATCCCCCCCCCACCCCCACACAGATGCTAAGTTTTCCATCAGAGCTCCGCTCTACCTTTTAAGGTCTGTGTTCTCTAGCAGGCCGAAGATCAGTATACCCCCTCTTGGACCCTGGACACTCTTATTCCTAGACCTTAAACTGTATCGCCCCTAGATATGTAGGGGCCTACCCTGGGATCGCAGTACTGCAGCTCGCTCAGATACAGCCTCCGGCTGTACCTTATATATATTTAAACACCCTGCCGCACTGTACAATATGGTGAAGGTAGGAAAACACGAGGGTGCAATATTTAAACGTCAGAAACCTTCACAGCCTGACATGGAGAAATATCTCCACAAGAAGTCTGCAGGTTCTTCTTTATCTACTCCATCTGCACCTCACCTGGCCGTGGTCCATACGGAGACATCAGACAGAGAAAACTCTGACATGGAAGATAACCAAGGGGGAGATTCCGTCATTTCTACTTCACAGAAATCACTACAGCGAATTATTGAATCTGCTATTGCTCCGATCCTCAAGGAACTTTCAGTTATAAAAGCAGACATCAGAGAGATTGGGGGCAGGGTCGAGCAACTTGGGGAGAACCAGACTTCCCTCCTGTCCTTTGAAGGGGCCACTGCCTTAGCCCTTACGAACTGCCAGCACCACATCAATAATCTGCTCTCATATGTCGAGGATCAGGATAACAGAGGAAGGCGCAATAACCTCCGTCTGAAAGGTGTACTGGAATCGGTGCCCATATTGGCAGTCATGGAATTCACTACGGACCTGCTGAAACCACTGCTTCCTCCCATGCTAAGGGACCAGCTTGTCCTAGAAAGGGCCCACAGAGCGCTCAGACCTAAGCCCAAAGACGGAGAACCCCCTCGGGACATCATTTGTAAAGTTCTTAATTCCCACCATAGAGATATGATCTTAAAAGCATCCAAAACCGGTCAAGAGCTTACATTTGAGGGGTCGTCCATACAGATCTTTCAAGACCTTTCCCAGGTTACATTGACCGAAAGACGTAAGATAAAACCTTTCCTAGACGTCCTCAGCAATATGAACATCCCATACCGCTGGCTGTTTCCCTTTGGGGTCACCTTCAATTACCAGGGATCGCAATGAACAATCTGCTCTCACTCAGATCTCCTCAATGTTTATGAGACTCTCAACTTGGACATCTCCACGGCTCCATCATGGGATTCCATAACGGATGTCGCAGATCTCCCAGACCTTCCCGCTGCGGCCCCATGGTCCAAGAAGAAACCCAAGAAGAGACCTGCATCCAAGCCGGACTGAGGCCCAGTCTCAATTTAAGATCTAGCTAACAGTCATACCTATTGAGCTACTACTATGGTTTGGCCCACATACCCTCTGTAAGCCATTATTTTCTCTGCAGATTGTACCCCACACATATCTCTATGCCTTATGCAATTTACCAACACTCAAACACTGTTATCTGAGCTTTATCCCCCCCCCCCTCATAGCTCCCCCCTCCTTGTTTCTGTCGCATCTTCTCTCTGCCTGCGCACATTCAATCGCTTTTACGTGAGCTGCAGTGCTGCCTCCTCCCCTCTTGAGTACATTAGCCATATCTCTCTTTCCAATTCTTTCCTGCCTATCCCCTCCTGTCTGCCTAACTTGTTCTTCTCCTTAGTTTACATTACTTACAATTAACTACGCCACTGTCTTTCGTCTACCTTCTACTTTTCTTACCTTCTACTTTTCTCACTATTCTTACTCTGGGATCTGGTCTGTGCTTGTTTCCCCAGCCAGGGGTAAACCATCTCAGATCTCAACTTACTGCATTACCTGCCCTATTTCTCCCTCTCTTCAGTTCAATATGCATATGGTCCACGGACCCTAATGGTTAATTGTTAACTGTTGCCAGTTATTACTGTATCAACCAGGCCTTTACTAATTTCTCCAGGTTCTGGATTTGATTGTTCTGATTGTTTTATCTTGTTGTTTTAATAGTTTATCGAGCAGGAACTATGTCTACAGTCAATGTGGTTTCATGGAACGTGCGGGGACTAAACTCGCCCACCAAGAGATCCAGAGTTATTCCAAACTCTCAGGTCTTTGCACACAGAAATTGCCATACTTCAGGAGACCCATTTTAAAGAGGGTAAGATGCCCACATTACAGAAATCATACTTTTCGCAATGGTTCCACTCCTGCTACTAAGACTAGTGGTATAACCATAGCAATCAAAAAGACACTCCCTTTCACTCTGACCTCTAGCTTAATCGATCCTGAGGGCAGATATTTATTCTTAAAAGGATGTATAGCCAACACACCGGTCGCGATTGCGGGCATTTATTCCCCTAATACGGGACAAGTTCCGTGGCTAATTGAGACCCTGAGACGCCTTTGATCTTTACAGGACGGAATCTATATTGTGGGAGGTGTTTTGAATATCACTTTAGATCCTATTCTTGACTCCTCCAATCCGAACCACTCCGTATCCTACCGGAAACTGAGAACGCTTCACCCCAATGATAGAGACTATACTTATCATTCGGAAGCACACAACTCATACTAGAGGATAGACTATACCCTTCTCTCATCTACACACATACAAGAAGTGACCAATTCCTCTATACACAATATTAATGTTTCTGGCCATGCACCAGTTTCCCTATCTCTAATTGTTAAATCCCTCCCTCGGAGTGAATACACTTGGCGCATCAATGAAACAGTCCTCCAAATTCCAGCCCACAAATTGAAGATGATGACAGTACTTCAGGACTACTTTGCACGTAATGCTACGGGAGACACGCCTAAGACGATAGTGTGGGAGGCCCACAAATCGGTAGTCAGGGGTGAACTGATTTCCCTATGTACACACCTTAAAAGCAGAGATCCAGGGACTTAAATAACACTCTCAAAAGAATTGAAACCCATGAGAGACAACATAAAAAGACCGCAGCTATCTCCACAAAAGCAGAATTGTTATCACAAAGAGAGCACCTATTAGATATTCTTAATTTAAAAGCCTCTAAAGCATATATGTATGCTAAACATAAGATGTACACTCACGGCAATAAGGGCTCTAAACTCATGGCCCAGATGGCCAAAAAAGCAAGAGAACACACTTTCATCAAAGCTATAAAAACCCCTGCAGGACAGCGAATTATTGACACGGATAGCATTGCTGAACAGTTCACTAAGTTTTATGAAGCTTTATACAATCTGAGAGCGGACGAGTCAGCAACCGATCTTGCCTCTTGCCAACAAGACATAGCGGCCTTCCTACAAACCCTTTCCCTCCCATCACTTGATAGCTCTCAAAAAGCTCAACTTGTAGGCCCCATAATTCCCTCCGAACTTCAGATAGCCATAAGGGAAACCCCTAAAGGTAAAAGTCCAGGCCCAGACAGCTTGACAGCCGCATATTATGCAATGTTCCAAGACATTCTAACGCCCCACATGTTATCAGCTTTTAATTCTCTATTAAACGGAGGAACCTTCCCTTCACAGACTCTAGAAGCACATATCTCTGTTCTGCCAAAAGAGGGTAAGGATCCATAGATGTGCGGAAGCTACCGCCCAATCTCACTGCTCAATGTTGACGTTAAGCTTTTTGCCAAGATTTTGGCAAATCGCCTCAATAGGTTTCTGCCGCTTCTAGTGAACATTGAGCAAGTGGGATTCGTGAAAAATAGGGAAGGGAGGGACAACACCCTTAGAGTGTTACAGCTGATTCAGTTGGCCAAGAGGAAGAACTTACCTCTTTCCTTATTGTCCACCGACTCTGAAAAAGTGTTCGACCAGGTTGATTGGTCATACATGCGCGCTGCTCTGTGTAAGTCCGGAATACCCGATGTATTTCAGAAACTTGTATTTGCTTTGTACCTTGGGCCTACAGCAACGATACGGATTAATGGCACCGTCTCTGACGTTCCACATTTCCAACGAGGCAGGGCTGCCCTCTTTCTCCGCTTCTCTTTGTATTAACTATGGAGGTCCTGTGCCAGGCGATTAGACAATGCCCGGACATACAGGGCTTCCAGGCAGGAAGGTCCGAACATTACACTGCGGCTTACGCTGATGATCTTTTAGTGATCACATCTAATCCGGCCACCTCCTTTAAAGCCCTCTCTCTTCTCTTTGACCCGTTCAGCCAGCTATCCAATTTTAAAATCAATCCGACAAAATCAGAGGCTCTGAATATAACTTCCAGCTTCTGAGGTAGAAATGGCAAAGTGTTCTTCCCCATTCTCTTGGTCGACATCCTCCATTAAATATTTAGGGTTCTTTATATCACCATCCCCAAAAGACTGGTACTCTCTAAATTACACGCCCTTACTGAAATCTATAGAATCCACTCTTTCCTCCTGGAAGGTCCCCTTCATATCCTGGTTGGGCCGATCCAACTTGCTAAAAATGATCATCATTCCTAAAGTCACCTATATAATGCAGGACCTCCGATCTTCCTTCCTCACTCTTTCTTTCTTAAGATTCATGGAATATTCCTTAAATATGTTTGGGGTTCCTCGCATCACAGAGTGGCGTTTGGCACTTTGACTAAACGGAGGGGGGATGGAGGGATTGGATTACCAGACATGAAGTCTGTCTATAACATACAACTGATGAGAGTCCTGGAATGGCACAAACGACCTACGCCAAAACTTTATGTCCCCATTGAAGAGGAGGAGAATAATTTCTCTTTGACTCAGGCACTAATTAAGCCTGTACTTCACAATGGCCCCTCCCCCTCCCACATAATCTACTAACGAAAGCCCCTATACTCGCTTGGAAAAAGCTATCAGAAACTGGTGCTTTGTGGCCCACACCTTCCCCCCTAACCAGCCTTTTTGACTCCCAAGCTTCTCATTGGATACCTCTACAGCGAAAACTCAGAGGCTACCTTCTCGGGGGATATATTACATGATGGCTCTTTCCCAGACAAATCCACCCTCCAATCGACTATCACCGGGATCGCAATTGACGATCTCTTGTACAATAACCTTTATCTGAACTTTAAAAAACTGATTAAATTAGGAGATATCTCTAGAGACCTAACGTGGTTCGAGAAGTTAGCGGCGCAACGCTCGGGGATCAGGAGGACTCTTTCTAAAATCAATGAGGGCATGCGTTCAGACAATTGCAGGGTCGAGACCTTACCATTTAGCCGCGGACAAGAATAGGCCTGTCTATTGGGGTGCCGGCCCGGTGTTTTGCGGATCCGCAAAAGACTGAGGGCGTGTGAATGGACCCTTAAAATGGACATTTTTTTCACTGATGCCTTTGAGAAACAAACATTAAATGGAGGCAGTCTGCCGCGTGAATAGGCCGTTAAAAAAAAAGTACATCGCATGTCCGTTTTTCACTGTCGTGGGTTTTTACGCCAGTCTTGTCTACCCTGTGCCGCTGTAGTATAGAACTAATTTTTTATAAGACTTGCACCCGTATTAAAAACTATGGCTGGTGCGTTTTTTTGTCTTCTTTTACACCTGTTTCCAGGCAAAATGAATTCTATGGAATCCACAATGAAATGCACTTCTAACAGATAACTTCAAGGGTTTCTTCAAATCAGCTACAAGGTGTGCACAAGGTGAGGGGATTTTTATTTTTGCATTGAAGTCAATGGGAAATTGTTGATTGTGTTTCAAACGTGGACTCAGCAGAGGAAAATGCCAGTTTGCTGAATCAGTGGCAGATTTTAGCTGTGTGAACATACCCCGAAGGAGTCCTGCGTCAGAGAAACGGAAGCACAATATCAACGGCCACAATTTACAAAAAGAAAAGGGGTTTGGGAGACGTGAACATGGCCAGTGTTGGACTGGGGTACCTAGGGCCCACCAGTAAAAATTATTTTGGGGGCCCACCGTATAGATACAATCAGATATAATAAATAATTTAACAAGTTTTTTTTATACGAGCATAGGCTGGTTGAGGTGCAGTACACTGAATATATGTATGTAGTGCAGTAAGTCTACTGTGTTATGTGCCACTTGTGCAGGGGGTGGGAGACTAGGGGCCCACCTTGCTCAGGGGCCCTCTGGGGGATTCCAATGCACCCCTGTGGGCCAGTCCAAGCCTGAATATGCGGGGATTTGTATTGATAAATTTGACCTTATGAAATGCTGATGCCAGCAGTATGGAGGTGAGTACCACATGGCCAGTAAGTAGTCACGGGGGACCGGCGCACACCACGTGTCAGGTGAAGCTCACCGGCTCGCCCTGCCCTTGTGATGCCAGGGAGCACTGCCTCTTTACCTGCGGGCAGGAGGAGACTAGCAGGCTGCAGCACTGGCCAATCAGAGCGCTGGAAGGAAAAGCCGACCAATGAGAGAGCCGCCCTGACAGAACCCGCGACTGACAGCCAATAGCGACGCGGGCAGCAGTGACAGACGCCAATAGCATGGCGGAGCTGTAGGAGACGAGCGGCCACTTCCTAGGACGCTGCAGTGAGTGAGAGAGGGGGTCATCCCGGCGCACCTGACAGGAGGAGTTACCGGTGTTGTAGTCCTAGTGCCGGCCAGGAGCTCTGCCCCGACTGCCCGCACAGGACTTCTGTACTGACGGAGATCCTCTCCCGCTGATAGCGGGGCACGACGGGCCCTCAGCCATGGCCAGCCAGGAGAGACAGGTGCAGACAACAGGTGAAGAGAGATCAGCTGCAGAAGGCCCCGATCCTGGAGGGGCCAAGGCTCTAGGCCCGGGGGTGCCGATAAGGGGCATCCGTATGAAGTTCGCCGTGCTCAGTGGACTGCTGGAGGTCGGGGAGGTGACCACGAGAGACCTGGTGGACACGGTCTTCAACCTGGTGAGTAGCTGGTGGTGTGCTGGGGGAGCCTCAGTAACTCCTCCTGTCACTGCAGGTCTTACTACTGCCAGGAAGTCTGGAGGAAATCATGGGTCATAGCAGTTTCCCCCTCCAGTCTGCAGTTACCTGTGCTTAGTTCTATCTGTTCCTGGGAAAGCTGGGTGACCACCAATACAGCAGCCACTACAGCTTCTTCAGGGGCCTGGCTGTCAGCGCTCTGTGGGGGTGCTCATGTCAGCCATGTTGGTAGTCACCCAGCTTTTCCAGGAAGTGGCTTGTATTTGCTGTGGTGAGACGGGCAGTGGGTCGCCCAAGGGAAGTACAGACTAACCACTGCCGCACCTTCCTGATGTCTTGTTATAAATCATTGCCTGACACTGGCGGTAACCATCGTACGGTGAAGCAGCGTGGCGTCTGAGATGGTGATGTGACATGATGCCTAGTATGTTGAATGTTCCTCAGCTGTATGATAGCAGGGAGCAAGAATGTTCCTGTTCCCTGACAGCAAGCACAGGTCTCATAATAGTCAGGTTCTGACTTTTTATAGCAGGTTCTGTTCACATCGGTGTTGGGGGCTCTGTTGCAAATTCAATATTTTTATTTTTTGACAGAATAATAGTTCTGTGTGCACACTTTGGCATAATCTGACCAATTTGTAATCCATAGGGGCCCCCTGGTGCCTGTCGTGTGACAGACCCGGCCCAGAAAAGGTCCAGATCTGGATTTTGAAGGGGTTGTCCACCTTCCACGTTGCCGGACCTGTTCCCCACTGATGGTTTCTGGCTCCTGCCGCCGCTCCGTGCTGTTTGATGGGTGTTATGTGCCCTCAGCAGTGACATGTCCCCCATGTGTGATGTCACTGGGTCACATGACACATGGGGGGGACAGCACCGTAGCGGGCAGTCATTGGCTGCAGCGGCCAAGTGACCTCTGTCAAACAGGACATACACCAGCGGGGGCTCGATGAGTAAAGTACGCCCCTTTAAAATAAGCCTTATTACTGACTAACTGACCCGTGGCAGCCAGATGTTTGTGACCACTTCTCTGCAGACCCCAGATATCCAGTGTACAGGACGGTGTGACCTGGGGATTTGTTTATTAGGGCGAGGAGCTCTAGACCCCATCTGTGTGGTAAGCGGTATGGCTGGGGAGGCATCAGGTGGAGCCCTGGTTTCCTGGCCTCAGGGTGACTAGTGCAGGGATCAGCAGGTGCACGCGGCAGTACATGCCCCCCCCCCCCCCCCACATAGTCATTTGGCTACTATTATCAGCAGCCTGCTGTGTGCCTGTGTAGTGTCATCTCCAGGAAGTGGTTCTTCTCTGCTATTTGTGGGCACATCTTGCGGCTCAAGACTTCTTGGCCTGGAAATCATCTTTCCATTTTTATATCTGTGATGAGTTCTGACTGTAGAAACCAGGGGTACTCGGCTGCAGATGCCTCCTCTGCGAGCCGGTGTAGTGTCTCCTTATGGAAGTGTATTTAATGCGCCGTTGTTATGCAGACAGAGACTAAATAAGAACGCGTACGTCTGTAGTTGTAGTAAAAGTCTGATGGCTGAGGTCCGCAGTCCTCTTAACGTTCTGCTAATTTATTTATATCGACATTTAATATGTTAGTGGAGAACAGCAGACCAGACCTCAAAATGCATTTCCACCGACCCCCAAGCTCGTTCAGGACCCAGACCAGACAGAAAAATATAAACTAACACTCCTGGGTTGTCTGCACTTCCAGGTGTCCTTTACAGACAATATAGTGAGCAGACCAGACCTCAAAATACATTACCCTAGTCCCCTAATGTCCTTCAGACCCCCCAGATGAGGCCCCTGAGGTCCATCAGACTGCCCCCCCCCCAGATGAGGCCCCTGAGGTCCATCAGACTGCCCCCCCCCAGATGAGGCCCCTGAGGTCCATCAGACTGCCCCCAGATGAGGCCCTAAGGTCCATCAGACTGCCCCCAGAGGAGGCCCCTGAGGTCCATCAGACTGCCCCCAGAGGAGGCCCCTGAGGTCCATCAGACTGCCCCCAGAGGAGGCCCCTGAGGTCCATCAGACTGCCCCCCCCCAGAGGAGGCCCCTGAGGTCCATCAGACTGCCCCCCCAGATCAGGCCCCTGCTGGTAAAGATAAACCCAGTGTGAAGCCTTAGAATAAAGTTGATCAAAACAAATGATTTCAACCAAAATAATCGTTCCTCTGGGGAAACAATGAACGACTGTTTTATCCAACTGTTGACAGACCATCGTCTGAAAAGAAATTGGGTGTGTTTTATATCTTCGTTTGATAGTCCCATGCAAGATCTTTTGTTCAAAGAAACATTATCTGTGGATGAAGGATCCTGAGTAGAGATGAGCGAACTTCTATTTTTAGTTCGGCGTCCAAAGTTCGGGTCGGGTTATCGTAGCATCCCGTTATGGATTCCGCTACCGCGGACCATAACGGCATTTGGAATCCATAAGGGGCTGCTTCATTGAACCTGAACCGTGGACAACCCTAAGGACCTGGGGTGACGTCACCGTCATGTGATCAGTGCAGGGGGCGTGGCTCAGCACTGGATTGGATAAGAGGTGATTGAGTGCTGAGCCACTCCCCCTGCAGTGATCACATGACGGTGACGTCACCCAGGTCCTTAGGGTTGTCCACGGTTCAGGTTCAATGAAGCAGCCCCTTATGGATTCCAAATGCCGTTATGGTCCGCGGTAGCGGAATCCATAACGGGATGCTACGATAACCCGAACCCGAACTTTGGATGCCGAACTAAAAATAGAAGTTCGCTCATCTCTAATCTTAAGAGAACGTTCCCGGAAAGATCTTTCATCCATCTCCCGGTTTCAGTGAACATATTATGGCGACTCTGAAGTAACTGCCAGTATGGACTAACGTGTATGGCCATGTCTGTGAAACCAACCCTCACCAGATGATTGTTCAACTGCTGCTCAACCACTTTCTATCTAAGGGCTCATTCATATGGTCGCCGTGCTCGTGCATCGGCCGTGTGAATCCCCTATTACAGTGCAGACCCGTTGACTTGAATTGGTCCGCGATCCACAAAATACTCCAAAAGATAGGACATGTCTTTATTTTTGCGGTGCGGAGGCACGGAACTGAAAGCCCACGGCTGCTTCCCGTGTGTTGTGGACCCGCCATTTCCATTCTGCAGTACAGGCACGGAGCCCTTACGGTTGATTGAATGGGCCCTAATGTGTATGGCCAGTTTAGACCCCCGACGCCACGCCAAAACATATAACCATCTTCTCAGCCATAGTTCTGTCTAGCATTTCTATGGGGGTGCGGCTGTGTGTATTGCAATATGCGGATCTGTAATACACTATGGTCGTGTGAATGTAGCCTAAATCTGAGAACAGGTCTGCGGGGTCTGTACAGCTGGTTTTCATAGCTCATCAGTATCAGATTGGTGGGAGTCTGACTCCCGGCACCCACACTTATTAGGGGGAGTTCACATTACAGCTATGAACTGTCAGAACAGAAAATTCCAGATCCTGGGAAAAAAAAAACTGATCCTGTGCATCCGTTATGCATATTTGCCACCTATTTTAGCCATTTCCGTCACGGATCCACTTAAAAAAAACAAAACAATGTCTAATGTTCCACTTAAAATCCACCCCCCGTTGTTGTCAGTGGAAAATATGGACTAGAAAAAGAGGGGCGTGCCACTTCTTGCCGTGAAAACCTGTGTGGCTGGCCACACGGGCATGAGCCCCATTCAGTGGTGTCCTGTGCACATTAGGCTGGATTATCGTTTTTCTGCGCTTGTAGTCATTGTTTTTGCCAAAAATGCTGCAGCTCAATGTGACTACAAGAAAATATACCCCCCAAGTCACTTACAGAGCATCTGTCAGCATGATCAACCCTAGTAAACCAGATGTACTGCCTGGTAGGGTTGATCACGCTGAGTGTAGCAATCCAGTCTGTCAGCAAATAGTAATCTATGGCAGATGCTCTGAAGCACAGGTGCGAACACAGCCTTAGACCTTCCCATTGCAGCTATTTCGGCTACAGATGACTAAACTTTTACATTTTGTACTTCTGTGCTCCATACACGATGATTATAAAAAAAATATAATAATAATAATTACGTACTTGGCTATTTTTTTTTTTTTTTTTTATAATGGCTTGTCTGAGAGTTTTAAAAATGAAACTAATGGCAATAAATGTTCTAAAATGAAAACAAAAACCCAAACCAATGGTTACTCACCTGTCGATCTCTGGTGTTCCCTGCTGGTTTTTCTTTACCTGTCCTACAGTGACGAGGTCGCGTACATCCGTGTGTCTGCTGCAGCCAGTCACTGGCCTCAGTGGTCATGTGTCATGGCTGCAGCGGTCGTGCTACTGCATGGCATTGTGAGCGAACACTGGCAGGGAGCACCGGAGATTTAACCAGTTGGGCCTCTTACAAGTCTGCACAGAAAACCCCGTGCCTAATCCGCATTGTAGTTTGTGAAGGTTGAAGACGTTCATAGGCCGCGTTCACATCTCCATTAGAGATGATCCGGCATAAATGCCAGCTGCCATCCAGACAAAAAACATATTTGTCCGGCCGAAACGGGCGGAAAGTTGAATCTCTTCGGGAATAGCCTGCCCGATACGTTTACGGGAGATGTGAATGTGGCCTAAGGGCATAGATACAAAAGTAGGTGTAGATATTCTTATACCATTGAGTGTTGCCTAGGTCTAGATCTTGTGGTGCTGTAGGCCATTTCAGTGTAGGTATGACATTGACCATTCCAGCTCCTTCTACCCTGGTGCTGCCCAACTCGGTTTTCAGGTTTGATAGGAGGTGGAAGTAAAGCTTGGCTGCGGCCGCCGTCTTGGAAGAAGTGGTGTCTCCATGAGCCCCAGGATCAGTTACCGTTGGTGATCTACATAGGAAGTGTGCTTTCTGCTCCGAGCTCGGTTTAAGGTTTCACCGCTCAGCACTGTGCCGAGGCCTCTGTTAATAATTGATCGATCCTCCCGCACTAATATATGCCGCTTTGTCCCTGTGTTGGATTGTTCTGAAATGACAGCGCTCATCCGCCCAAAAGCTGAAATTTAAGATAAAAGGCTCACCACTGAATTTCTGTCAGTGACTCACAAAGTGTAGGAAAGAAATACCTGTTTTACCGGTCGATAAAGGCCTCGTTTCAGGTCTGCAGCTTCGGGGACATATGCCGAGGACTGGGCGCCTATTTTCCATAGCTCTCCAGTTGCAGAACCCTGCACATTACACATTGCTGCTTCTTACATCTGGGGCTTGAGATGAAGGCTACATTCACACGATGTACTGGGAGACGTGTAAAAAAGTCGCAAATAATGGCGCACACCATACTTGTGCCATAATATGTGACTTTCTAAGCTTTAGAAAAGTGTGGCCTGCTGGATTTACTATAATTACTATAAAATTCTCACCCCATCCACTTGAACGTGCGGAGACACTCGCTCCTCAAACCGGATGCAGCAGGACCTGACATTCCCAGCATAGTGACATTACAAGGTCCTCTGTCTTCAGCGTTTGAGGGTTTGAGGAGCGAGTATCCCCGCGCGTTCAAGTGGATGGGGTGAGAATTATTTTTTTTAATCCTTAAAGACCCTTTTATCTGTTTTTAACGACTGTTAGATGAGCGCACTCCTGTCTATATGGCTGTTAAAAACAGAACCGTCGCTAGGGGTCTGTGGCCACGAAAATGGCCAAAAATAGGACATGTCCTATTTTTTTGATGGCTGCTATTCGCTGTAAGAAGAAAAATTAAAAATTTACGGACAAGGATAGGACTGTTCTATTATGGGCCTGCCATTCCGTTCCGCAAAATGCCGAACGCACACAGCCGGTAACCATGCTTTGCGGATCTGCGAAACCACAACAGTCGCGTGCATGAGCCCCAAGGCTAATTTCACATGAGCAAGTTTTGTGAGCGGGCGGCATCCAGACTGAATCCTGACCCATGCATTACAATGGGTACGAGCACTGAGCATTGTTTTAGGCCTATTGCACACGACCGTATGGCTTTTTCAGTATTTTGCGGTCCGCAAAAATACGGATGACGTTCATGTGCAATCTTAGAAAATGCGGAATGAAACAGCTGGCCCCTGATAGAACAGTACTATCCTTGTCCGTTATGCGGACAATAATAGGACATTTTCTATCTTTGAACGGAAATACGGAAACGGAAGGCATACAAAGTACCTTCCGTTTTTTTTTTGCGGATCAATTGAAATGAATGATTCTGTATATGGAACACAAAAACCGGAACGTAAACGGGAAAAAAAAACTGTTCATGTGCAAGAGGCCTTAGTCTGATCGTCTGTTCAATTGTAGCCTATAGTGTCCGTCTTTCACGCAGCCCTGTCCCATAGAAATGAATGAAGGAGATGTCGTCTGTTCAGTTTTTCTTCACACAAGTGGAAAAATTGATGTAAAACTGATGCAATCCTGACTGAAAAAACGTAAACACTGAACGTAGTTGCAAGCAAAATTGATTTAACTTGCATGCAAAACCTTCAGTATTTCTCTGAATGGGCCCTGACGCATTCCGCGAAAGAGGCCTCAGTGGAACCTTAGGGGCACATTTATTAAGACCGGCGTTTTAGATGCTGGTCTTAGCTGGCGGTGGATCCGCTGAATCTATGAATTCGCCGGCCTCTCCATAACTTTGGCACATCCAGCGCCAGCTTCCGAGCTGTCTTACATTTAGACCAGACCGCCTAAAACAGGTGTAGAAAATGGTGAATGAGCCCACGCCACGCCCACAATTTTAGAACTGGCGTGAGCGGGGCGAAGTCGCAGATTAGGCTTATTTCAGGCGCAATAGTTAGTTGTGTCGCCATCTCTGCCTGAAATGAGCCTCCTATAGGCGGATTTCAGCATAGTAATTGACACCCTGAGTTTTTAGGTTTGATTGCAGACATGCTTTCCTTCATTTCTGTATTAACAGCAAGAAAAACCCAATCGGGGTCGTTTATCAAGGAACTTGCGACTATTTTAGACTATTTTAGTCGCGAGTCCCCTTTTCGACCAGATGCGAGACGATATTAAGTTGCACTGCCGGTTTTAGGGTATGTTCACACTAGGCGTGAATGCGACTTGTGGTTTTATTGTACTAGAAAAGTGAATGAGATGTAAAAGACAGACCATGTGATGTGACGTCATCACAGGTCCTTAGACTGCAGCTAAAGCTTGAAGACAGAAGAGAGATCGCCAACTACGCGATCAAGTGGCTAAGGTAAGTTACGTTTTTTATGTTTAACCCCTTAATCCACATTTTACTAAGCATTCTGTATTAAGAATACTATTATTTTCCCTTATAACCATGTTATAAGGGAAAATAATAAAGATCTGGTCCCGTCGCTTAGTAACCATGCGGGAAAATCGCACTGCATCCGCACTTGCTTGCGGATGCTTGCGATTTTTCCCGCAGCCCCATTCACTTCTATGGGGCCTGCGTTGCGTGAAAAACGCAGAATATAGAGCATGCTGCGATTTTCACGCAACGCAGAAGTGATGCGTGAAAATCACCGCTCATGTGCACAGCCCCATAGAAATGAATGGGTCTGGATTCAGTGCGGGTGCGATGCGATCACATCATGCATTGAACCCGCGAGGAAAAATCGCCCGTGTGAAAGGGGCCTTAGGCCTCTTGCACAAGAACGTTGTGTGCCCGTGGCCGTATTGGGGCCCGCATACAGCCTTAATTAGGGCTCATGCACAGGAACGTATTTTATTTCCGTGTTCCCTTTCCGTTTTTTTGCCGAACCATTCACTTCAATGGGTCCGCAAAAAAAAACAGAAGTTACACCTTGTGCATTCAGTTTCCGTATGTCTGTATTTCCGTTCTGCAAAAAAATCGAACATGTCCTATTATTGTCCTCATTACGGACAAGGATAGGACTGTTCTATTAGGGGCCAGCTGTTTCGTTCCGCAAAATACGGAATGCACACGGATGTCATCTGTATTTTTTGCGGATCCGTTTTTTGCAGACCACAAAATACATACTGTCGTGTGCATGTAGCCTTGCCCTGCAGATGATCAGCTTGTCATACATTTCAGTATCTCGTATATGTTTGATTACATGCGTACTGCATATGGAATCTACGTACATGAACAAATGCGCATTCGTTGTGGTTCAGTGACCTAGTCGCAGAGGATCATAAACCCACGTCTTTTAAGAAAGAGATTGAACCAAGAGAGACCAGCAAATAATACTGTGGTCTAGACTTGGCAGCAAGCATTTCATTAGGAACTAGAACAACATTTTGAGCTTTTTACAAACCACAAGAAAATCCCTCTGAAGCAGGAATCCTCTGTACACAGACGGGATTTCCTTCTGGACGTCACCTGGGCTCCTGCAGTAGGAGAACGCTGCAGCATGTGTAAGGGCGCCTCCACACACTGCAGAAAATTCAGCGACTGAACATCTATTCCATTCATTTAAATGGAGAAGCAAGCACATGGCTTTCTGCAGACTCCATTAAAGGGGTTGTCCTAAGAAAAATATTCTACAGTTTTCAAATCAGCACCTGGATCTGAATACTTAAGTAATTGCATGTAACTAAAAATGTAGCATAGCCACGGAGTTATTCAATAAAATGTATCTGTATAGCGCCACCTGCTGTTTTCTTTTTTCTTATTTCTTTGTCCTGCTCACTGTGAAGACCGCACATGCTCAGTTTCATGCTTCAACTGCCTCCTGAGTTGTGATAGGGAGAGCATGGACACGCCCCTTTAGCTGCAGCAGAAAAGACCCTCCCCTGAGCTGCCAGCTTGGTATAAATCGGAGCTGTGAATGTGGAGATCTCTGGACCCATGTGAGGTACAGGGCTGGTTCTAGCTTGTTAGAAAGAGGTTGTCATGTACTATATGATGTCTGATTTTCATTTTTTACATTAGTCATGGTATAACCCCTTTAATGTGAATGGAACTGATTTTCAGTTGCGTAATTTTTCGGCTACAAAATCTGCCACGTGTGAAGGCGCCTTAATTCTCCGTTACGTGTATCAGTAACCTGCGCTTAAGGGAAAAGTCTATGTTCAGAGAAAATAATTTTAGGTGGAATTTCAGCACATAAAAACAAAAATTCCTTTGCAACAAAATGGGCTCTCATGACCCCGAGGCCTAATTGAGGGAGGTTCCCCTCTGCCACCTTCTCTGTCTCATTCACCATTCCTTGCGTTTTCTTTTGTGTTTTTTTTGTTTCTGTCTTTCCTTTTATTGCTTTTACTGAGACATGAATGATATTGTTTCCTGGTGACGATTTCTCTGTAATATGGCACTTTATAGTGTTTTACTTGGCACACAGAGTGCTGCCGGCGGCAGGGACTCGGTGTGCCGCCATGTATACTCTGCTAGTAATCACAAATGTAATCACAAACCCTTCTCTTAACCCCTGGGTTGTTTATTTCTCCTTAAAAATATGTATCCAATGCATTTGTATCTTGTATATCAAAATTTGTTTCCGTAAAATATAGAGGTTATGTCGTCATCTGTATAAATATGCGTTGCTTTAGGCCCTATTCACACGTCCGCAATGTTCGTCTGCACCCATTCCGCAAATCTGGGTGCGGACCCATTCATTTTGAATGGGGACGTGATGGATGCGGAGAGCACACACTGTGCTGTCCGCATTTGCGGAGCGCGCCGCCGATCTTCCGCCCGGCGGCTCCGCAATAATATAGAGCAATTGCGGACAAGTATAGGCATGGTAGTCAGTGGCCTAACATAAGCCATGACTGTGCCACGGGCATGTTCTAATAAACCGCCCGCCACTTATACGTCATAGGCTCTAATGCATTGCTATGCAAGATACACCAATGCATTATAGATGCAAGGCCTTCTTGAGTTTATAAAGAAAAATATTTCTTTTTTTTAAAACCACAACACACAGTATTACAGTGTTCGCCACAACCTGTATAATTAAGATGACATGGGAACAACTCAGGCTACTTTCACACTAGCGTTTTTTGTGGATCCGTCATGGATCTGCAAAAAAACGCTTACGTTACAATAATACAACCACATGCATCCGTCATGAATGGATCCGGTTGTATTATGTCTTCTGTAGTCATGATGGATCCATCATGAACTCCATTGAAAGTCAGTGGGGGCACGGATCTGTTTTCTATTGTCAGAGAAAGCGGATCCGTCCCCATTGACTTACATTGTGTGTCTGGACGGATCCGCATCCCAGGACGGACAGAAAAATGGAAAGGTGACTGATCGGAGGCAAACTGATGCATTCTGAGTGGATCCTTTTCCATTCAGAATGCATTCGGGCAAAACTATTCCGTTTTGGACCGGTTGTGAGAGCCCTGAACGGATCTCGAAACGGAAAGCCAAAACGCGAGTGTGAAAGTGGCCTAACACAACCTGCAGAAAATAACAATGGAATTGTTTTGTTTCTATCCCCCTTAAAAAAATAAAAGTTAAATGTTAACCAAAAAGTCCAATGTATCCTAAAATGTTACTAGTAAAAAAAAACTATACATATTTCGCCATATTTGCACTGACCCATAGAATAAAAGTAACGCCACACGGTGAACATCATACATTTACAGTGCAAAACAATGATGGCAATAATGCTTTTTTTTCATTACCACCCAAAACAGTTAATAACAGTTATATGTTCCCCAGAATGGTGTCACTCAAAAATACAACTGGTCCCACAATAAAGAAGCCCTCATCTGACTGTCAATGGAAGAATAAACTGAAAAAAAAAAAAACAGAAAGATTAAAATTGATATTTGTCCTTAAGGGGTTACTCCCATTTTGGACATTGGGGTCATATCGCCCAATTCTATGGGGTTTACGGAAATAGATGGGCCAGCGCTCAGCTGTTTTCAGTACTCCCATAGGAATGAATGGAGGTCGGCCGCGCCCGTGCGGCACGCCCTCTTGCACTTTGCAGGCTCTGTTCTAAGTATAGGTGCGGGTCCTCGAGGTGGGACCCGCACCTTTCAGACCTTGGAGGCATATGCTAGCGATATGACCCCAAAGTCCAAATGGGACAACCCCTTTAAGTTGATATCAAGATTATATGATAGATTATGTCAACAGTTCTGCATGGTCAACTTGCTTGAAAAGGCGGTGGGGCCTTAGAGGACCCATATAGTGCCAAAATTGGGCAACAGTTCTGGTGTAAAAATGTGTCTCAAAGTAAGCCAACCACTCGTTCAGGGATGGCCAACCTGCGGCTCTCCAGCTGTTGCAAAACTCCAACTCCCAGCATGCCCAGACAGTTTACAGCTATCAGCCTACAGCAGGGCCTGGTGGGAGTTGTAGTTTTACAACAGCTGGAGGGCCGCAGGTTGGCCAGCCCCTGTGATGAGTCTGGTGCAGGTCTAGACACCCTGTTTGAGGTTACCCCATTCATAGGATTTGTGAATTGGGGTGAAGAAATGTGGTGCAGATGAGGTATGTCAGATTTTTTTGCAAATGTAATTGAGAATTCTTCGATATTTTCTCTAGCGTCTCGCCCCCAGTGTGTTGCTTGTGCTCATCAAGAATTTTGTTATTGCCTAGAAGAGTTTTCTGAATGTCGTTGCCCTTTTGCAGAACGCATGCCAGACTTTAACCCACGCCTGTATACCAGCAGAACTTAATGGAATTTAAAGAGGACCCGTGTGCTTAAATACTTGTAGTCTCCATGGAGCATCTCTTCATGTATTTGCCGTTACTCTGTTATTCCTCCCATAAATGGGTGAACAAAGTTGACAGCTGGGTGTTACCGCTCCTTGTCAAATGGCTGTGTCCCTACATAGTCTGATACTGGCCGTACAGATTGGACAGTGTCTGTGTGTATTGACACACCCCTAACTGGTAATACCCAGCTGGCAGCTTATTCATACATTTCTAAGAGGAATAACAGAGGAATTACAGAACACGAAGAATTGATGGGATATATGAGTATTTACTATAGATGTTATGTCAGGAAAGGTAACCGGTCACAAAAATAAGGAAATGACACTGAAAAATTGCTGTTTTCAGAACCATCGCAGTCTGTGGGGGCTATTGACATGGCCAGGGGATAGCGGCAGTCAAAAAATAGGATATGGCCTATTTTGGCTGTTTTCATGGCCATACAGACCCTATTGAAAACAATGGGACTGTTTTAACGCCCAGTTAGGCAGGAGTGCACGGGTACACTAGTAATAAAATGGCCCTTCAGGGGTTAAACCAAAAAAATCTATATTCACTGGGACACCGGCTCCTCACAGAGTGCAGAAGGACCTGGCGCTCCCAGCTGATGTCACCACAGGTCCTGTCAGGCTATATCCTGTGAGTGTCCCCCTTAATGGATGCAGCAGGACCTGCGATACGTCGTCACACTGGGAGCGTGTAGGGACTAGCAGGGATGTGGGGAAGGCCAACGGGGGCCATTATATATGTAGGGGGGCACAATTATATTTGTCTATTCCCCTTGTGTCCTCTGTAATGGCCCCCAATCGCACCACTATATGTGTGTGTGTGTATATAACACCTGGGGGCCATTATAACTAGAGGGGGTAGAAAGGGCATTATTTATATTGGGGGCATACAGTGAGGGATCTTATCTTAAAAACACAATGAAAATCAGCTGTTAAAACGGATGGAAAATATCTGTTAAAAACAAACAGACCAGATGCAGAAATAGGTGAAATGGCCCTGATTAACTGTGTGTGCCGTGTGAATGTAGCCTCAGCATAGTTCTGTACGTCTTATTATTGCAGTAATATTATAGCCCTTCTGTGCGGCACTTTTTGTTTCGCGATTCCACGAGTCACCTTTACGCTTTTATACTTAATGTGCCTTTGTAGAACGAAGCCTGTATAGCCCAGAAGTAACGCGGGCGATCCGTTCAGGCAGCATCTTCTCTGACCCAGTTTCCTTCACCTCGTTCTTATCTCCTAATGATGGCGGAGTCTGCCGTTCTTGACATGGAACAGTCTAGCACCATCTGTGCTGCCATATGCAAGGCTAGGCAAATAGAAAAGGCGGCAGTGAGGTCACCCTGGTCGTGTACCTATTTTCTCCTATGCGGAGAGAAACTATAAGTATTGCATATTGTAACATCTGGGAATTTTTCATGTAAACGTTGTATGTCTTTCAGATGACACAGTGAGTGTATTTCCAGAATAACAGGTAGGATTATTTGTCGTCACCAGTGTATATCACGGTGACCGTGGCATGTGCCGGCTGTACCAGGCTGACTCCACTGTCAAGATGGCTGTTGGGAGCTGGGAATGGCGCGGCTTTTTATCTATGGCTTTCAAAAAAATGTTCATGTCTTTCTATGAATTTATTGTAGAGTAAAATTGTATCTATGCTGCTTAGGTATTACCATCACATGTATGCCATCCATGGCGTTCATGGGTGGGTGCAGAGAAAGACGCCAGACCAGCATCCAGATAACGGTGGGGTCCTGGCACTCCACGGAAAAAATGTTTTACATCAAAACATGTTAAAAAGACATTCAAGTAGTACCACATTGGCATGATGCATATGAATCTGCTACCCGTGGAATACGCACCTCCATCACTTTGGTCATTGGTACTGTATTACAATATGGACATCTAGCACTTTACGGCTACCACCTACTCGAAGGGACTCTGTTCTATCTTTGAGGTATATTCCGAGCGTCTCCGGAGTCCGTAGGATCATATCGGTTCAGGTACTTTACCAGACATAGTGTTCTCGTCTCAGCAGCATTTTTCTAATTCTTGTAACCAACCTTTTCTCCTTTCTACCAACATTTTTTTTATTTATTTTTACATACTACGACCTAGGGCACTCCAACTGTTGTGAAACTACAACTCCCAGCATGCATTATTGCCCTGCTCTTCTCAGAACTCACATAGAAATGAATGGCGCATGCTGGGTATTGTAGTTTCACAACAGCTGGGGTGCCGAAGGTTGCCGACTCCTGATCAAGGGGGAACCTTCCTCGCACTCTCATCCCCTGCTGAGCTGTGACTTTCGGGTACAGTGAAACGCGTTGGAGCTTTAGGATCTAAGCATTAGTAACTGAGATTAGTTTGTAGTAACCCCCCCCCCCCCCGACACAATAGAAAACAGATCCGCCCCCCATTGACTTTCAATGGAGTTCATGCGGGTCCATTTTAGTTGACGATAATACAACCGGATCCGTTCATAACGGATGCGGGTGGTTGTATTATCAGCAACGGAAGTGTTTTTGTTGAACCCTGCCGGATCCAGTAAAAACGCCAGTGTGAAAGTAGTCCTAGCCAGTGCTGGCCATGGTGGTGGTTCACTTTCCTGTGGATATATTCCATAGTTAGGCCCCATTCACACATCCGTGGTGTGTTGCGGATCCGCAACACACCATGCTGGCACTCCCCATAGAACTGCCTATTCTTGTCCGCAGGCTGCGGACAAGAAAAGGACATGCTCTATCTTTTGCGGAGCCCCTGCCGGATGTTTCGGGGCCGTATCCCGGGCGTTCGGGGCTGCGGCTCCGCAAATGCTGATGCGGAGAGCACATAGTGTGCTCTCCGCATCACGTTCGGCCCCATTCACAATGAATGGGTCCACATCTAGTCTGCAGAATTACGGAATAGATACGGACTAAAATGCGGACGTGTGAATGGGGCCTTAGTGGCAGCATAAAGGGAAACCTAAGGAAACATTTCAGATGGCTTGTGGCTTTAGGATAATTTTTCATGAAAGAAATTCTAGGCCGGGCAAGTGTGTAACTGGTTAAAACATAAGGTATCATTAGCGTCTATTTTAATGCTATCTTTGTCCTGTTTCTATGACTACTAATTTCAGAGAACTTTACCACTATTTTACAGAATTTATGACTTGTATCTGGATAGCAGAGGAAATAACGGCGCAGACTCTACCGCGCGTCGGGCCGTGTAATGAGAAACAACCGGTTTAGGAAATGTGACATCTTGTAAAGCCTGTCATGGTCACGAATGTCTTTATTGTAAATCACTCGTTTACGGTTGATGGCCTGTCCTCAGGGTAGGTCATCACTATCTGATCAGCGAGGATCCGACATCCCCCCGCCAATCAGCCGCTTCAGTATAGCGCCAGCGCTGAAACAAACAGGTGTGTCCATTGTGTGGTGAAAGGCGCGTGATACCGGGGGCTCTTCCTATTGAAGTGAATAACGCTGCAGTTACAAGCTCTGTCCACCACACAATGGATGGAGCTGTGTAGTCCTTCTCTGTCAGTGGATAGACATACCGGACCCTCGCTGATCAGATGATGATTGCCCATCCTTCGGACAGGCCATGAGTAGTAAAGGCGTTGGCAACCCTTTTAAGACCCCCATACACTTTAGACTACTGTTGGCTGAACCTGCCGTTTTCTCGGGATTGATATATTAGAAACTCCGACCTCCCCACTCCCAGGAATCTGTACTGAGCCAGAACGGTAGAGTTAGCTGACAACTATTACTTTTACTGGGAAAGGGCACGAAACTACAGGGATGTGCAAATTCCTATAATGGTATTGGCAAAATCCTAAAATCCTGCAATCTTCACAACGGCCACTAAGCCTAGTAAAATAGGTGCCACTTCTTGGTCTGTACAAATAATTTTACTTGCAGTTATCTCCCTATAATTACAGGCAGGATTACAATGACAGATATCACATAGAGGTATGGTGGGGATGTGTAGATCTCCGTATCTCACCTGGTTGTTCAGTTTAGCTGGATGAGATGACTGAAATCCAGATATGAGGCTGCTTCAGCATGACATAGCTTGCTGGAGCTCATTTAGTTTAACCCTTTCATGACCAAGGGTCATTGATGACCACGTCTAATTTTGCAGATCTCACATGTGTCACTTTATGTGGTAATAACTTTGAAACGCTGTTGCTTATCCAAGCCATTCAGAGATTGTTTTCTCATGACACATTGTACATCATGATAGTCATAAATTTGAGTCAATATATTTCACCTTTATTTATGAAAAAAATCCCAAATTTACCAAAAAGTTAGAATCCATTCTTCTCTTTAACACATTGAGGGTTAACAGTCAAACAAAACTAAATATTTATTAACCTGATTCTGTGGTTTACAGAAACCCTCCACATGTGGTCGTAAACTGATGTAAGGGCACATGGCAGGGCGCAGAAGAAAAGGAGCGCCATATGGTTTTTGGAAGGCAGATTTTGCTGGACTGGTTTTTAGATGCCATGTCCCATTTGAAGCCCCCCCTGATGCACCCTTACAGTAGAAACTCCAAAAATATGACCCCATTTTGGAAATTAGGGGATAAGGTGCCAGTTTTATTGGTACTATTTTGGGATACATATGATTTTTAATTGCTCTATATTACGTTTTTTTATGAGGCAAGGTAACCAAAAACTGTCTGTTTTGGCACCATTTTTATTTTTTACAAGATCCATCTGACAGGGTAGATTGTGTTATTTTTATAGAGCCGGTTGTTATGGACACAATGATATCAAATATGTCTATTTTATTTGTTTGTTTCAGCTTTACATAATAAAGCATTTTTGGAAAAATTATGTTTTTGTCTTCATTTTCTGAACGGCTTTTTTTTTTTTTTTTCTGCCGATCATCTTGTGCAGGGGCTCGTTTTTTGCAGGAAGAGTTGACGTTTTTACCGTACCATTTTGGGGTACATATCATTTTTTGATCATTCATTATTACACTTTATGGGACAAGTTAACCAAAAAATTTGTTGTTTTGGAACAGTTTTTTTTTTATTTATTTTTTACAGCGTTTACCTTAGTTGTTGGGTCATGTGGTATTTTTATAGAGCAGATCGTCACGGACGTGGCAATACCTAATATTTATACTTTTTCTTATTTATTTCTTACACAATAATAGCATTTTTTAACCCAAAAAATGATTTTTTTAGTGTCTCCATAGTCTGAGAGCCATAGCTTTTTTATTTTTTGACCGATTGTCTTAGGTTGGGTCTCATTTTTTGCGGGATGAGGTGATGGTTTGATTGGTATTATTTTGGGGGGCAATTGGTACTAGCTTGGTTTTGCAATTTTTGTGATGTAAGGTGACAAAAAATGGCTTTTTTTGGCACTTGTTTTTTTTTTACAGTGTTCAGCTGAGGGATTAGGTCATGTGATATTTTTATACAGCTAGTTGTTATGGACGTGGTGATACCTAATATGTATACTTTTTATTTATTTCACTTTAACACATTAATAGCATATTTTGAAACCAAAAATGTTTGTGTCTCCATGTTCTAAGAGCTTTAGTTTTTTTAATTTTTTCTTATGTAGGGGCTCATTTTTGGCGGGATGAGGTGACTGTTTTATTAGTACAGTTTTGTGGGACATTCACCTTTTGGATCGCTTCGTGTTGCACTTTTGTGATGCAAGGTGAAAGAATTGGCTTTTTTTGACACAGTTTTTATTTTTCTTATGGACAGAGTTAATATTGTAATATATTTATAGAGCCGGTCGTTATGGACGCGGTGATACCTAATATGTGTAGTTTATTTATTTTTTCTTGCACTTTTTTAATCTTTTATAAATGAGCGGATATAGGAAAAGGCAATTTTATTTTTAAGTTAAATTTCTATTTATTTATTACTTTTTTTATTTTCACACTTTTTTTTATTTTTATTAAGTCCCACTTGGATCCTGAAGATCCAGTAGGGCTGATGGCTGTACTATACTTTGCAGTGCTCTTGCATTGCAAAGTATAGTACCATCAGGGTTCCTGATAGATGGCAACACCGGACACCTTTGCAAAGCGTTCGGTTGCCATGGCAACCATCGGGCCGCAGCGCGGCAGCCTGATGGTTGAGAGAGGGAGCCCCCTCCCTCTATTAACCCCATGGATGCTGCTGCCACGGAATCTAAAGGCTTATAGCAGCGTGTCAGCCTACAGCTGACACTTGCTGCTGATGGCGGCGGCTCAGGAACAGATGGGGGTTTCGGGGGTTGTATGGGGTGCCCACAGATTCATGCAGGGGGCTCAGATCGGGGCAGGGGGGGCACACTACCTGATTTCAGGCTCTCATCTGCAGGATGCAGATCAGAGCCTGAAACGGGCACTTTTACACTGCCGCGATCCAATTGGTTAGTCTGCACAGTACTGGACTGTATGCTGTCCGTGACAGCGGCAGTGCAGGGGAAGAAGCTTTAATCCAAGCGTTTTGCAGCTCTTTGATTAAAGAGCTGCCATGACGTCTATACGCGTGCTAGCTGCACGGGGCATGGGCAGATAGGACGTATATAGCCGTATGGCAGTTGTGAAGGGAATAAAGTTGTATGGGCTGGATTTCTTTGGACTGGGAGGCAGGTTGGTAGTGGGAGTCTTTTAGTCCATACCCCTAGTCCAGGTGAGGCCACCGGTATGACAGCTGCGGACAAGAATACCCAAAAAAAACGCTTTAGTCACTTCCCCATGCATTCTGAATGGAGAGAAATCCATTCAGGATGTCATCAGTTCAGTCTTTTTGACATTTCAGGACAGAGATAATGCCGCAGCGGTATTATCTCCGTCCAGAATTCCGGAACACATGCCAGAATTCCTGATCCGCCATTTTTTTCCCATTGGAATGTATTAGTGCCGGATCCGTTCTTCCGGTCTGCTCATGCGGAGACCGGTAAAAATGTGGAAAAAATATATAACGGATCCGTCTCTCCACATGACAAGCGGAGAGATGGATCCATTCCTGCAATGCAAGATCCGTCTTCAAATGCTTTCAGTTTGCATGCAGATTGCCGGATCCGGCAGGCAGTTCCGGCGACGGAACTGCTTGTCGGATCACTCTGTCGCAAGTGTGAAAGTACCCTAAATGCT
Source organism: Bufotes viridis (assembly GCA_033119425.1). Lineage (NCBI taxonomy): Eukaryota > Metazoa > Chordata > Amphibia > Anura > Bufonidae > Bufotes > Bufotes viridis. The sequence goes on along the minus strand of CM065589.1, from coordinate 477,694,818 downwards.
GTTAAGAACAGCCTAGGCAAGATGGCTGCCCCTATAATGATGTTCAGGAAATAGAAAACAGAAAAAATTATTATAGGACACCATCCCCCCCTATTAACAACAGGTTGGCTGCCGTTTTCAGCAGGACTGAAGACAAACAACATACATACATACTTTTAAGTGTGCAGTTTTTCTTGTATTAGGCTACTTTCACACTCGCGTTTTGGATGGATCTGTCATGGATCTGCAAAAAACGGATCCGTTACAAAAATACAACAGCATCGATCCGTTTGTATATCTGTAACATAGCCAAGACGGATCCGTCATGAACTCCATTGAAAGTCAATGGGGGACGGATCCGTTTTCTATTGTGCCAGATTGTGTCAGAGAAAACGGATCCGTCCCCATTGACTTACATTATGTGCCAGGACGGATCCGTTTTCTCTGACACAATCTGGCACAATAGAAAACTGATCCGTCCCCATTGACTTACATTATGTGCCAGGACGGATCCGTTTTCTTGACACAATCTGGCTCAGTTTCGTCAAACGTGACTGAACGGAGGCAAACTGATGCATTCTGAGCGGATCCTTTCCATTCCGAATGCATTAGGGCAAAACTTATCCGTGACGCGAGTGTGAAAGTAGCCTTATTTTTGCTTGTACTGAAGACCCATCGGTCTGTTCATGGAAGTACGTGTCAGAGGTGAGTGCAGGGTTACATCAGTCTGTTTCCTGGACTCCTGTCTTCTCCCATTGTTTGCGTTTCTGCTTCCTGTAAGTTCAGCCAGGCATGTACAGAGAGCAAACGAGCCCACAGTGTGCAGGCATGACTAAGCGAATGCAGCAAAATCTAGTAATGATTGTCAGTTCTCTAGACATCTGGGAAGTACCCCCCCCCCCCCTTTTTTTTCAGGAGTCACTGACATTTTGGTAGAGTTGGCAAGCATGCCTTTATTTCATACATCAACACTATAAGGGTTCATATCCACTTGCACTATGCCTCACCATAGGGTTATCCTGGAAAAGGTAATGATGACATCCCCAGGATAGGTCATCATTATCACATCAGGGGGGAGGACAAGTCCCAGCACCTCTGCCTATCAGATGTTTCAGGGAACCACTGTGCTCCCCGGTGCTCTGGTGTGTGATGCAGACCCCCAACAGCTTTCCCAGGACAGTATAGTGGCAGTGCTTGTTATTGCAGTTCAGCCCTATTGACTTGAATGGGGCTGAGCTGCAACTAGGCCATGAAAATGTCGATCAGTTGGCCGAAAAAATCCCTATAGGGGTCCTACCTACCATATCCATATGACACCATTAATATTCATACTGAGCAAGCCCTTACCAGAGCCTGATAGTTTTAACCATATTAGTTTTTAGGTTTGTGTTTATTTTTAATGATCAAAATAAAGCATGTAGTGTTTTTTTAGCATAGGAAGGACCCCTATAGGGATATTTTCGGCCAACTGATCGACATTGTAACTAGGCCATGTGACCAATGTGCAGTGATGTCGCTGGCCTAGGAAGAGGCTTCCGCTCTCCAGGAATGAGCACGCCCATATGAACATTTTAAGTGGTGGAAAGGGTACTTTTCAGCAATCTGGTGTCTCAGAAGGCAGACACACTTGTTAAAGCATTTCAAAGCACACATTTGTGAAAATGAAAAATTACAAGCAGACCCTAAGTTTTCACTTTCTCAAGGGGTTAAAGAAGAAAATGCACCCCAGTATGTGTCCCCTATGTTTTTCCCCCACTCAGGAAACATTCCATATGTGCTTGTAGCCTGCTGTATGGACGCACAGCAGGCAAACCGCAAAATATGGATTTTGCTGAGAGCCCTTAAACGGATCTCGCAAACGGAATCCAAAACGCTAGTGTGAAAGTACCCTTAGGTGCCATGTCGCATTAAAAAAAATTCCTGAGGTCCCCAGAAATTATAAACCCTGAGAAGTGACCCCATTTTGGGTCACCCTATGAACACACTGTCCTGGTAAGACTGTTCTCATTTGTGTGCTGTAAAGCGGGAAAAGTAGCGATCGCCTTCAGTCTATTGTGCAGCGGGACGCCGCTGCCTCAGCCATTAGAGCCGGATGCCGCTTTCTATTGAGGACACTGCACGTATCAAAGAAAGACTATTCTCACAATAATAGATCCTTTTTATTTATCATTGAACTATGCTGGCATGGGTGGTATTCTGGACAGCTAATTAATTGTTTACCGTTTATGGACGTTCAGTTAGTCATGTTCTGTGCATGTTACGCTATACGAACATTGGCTGCTACCCTTATACCCAAGTTCTGCGCATATACGCCATTTGTTACTTCTATACTGTTTGATACCGTTTCATTTATTCATTTTTATTCATCTTTTATCCTGTGCCATTTTTATAGATTTTGGGATAATTTACGTTTTTATATAGAACTTTTAATAAAGTTTTTTAATTGGTCCGAAATTTCTGAGAGTGCCCTACCTATCTTATCATTTTATCTACATTTTTAGAATGGCTGTCTCTTATTGGTAGGCGCAGCTCTATTGGTAACCTACTACTCTTGTTGCCATATTAACTTCCACTTCTTAAAGATTTTAATACACTCCTGCATGCACAGGGCAGGTTTTGCAGTGGTAAATGGTGTCTTTCCTTATCCCCTTTTGGAACACACCCTGCATCTTTTTTGGGTCCTTCCCTTCCTTGCTGTCTGGAGGACTTGACCTGAAAATGTTGCCCTGGTACAACACGAGCACCATGACTTCCTGAAGTACTGGGACCCTCCCTGGCCTGGTTTTGAAAAATTAGGGCCTTGATAACCACCTCTTGGAACGGAAGTGCCGTCCCAGTGCCGCAGGCCACGTGCGTGCACGCTGTGAATGTTGGCGTGCAGCACTTTACATGTGTGTTTGTCCAACTAGCTCCTGATGAATTGACTGTTCTATAAGTCAGAGAAACTCGTCGAGATCATAGGCTAGTCACCCTGAGAGTGTGAGGGGACAGCCTGTTATTTAAGGACATTAAGAGTAGTCAGTAAGAGTTGACTACAGGACAGGAGTGTATTCAGAGGGATAGTGTGGGAGGTCAGGTGGAATAGCTTCATGTGCCAATAATTCCACCCTTCACATCTCCTGACACCGCCCGTAGTAATAATGAGGTCCCAGTGTGTGGTTGGTGTTATTACAGACACACGTACCCTGTACCACTGAGTTTGGGACCATCTACATGTTAGTATGTCTGTTTAGAGACAGTGGAGAGATCCCACAATTTTAGAATATGTATTAAAAGTTACATTTTAGCGAGTATTTTTCTGTAGTTAAACATTTTGTGGTTGGTCACCTATTTGATAATAAGTACTTAGTTACTGCCTACAGACTGAAATAGCACATACACATTGCCATCTGTACTATGTGTACGGCCAGCTTTTTGTACCACATTTTTGTTTTTCGTGTGACACTGTAGGGCTTCATAAGTTGATCTGCAAGATCCACCCCTCCCATGTGCCTGTTGTAATCCAGGATACAAACTGGTTTGGGGGTAGTTGTTCTGGTACCTCGGAGAATGACAAAAAATTCTGAGGGTTCTATCCGGAAATCTTTCCCTTCGTAAATGCAGAACTTGTGGGTGTACCCGGAGCTACTCTCACAAAGTTTGTATACTTTTATGCCATACCTTGCCAGTTTGCTACGCAGGTACTGGCGGAATCTAATCCTCCCTTTGAAAAGTAATAGGGACTCATCTACACAGACATTTTTATCAGGGTTGTACACCTCAGCAAACCTGGTGTTAAAGTGGTCAATGACAGGCCTAACCTTGTTGGGTCGTTTTACGGTGGGCACTGTGCATTGTCGTTGTAGTGTAGGAATTTCCAAATTGACTCAAATGCTTTCGGGTCATGGTCCTACTGTAAATTGGAGTCTGGTAGAAAATGTCCGAACTCCAATATTGTCTAACATTTGGCTTCTTTACAACGCCCATATGCAGCACGAGTGCCCAAAACGTCATCATCTCTGCTGCACTTACTGGGGTCCAACCTAGGGGTCTAGCATATGCCGATGTAGGGTTCTGAGCAATGAATTGTTGGGCGTATAAATTGGTTTGGGCCACCATTAAATTTACTAAATCTTCAGAGAAAAAGGAACAGGGACGGAGGGTGGTTTAGGGATTTGGAACAGCTGCAAATGAAAAAGTAATTAGTGCAACAATTCCAGATGTTCTTCTTCTTTTCTTCTTTCAGCAGAAAAAGTTGAACTCACAGTGGTGGTGGTGCACCACAAGTCCCAGCAAGCCAACAACCTCTCTGCATGCAGTCACCAGCTAGAATGGCTGCATGCAGTAGGTTCAGCCCTTTCATGTGCAGCAATAGTGCTGCCATTGGCTGGAGCGTTGTTCCAGCCAATCGCAGCCGCTGGCAGGGGGCGCACAACACTGGTGTCCCCTGCCTCATCTCGGAGGAGACCGGTGCTGACTGGTTTAGCTTCTGACCCCTGCCCAGCCCCACAGCTGAGTTATGCTTCCGGCTCGTGAAGCTAGAATGGTGTCTACACCTTACCGTTGCATACACACTGATTCCCGGCCACCCGTGGACTGAATGTGGAGGCAACCATGTCCTTTTCTGTGCAGGCGCTGAAAGTGTGTAGCGCATGCACAGATTAGTGTTCATGTTGGTGAGACATGTGATCGCTGCCATCCTGGAAGCTATGGACGCAGCGGGGAGCTTTTCTTGCCATAACATAGCATTTGATGCCATTTTTTTAATTTTCCCCAAAAGTTGCTGACTTCTTTTACAAACAGTAGAACCAATTCTAGGTTTAATATCCTCATGATTCTAAGGACGTCTTCAATAAGTGCGTCATGTCAATTACAGGGAAAAATAAAAACCCTTTAAGGGCCCATTCCCGCGACTGTATATTTGGGTCTGCGTCCATTCCGCAATTTTCCAGAACAGATGCGGACCCATTTATTTCAGTGGGGCCGCAAAAGATTCGGACAGCAAACTGTGTGCTGTTCGCATCTGTACTTCCGTTACATGGCTCCACAATAAAGATAGAACATTAGGCATTTGTATCATGGGGCCATCCGTTCTGTGGAGTGCACACGACTGGTATCCGTGTTTTGCGGACTACAAAACACATACGGTCGTCTAAATGAGCCCTAAATAATATTTAATAAAAACTTTTATTTAATGTGTTTTAAACCTTATTAACTTGACTATTTAAAATGTTAAATGCCTTGTCAATTTGTCATATGTGACGCTCTATTGCCACCTGAGCACATAAAATACGGAGACATTTGTTAAAGTATGAATGTGCTTGGTGGCGTTGTGTCCTCGCTGCAGGAGACGGACTTGATATAAAGACTGTGAGTCTGTCTCCTGCACTGAGAGGAGAGGGAGCGCTTCTCATCTGCTTCTAGTGATCAGCGGGGGTCTCAGCACTCAGACCCCCACTGATCGAAGCCTTTGATATGTTGCTGTGGCAGACAGCATCAGAAGTCTTTTCAAAGTGCAGTGACACGGCAAGCTTGCTTGGTTGTAGAACTCCCATAGAAATGAGTGGAGAGAGCCAGTGATGACGATCCCCGAGGTGAGACCCACCTCTTTCAGGCGTTCATGCCGTATTGTGTGAATATGCCACACATTTCAGTCTCGCTGAGAAGCAATGTTCATTTACATGTATTAGAGGTACACATTTACATATATATATATTTTTATCCTGAACCCCATAAAGATTAAGCAATTTTCAATGTTTGCGCTTTTATTTTTTTTACTCGCTGACTTCTCAGAGGCATAACTTTTTTATTTTTCTGTTCACGTAGCTGTACGAAAGCTTGATTTCTGCATCATATCTCTAGAATCGGGCCCTGAAAATGGAAGAGGAGAGCAAACCGCGCAAGCGCAGTCACCCTCCAGTTACTTCTATGGGAGTTTGAAAAATAGCCTAGCGCTGGCTCCTCTAGTTCTGGCAGTCCCATAGAGATGAATAGAGAGGGGTTGAGCACGATACAAACCACAGCCGCTATACAATGTATGGCGCTGTGCTTGGTAAGCATGGAGACGGCTGCGGCGCTCACTGGAGTGAAACAGCTGATCGCCCTTAGTGCCGGGTGTCAGACCCCCACTTATCAGATACTGATGACCTATCCGTGGGACGCTGGTTTTCCAGAAATACGCAAGTCTTAATATACCCTTATTGTTGGGGTACTGCCACACATTCAGGGTTTTTGATGTTGAAGCCAAAACCAGAAGTAGATTAAAAAAGAGGAGTAATCCACTCCTGATTTTGGCTTCAAAAACGGCATCAGCTGCTGTCCTATGGCAGTATTGGCTATAATATTCCCAATATAGTGTCAGAGGCCTCAGTACTGACCACGACGTGATCTCTTGGCTTAGGTGCTGCATACCATACACCCACCCACGCACCATCTGAGGGGTTGGCTGTCTGGTACTGCCACAAGTAAGGGAACCTGTCACATTGAATGTGGAGTCTGATCAGTAGACAGCAGGTCATAGAGCAGGAGGAGCTGAGCAGATTGGTAGTTTTATGGGAAAAGATTCAGTATAATTCATATCTCTGCTCTTTCAGTGCTAAGTATTGTAAAAGATATTACCGGCAGGCCAATGTTTTCTGGCTTGATTTTGGGCATATTTACATGGGGTGTAAACCAGTTCTTCTGATGAGCCCCACGCCCACTGTACCTTATAGAGATGTCCACTGTGATCTAAATGTAGCGAGTGGCGTACACGAGGAAGTGAACAAAAATAATGTCCATGTTCTCCTTCTGCAAGGCTTTCCCATGGAGACGGAATGATGTCCCTTTTACTGTGATAATTGTCGGTTACTATCCTGAGGTTGTGAAATGCATAAGGGAATGGATTTAGATGATGCAATGACAAGGTCTATTCCCACACGGCGCTCTACAAGGTGTTAGCATATTGTGCGTTTATACTCATTAGTTTCCGGTTTTGCCTGTAGTATTTCTTTATATTAAAGAGAACCCATTACCATAAAATGCAGTGCAATCTGCAGGTAGCACGTTATAGAGCAGGAGGAGCGGAGCAGATTGATATATAGTTCTGTGGGAAAAGATTCAGTAAAACCTGTAACTCTCATTCATTTAAAGGAGTTTTTCTGGGATCTGATTGGTGAGCGTCCGACACCCCCATTGATGAGCTGATTGAGAAGGCACCGGCGCTTTCAGTACCGCCGCATCTTTCCCTCAGCATTGCCCAGGCTGGGTGACATCACGTTCATTGGTCACGTGGCCTAGGCACAGCTCAGCCTCATTGGAGTGAGTGGGGCAGAGCTGCAATACCAAGCTCAGCCGCTATACAACGTACGGCACTATGCTTGGTGAGCAGGGAGAAGCCGCGGCTCTGCCCTGAGCTCCGGTGCCTACTCAAACAGCTGATTGGAGGGGTCTCTGGGTGTCAGACCTCTACCGATCAGATACCGAGGACCTGTCCAGAGAATATCTCAGAAAACCTCTTTAGGCTAGGGCTACACGACAATAAGTCGCGCGACACGTAGGGCACAACTACACTGCAACATGTGTCGCGCGACATTTTGTCGCAGGCGACGATTTTTATAATGATAGTCTGAAGTGTCGCACTGCGACGTGCGACATGCTGCGCATGCGACGCGACAGTCGCAGAAAAAAACATCTTGGATGAATTTTTTGCTACTGTCGCGTCGCATTTGTAGCTTGTCACAGTGCGACACCATAGACTATCATTATAAAAATTGTCGCACGACAGAATGTCGCGCAACAAGTGTCGTCCTGTAGCCCTAGCCTTAAACCTTTGCTCTTTTTTGCATCAGGGTCATGTGGGCGTTCCTACTTAATGATTGACAACCCGCCCTGTATGCTTAGTAAAGCAGTTAGCTGTCAATCACTGAGTGGTACCGCCCACATGACTCCAATGCATAGAAAGAGCAGATGGATAAATGTATAAAATACAAGGTTTACTGAATCTTTTCAAATTAAACTATGTCGGTCTGCTCTATAACATGCTGACTGCACTGCATTTCATGGTGACAGGCTCCCTTTAAACCTGTCTTTCCACCGTGGCCTGGAGATTGAGATAAAGGTACAGTGACTCGGATACTTGCTGAACAGTCATATCGTTTGATGGTGTTTAACAAGATTCTAACATGGTGCACACGTGTATGAGGCCCAACATTTCCGGCTTCTGGGCTAGACCAACATGGCATTGTAATAATTGTCACCCTGGGTGTACATGGCTTCTATCTTCTTAAGAAAAGCTGCTGATTGGTGCAAATTGCACCAAAATTGATTAAAATGTGACTCCTCCTTGCACCACCTCGTAGATGAAGGCCACCATTAGTGAGCCTATTTAATATATTTGTATAATGCATTCAGTTCTCATTCAACTTTTTTTTCCCATTGTGTTCGCAGCTTGTAGGCGGGCAGTTTGACCTGGAGATGAATTTCATCATTCAAGAGGCAGAGAGCATTATTTGTATGGTTGAGCTGTTGGACAAATGTGATGTCACCTGCCAAGCGGAGATCTGGAGCATCTTTACTGCCATCCTGAAGAAGAGCATTCGCAATCTTCTGATCTGTACTGAAGTCGGTTTGGTTGAACTGGTTTTGAACATAATTAGTAAGGTTGACGGCATGATTGCAGGTAAATGAAACATTACTTGTTTCTGTCCAGTGACCACTGGTATAGAGGATGTCCAAAAATAAAATAAAAAAACTGCTAGAAATCATTGTTTGCTAAGGACTCATGCACAAATCAGAGCCATGTGGTGGCAAAAAGGTCCCTACACTGTGGAGCTATGGGCATTCAGTGTTTCTCCATATGGCACTGCATTACAGAGATTGCCTCTTCTGGAAGAACTACTCCTTGGGGGAAATACCTTTGTAATACTGAGGTACTGTAAGACCCCATAGGTTGGTATGGGTTCTGTGTTGCATGAGATTTGTATATGATATGGTGTCATTTAAGGAAGTATTTCCACACTAACGAGAGCAACCTTGACATTTAGTTTCCCCAATTAAGGTCTCCAGCAGGCCCATACTTTGCAGGTTAACAGTTACGGTTTCTCCCTTGTTCTCCTTCTTCTTTTTTTTTGTTTTTCACTTCCATATCGCTTTAGGGTCCATACACACGTCTGTAGTGTATTGCAGATCCGCAATACAACGGGCCGGCAACCCTATAGAAATGCCTATTCTTGTCCGCTGTTGTGGACAAGAATAGGACATGTTCTGTTTTTTTCGGGAGCCGCAGACCAGAAGTGCAGATGTGGACAGCACAATGTGTGCTGTCTGCATCCTTTCGGTCCCCATTGAGAATAAATGGGTCCGCACCCGTTCCGCAAAATTGCGGAACTGATGTGGACTCTTAGAGGAAACAGTTGCAACTAGGACCCATAGTCCGTGTGCTTGCAGCCATGCTGGCACATCATGCCCTTTAGAGGTCTGCAAACAAGGTTGATGCAGGCAAGTCGCAGAACGTTTTATGTAGGGCAGATGCAATCTCCTGACACTAAAGAGTTTCAGGATGCTGGCGTTTTTCTCTGGCCATGAGGTCTCCCTGGGACCTTCTGTCACCCAGCCATGCTAGACTGGTATCCTCCCTACAATATTGCCCCACCCCAGTAAGTGGTCAGTCTACAGGTCCTGCAGTATCCTCTTTGCATGTTTTGATGTTCTGCAGAGGATGTGGCATGATCGATACTTATTGATATAGAGGCTCTTGTGCTAGCTTACACAGTGTTCTGGGGCTGCTGGTGTCAGGACCTTAAAGGGGTTGTCCTCAGGATAGTTAATCCATATCAGATCAGCGGGGGTCCGACTCCCTGGCACCCCTTTCAATCAGTTATTTGAAGAGAAGACCTTCTCTTTGTTGTTTACATGCTCGCGGTTGCAACCGCAGCGGTGAGCAGGTGTAATTACAGCACTGCCGCTTCATTCACTTCTATGACTTCATTTGAACAGGAAGGAGCTGTCCCATAGAAGTGAATGGGACGGCTTAGGTGTAATTACACCTGCTCACCACTGGGGTTGCGACTGTGAGCAGGAATACAATGAAGAGAAGGCTGTCACAGAGAGTGTACTTCCCGCACTGAAAAGCTTGTGTGAAATTGCCCTTAGATCAGTGGAGGTCCTACTGCTGGGCCCCTCACTGATCATGAGAATGGAGAGCCATACCCCTCAGAGACCCCTGAAATGAATGAAGCGACAGGTCTCGTAAGTGCATTGCCGCTCCATTTCTCTCTAAGGGAGACAGATTACAGTACAGTACTCTGCTGTTTCTGGAACTCCCATAGTCCCAATAAAATGACTGGGACTATGTTGTGGTTCCTGAACAGTGGGTGACCAGGAACACCTTTGTGCATGAGAAATCGGTGAAGAAACTGCACACTTGGCTAGCTCTGCGGCTCCTTTGTGCTTGCAGCAATATGCCATTGCCAACTTTAAAGAGGACCTTTCATGGGTCCAGACATTATGAAATACCTACCAGGATATGTAGGGCATAGTTCACTGATGTAATATTTCTTACTATTTTTCCTGTTTCTCAATGGGCGTCTCCTTATACCTGGCTGTAGCGCGGTCCAATCACAAAGGAGGCGCTCTCCATTGTGATTGGACCGTGCTACAGCCAGGGAGAAAGAGAAACCTCTTTTTCCTCTCGATGTACTGATCATGTGACTTTATTCTACCATATTTCATTTGTTGCAGATTTGTTGGTGGACATGTTGGGGGTGCTAGCAAGTTACAGCATCACTGTCCGGGAGCTGAAGCTGTTTTTCAGTAAACTTCAGGGAGAAAAGGGACATTGGGTAAGAGAAAACTGTCACATACAAAGCATTCACAAAGTCTTCATTCCCTTTCACTTTTTTCATATTTTGTTGTGTTGCGAAAAAATGAAAATCAAGTTTTTCCCCCATCAGTCTGCACTGAATATTACATAATTAAAACCGAATTATAGAAATGTTTGCGAATTTAGTAAAGGAAAAACTAAAGTTTCACATGGACATAATTATTTAGACCCTTTGCTAAGACACTTGAAATTGAGCTCTGGGGCCTTTCATTTCTCTTGATCATCTTTGAGATGTTTCTACAACTTGATTGGAGTCCACATGTAGTAAATTCAGTTGATTGGACATGATTTGGAAAGACACAGCTATGTCTCAAAGCTGACATTGCGTATTAGAGCGAAAACCAAGCCATGAGGAGGAAAGAAGTGTCAGTAGAGAAGGCTACAAAACAATTTTTCTGCACTGAAAGTTCCTAAGAGCACAGTGCCCTCCATAATTCTTAAATGGAAGAAGTTTAGAAGAACCACAACTCTTCCTAGAGCTGGCCTACCCAACAATCTAAGTAATCGGGAGAGCATGGCCTTGGAAAGAGAAGTGACCAAGAACTTCCCGATGGCCACCCTGAGCTCCAAAGATTGTCTGTGCTGATAGGAGAGACTTCCAGAAGGTCAACCTTCACCAATTTGAGCTTTATGGCAGAGCAGTCAGACAGAAGACTGTACTAAAAGACATGTGAAAGCCTGGCTGGAGCTTGCAAAAAAAAGCGCTTGAGGCAACCAAGATATAACTTTTTGGTCTCGCTGCTAAGTGTCATATCTGGAGAAAACCAGGCGCTGCTCATGACCTGCCCAATACCATCCCTACTTGGAAGCGTGGCGTTTCTAAGTGGCTGGGACAGGAAGACTGGTCAGGATTGAGGGTAAGCTGACTGGAGCAAACTATAGAGATTTTCGTAATGAAAATCTGATTGAGTGCTCTGGACATCAGGCTAGGCTGAAGGTACCCCCTCCAACAAGACAATGACCCTAAGCACACAGCTCAGACAACACAGGAATGGCTTAGGGAGAACTCTGTGAATGTCCTTGAGTGGCCCAGTCAGAGCCCTGGCTTGAACCCAGACTAACATCTCTGGAGAAATCTGAAAATGGATGTCCACTGACAGTCCCCATCTAACCTGACAGATCTTGTAGCTGAAAATCCCCAAATCCAGGTGTGCAAACCTTGTGGCATCATACCCGAGAAGACTGGGGGCTGTAATCACTGCCAAAGGTGCTCAACTAAATCCTGCGTCTGAATATGTATGTCAATGCAATATTTTAGTTTTTCCTTCCTAATAAATAAGCACAGATTTTGAACATTCTGTTTTCACTTTGTCATTATAGAGTCCCGAGTGCTGGCTTCTTCAAACAGTTTATTGGCAGGGATCCTGGGGGCTGGGGGTTGGATCTAATGTTGATGACCTATTCTGAGGATAGGTCATCAATATAAATCACCAGATAACCCTTCTAAAGACAATGGACAACTTTTGGGGCATTATTTTCAGTTATTGCATTATACTCATTTTTATTTTTTTAAATCAGATAATTATTAATTAAAAGATTTATTTTGAAAACATGTACAAAACAAGTGCACTTCAGATCACAAGATACAAATCATTCGGATTCAGCAAAGACATTGCGTAGATAATACAATCCTATTTAGTCAAGGAAAAAACCGCGAGTACAATCCCACAACAACAAATCCCCCCCTGAGACAGATCACATAACTGCCTGAAGCCAATATAACCCATACATATATAGCAGCAGGTAAGAATAATATACATTTCTTTATTAGTTAATGAGAGAACACGGGCGGGGCACACCTCGGGCAGCGGCAGCATTCCATCATTAGCTTCCACTCAACTAACGTTTTGAGCATTGTTATCGCATAGAGCCAGCCAAGGACTACATACACCGGATCTGTCTATCCAGAGACCCCCAAATACACTCAAATTTGGAAAGACAATTACGTTTGAGATACACCCCCCTTTTCAATCGACTCATTACGTTCAGCCTAGCAGTAAACTCTGCTATAACTGGAGGAACACACCAAAATAAGGCACTGGGCAAGCGCCTATCACCGGACCGCCCACTTAAATAGAACACCAAAAAGTACATCCGGAATAGACAAAATAATCTTTATTAGTATATTCGTATATATAAAATCATGATAAAGACATAAAAATAGCAGTAGACAAGAACTGGTGGTATAAAAAGCACCAGAGGTATAACAGGAGAATAATAATGTGCAAATGACAGCGTATGGTATATGATGATCAACCTATGTAAGGAAACACATGATACAATATAAAGTGCCTAGTGCAAAATAAGTAAAATAAGCATATTCTCCAAAGAGGTCAGACTACCTGATGTAAACACGTGACAATCTCATGCGTCCCCAACCCGACGTACGTTTCACCAAAGCGGCTTCTTCAAGGGTATGAAGTGCTGTGAGTGCTGTGAGCTCACAGCACTTTATACCCTTGAAGAAGCCGCTTTGGTGAAACGTACGTCGGGTTGGGGACGCATGAGATTGTCACGTGTTTACATCAGGTAGTCTGACCTCTTTGGAGATTATTCTTATTTTACTTATTTTGCACTAGGCACTTTATATTGTATTATGTGTTTCCTTACATAGGTTGAATATCATATACCATACGCTGTCATTTGCACATTATTATTCTCCTGTTATACCTCTGGTGCTTTTTATACCACCAGTTCTTGTCTACTGCTATTTTTATGTCTTTATCATGATTTTTTATATATACGAATATACTAATAAAGATTATTTTGTCTATTCCGGATGTACTTTTTGGTGTTCTATAACTGGAGGAAGCTGCTGAATCCACTTCGCTGCCAGTGTTTTACGTGCCTGGTATAGCATTCTGTTAATACCTGTAATAATCGGCGGCTGTAAATTGTCCGCTTCAAAGATTTTTGGGATCAGGGGAAAAGTTTGCGCTGTATATCCTACTTATTAATTGTACAACATCATGCCAGTATCCTTTCAGACTATCACAGCTCCACAACATATGAAATAAGTCATCCCCTGCCAACCCCAGACTTCGGACAGCAGGAGTCGGTTCTATACCCAATTTTAAAGAGGAACGTCGGGGTTTTATATACTTTATGTAGCATAAACAGCTGTGACAGTCTAGCTGCTTCACTAAGAGATAAAATTGGGGTTGATGCAAGCGTGTCTTCCCACTGGGTGTCAGTGATTGTTCTCACCTCTTTTTCCCATTTTGCTTTAATCTGGATCTGGGATTTCTTCAAGTATTCATCATGCAATGAAAGATGGGCTTTGGAGATTGCACCTATTACAGACCCTGTTGGCACCCCACCCTTGAGCGCCTGATTAGTCGTGTACTGTAGTGAGAAGAGTTTGGATCGCGCATCCAACGCGTGCCTCAGCTGCAAATATTTATAGAAATGCGTGGACGGGAGGCCAAACCCAGAACACAGCTGCTGGAACTACTTTAGAATACCCTGAGAGTATAACTGCCCAATATTCCAAATCCCATTCCTTCCCCATTAATTGGGATAATTCAGATAGTAGAGGATTATTCAAGATGGGAGAAATATTCAACAGTCCTGAGATACCCAAGATCTCTCTGGCCTTAGTCCACACCCCCCTCATAAGCCCCAAAATCCACCTCCAGGACTGCTAGTGGCGAATAACAACCCGCTGCCCATGCAAGTAGCCTACCCCCCCCCCCATCCCTTAAAGTGTTGCAGAAAGAAAATATAGTAAGGGGTTAGGCAGCGCCAAACCACCCACATCCTTGGCCCTCAGTAAAGTTTTGTATTTAATTCTACTTCTCTTATCCTTCAATAACAGAAACCAAAATATTTTCTGTATTTTGTAGAAATAATGCGCAGGGATCCATACTGGAGAGTTATGGAGCATATACAAGAGTTGTGGCATCAGCACCATTTTAATTAGGTTACCCCTACCCACTATGGATAAGGGCAATTTATGCCACAATGCAGCCTTATTTTTAAACTTGGTTAGTAGAGGCAGCATGTTACTGGGTATGTATTTATGGGGATTTATGGAGACGTCTACTCCCAGATATTTAAATTGGGATACTACCCTAAGTTTAGTATGATCAAGACAGAGACTTTCCGGGACCGGGGACAATGGGAGTATCACCGACTTATTCCAATTAATAAGCAAACCAGACTTCCTGCCAAATTCAGAGATGAGTGAGATAATAGGGTCTATGGAGGAGACCAGGTCACCTACATATAGAAGCATATCATTTGCATATAGCGACACACGCTCCTCCCCTCTTCTAAGGCCCTGGAAAATCGGTGTGGACCTAAGAAGGCAAACCAACGGTTCTATCGCTATAGCAAATAAGAGAGGCGACAGTGGGCAGCCCTGCCGTCCCCCTTTCTAGTGCAAGCGCTGGAGAAATCCCTCTATTTACTCTAATCCTAGCTCTAGGTTAGTTATAGAGCAGTTGCACCCATCTTATGAAACCAGGGCCGAATCCCATTTTAGACAAAACTGCCCAAAGGTAATCTCGCTCGACGCTATCAAAAGCTTTGGCAGCATCGAGTGAGATCACAGCCCTACAGTTCCCTCCATCCTCCCCATCCAACTGGAGATTCAGGATCAGGCATCTAAGATTTAAGGATGTGGATTTTCCAGGCATGAAGCAAAGTTGGTCTTCATGAATAATAGTAATGATAACATTTAATAATCTATTAGCTAGAACCTTGGCCAATACTCTTACGTCTGCCGTAGTGTGATAGGGTGATAAGCGTCTACCTGTGTAGGATCCTTGCCTGGTTTTGGAAGCACTACCACAATCGCGCCTCTCTTAGAACTAGGTAAAATACCTGCCCGGTATGAGTCCATAAAAACATTAAGTAGGTGCGGGAGAAGAAGTTCCTGGTGCTTCTTGTAAAATTCCACCGGCGAGCCATTCACCCCAGGTGTCTTTTCATTAGGAAAAGATCTCCATTCTAGCTCAAGTTCTTTCAGACTGATATCTCCATCTAACATCTCCTTATGCTCCACAGATAAAATAGGCAAGGAAATGTCCATCAGATACCTCTCTCTATCTGTCGGACTGACTGCGAGTCTAGACCGATAGACATCCTTAAAGGGATTCTGTCACGGCATTTGACCCTATAGAGCTGCGGACATGCACGGCTAGATTGCCGCTGGCATGTCCGCAATATAGCAGTAGAATAGCTCTGGGTGCTTTTATTTTCTTTAAAAAAATGATTTTATTGGTATGCAAATCAACCCGGGAAGGTGCCCATGGGGCAGTACTAACCTTCCTGGTGCCCAGCTACGCCCCCATGTGAAGGAGCCCAGCACCGCCTGTGTCCGCTGAATCTCCTCCTTGCTTCAGTGAGATAGCCGTATATCTCGCGATGCGCGAGATTGCGCATGCGCAGTTGCAACGTAGTGTTCTTTCTAGACGTGCATGTCTGCAGCTCTATAGGGTCAAATGCCGTGACAGAATCCCTTTTAAAGTGAGCATGGAATACCCCCAGAATATCTTCATCCCTGGTAATTGGGTTCCCATGTACATCCCTAATAGAGGTTACACAGGAGGGACCAGATTGTGCTTTAATAACAGTGGCTAATAAATGACCAGCACTCTCGCCTCCCATAAAATACCTCCGGGTCCTAAATAAACGTTTATCCCCGGCTTTTTCTATGAGATGTTCCTTCAACATCCTCTTTCCAATTAGCTGCATTTTCCTGCGTTGGGTTTTGTATATATTTGGATTCTGTGGCCAAAACTCTATTAGATAACTCTACAGAGAAAGCCCTCCTTTTGGTCTTGTGGGCACTAATGCTTTTAATATAGGCACCTCTTATATGTGTATCCCTTCATTGTATCCCATACTATTGGTATAGTGGCAGTTCCAATGTTGGAATAAAAAAATTCTCCCAGTGCATTAGGAATGGTACCGCCAGTATCCACTAGCTGAAGCCAGAATGGATTCAAACACCAAATAGGTCTTGAATTTTGCCCCATGTTTCCTAACATTATACTCCTTTTTAGCTAAAAATCATTTTTTCAATAGGTGTTTATTAAACATCTAGTAGCCATCTCTGTGTTAACTCTGTGTCCCATCAGGGAACTCTGCTTATGGCTCATGTGTGAAGCCAAATCGCTGATCTCCTGACGGCTCATAAACACACGTCATAGCTCAGGTCTTATCTTACTGATAAGAATATAGCTTAAATAAGGGTTTATGAGCTGTTAGGAATTCAGATATAAGGACTGTACATAGCTCAAAGCGAAGGCAAAAGTGGGATGCTCATAATTGGGCTAAAACATAACGCTTTAGGACAAAAGCTGCTGAAATGTATTCATTTTTTTAAACTGCATTTTTATTAGATTTTTAACATATTCAATACAGAAGAAATACAGACTGGACACTTCTCCGATCTGGTAATATCAGCACAACATATGAACTAACATAAGGAAAGAACATGCAAACCCCCTCCACCCACTCAAAGACCCCTTTTCCCCAGTTCCTGAGCATCCGCTTGGCACTCCAGTCCTCTGCCGGCAAGAATGACTACATCTAGCTAATCGCCTGCTCTAGGCGCCCTAATGTCACTTTTAAGCTTTCCTGGAGGTACCATGTGGTGGAGCTGAAAGGCATTATGACAGTTCTCCACTCCTCATCTAGTGCTGCACATATGAGCCCCTTTGATTTATTTTATTTTATTAGGCCTCATACAGAAGACTAATTAATAGTGTGCTCAGTTCTTAAGCATTACATCCGCAAACGGTGTTTCATTTGCTGTAAGATTTCCGAATGCGCAGGTATAGCGGCTTTTAGCCACTGTTTTAACAGGCATCATTTGGCCACCATTAAACCCACATGTACTCTCTGAGGCAGTGGCTTTACCTCCGGATGCCCATGGAACAGAATCGGTTCTGGGGACAATGGAATATCTATCCTCATCAGTCTCCTGACGTGATTCCTCACCATCTCCCAATATATGGAGGCTTGTGGGCACCACCAGATACCATGTAGAAGATCTGTATTTGGTGTGAGGCACTTCAGACAATATTTTTCTGAAAAGTTTTAATAAAGAGCAATTATTTTAAGCCCAAAATGAGTAAAATGCAATCATAAAAAATTGCCCCAAAGATGTTAATAGCTTTTAACCTATTACCCCTAAGGCACACTGGTTTTTACCATGTTTTAGAAAATATATTTAGTTTGCCATTATTGCACATTTTTTGTCATTGCTTGTAAGGCTTTTTATTTTTATAAATATCTGTGTATTTATTATTTTATTCTCTTTACTATTTAAGTGTAAAGCGATTTATCCTGCATATTTCATTTTCATTTTTCTTAGCCTCCTCATGCAGTAAAGCTGTTGTCTGTGTTAAAGCACATGCCTCAAAAGTATGGTCCCAATGCCTTTTTCAACTTTCCTGGGAAGAGTGCTGCAGTAAGTAGGAAGAGATGGGTGTGCTTCGCATCTTTTAACATGTATGATTATTGCAATCCACTGATTTCACATGCAGTGGCTAAAATGTGTGGTGGACTGTTCACATGTTGAAGCTGTATTGTAGATTTTGCTGCTGTGTGTGCATGTTATATCTATAAAATATCCAACCTTTTCCATATGGATCTTGGGGTACTTTCACACTAGCGTTGGACAAGCGGTCCAAAATGGATCAGTTCAGCCCCAATGCATTCTGAATGGATAAGGATCCGTTCAGAATGCATCAGTTCGGCTCCGTTCTGCCTCTATTTCGTTTTGGAGGCAGACACCAAAACGCAGCATGCAGCATTTTGGTGTCCGTCTGAAGAGGCGGAGCCTAACGGATCCGTTTTGAATTACAATGTAAGTCAATGGGGACGGATCCGTTTTTAATGACACAATATGGTGCATTTGAAAACGGATCCGTTCCCTATTGACTTTCAATGTAATTCAAAACGTAATTCATTTTTCTTTAAAACTAATGCAAACGGATCCGTTCTGAACGGATACAAACGTTTGCATTATAGGTGCGGATCCGTCTGTGCAAATAAACAGACGGATCCGCACCAACGCAAGTGTGAAAGTACCCTTATAATATGCTGTGTATTTGGCATTTTGTACATTTGTGTTTTCTTTGCAGTGTAGTAGTTTCTATGATGAAGGAAAGTATGGCGCCGTGTACGGTGGCACAAGCCGTAAAATGAGATTATTTTTACTACCTGCTGACTTTCTTTTTGAACCGCAGGCCATTGCCTTACCTCCAATAGCAAAATGGCCATATCAGAATGGCTTCACGTTCCACACTTGGCTAAGAATGGATCCAATAAACAACATCAACGTAGACAAGGCAAAACCGTATTTATATTGGTAGGTGGATTCCTTCTCTCTGCCACGGACACATCTCTGTATGAGCAAAGTGTATTATGAGCTAGCAGTTGTAAGGGTTAAGGGGAATCTGTCTGCTCCAAAACTATCTTCATACTCCCTTTTATTCCCAGACCTCCTCTCAGGAGTCCTTCTCAATGCATTTTACTGCTGGTTTGTGGGAGCACAGCGCTGGAATGTAAGGGGGTATGAAGATGACCATTACATAACTGGACTCGGCATCACTTACAGTATACACCGCTTACTCTAGTTTGGGGGGTGTTTTGGAGCTGACAGATCCCCCTTTAATGATATGTATATTACAGTACCATGCAGGATATCAAGGTGATACATTTCTGAGCCTTTTAAAGCAAACCTGTCGCCTCTCCTGATGTCTAAAATATGAAATACTTGTGTTCGCCATGAGATGATTTTGGATAGTCTTTTCTAGTAACTTTGGGGGTCATTTACTATGCTGAAATACGCCTAAATTAGGTGCAATGGTTAGTTGTGTCTCTATCGCTGATGCCAAGTCTAAAATTGTAGGATGGTATGGGGTCGGGCCGATAGGCTCGTCTCTTTCACCATTTTCTACGTCTCTTTTAGGCATTGGAACGGGCTTGCATTTAAAACTGGCGCTGGATGCGGCGAAGTTATGGAGAGCCCTGCGCCTATAACACTGGTCTTAATAAATGTGCCTCTATGTGTTGTTATGCACCTTAGACAATGGTAACACCCAGTTTTCAATTGATTCAAACACTTAGGCCATAGTTGTGTGTCAGACTGTGTGGGGACACCCAGTAGTCTAAGGTGCATTACAGAGGAACACCAGAATGGAGCGGTATATGAATAGATGCTCCAGAATGCAAGTAGTTGGTAAAACAGACATGCAGGAGAGGTGACGGGTGCCCTTTAAGTGTCTACTTTTCCTGTTATAGATATGCCATTGTATTACTGCCTAATATGTGTATATTTTTTATTTTTAAGCTTTAGAACAAACAAAGGACTTGGTTATTCTGCTCATTTTGTTGGTGGCTGCCTAATTGTCACATCCATAAAGTCCAAAGGAAAAGGTTTCCAGCACTGCGTGAAGTATGATTTCAAGCCTCAGAAGGTGGGATGTGTGGTGCTTACTGATGAGTTGCTTAGTTTGTGTGTTCCCATTTCATGTTGATGTTAGGACTTATGCCTCATTCACACATCAGTGTTTGGTCAGTGATTGTGAGCCAAAACCAGGATTGGAGCCTCCACAGACATAATGCAAAGATCTGCACCTTTTCTGTGTTTAGACCCGCACCTGGTTTTGGCTGAAAATCACTGATGGAAATCACTGACCGAACACTGACATGTGAATGAGGCATTAGAGTTATGCTTTTCACTTTTAGCTGACAGGTGCCTGTGGTTTTAAACAGCAGGCACCCAGGACTAATGTATGCGATCGACTATAATGTCAATTGCATACATTTAACCCCTCCGATGGCGTGGTCAAACGTGACCACGGAATCTGAAAAGTTAAAGACTGGGACCGGCCGCCCCCTTGCCGTGCTGCGTTTCCTCCGGTGATGTTAAAAACTAACATCATGGGCATTGTCGCATGCAAACGCCACGCTAATAAAATATAAGAATACAATGGTATCGATGAAAAGTACAGATCGTCCGTGCAAAAAAAGGAGGCCTCACGCAACTCTGACCACAGAAAAATTACAAAAGTTATGGGGGTCGGAATATGGCAATGCAAAGGAAAAATGTGTTTTACTGCATAGGAAACCCAATAGTGTACCCAATAAAACTGTGGCGGAATGGTCTTTTTCTTGTACTCCCACCCCATTTGGAGTTTTTTCCCCTCTTCCCTCTAGATTGTATGCAACTGTAAATGGTGCCATTAGAAGGTACAATTTATACTGCAAAAAACAAGCCCTCGTATGGCTATGGGAATGAAAAATTAAAAGTTATGGCTTTGGGGGTGCTGGGAGTAAAAAATAAAAACGAAAAAAAAAAATAATGGAAAATCACCTGTTCTTGAAAGTAACAAACTTTTGTTAAACTTTATTTAAAAATGAAAAAAAATGGAGATTGCAGTCAGCACAACCCAATACGCAGGTGCACGTTGCTATGGTGAAATACACATACAAACATAAAATCAAAGGTGCAATGGCACACTGCAGCTAGAGCTCCGTCCTGCCACTATGCTGGATGTTAGAAGAGGCATTAGTTTATATTTTGGCCAAATTATGTAAGCCATCCACCACTTCACGGTTGCCTCTGGAGTGGTCCCTAACATTAATTCTTACCTTTTATGGGCCATATCAGCCACACAAAATCCAGGGAGTGCAGGTGCAGCATGCATGCCAGATACACTCTGCTTGTAACCCCGTCTGGTGCCATACAGCGTTCATCAGATCAAGGGATGCAAATACCAACATGCATGCTGAGCCCACTAGTACTTCTCCTGGAACCAAATGGCTTCTGGTAAGTTCTATAAAGCAGACTCAGTTTTATACGGACTTTAAAACCAGCCTACAGGGCGGATTCACTAGTCAGGTGTGCATGACTGCATGGAGGTCACCACGCCTCCCATATATGCTACAAAGGAAAAAAATGGAGATTGCAGTCAGCACAACCCAATACGCAGGTGCACGTTGCTATGGTGAAATACACATACAAACGTAAAAACAAAGGTACAATGGCACACTGCAGCTAGAGCTCTGTCCTGCCACTATGCTGGATGTTAGAAGAGGCATTAGTTTATATTTTGGCTCAGCATGCATGTTGGTATTTGCATCCCTTGATCTGATGAACGCTGTATGGCACCAGACGGGGTTACAAGCAGAGTGTATCTGGCATGCATGCTGCACCTGCACTCCCTGGGTTTTGTGTGGCTGATATGGCCCATAAAAGGTAAGAATTAATGTTAGGGGCCACTCGAGAGGCAACCGTGAAGTGGTGGGTGGCTTACATAATTTGGCCAAAATATAAACTAATGCCTCATCTAACATCCAGCATAGTGGCAGGACGGAGCTCTAGCTGCAGTGTGCTATTGCACCTTTGTTTTTATTTCAAAATGGCCCAAAATTCATTTGTCCAATATACTTTATTAATTGATATAGCTGTTTTACTAAAGAAACAGACACCCAAAATCCTGAGTGCCTATTGTGCTTTATATAGTCACTAGACATGTACATCACTAACAAGTCAGCAGTGAACGGGTGTACAGGTTCCAATGGGGGGCCGCAGCGATCACTGCATGGGCAGCAGCACATATCTTGGTACCCTGTACAGATGTGCTATTCCTGGATTTAGAGGAGAGGCCTCCTGCCTGTGCCTACTCGGCTCACTCCTGAGATGGCATATTAGAACAGGATATGGATGTACTGTGCCAGGATTAAGCCTGGCATAGGGAGCACTGGCAGGAGCAGCGCAGCGGCCCCGCACTGGAATCCGTACACCAGTTCATTGCTGACATGTCAGTGATATACGATTGTAATGCACATTAGGCACCCAGGATCTCTTATGTCATAACCTGACCTATTCATCAAGGCAGGACGGACCATGAAGTGAGGACAGCAGATCAGAACCAAAGGATTACGTCTTCTATTTCTTACCTCTCTATTAGCCGTATTATTGTAAAATATAGTCAAGAACATTTTGTACTTTTTGGAAAAATCCTCTGCAGTAGTAAGTGGGATCATGCCCTGGCGGGGCATCTCACCTGGTCTGAGCTCAGTGGTTGGACACATTTGATGTGAGCCCAGCATCGCCTCCGTTGTATCATTCTCATCTGTGCTGACAGCTAAGAGTGCTGTAAGTCTCGCGATGCGCGAGATCGCGCATGCCCAGTTCTGACATAGTGTTCCTTCCCTGTGCTGGCATCAGCCTCAGAGCGCTGTAAGTCTCGCGATGCGCGAGATCGCGCATGCCCAGTTCCTTCCCTGAGGCTGATGCCAGCACAGGGAAGGAACACTATGTCAGAACTGGGCATGCGCGATCTCGCGCATCGCGAGACTTACAGCACTCTTAGCTGTCAGCACAGATGAGAATGATACAACGGAGGCGGTGCTGGGCTCCTTCACAGGGGGCGTGGCTGGGCACAGGAAAGGTTCGTACCGCCCCCCTTGGCACCTTGATCCCTAATTTACATATTAATAAAATCATTTTTTACAGTCAATAAAGAAGCGCAGCGCTATGGCACACATATATATGCTGTAACATGGTGACAGAATCCCTTTAATGGCCATTTATTGTTTCCCCCCCCCCTCCTTTGTATGGTACTACTGGTTGGCCACAAACAAAAAAGCGTGCCTAATAATGTGGGCCTTTTAATCCAATGTAGTCAGCGTGTAAATGGGCTTTGTGGTTGGTCATGAGCCTGCATTTTCATGCCGAGAATAGTTTGTTTAAACTTTTTAGCTTTTTTCATTTTTAAATTGGTTGGAAAGATTTATTATTATTTTTTTGTCAGCTACATTTGTGAACGATTCCTTGTTTTTTCTTCCTTTCCCTTTCAGTGGTACATGGTGTCAATCGTCCACATTTACAATAGATGGAAGAACAGTGAACTGCGATGCTATGTGAATGGGGAACTGGCCTCCTATGGCGAGATAACCTGGCTTGTCAATACAAGCGATGTGAGTTGACTGCCTGTTTAGTACATATATTGAGCTCTTTATAGCTTGTGGTTTTGTACATTCCACTAATACATGTTTATACTTTGTTTTTAAATTTGAAAACCTTCACTTTTAAGTAGGGTTGAGCGAACTTTTGTTTTAAGCTCTGCGTCCAAAGTTCGGGTTATCGAAGAATCCCGTTATGGATTCCGCTACCATGGACCATAATGGAATTTGGAATCCATAACAGGATTCTTCGATAAACCCGAACCTTGGACCCCGAATTTAAAAAAAACAAGTTCGCTCAACACTACTTTTAAGGCATGCACACGAACATATTTTCTTTCACTGTCCGTTCAGTTTTTTTGCGGACCGTTTGCGGAACCATCCATTTCAATGGGTCCGCAAAAAACAAACAAATGGAAGTTACTCCTTGTGCTTTCCGTTTACATATGTGCGCTCCGCAAAAAAATAGAACATGTCCTATTATTGTCTGTATTACGGACAAGGATAGGACTGTTCTATGAAGGGACCAGCTGTTCTGTTTCGCAATGCGGACGTCATCTGTATTGTTTTGCGGACCGCAAAATACATACGGTCGTGTGTATAAGCCCTAACACTTACATTTTATATATGGTATGGCCAGAGGAATTATAGTCAATCTGCATTTATTGTTCCGAATGGTTTTCAGATTTGTATTTATACTAAAATATTTCCTGTGGTAGATTATGGTATTGAACCTGTAAGTGTTTTCACTTCAATGCCTCATGCAATGGAAGATGCTGGTTCTCATTGTGGATATCCAGCTGGTGTAGGATAGACCATCAGTATTAGGTTGGTGGAAGTCCAGCTCTCTGCACCCCACCGATCCACTGTTTAAAGGGTCTGTGGAGCTTATGCAAGCGCTGCAACCTCTTCAATGTTGACATGATGTTCTTCATGTCCTGGAGGTAGGCCATCAATTTTAGAAAGCTGGACAACCCCTTCAAGTTTCCGCTTGTCTGGTACATCCTCACAGGTGTAGATATTCTACCGTGCAATTTTTACTGTTTGCAATGCCGAGGGTGAAATTTGTGGCAAATTCACAGCAAGATCATCTTGTAAGTCAACATGCACCTTGCAGTGTATTGATTTCAGATGTCTTTTCTGCTGCAGATAGGGTTCTGTTTTGGAGAGAAGGTCTTGTCTACCCTTCAGCACTTCCTGTACATTGATGTCTGCAAGTCATGTCTTTGATGGGTGAAAGTATTTTAACTGTTGTCGTTTGTACCATTGTCACACTTCTCTTCCTTCAGACTTTTGACAAGTGTTTTTTGGGCTCATCCGAAACAGCCGATGCTAACAGAGTGTTTTGTGGACAAATGGCTGCCGTCTACCTTTTCAGTGAAGCGCTCAACGCTGCTCAGATATTTGCAATTTATCAGCTTGGTCCTTCATACAAGGTAATGATTTCTGTAGTTAAATTTTTAGTTGGGCATGGATGCCATGCTTATAGACTTAGACCATTGTGTTCTTCAGTGTTTATCCATCAACACACAGTTTCATTGTCAAAAAGAATTCTACATTAACTTATACTTTTCCATCTTGCAAAAAAAAGTGCAGTATACCATGCTTTTGAATTCTGGACCCCGCCCGCCCCAGTGTATATGATACGTATGGACAATACGATCCACCGTAGCACTCAAGTTAATAGCAAAAATCTTCCTTTATTGGCACCAAAGTGTAGCAGCAACGTTTCAACCTTTCGGTCTTTGTCAAGCTCCGAGCTTGACAAAGACCGAAAGGTTGAAACGTTGCTGCTACACTTTGGTGCCAATAAAGGAAGATTTTTGCTATTAACTTGAGTGCTGTGGTGGATTGTATTGTCCGTTTGAACTGAGAAGGGGGTCAGAAGGTTGGGACCCTGCACTGCCTGCACTGCCTGCACCGCCACAACTGGATATACATTTCAGCGATATGCGAAGTAAGTGGTGCTGTCTTGCCTTTACTATGGAGTGATTATGATACGTATGGGATAAAAACGTGATAGGAATAACACACAAACATTTTTAATCTAAAATAAAAATGATCCCCATTATGACTGCCAATTTTTAGCCGGTCATTAAAGGGTTATCCAAACCCTATTATGCCTGGGACCCTCATACAGGTTGTACTTGTCCCGCTTCGTTCCTGATGCCAGCACGGCTGCCGCTGCATCTCCGGGACGAGTCTTGCTAGTGTCACCCGATGCCTTGCCAGGCAACTGGAGTGACGTGGGTACCAGGGAGCGGAGCAAGTACAACCTGTATGAGGGGGCCGGACATTATAGGGATTGGATAACCCCTTTAAGGGGCCTTATTCTAGGCCACCACCTTTTTAACAGCGGCCCAGTCCAAGTTGTGCACAAGTCTTCTGTGCATTCAGGAGCAGGAGCTGGACTGTGTTATGACAGCTGAACTCCTGCTGTAAAGCCCGAATAGGCTGAAGTGCCTATCCCAGCCGTTTTCCCTTAGATCCTGCGGACAATATCAGAGGAAGTTAATCAGTAATTAACTGCCATTAAAAACAACTTGTCCTGCAAAAAACAAGCCCTCATATGGCTACATCGAAGGAAAATAAAAATGTTCTAGCTCTTGGAAAATTGCTCACGAAGGCTTAAAATGCATGCAGGGGGCAGGTTAATATATATCTATTCTTATATAATACAATTATATATTATTGTATCAATATATCTATATCTAATGTTTAAAAGTAGATTATTTCATATTCGCATCATTATTCCATTCTCATTTAATCATCTATTAATGCAAGTTAGTTGCTTCATTCTATTATCTGTATTATTCTCCTAATAACAATGTGCTGCTCGTTGTTCTGTGACACGTAACGTGATCCTTTTTTTTTTTTTTTTTTTTTAGGGCACGTTTAAATTCAAGGCAGAAAGTGACCTCTTTCTTCCCGAACATCACAAGTTGCTGCTGTATGATGGCAAGCTGTCCAGTTCAATTGCATTCACATACAACCCACGAGCCACAGACGCTCAGCTCTGCCTGGAGTCTTCTCCCAAAGATAACGCCTCTATATTCATCCATTCTCCCCATGCCTTGATGCTCCAGGTACAGTTATGTAGGCTGTTGGATTCCGTTTTGTAACGGAACATCTTGTGTATCCATCGCGGGGTGTAATTGTCATTCCTCCACATCTCATTACCAACCACTGTTACCGTTACCAATGATTGGGCTTTCGTACATCCATTCACAGCGTAAACATGTCCGTCAAATGTTTTATATGGACATTAACATCATTGTGTAACCAGGGATGTGCCGCTGACCAGAATGAAAACTGCATATGTGCAAACAATCCCAGTAACGATTGGTCACCTACAGTAATTATGACCGCTCCATGCAAATAGAGCTAAAAGACTGCTGGTAATCATGCTATATCCTCTGCCAGTTTAGGGTGTCGTTCAAATTTCCATTTTTCACTGATGTCTACTGTCTGCAATTTCTGTGGACAGCACATGTACTCATTGATTGTAATTAGAGATGAGCGAACTTTAAAAAAAAGTTCGGCGTTCGGGTTGTGGTAAGTCATGCATCCCGTTATGGATTCCACTATAGCGGCATATGGAATCCATAAGGGGCGGCTGCCACCAACCCGAACTGTTGAACAGCCGAAGGACCTGGGGTGACGTCACAGTCATGTGATCAGTGCAGGGGGCATGGCTCAGCACTGGATCAAATCGCTCATCTCTAATTGTAATGTGTTTGTTCACATATCATTATTTATTTTTTTACTGACTGTGGGCCAGTAAAAAAATCACGGAGACATGAACCCCTCTGATTCATGATGCAGACCATATAGTCTCTGGGTCCGTGAAAAAACACGGATGTCAGTTGTGTTTTATCCGTGTCTGGTCCGTTTTTCACTGGCCATTGGTAGGAGATTCTTTTGAAATTAATTTTCAGCTGAGCATTGTCCGTTGAATAGAAAAAACAGACACACAGATCCTTCACAAACCTCTTCACGGATGATTTTTTTCAGGGATGCGTAAATGTGAACGAGGCTTAAATGTGGCCCTGGATACTCCAGGACTTATAAGTTATAAGTCTTCTTATTGGGCAACAGAGAGAGATTTCTATGTTTCTGTACTTAGAAAAAATACATATTTATACAGTTTTACAATGATCGTTGCTCGTTAAAATTACTAATTTGTATTTGACATGGTTAAATTTGAGCATCTGTAAGCTGGTTAATGGATCCTTAAGGGGCTGTACCCTTCTTCCTGAATATTCTGAAGCAGGGACACTCAAAACTACAACTCCCAGCATGCCATGATAGCTGTAGGCTGCCCAGGCATTATGGAAGTTGTCGTTTTGCAACAGCTGAATGACCACACATTGCACATCCCTGTTCTGAAGTCTCTTAGATCCTGACTACTTTTTTGTATTTGTTTTTGCTGAGATAAAATATTTTCTACTATTTTTTGTCTTTTAAGGATGTGAAAGCTGTTTTAACACACTCAATTCAAAGTGCAATGCATTCTATTGGAGGCGTGCAGGTTCTCTTTCCACTTTTTGCTCAGCTGGACTATAAGCAATACGGGTCTGATCACATTGACACTTCTGTCTGGTAAGAGACGTCTTGAATGTCTGTGGTATTCTGGGATGATTTTATGTCAATGGTTGACTTCGTTACATGGATAGTCTTGGATGTCTTGTCTGCATTCATTAGAAGTTAACTTTACCTCTAATGTAAAAATTTAATTAATTTGGATTATAATTAAAGATGACCTGCCAGCTCTCCTGATGTGTTTTAATAAGTGTGTATTCTCCATGAAATAATGGTTCTGTCACGTCTTTTCTTAGACCTCTGTGTTGTGGTGTTCGCCTATTATTCATCCTAAAAACTGCCAGAATAAACTAACAGTTGCTTATTACTATTATTCTCCCTTGTCAAAGGAATTTGTCCCTGAATTCTGCATCTGTCCACACTAATTGTGCAGTGTCTGTGTAGGGACCCCCCCCCCCCCCCCCAAGCTGGTAGTTCCCAGTTGTCAATTTATTCATGCATTTCCAGAAGGAATAACAGAGGAAGTGCACAATGCATTACTCTAAGAAAATGTGTTCCTGAGTTATTTCATGGTGCGTAACATTTACTGAAACAGACAAGTCTGATCATCATTATGCATCTTAAAATTTGATATGCAGGCTACTAGGAAAGATGGCTAATGATGGAGGGACTTCAGTGGCCTTTATGTCACAGTGGAGGAGCTGATTCACTATTGGCGACTAATGCGTTTCTTGTTGCGATTCACTATATGATTTTCATTATTATTAAAAAATGTCCTATTTTGTGTTTTACTCCCAAGCTCTACTCTTTTGGCCTTCATTTTGGAGTTGCTGAAAAACTCTCTCGCTATGCAAGAACAGATGCTCTCCTCAAAGGGCTTCCTTGTAATAGGGTATAGCCTTGAGAAGGTAAGTCGTTTCTTACATGATGTACAGTAATTGTGGTAAGCTGGCCATGCACATTAGATAAATATCAGTCGAACCCCCGAAATTTTGGCAAGACTGGCTAACCAGTTGTTAGTGCCCTGACGATAGATGTGGAGGATCTAAGCGAAATCCAACTGCTTGATCCTTTTGTTCTCAGAGGAGATAACGCCACCAAAATCCGTGTCTGGCAGGGGCTTTTTACCTTCTCTCTGTTAAAGAGGTTATCCAAGACCTACCATATGCCCGGGCCCCTCCCACAGATTGTGCTTACCCCGTGCCGCTTCTGACTCTCCCTTGTCCCGTCGCCATATGTTGTACAATGGGGAGATGCAGTGGTGGCCGTGCGGGCATCAGAAGCAACGCAGGGAGCGAGGTAAGTACAATCTGTGTGAGGGGCCCGGGCATATGGGGGGACAATATAAGTCTTGGATTACACATTTAAGGACACTAGACCAATCGTACATTTGAGGGTAATAGAAGGGTCAACAAGATAGGTGTCTGCCGAATGTGTGTTCAGTCGACAGCTATCTAATATGTATGGCCAGCCTTCGCTTCAGTGGGAAAATGCTGATTTGCATTTATAATATTAGCAGAGATCCCTTTTATCTTTGAAACTCATTTGCACTACAAGGATATTTTCACATGTCGCTGCCCCATGTATCCAAGGGAAGCTGGAATAAATCCATGCACATAGTGTGGAAACAACCGCATTCAGGTGTATGGAATGTGTTTCTGCGATGTGTTAACATACCTGTATAATACCGCAACCCAGTCATTGGTTTCCATAAAGATCAAAGGCGACCTGGCCTATTCTCGACAAATCTGGCAGATATCATGTGCTGCGGACGTTGTATTTGTCGGCTTAGATCAGAAAACATGAAAGTAACAAGGGAGGCCACTCACAGTTCTTCCACACGTTCTTACTTGTTGTGTTCTCTGCGAGATCTTTTCTGTGTGATGGTTTACATCATGTGTTCTGTTGCGTGCTTTATGTGCTTTTTGGCTGGGTTAATGCAGGTTTTGTGGGTTTCTGTAAGATTTTACATTTGAGTGACTTTGACCTAGTTGTACATGATTTATGCATGTTCCAGGCTTACGTGCATGTTGAGGTTCTAAGATATTGGAGTTTGTAGTATCTTATTATATAAGAATAGGCGTTCATGTATTGTGAATAAACTGGATGGGACTTTTCATGGCGGATTTATTCTGTGCGCTTTTTTCTTTTCTTCCTCTATAGTCTTCCAAAACGCACGTCACTAAGTCTGTGCTAGAACTTAGCCTGGCATTCTCCAAATACCTGAGCACTTTGCAGAATGGGATCCCCCTACTGAAACAGTTGTGTGACCACATTTTACTCAACCCAGCAATATGGATTCATACACCTGCAAAGGTAAGTGGAGGAACATTAGCAACACTATGGACACTGGGCTCGCCAAAGCAACAGGGGCTTTTGTAGTAGCTCATTCCTCTGGCTAATAGAAGGCCCTCTTGTACTGACAACCTCCGTCTAGAAGGCTGGAAAGATAACTTGTCTAACCAGCAGTCGCTGTTTCTTGAGGTTTTGTTTTTTTTTATCAAAAAACTTTTTTTTTTCAATACAGTAACAAAATACATCATTGATCCTTGATCCGTCATTACAGTACCTTAATGTCTTATTTACATACATGAAAATTGACATAATTCAGAATAAAGCAAGTACAGTAAATAGAATAAAGTAAATAAAAGTAAATACCCCCCCCCCCTCCATTCCTTGTTTTTTTTTTTTTTTTTCAGGGAGTTATACCAATTTTATAAACTCATCCTCTATCCACAGGAAAGGGGATGGGTGTCTGGTGTCTGTCCGACCACTGGGGGCCCCACTGATCATGAGAAGCCGTAGTCCTGCGTCCCTCCGGTATGAATGGAGCAGCAGTAGAGTATGCACGCTGCCACTTCATTAATGTCTATGGGATTGCTGGAGATAGCTGAGCTCTGTAATCATCTTCTCTTCAGTAGATCCGTAGTGATAAATGGAGCCCAGCATGCATGCCCCACTGCTGCTTTGGTCATTGGGGAAGGGGGGTCGGACAGGACTCTTGTGTTCAGTGATCGGACCCCCAGCATTTAGACACTGGTCACCTAGTCTGCAAATGGGGAATAATTTAAAATCTTTGCACACGCCCTTTCATCCTTTCTACTGTTTTTCGATCGATAGGTACAGTTGGCATTGTACACCTACATGTCTACTGACTTCATCAGCACAGTTAACATATACAATGCAGTGCGGAGAATCGGGACCGTCCTCCTGGTGATGCACACTCTGAAATATTTCTACTGGATTGTAAATCCCCAGGACCGGAGTGGAGTCATCCCAAAAGGATTGGGTTAGTGGCGTTTAACAGATAATTGAGACTAAGCTAGACGTGTGTACATGTAAAGCGTATCTTTATGTGTAATCTGTATTCTGGTTTTGTTACCTAAGATGGACCTCGTCCTACCCAGAAGGAGATACTGACACTCAGAGCGTTCCTGCTTATCTTCATCAAGCAGCTGGTAATGAAGGTAATAGATGCAACTTGATAGATTCCTTTTCATTGGGGTCTGTTAAGCCCCATTTACACAGGCTGATGATTGGGGCAATTATTAGGAACAAACCTTTGTACTCTTGTCTCCGACAACTGTCCTGTGTAAGTGTTATAGCTCAGCCGTCAAAGGGGAAAGGAGTTGTTTTGTGGTTTATCTGAGTCAGTTATGCAGCACAAAGAAATCTTGACATGTTGGCAGCCCACCGCCCTGTAAATAAGCAGTTGCTACTGCCAATTCAATGGTGGTGGTGGTGTTGGGTGGGGGGTTCACAAATGATCACAGTAATGATCATCCCCATGCAGCAGTGACAATTGCTACCTGTAAATGCAGGTAGGAAGTGATCAGGAGTGAACATGCCTATGAATGTTCATTCTGGATCATTGTCTGCTCTGTTGGCCCATATCAAGTGGGCCCTATGGGTGAATTCGCACATACGTCAGATGCCGCCATAGGGTCCTATTTACTCAACAGAGGCCAAAAGAGTGCTGTTTTTGCAGTGTATAGTAGCATAATAACTACCTTTAGTCTATACAGAGGCATCCATTATTGAGATGTGGTTGGCCTTTATGGCCATACAGATCCATAAATTAGAAGCCTCCTAGAGGTCCTCCTGATATACCTCCAGTGTAAACATATGCGTCAGTTTGCCAGAAAGAAAATGCTGCTGTGTACTTATTAATTAAAGGGCCATTTCATTTATGACAGTCTCCCATTAGACCAAACGGGAATCAGAAATAGATTGGGAAAACAATCAAAAACAGATTTGTGTGACTTTGACAAACCTACAAAAATGCAATTGTTTTGCATTGGCAAAATGATTATATATTTTTTTGTAATTCACTATTTTACAGGACTATGGCGTGAAAGAAGACGAGTTGCAGGCAATTCTGAATTATCTTCTGACAATCCATGAAGTAAGTAGAGGTTCTGTGAGAATAACAGGGTAAAGAATCTTGGTATGCTGTTTTGCCACTAGGTGGCGTTGTTGGCTTGAAGAGTTGCCTTGGCCCTTTACTTCAGTTATGAGCTACAGTTCTGTGATTTAGATTTATTGGTTGCCTTAATAAAAACCAGCTACCGTGCCGTTAATTTTGTACAAGTTTATAAATAGTGTCATCACTTTGCACCTTTTGCTTTTCTCATTTGATTTACAACCCACTTAGGACGACAACTTGATGGATGTTCTGCAGTTACTTGTTGCACTCATGTCTGAACACCCAAACTCCATGATTCCAGCTTTTGATCAAAGGAACGGATTAAGGTGTAATATCATTTTTCACTTTTATTATATTAATTATCTGAGATCCTTCTATCCCTAACATATTGGTGTATTCTTTAACTATCAAAAGGGTCATTTATAAACTGCTGGCATCAAAGAGTGAAGGAATTCGAGTCCAAGCTTTGAAAGTCCTGGGGTATTTTTTGAAGCACTTGTCACCAAAGTAAGTGAGATGGTTTCCATAATTTATTGTGGGGAATTAATACAACACAGGATAATTGAAGAGCACATTGGGGACAATCATATGCACTACATTGGACAGTGGATCAGCTTTAGAAGTACATAATGTTATTGTCAGTTGCTTAAAGGACAGGTTAACATTAAGCGATGCAGGACAATGTGCATATAATTAATGTGCTAGTTTCCAGAAACAAAAAATTGTTGCTGGCGCTTCTAAATTTCAGAGAACACAGAGAATCAATCACTGATAACACCTCCCTGTGTACAGTTATCAGTGACTGACAGCATTCTCTGTGTAAGTGTGTATACAGAGATAGCTATCAATCACTGATAACACGTCCCCTATGTACAGATATCAGTGACTGACAGCTATCTATGTATATACACTTACACAGAGAATGCTATCAATCACTGATAACACCTCCTCCTGTATAAAGCTATCAGTGACTGACAGCTATCTATGTATACACACTTACACAGAGGATGCTATCAATGACTGATAACACCTCCCTGTGTACAGCTATCAGTGACTGACAGCTATCTCTGTATACACACTTATACATAGAATGCTATCAATCACTGATAACGCCTCCCTGTGTACAGCTATCAGTGACTGATAGTTATCTATCTATACACACTTACACAGAGAATGCTATCAATCACTGATATCACCTCCCTGTGTACAGCTATCAGTGACTGACAGCTATCTATGTATACACACTTACACAGAGAATACTATCAATCACTGATAACACCTCCCCATTTACAGCTATCAATGACTGACAGCTATCTATGTATACACACTTACATAGAGAATGCTATCAATCACTGATATCACCTCCCCTGTGTACAGCTGTTAGTGACTGACAGCTATATATGTATACACACTTACACAGAGAATGCTATCAATCACTGATATCACCTCCCCTGTGTACAGCTATCAGTGACTGACAGCTATCTATGTATACACACTTACACAGAGAATGCTATCAATCACTGATAACACCTCCTTGTGTACAGCTATCAGTGACTGACAGCTATCTATGTATACACACTTACACCGAGAATACTATCAATCACTGATAACACCTCCCCTGTGTACAGCTATCAGTGACTGACAGCTATCTATGTATACAAACTTACACAGAGAATGCTATCAATCACTGATAACACCTCCCCTGTGTACAGCTATCAGTGACTGACAGCTATCTATGTATACACACTTATACAGAGAATGCTATCAATCACTGATAACACCTCCTGTATAGCTATCAGTGACTGACAGCTCTATATGTATACACACTTACATAGAGAATGCTATCAATCACTGATATCTCCCCTGTGTACAGCTATCAGTGACTGACAGCTATCTATGTATACACACTTACATAGAGAATGCTATCAATCACTGATAACACCTCCCTGTGTACAGCTATTAGTGACTGACAGTTATCTATGTATACACTTACACAGAGAATGCTGTCAATCACTGATAACACCTCCCTGTGTACAGCTATCAGTGACTGACAGCTATCTATGTATACACTCTTACACAGAGGATGCTATCAATCACTGATAACACCTCCCCTGTGTACAATTATCAGTGACTGACAGCTATCTCTGTATACACACTTACACAGAGAATGCTATCAATCACTGATAACACCTCCCTGTTTACAGCTATCAGTGACTGACAGCTATCTATGTATACACACTTACACAGAGAATGCTATCACTGATAACACCTCCCTGTTTACAGCTATCAGTGACTGACAGCTATCTATGTATACACACTTACATAGAGAATGCTATCAATCACTGATATCACCTCCCCTGTGTACAATTATCAGTGACTGACAGCTATCTATGTATACACACTGAACAGAGAATGCTATCAATCACTGATAACACCTCCCTGTTTACAGCTATCAGTGACTGACAGCTATCTATGTATACACTCTTACACAGAGAATGCTATCAATCACTGATATCACCTCCCTGTGTACAGCTATCAGTGGCTGACAGCTATCTATGTATACACTCTTACACAGAGAATGCTGTCAATCACTGATAACACCTCCTCCTGTATAACGCTATCAGTGACTGACAGCTTTGTATGCACACCTAAAGGGAACCTGTTGCGGCATTCCGCTCCAAACAATCCCCAAAATTCTTAATTTGTACATTTTAAATTTCTTCCCATTCTGGTTATTGAAGACATTGAGTCGGTCCTATCAGTGACTGACAGCCTTCCCCTCTATGACTATGTATACAGAGATAGACCACATATCAATCTGCTTAGCTCCCCCTGCTCTATAACATGCTGCTGGCAGATTATACTGTATTTTCATGGTGACAAGTTCCCTTTAAAATAATCAATTTCTCCTTTGTTGCTCTGGTCCTCCTCCCTCTGCTTGTATACATAGCATCAGTGTCATGCAGGTGTATGGCGTGTGACTACTTCAGCCAATCACTGTCATTAGTAGGATTATGTTGTATGCTGCTGAGGACAGTGATTGGCTGCAGCAGTCATGTGCCGTACACCTGCATGACACTGTCCCAACTTTGTAGAAAAACGGCAAGTGGAGGACTGGACGGAGCTGCGGTGCCTCCCGTGGAGCAAGGCACAGTGGGTTATTTGTTTTGTTGCATTTGCTTCATAAATATTTCTAAAATTTGAAGAGAAACATTAGTAATTGTGGGCCACTGTGTCCGATTTGTGTCAAGTATCTTATTTTCTCCTTTTATCTTTTTCGTTTTGCTCCAGGAGGAAAGTGGAGGTTATGCAGGGCCATGGATTGTTCTCTCTGTTGGCTGAGAGGTTGATGCTGGAGGCAAAACCAATCACAATTACAACGTACAATGGTTTGTTCGAGGTAACGTTAAGTGTTCTCTTCCAAGCAGCTTTACTTATACACGGAGGTGTGTGTTTTACTGACTTTCTGACGCTTGGTTTTTCAGATTCTCATAGAGCAGATTAACACGCAGGTGATACATAAGCAGCACCCTGACCCAGACTCCTCAGTCAAGATCCAGAATCCCTGTAAGTAAAGAACATTGTATAAGCTTTTCTGCCTAAACCTATGTAGAACGGCTTTTACTTCGCCATAGGGTATGGCTTCCCAAGCTCTTGCCTTACTTGTGCCCAACCCCTTTGTTGATGGAGGCGGATGGGGAAGTAGTTTTGACTGAAGTGATCACACACTGCCCAATCTCTGGTTTAGCCTATGTTTACATCTGCCTTCATATTTCTAGGTTTCTGACACTAGTGGCATCCAATGGGCCCACTGACAAAAAAAGGGGCCATTGGGCTTGCCTTATATTGCCTGTCAAACTACATGTTGCATTTTTATGGAATAAATGAACAATATGTATATGGCGTAATATTCCTTTCAGTCTAGACTGGTATCACGGTGACATTTCTTTCACAGAATTGAGTCCTACAACTTCTGTAGCCATCCCAAGAGGTATTACTGATCTATAGGACATTACCCTGACCCCTTCCTCTCACTTCTCCTGTATGTTTTAGTAGTTATGTGTCTTCCCCATGGAATAATAATTCTGGAACATCTTGTGCTATCATTCCTCCTAGAAATGTATGAATAAGTTGACAACGGGGTGTTGGGTGTCTGGGTGGGTGCCTAAACGGTCTGACATTGTCTGTTTAGAGCTGCTTAGACCCTCCCAACTGGTAACACCAACATGGACCTATATTAATAATTTGCTAGGAGGAATAACTGAATAGTATAATATAGAGTTCTAAGAAAGATACTCCAGATTTCATATTTTAGAAGGAATACACATCTTTTTAGAACCGTCATGTCAGGAGAGGTGACTCCACAAGAGCACTTTGGCACTGAGATTTGGGCTTTCCATCGAATGCAGTAACTACTCCTCCCTGCGATGCATAGCATAACATCTTAGGCTACTTTCACACTGCCGTTTCTGGGTTCGCTTGTGAGATCCGTGTCAGGGTTCTCACAAGCGGCCCAAAACTGATCAGTTTAGCCCCAATGCATTCTGAATGGATAAGGATCCGCTCAGAATGCATCAGTTTGCCTCCGTTCCGCCTCCATTCCGCTCTGGAGGCGGACACCAAAACGTTACTTCCAAATGGATCCTTCCTGACTTACAATGTAAGTCAATGGGAACGGATCTGTTTTCATTGACACAATATGGTGTCCGTTTTGATGATACAAACGGATCTGTTCTGAACGGATACAAGCGTTTGCATTATTGGGGCGGATCTGTCTGAGGATCCCCACGGATCCGCGTCAAAGCAGGTCTGAAAGTAGCCATGTCTCTGTTGCAAAATTAATAGTGGACCAAGAACGTCTGTCTTGTCTGCTTTCTTTTACTCACTTTACCTTTGTCATTGCTGGTGATTGTCCGTTTTGTAGTATTCAGGGATTCTGTACGGCATCTGTTCAAATTACAGACTTTGATTTGACTTATTTTTTCTTTACATCCAGTTTACCATGTTCTCACAGGATAGTAGTGTATGCTATGGTGATTTTTATTTTTTCCCCTTCTTGCACAGCACAACAGTAGGATGAATTGTTTCTTGAGGCAGATGTTTTATTTGGGTCATCTCCAAACACAGGATAGAACGGTTAGATTTGTTGGTACACTACATACCTGCAAATGTGGCGTCTATAGACACGTGGATGATGACGTCCAATTCTTTAAAGCACTGATGGTCATTCATCACTACCCAGATCACACAAAAATGTAAAATTTATGAAGGGGTTTTGATTTTTTTATTATGTTCTCCAGAGATTTTTTTTAAGAGGATTAACTTGCTTGACCTTCCGATAAACAGTATATACAATAAACAGGTGCCCTTTAGGATTGTGTTAACATAAATGGTCAATTTTCTGCTGAAAACTGGCATTAGCATGTGTGGAACTGCAACCAAGCCTCATTCAGGTAAATGAGCCTTAGCCGCTGTTCCCTGCTCTGCTGGTGACCAGGGGCATGGCCGGACCTGGTCACAGATCATTGTCCACTTAATCTTTATTAGTGGAGGTCCCAGCAAGTAGACCACCACAGGAAGAAAATGGTGGCCTATCCTAGCAATATGACAGCACTTTCTGTGGTGGGTAAACCCTTAGGCTGGGTTCAGGCGAAAACCCATGTTTCCCTATGGGCATGGTTCTCACCTGAGCATTTTACAGCGCGTACGAACGCGCTGTAAAACGCCCTACGCCCAAAGAAGTACAGGAGCTTCTTTGGGGTGTATTGTCGCGCGTCCCCCATAGGGATATATAGCGCAAACGCGCACGGCGCGCAATTTTTACTTTCATTTTCATGATGCGAAAATAAAAGTAAAGATAGTGTCGTACGCGCAGGTGTGAACCCTGCCTTAACGTTGCGTTTCTTAGGGCCTTCATACCAAATAAGCCTTATAATTTCCTATCCTCAGAAAAAAAACAGTAACCCTGCAGAAAAAAATGAAGGTTTTTCTAAGATCATGACATCAGAGACCCTTCTGAAACAAGTGAAATTTTGTCTCTGGTTTGGATGCTTTCATAGGTGTGACCTGCAAAGAGGTATCTCCCAAGGAAGACAACCATCTTGCTAGCCCCACTTTGTAGAAGTTGCTCCCTATGAGTCAAATAATTTTGTATATAAGCCTTGAGATATGACAACGGAATATTGCCAAGCCAAATATCCATCCATAGACAGCCGTTTTGGGGTGCTCAGTACAGAATTGGATTCCGGCTGGTTTGGTCTTGGATGCAGCTTAGGCAGGGTACTGGTTGTCCTTAAAGAGACCAGCACTGTATATGGAGATTCACTGGGAGAGCTCCATCCCAAGCTTTAGTTAGTCAGATTTTGACTCCGTGAGCCACTTCCACAAGGTGGCGCTAGTGAGATGATTCTCTTTTCTTGGGAGATACCTCTTTGCAATTGATCTCCCATGGAGCGTTGCCAATAAGTCTCCGTACCATGGAGCATTTCCAGTGAGGACACAGGCTTTACAAACTCTTCTGTACTATTGGCTTACCCCTAGTTGCCAATTGTAAGGATCTGAGATTATGCAGTGGCCAGATTTATATGACTACTAAGTTTGCGATGGAAATGATTAATTCCCTCTTCTTTTTTTTTCTTTTTTTATCCTGGATTTTCCTTGGCAGTATCCTCATGTTCACAGGATTCAGCGGAGTGCTTGGAATGAATCAGCATGTTATGTGGCAGAAATTTTCTGTGGGATTTTATTTTCTTTTAATCTTGAATCCTCGCATATAGGAAGCATCTGTCTGATAGACTGACAACCCCGCTCTCTGTGAACTGGGACAATATTTGTGATTCACTGCGTGCCGGGCGCCTGCCCTTCGTCTTGTTGAGTTTTGATAGTTACAAAAAGATGCAAATATTGACCCAGCGCTCTGCGACTCGGATGTCTGCGCCGCATAAATAATTCTTTGTTGTTTATTCACAGACATCTGTCGGTTGCAGGCAATTCTTTATTATTGTGACTTTTAGTTGCTGAAGAAATTTCTCTGTAAATTCCCTTTAGTTTATGTCCGGGTATTACGGTGTTTACGTGTACCAGTTGACTGTATTGATCCTTTGTTGCACAGGGACAGTAAGGAAGGTTGGCATATTATAGTATATATGCCTAGGACACATTTAATCAAAAGTGTTAGCAATAAATTGCCAGCTGATGTTGGTCATACGTTTTAGATCGAAGACTTGTTTTAACGACAGATATTCCTCCCATACTCCCAGAAGAGATGCATGCTGGGCTTGGCTAAGTGTTCGTGTCTTCTCAGTCGGGAGAGGGGAGGTGGTGACAGCTTATCTTCCTCAAGTACGAGCACATAGAAATCAAACATCTGTCCCACTGTTGGAGACCCAGGATACCTCCATACACATAAGATGGTCACGCTGAAATAGCTGGGATAAGCTAGCGGTCATCTAATGTATATGGCCACCATCAAGATGCTCATACATGGAAGCATAGATGCACATGCCTAAAACGGGTGTAGAAAATGGTAAATGAGACGGGCCTCCTGACCCGTCCCCTTCTACGCCCACTTTTTTCACACCTGACATGAGCGGGGAGAAGTCGCAGATTGCGAGGCAAAGGACTTTTGCCTAATTTAGGTGTATTTCTGTTTCATAAATGACCCTCCATAATTATTATTTTTTGTTTATAGTATAATGTACCCGGTAATTGTTGGAACCAGTGAATTGTGCTCCCGAAAAGAGGTTTTATTCTTTGTATAGTACCACTAAATGTAAAGCCCTTGTTGGATGTCTGATATGTCCCTAATGGCCAAGGACCAAGATCTCAAAATGCATGCATAGCGTCCTCATAGCAGTGGATTGTAACTGTTTGATTCTGGTATTTTTATCCAGCGATCCTTAAAGTTATTGCTACCCTCCTGAGGAATTCTCCTCCATCTCAAGAGGTGATGGAGGTGAGGCGGATGTTCCTCTCGGACATGATAAAACTTTTTAATAACAGCAGAGAAAACAGAAGGTATGTTATTTAGCTTATATGTTATATACACGGTAGAAATGGTTATAAGGGGTGCATAGTCCGGGCAGCCAGAAGCGCAGCTCCCAGTGTTTTGTACTCATTTCTATCTTCTACCTGCAGGAGTTTGCTGCAGTGTTCTGTTTGGCAAGAGTGGATGCTGTCCTTGTCCTATTTCAGCCCCCAAAACACGGAAGAGCAGAAGATTTCAGAAATGGTGTATGCTATCTTCCGCATCCTTCTCTACCATGCAATTAAATATGAGTGGGGTGGCTGGCGCGTTTGGGTGGATACAATCTCTATCACGCACTCAAAGGTAACTATACGGATCCCTTCTCATAATCGATTCCTATAAATGTTGAATATATTCTTGTTTTTGCAATTGCTTTACTGCACATATGTTATTCAGATGCTGGCAAGGAAAACAGAACGCTGTTGGTGCAATGTAATTACAGCCTCTTCTCTCATTCATGTGATCGGCCCCCCACCGATCTGATATTGAAGACCTCTCCTGAGGACAGGTCATTAATATCCTCACACTGCACAGCCCCTTTAAATACGCACTCCTGCAAGATCTCTTTTGAACATAGAATGCTACCAGTACAGATCATGCTCTCGTGTATAACCAAAATTTCAGCCTCACCAATGTGAATGACTTCCTGTGAACTGTAGGATCAAATCCTCCCCACCCAGCACCACCCTCCTTGTTCCTCTGTATTTTGCCCCATGTATAATGTGCTGCTGACGATATCCTTTCTGCCTTATCTAAGGGATATGATGGTTAAGTCTCTACACTAGTTAGCTGTACAGTTATAAAATTTCCCTGACTCACACCTGTGTCTACTATCTGTGAGTGCTGTGTACAGAATCTCCTGTGTATCCTATGATGCCACCTTGTACTTCTGATCTCTTCCTCCTCCTTGTAAGAGGTGACAAGAAGGAGACAGGACAGCAATGTGAAGTTGTATCGGATAAGAACACACTGGAAGGGCTGTGCTTTCTGATAGGGGAGTTTATTAATTAAAGGAGAATAGCTACATGTCACTGAGCGTAGGATGTGCAGTTTGATACTCCATGCCTCTGAAGAGTCAGAAGCCTAATGGGAATGGTAGGCTGCAGGACTGCACATGAGACTGCATTAGAAGAGCCACATCAGAGGGGAAGAAGGAGGCAAGATGGCCGATGGCTTATAAATGGCTTATCCGCTAAAATAGGTATTCACAAGCCTCTTCCGCGTTCTTTAAAAAAAGAACACTTCAGCAGTTTTATGCCTATTTAGTGCAGCATAAGACAGTGAATCCTTATATCATGACCTTTGTCCTGTATGTTAGCAAGAAAATTTCTACTGATGTCTTCGTTTTTGGTTACTTTGGTGTCGGACCCCCACTGATCACTAATGACCTATCCTGAGGATAGGTTATCCATATGAAAAAGCCCGGACAATCTCTTTAAGCCTCATTCACATGTCCATGAAAAGGTGGTCAGTAGTGATGACCTAAGCGAGCTTAGGATGATACAAAGTCATTTCGTTCATAACTTTGGATTAATACTGTACGGAGATCCGCCTCCATGCAGTATTAGAATGTATGGGCTCGCTCTCATGAGCTGAAGTAAGACAGACAAAAAAAAACCTAAAACTGGCGGATTAGCAGGTCGGTCTTCCTCTGAACTGCACATGGCGGAAACACCAATAAAGATGCACAAAAAAAAAAAAAAAACTTTCCTTCCTCATTGATATCAATGGGGAACTCAGCTAAAATACGCATCAAAGAAGTAACATACCATTTGGGAAGTGGATTGAAAATCATCAGTGAAAAATAACACCACAGTGTGCAGCTAGTGGAGTTTTTTCCATTGAAATGGATGGATTTTGGTAGCGGAAAGCTGCTGTATTCCACTATGCGTTTTGTCCTTGTGATCATACCCTCTCATGATTCCTGCTGCCCAATCTGAGAGAAGCATATGCTAGAGGGGCAGAACTGGAGCAGGTTTTATCTTTATTATTTTCCCTTATAACATGGTTATAAGGGAAAATAATAGCATTCTTTAATACAGAATGCTTAGTAAAAGGACTATTGAGGGTTAAAAATAAAAATAAATTAACTCGCCTCCTCCAATTGATCGCGTAGGTGCCGGTCTCCTGTTCTCTCTTCAGCTGTGGGTAAAGGACCTGTGGTGACGTCACTGTGCTCATCACATGGTCCATCATATGGTCCATCACCATGGTCATGGACCATGTGCTGAGTTCAGTGACATCACCACAGGTCCTTTACCCACAGCTGAAGAGAGAACAGGAGACCGGCACCTACGCGATCAATTGGAGGAGGTGAGTTAATTTTTTATTTTATATTAATCCTTAATTGTCCTTTTACTAAGCGCCTCTTTTAGACTGAACGCCAATCTACCTGGGACTTCTGAGCAGAATATTAATGTAGGTGGTTCCTACACTGCCATGAAAATTATAGGCTTAGGTAAGTCCAAGAGAGGCAGTTCTGTTCGTGTTAGGTACCTATCTGCGGAAGCCACCTTGACGCCTGGTAGATGGGCCCGACACACATTTAATCAAAAATGTGCGCAAAGAGCTTCTTTTTTTCTCATTTATAGTAATTTAATTTCGAATGATCCCCATTTCTCAGCTCTATTGTTTGCATGTGAAACGTTGTGCAGCCATGCTTTTATCAGTTCACTGTATGCTTGCTTTATGGATATGCACCTGTGACATGAATGTACTAGTCTAAATGTTCTTGTAGTATAAATCTATACATCTCAGAGC
The DNA here is from genome assembly GCA_033119425.1 of Bufotes viridis. Lineage (NCBI taxonomy): Eukaryota > Metazoa > Chordata > Amphibia > Anura > Bufonidae > Bufotes > Bufotes viridis. The sequence continues at coordinate 477,651,312 of CM065589.1, read as the reverse complement.
TTAGCTTCTCTCCATCTACCATATGGAAACCTCCTATAGGGTGGCAAAAATCACCTGGCAGGTTCCCTATAATAATGCCACAGTAATTTCCATGCCCTATACAGTATATGGTCACAATACTCTGCAAATTGGTGTCTATGGAAAGCAGTAATGTCACTTTGGAAAAACTGGGCAGGAAGTCGTAGGTATGACTAAAAACAACTGAAATTTATATTTCTAAGTAGGTATTTTTTCTAATTATGAAATATATAGATACCTCCGTTATTTTCTAATTGAATAAAGGAACGGTTAAGCTGATGTACATACCCATATTTCTTTTGGGTGGTGTATTCCTTGGATTGTGTGTTACTTGTGTAATCTGAGATTAAAAAAAAAAATGTATATGATTCAGTTTTAATATGCGTTGAATTGTTTGGAAGTAAAAATGGACCAGGAATTGCAGTGTGCAGTATATTCCACTAGGTGGCACCGCTGTGCTAAAAATCAATAGGTTTGCCTCAAAGTGCAGAGCTCTGTGTTCAGCATTTATTTTAGCGCGGGTTTAACTCTGAACGTTCCTGTTTAGAATAGCATTCAGATCATTGTAACGTGTGCTATACGCTAACGCTTTGTATAGTTACTACATGGAATTTTTAAACTTTTTCCATAGTCCCATAAGTGGAGTAGCAGCCCAGCTCTCCAGCACTCATTACCAGCACAGCCACATCTGCAATTGGCTCCTTTCATTGTAGTAGACTGATGCCACAAAGGCCTTTCTTTGATAAAAGAACAAAATGACCCCAAATTGGAAGAGGGTTGCAGTGCTACCTATCAGTATACGTGCGTCTGCTATAAAAAGCCAAAGAAACTCAATTGCAATTTTATTGTCCGGTTTGATAGATTTCCTGCCACCTTTGCAGCAGGGTGGCTGTTTGTCAATGTAGCCCTCTCGTCCCGCAGCTGCACCACACTTTATAAGCAGTAACTGCCGCACCAGCAGAATCGCTGCACCCTATTTTTATGGATTCTTCTGCTTCATTTTTCTTATTTTATATGCTAAAGCTATGATTTATTCCCATGGGCAGCATCCTCCTATGTATGTGTGTGTGTGTGTGTGTATATATAAAATATAATTATTTTTTTTATAATTTGCTCATGTTTTCACTTGTGCGACAATTCTAAAATAAAAATGATATATACATGTGATTACATAGGTGTCCACAATACGGCAGCTTGTGAAAATGTGTGCATTTGCGGTGTGTAAATGTTGCTCTAAATGCACAATTTGTCTTTCGGTTCCTATTTGTTTAGCACGCTTTAAACATATGTGCCCTTTGACATTGGAATACCAAGGCGTTGGATACATGCCCCCTGGCCGTCTTCTAAACGAGCGCTTTTAAATGGCATCCTTATGAGATATATGGTAATCTATGTAGTGTGTGATCAAAGTGATAACAGGCATGATAATCATTTAATAGCCAAAGTAAAAACCCTGCCCCAATGTGAGACTGTGAAATCGTCTGGAAGCGTTTTATTCCCCCTCCTTAGCCGATATCTATATGGATTGTTTCATTTTTATTGAAGTCCTTTTGTTTGACATCTCCGCACAGCATCCAAGTCAGCAGATTTCAGTCCAATGTGTGGAAGGTAAGAACGGTTGTGTTTAGTGTACGGCCCTAGCCCGTTCCAGCGGTGGGGTTATGTTGGGAAGTTAAGTGAGCTATCATTATCCAAGCATCTGTAAGGCTTTGACTAGCTCAATTATTTCCAGCCCTCTTCTGCACAATGCCCTTGTGGCACGAACTGAAAACACGGCTCGCTCCAAAAAGAAAGAAAAGAAAAAACATCATTTGCATTCATATCAGAAAAGATCCCGCTACATCATAGCTTTATGCTAGGCGGACATTGACGGCTTGTTATCTATTCGTATTGAAGTAACTAAAGGATGAGCTGGCGCCTTTCTAGTTTTACTTTAATTTGCTTCCAGCAATCCCTTCAGGAAAGCGAATGGTAACGGCGCAGTTTCCTTCTGGCGTTCTCGGCAGTGGCTTTGTCTGCCCACGCAGATCACAGCGGATATTTCGTAGTATTTTATAGAGCGCATTTAATATCGTGAAATGGAAAAGTTGTGCCATTGTTACACTGCTGTGAGCGGTCATCCCTCCTGCTTATCACAAGGTATTTTTACATGCATTAACCCCTTTGTTGCTACTGTAGAGGTGCTGTATTGAGTAGAGCAGCTGAGACCCTTCAGTAATCCACCCGGTTATTATACAGAGCCAGGTTCACCCGCCTAACGTTGCGTCTCCTGGAGGGTCATTGTCTTTAGTCTTTCCTATCTGACCTTGTAGTTGAAATCCATAGGGAAGGATAATTCTAGTCGACGGTTGTTTCCATCTGCTTCATGAGAAGCTGCCGAATCAACAAATGATTATTTGATCAGTGGGTTTGTGGAAATGTTAGCTTAGGCTGACCCCCCCGTCGTTATTTTTTTTCTTAAATACCTATCCAGTTGGCTTGCACAAAAATAGGGAGGAGAAATATTTGTCATGGTCCGCTTCCCGAGTTGGAATAATTGCTACCGTAATTTAAAAAAATATCCTGGTTTTAAGGTATTTTTTTTATTTTCCTTTTACACAGAGTCCCTTTGATTTTTTTTGATTTTTTTTTTTTTTAAGTAAGTTCAATCTTCTACCCTTTTTTTTTTTTTCCCCCCTGGTAGTATTGATTGGTAGTGTTTTTGTTACTCTGCAGCTTTGAAGCTTGCACTTCTCGTTTGTTACTTTCCCTCTAGTAGCCATAGTCATATTGCATACACTTGGAACAACTGAACAGTGTTCCTCTAATTGGTGGCTACCCAGCGATCTGTAACACCGTGTGGTGTAGCGTTGTACTGCACAAATGCTCAAGTATACTACATAAAACGTAAAGTTGCTAAAATTTGTACAAATATTTTAAATAAAATATTAAAAGTTAAAAAGCCTTTTTCCATTAATGTTAAATAAGCTAAACAATAAAATAAACAATTGATTACATTAGTAAAAGTCCAAGAAATTCAATTATGAAAATCAAAGAATTGCTGTTTTTTTTTTGTTTTGTTTTTTGTCACTGTGATTGCTGATTTCACGTTTTCTAGGGGGACAAAAATTTTATTAAATTTTATTACAAGTATAAAAAATTCCCTATAAATATTGATAGGCTTGTAAAACTACAGCTCAGATCGCATAGCTCAGTTGACAAAAAACTATATATAAAAAATTAAATATAGATATATATATCTCTATCAGAATATAAGAATATCACAATACAAAGCAACATTTTTATCTACAATGATTTTTTTATTTATTTAATGTAGTAATGAAAAAATGCTCACAATTTATTTACCATCAGTTTGCACCCTCTTGAAGGATAATAATATTCCAAAATTTAAGGTGTGCTCAATTAAAACGTTACTTTTATTGTCATTTATTTAAAAACTCAACTGTGTTGAAGCAGGATAATTGTACACTATAAACCTATAGTGCTGTGAGTATAGGAAGCTGCCCCGCTATCAGGGTGAATGAGCCCAATACACTTGTGAATAAGGACTGCACAATCACCTACGGGCAGCTGTCTTCTAATCCCACAGTAACTAAACAGTAGTTCGTCCCGTGCTATAAATTCACACAAGGTACCACTACTGAATGTATATCACCAGGATGTTCAGTATAAAAAGGTATTATCTCCACATACAGTCCGCATTTGCGCAACTGGGCAGGAATACACCGCTGCTACACTGAGCAGCGATTTTCTGGATCTTGCCTATTTACCAGAAGGTAGACTGAACACCCGGGATTTATGCGCCACCTTTCATGAATTGCTTATGCTGTTAAAACATGTGCTACACACACTACTTCCACTATTCCATTGGCAAACGCTCAACGCGTTTCTACATATAAATGTTTCATCAGGAGCTCGCCATGTTCCTTGCAAAGTGGCAGTGTCACGTAGTAATTGAACAGACAAACAAACAAACACAAAAAACACGAGGACGCGCTCCCCTCTCTCTCTAGGAGTAGCGCTCCGGCACTAGAATGGCCGTGATGTAGTAAATGTAATGTAGTTTAATGTAGTAAAACATAACAAAATTATATAAATTCAGTGTCGCCGTAATTGTGCTGCCCCAAAGAATAAAGTTGGTGTGTCAGTTTTTCCCTTCACGTTTAGTTCCCTAAGGAGAAAACCCAGTATTCCATGATGAAATTGCAGGATCTTCTTACTTTTCCACCAAAAATGTTTAAACCTTTCTCAATACATTGTATGATATAGTAAATGGTCCATTAAAAATTCATACTCCTCCCTTGTCCGGTTCATGGAAGGCTAGATGAAATAATAAAAACTGGCTTTGGCAGAGGGCCTCCATAGCCGCCTTGAAGCACCATATATTTTTTTTACTAGAAATTAATACAGCTCCTGTTACATCAATAAACGTTAAAACAGGATTGCCATGAATTTGCTCAAATATTGCCTGGAAAATGTTATTTCAGTAGTAATGAATTCTGATCAGAGAAAGTGGCATTTTTAGGTAGACGGCTCCAGAGCTATTCTCTATGCAGTGGTTTTTACACTTTGCAATTGCTGTAGAGTCACTAGTGTTACATCTATGCCGTGGCACGTAAAAATGTCCTTCTCTAAAGCTTCATCGAAGCCCAATTATATCACCAGCATTGGTCAAACAAATGTGTATGTTGAGCCGTCGTCTATGAGTTGACCAATCATTTGGTAATGGTTAGTTGCCGACCAAAATAATCAAACACTTAAAAGGGTTATTCCATTAATAATGTAAAAATGAAAATCCGATGTCATGTAGTGCATGACAATCTTTATAACCAAGCTAGAACCAGCCCTGTACCTCACATGAATCCACAGATCTCCCTATTCATTGCTCCAATTGTTCAGCTAGATTTAAGTCAAGATGACCCCTCTAGAGGAGTGTCCTTTCTGCAGCATCTCAGGGGGATGTGCCCTCCCTGCTGCAGCTCTAGTCCCTGTGACAGCTCAGGAGGCAGTTGAAGGACAAAACTGAGCATGTGCAACCATCTTAGTGCAGCGGGCAAAGAAATAAGAAAAACAAACAGCAGGTGGCGCTATACAGATACATTTTATTGAATAACTCAGTGGCTATGCTAACTTTTTTAATTACATGCAATTACAAAAGAATTCAGATCCAGGTGCTGGTTTGAAAACTGTAGAATATTTTTTGTGGGACTATTTTTCTTTTAAGTTTTATGTTAATTGGTCACTATGGCAAAGGAACAAGGCTGAGTAATGGTTGAAGCCGTCTTTTCATATCTAATGTGTATGGTGAGGTTTAGTGTCTAGATTTGGCAAGTATAATTTTAGTTTATTTTTTTCCTCTTGTGTTTGATCCCTTTCTTAAAGTCCAGGATTGCTGGTTTATCCCCCTTTTGAGGTAATCTAGAGCTGACATTAGCAGCCCGGACTATTTATTTCCAGACCATGTCCATTTATAGATTTACTTTCCAATCACCATGAAGATTAATGACTGGTCTTTTAGCTGGCTAATTTATAGAACAAAACCTAGTAATTAATTGCACACTATCAGCTTTTCCTTTACATATGCAAGTAGCAAGAGAAATAACAACCGTTAGATTGACTAGTTAGATAGTGATTTGGCCTCTTACTAAGGCCTCATGCAGACGACCGAATGTATTTTGCAGTCCGCAAAAAATACAGATGACATCCGTGTGCATTCAGTTTTTTGCGGAACGGAACAGCAGGCCCCTAATAGAACAGTACTATCCTTGTCCGTAATGTGGACAATAAAAAGACATGTTGTATTTCTTTGCAGAATGGAAATACGGACATACAGAAACGGAATGCACACGGACTAACTTCTGTTTTTTTTTTTGCGGACCCATTGAAATGATTCCGCATACGGTCCGGAAAAAAACACGGAACGGACATGGAAAGATAGTATGTTTGTGTGTAATGCTGAAAAACAATTGCCGAAACTAGGGTATGCTTGGCATATTTTATTGTATTCGGAGATAGATGGAACAGGGTCTTTCAGAAAAAGAGAATAACAAAACCTGGGCCTTTAAATGATCGGAGATTTGTATTGTTAACAAAGCACCAACACATGCAATTAAAGTGTACCTAATCATTGGCTATATACTACTATATTTTATTAAAACCTATTGTAAATGTCATAAAATGAATATTTCTAATATGCTTTATTTTTTTTGTTTTCCCTTGTGAAATTGACGCCTGAATTTAGGTGCCTATAGAGCTTTGGAATCGGTACACCGCTGACACCGTGCTGCAGTGAATGTTGTACAGGTAGAAGCACTTCACTGCTCCTGCCTGTACCAGATCCACTCGCTAAAAGCCTAGCACATCAGTGGGGTACAAGTGTACAGATTCCAAAACTCTATAGGCATCTGAACTTCAAGTGTCTATTTCACAAGGGAAAAAAAAAGTATATTTGTAGTATTTATTTTATGACCTTTACCATAGGCTGACACATGTCTAGGTACACTTTAACTGTTTGAGGCATGCTTGAGATTTCACTATACCTCTAATTTCTTATCATTCAACTTAATGTTTCACATTAATATTTCCAAATATGAAATCAGACAAAAATATTATAAGCTCAGCACTTCCTCTCTTCATACTCTCCTCCTAATATGTCTTATATTACAATTAATAATAGCAAATATATATAAAACTCTTCTCCATCTGTCGCAGCAGTTTAGCCATGCCCCACTCCCCTTCTTACTTACAATCGTGATGTAACTGGCTGGAGCAGCAGCCTGCCCCAGTGCTCTTTCTGCAGCAGAATAAAAGCCTGACGATTAAGCCCGGCCTCTTGGATGAGCCCCACCCCTTCAGCCATTTAAAGTTGAAAGTAAAACATAACGAAAAATTAACCCTGTGTCTTCCTCAGGATTTTTTTTAAAGTAGCACTCCCCAAAAATGTTTCTCTGACCTGTTAGAAAGGTAGATGATGTAATCAGTAGTGAATGTTATCTTCTTACCAGTGACTGTATTTTAGAGTTATAACCTCCCTTCTGAACCTTAGCTGTGTTATGTGACCAACACTTTGATCTCCAGCTGACCCAAGACAGGAAGTCAGTTACTTCTCTATTCATTCTTTTGAGACTGACATTGAGACTCTCATAGGAATCCATAAAGAAACTGGCTTCCTGTCCACAAATAAAGATAGTGTTATTTGGAAGTGGAGAGTGTTGGTCACATGACACAGCTAAGAGTCAGAAGGGAGGTTATAACTCACAAATACAATCGCTGGTAGGAAGATGACCCTTCAGATTACATCATCTACCTTTCTAACAGGTCGGATGATAAAAAAGAAAATGTGGGAGTGCTTCTTTAAGAGTGAAGCATTTTCTACAACACTGACAAACAATAAAGACACTGTCAAATACCACGGGCAAGATTATCTCCCATTTACTTTTATTTATTTTAAGTTTAGTTTGCTTAAGGTCCCTTTCACATGATGCATGAGAATTTTTTTTTACATGGTCAGAACATAGATAGGATCAGATCTCTGCCTTTAGAGAGAAACTATTAGAGAAAGCTTCCCCTCTCCTTGTGCATTGTTTTAATTTAAAAAGATGTACAGGAGACTAGGATACAGGTTATATTTGCTGCTAATAATCGTATACCCACAGCCAACACTTTATAATAATAGGATTACTATTTGTTTTTTTCTAAATGCCATGCTGCATATATTGATGTTTTCATGAAAAAGATGACAACTGAATTGTGTTTTTAGGTTACCTATGAAATGCACAGAGAGAGGCTGGCTGAAGCTTTCAGGGACTATGAGGACCACGTAGATGGGGAAATAGGACCTGGACCATCAAGTCCTATAAGGACTGTCTCTGGGTACAGCAGGCAGCCAGAGACAACTCCTCAAACACCAAGTTTGGAATTGACTGGAACAACATTAAATTATATTGAAAATACTGAGCCTAGAAGAACTGTCGAGGAAAAGCGTAACGTGGGGAGTATGGAGAATCTTCCCACTGTAGACAACCAGGAGAAAAATGAATCTGAAACGGCTCTTGTTACTGATGAGATTTCAAAAAATGAAACTGAAGTTAATGTAGAAACACCAGAAAATCACCAAGAAGATGCAGCGGAATCTCCAGGCACAGAGACTATAACCACTGTCTCGAATGATAGCCAGGAAATTGAATCTGCCTCTACGCCAGGTGCTAGTGGTAATGAAATTGAAGTTGTGGAGTCATCAAGCATATCAGAAAGCTTAGACCCAATGGAAAAGGAAACCAACGGGGACATTAATGCAGTTGATGGGAAAGATTTCACAACCGAAACAGATATTAACAACAAAACTGAGAATTTGGAAGTTTCAAGGGAACCACACATAGAAAGTAATAGTGAGGGAGGGTCCAAAGAGGAGGCTTGTACAGATGCTGCTGATGCCACAAGTGAACACTCTGAAAGCCCATCAGTAGATGTTGTTCCACAAGATGCAAGAGTCTTGCCTGAGGCTGCAGCATCTTCCACCGAAGTAGTAACCAACTTAGGGGAAGGAGTCGAAGCTGTTTCAGAGAATGTAGGTCAAGACATGGCTTCTAGCACCAATGGTACAGGCGAACCAAACGCGACCACCTCAGATGTTCAGAATTCCGAAAGGAAAATTGCTAAGCTTGATGTGTCGAGTATTGCATCTGATACCGAAAACTTGGAATTGAAGGCCAGCGCAAGTAGTGAACCAGAACAGTCACAGAGAGCTGCTCCTGAGGTATAGTAATTTACTTAAGGCTTTTTAGGATTAATTGTAAACAAGAGTAAAAAAAAAGTGTGTGCTAAATTACTGATCAGTAACGATTCAGTCAGTGAGCGCTACGAGGGTGGCATTATTTACTTACTGTCTTTGCATGCAGGCTTATCTTTGAGTTACTATTGGTATATTTCTTGCATCGTTCTGTACAGGAGGGTCTCTATGGACAATCTTTAGGGGATGCATGTAAACACAAGGCCTCAATCAGTGTAATAAAGCAAGCATTCTCTGAATGAACTGAGAAAACAGGCTATAGAACCAGACTATTCTTTCTGTTAAAAATGGAGTCTGTATTATGCTGATTTGCTGCAGATGCCCAGCTCACTTTTCCAAAATGCTCTCACTGGTAAAAGTTCCCGAGTGAGACATTTTACTGCTGCCATGAATGAAGGTGGGAGCAGAATGCAAACTACATAACTGTATAACTATTGCGTGTTTACGTAGGATAGATGGCTTCCTCAGGTATTGCAGTGTACATCAAGGGACAACTAGGATCTATATACACACAGAAAAAAAAAGTGCCCGTGTAATACACAAGTTCACCTCTGACTATTACCGTTTAGTCTGGATTCACAACATGCAGTGTACCAAAACTAGATAAAATATATAAAAAGCTAAAGAACAGAAGCAAAAAATGAAATTTTGCTGCTCATATGCTGGCTTTCACTTATTTATGATTATGTTTATGAATAGCTAATGCACTGCTTCGTATTTCAAGGGGTTATCCCACAAACAATATTATTTTGGTAAATTCAAACCAGATAAGAATTATGTATTTATTATATTCAGGTATTTCAGAAATAGTGGTAAAATAGTACTATCCACTGTTTCAATTGAACAGCCTTTTTGTGTCCACCTCAGTTAATGTGCTGAGATGGACACACATGCAGCATAACTGTAATTGTACTTGCTCAGACTCTCCTCTGAGACACAGAGAAGATGCTGCAGTTTTAGAAGTACAGTAGTTGGCTCACCACTAGAGATGAGCGAATTTCATATTTTGAAATTCGTTTTCAGTTCGTGTTGTGGTATTTACTGAATTGCGTTATGGATTCCGTTACCACGGACCATAACACAATTCCATGACTGAATACATTCCTGGAGTCCTCTCTTGCATAACGGAAACGGGACGGATCTGTTTTGCAGCCCATAGACTTCTATTATGACGGAATGAATAACGGAATGCCTCTAAAGGCATTCCGTCATGAAATTGCATTATGGTCCGTGTAACGGAATCCATAACTCAATTCAGTAAACGCCACAACACGAACCGAAAATGAATTTCAAAATATAAAATTCGCTGATCCCTACTCACCACACCAGGGATCCTTCCATATACCTGAAGGAGCAAGACTGAGCATGTGTGTCCCCCTCAGCACAGTTACTGAGGTGGACACAGTAAGGGCTGCTCAACACAAGCAGGTGGCACTATTCTAAGATTACTACTGGTTAGTCTGTAAATGTAGACATTTTTTTAAATGTAGAAATACAAAAACTGATCACAATTTTGGTCTGGATTTAAAGGGATTTGGAATCTCCTTTTGATATTGCCAGCCAGGGTGGCTTTCGGTCCCCCTGGAGAGCTGATGATGGGATTTTTTTTTTTTTATTACTGCACCCTGCCCGGGAATATCAAAAAAGATTGTCTTAGGCCCCATTCACACGTCCGTGTGTGTTTTGCGGACTGCACATCGCCGGCACTCTCTTCTTGCGGACAAGAATAGGACATGTTAAATTTTTTTGCGGAATGGAAGTGCGGACCCGGAAGTGCGGATCTGCAATTCCGGATCCGGGCGGAACAGTGTCCCCATAGGAAAGAATGGGTCCGCAATTCCGTTGCAGAATTTCGAACAGAATTGCGGACGTGTGAATGGGGCCTTAGAGGACCCCTTTAACTATAATCTATGTTCTCTATGGAACAACATCTTTAAGCAGAAATATTGTGAAGCTCATCTCCCTGAGCGTCTGCATGAAGCAGGTTGTTATACTTTTTTGCTTAGATGTATATAACATATATTACTTGCTGTTCCTACTCATGTTTCCTCTATTTCTGTTTGTAATGAGTAGCCTGTAAAACAGACAGATGTACATAAGGGGGAACAAGCGGCTCCATCAGAGGGGCAGAGGAGAGACTCCAGATCGACCATGTTTCGTATTCCTGAGTTTAAATGGTCGATGATGCATCAGCGGCTGCTAACAGACCTTTTGTTTTCAATTGAAACGGACATCCAAATGTGGAGAAGGTGAGCCTATAGCATGAGTTTATATCTTGTTACTTTTCTGAGAACTACAATGTGATGATGAGGTTTACGCTACAGGTAAGGCTGACCATAGGCAGACAGTATACAGAAATCATTTAGTGGTTAGGAAATAAAATGCTACATGTTTTGTAAGTTGGATTGGTGGTTCTAAAGTTAGGAACACCTATGTAGCAGCCACTGCAGTGCCTGCAAATGTTACTTTTTTGTTTTAGTTTTATTCTGCGTTGCTATTTTTTATTGTGTATTGCAATTCTCTTTCCTGTTGCAGCCACTCTACAAAGACGATAATGGATTTTGTGAACAGCAGCGACAATGTCATTTTTGTGCACAACACAATCCACCTGGTCTCTCAGATCACGGACAACATGATAATGGCTTGTGGTGGTATACTGCCATTACTTTCTGCAGCAACATCTGCCACGGTGAGGATTCAACTCGTGTGTCGTCTGATTAATTTATAGTTGTGCACTAAAAGCGGAATGTCCGAGTCATGTAAAAATAATAAAGCACTGTAAATCTGATGGGCAGCAGCATATACATAAGCTAAGCAAGTTTTAGGCAAAAAAAAATTAAAAATAATAAAATGTACTAATTTACCTAGTTCTGTTCTGGCCCTTTGTTGCCATGCAGCTTCAGAGCTGTGGGGGCGTGTAACAACAATCTCTGAGGGTTTCCTCATGAATAAAGACTGCCTCAACAAGGACTGCTTTTCCCCTCCCCTGCTCTGCAAAGAGAGCGAATAAAATTGATGCCCCGTCTGCAATCTGACTACTGGGATACTCATGTAGTATGTGTGGGACTAGACGTCCCAGATGTGTACAGCACAATGACACTACTGATGCACAGAATTTTTCCCCTACCTGTTCTCATGCAATGCTCTGCAGACACTTTTTCACAGCGTGCAGAAGAGTACAGAGGAGAGAACTCTTGCAGTCTTTGTCAGCTCTGTGTCTGCAGGGTGAGGAGGGTGGGAGGAAACCCTGCAGCTGCTAAGTATCTGTGGCAGAGCCTCCAGCCCTAAATCTTTACTGCTGATGGTAGAAGGGGTTAAACTTTGCTGAAGAATTCAGTGGGAGGGGAGACACAGGGCAGACAGCTCAACCAGCAGATCGGGCAGTTCAGGGGGCGTGGCTTGTCACTTTAACCAGCACAGCCTTCACAGTGACGTTCTGTGCACAGAGGCAGAACTGCTCCCTCAGGATTGTGCACGGAACGTCATCAGAGCAGGGAAAGAAGCTGACGTCACAGGTCATGTGACACTCGGCTAACTAGGAGAACAGGGCCACTGTAGATGAAGGAAGTGAAGAACAAAAAAATACTTGGATAACCCATTTAAGTCCACAGTCCAGTATTAGTTCTGATTTTCTGGGTATTTTACACCAATTAGTTCTATTATAAGATGGTGGTAATTTAGGTGTACACAGTCAGGCTCATCAGAGATAACTGCTAATTGCTACTTTCAGTTTAAACTAAAGAGTGGTCCTCATGACCCCCATCTCCAGATGTTTTGACGCCATTGATAATCAGGTATTGTCTGTTTTGTATGACCTTAAATGAGTGTGCCTACATTTTGGCTTAAATTGTGCTAAAATGTGGTGCAATTTGACACCTCTCCTTTTAGAAAAATCTGTGACTAAGGGTCCATTCACACGTCCGCAAAATGGGTCCCCATGCGTTCTGCAATTTTGCGGAACCGGTGCGGACCTATTCATTTTCAATGGGGCTGTAAAAGATGCGGACAACCTACTTCCAATCCGCAGCCCTGCAAAAAAATAGAACATGTCCTATTGTCCGCAGCCACAGAAAAGAAAAGGCGTTTCTATCATAGTGCCAGCCATGTGCGGTCTGCAAAATTTGGAACGAACATGGCCGATGTCCGTGTTTTGCGGTGGGTGTATCTTAACAGAAAACCTGTGCGCTACAATTGTGGTATAAAATTCTGTCTCGAACTAAGCCAACCAATAGCTGGTATAAAAGTTGGAGATTTATCATCCAGCCTGGGCCACTGTGATAAATCTGGGCCAGGTCTACACTGCCAGTCTGAGTTTATTCCATCTAAAGGATTAGCAGGCCATAACAACTGATCATATGGGTCTGCTTGATTAAAATGTCTTGTCCAAAGTGGAGAACTCTTTGATATATAAGACGGTTTGTTGAAGTTTCCTCTTTTGGTTGCATTTGTTTTACATTTTTGAACCATGTAAATTATGTGGAATTCATTTTATTTCAGCACGAATTGGAAAATATTGAGCCCACCCAAGGTCTTTCAATCGAGGCATCCGTAACCTTCCTTCAAAGGGCAATTAGCCTAGTGGATGTTCTCATTTTTGCAAGTTCATTGAACTTTACAGACATTGAGGCTGAAAAGAACATGTCGTCTGGAGGAGTGTTACGTCAATGCCTCAGACTAGGTGAGTAACTGTGAACATTTGCCAAGCATTTGTAGACACTTAAAGGCTGTGTATACCTTCGGGGGCAATTTAGTTTATGATTGCATTTTACAGATTTTTGGCTAAAAATCATATTTTCAATTGGCCTTCATTAAATAATTGAGACATTCTGTCACGAGAGGGGTTAAACTGTTTTGCTAACTGTGTGACTGGTACTTTCACTTTCTAATAAACCTCATCTCTAAACTACTGAGAGGTCATAAACACTTATTTAAGCCACTTTCTTATCAGTGAGCTATGAGTGTTTAGAAGGTCAGAGTGCAGAGATAAGTAGTCCTTCAGCTCCTGGTCTGACAGAAAATCCACAGGCAGCTACTACAGCTATGTACTCAATAAAGGACTCCGTGTTTTTAATAAAGACCAATTGAAAATATTATTTTTTAGCTTAAAATAAGTACAATGCAATAATAACAACCCCCCCCCCCCCCACCACCACCACCAATGGTGTACATAGTCTTTAACACATGTAATCTCTTAAAGTGCACCTTTAATTGCAAAATGAAAGTCTCCATTAATCTTTAAAGGGGTTGTGCAAGTTCTTTTAAAAGTCTGGGAGCAACATTAAATGTATTAAAGTAATAAAAGAAGTGTTACAATTTTTCTCCCTTGTCACTTCTGGCGTCGTGCTCCTTTTCTGCAGCGATGGTGTCTTCTTCCTGGCTGCAACAGTAAAGTCCCGTACATACCACATCACCACTGCAGTCATGTTCCGTATACTGCTGATGACAGTGCCTGGTGACTTGTATACAGGATGTCACCACCATGCCCAGGAAAACAAACTGGAGCATGGGTCAGGAATTGGCAGGGGAGAAGAATGGCAGATATCGCTTCTTTTTGTATTTGGGCAACCCCTTTAATAAGGGAAAATCGACTGCAATGATTGATAGAGATGTCGGGCATTCTGTATTTTCTGGTCCTGATAAGTGGAAGTCCGACATTGGGAAAACTTCCCATGGTGGTTGGGTTAGGATATCTTGCAATAAGGTAAAGATAATATCTCTTGCAGTCTTTCACATTGCTGTACTGTTCACAGCCTACATTCTTATTTAGAGACTGATAAATGTCCCGTGTGTAACCTAGTCTCTGCAGATTGTATACATTATCTGTGGAGATGCCCTGAACTGTATCCTTATTGGAACTGTGACAGATTACAATAATTTTCAGACTATAAGACGCACCGTAAGATGCCCACCAGGTTTAGACAACAGTACATTATAAAAAAAAAATTCTACTTACTAAAGCGTCCCTGGTAGTTTAATGCAGTGGAGGGGTCAATGTCACTAACTTTAATGGTCTAGGGTAGAGGGGTTAATAGTTTACAGTCTGCTCCTGTTAATCCTAGTTTACTATCTTTACACCATTGCAAAGCAGGAGTGCATGAGGTCACATGATAGGAGTATAAACATTGCAATAAGCGTCAAAAGTTACAATATACATGTGCAGCACAATACAGTACAGTACGTCTTACTGCTCTGACTCCTCCCACTGGTGACATCATCAAAGGTCCTTTAGCTACACTAAGTCAGCTTTCATGTATTTTCAGCTTGCAGGGCCATGTTTCTCATCCATGTTTGCAGGGCCATGTTTCTCAATCCTCTCCATGAGCTGAATGGCCATTCATCCTCTCCTGCCTGCACTGATCACACAGATTGGTTGCAGGCAGGGTGAGAGAGAAATGTGCAGTAGTACACATCTCTCATTGATCCAGCAAAGCGCTGTATGAGCGCTCTGCTGGATCGTTAAGGAAGCAGTCGGGGAGGTCTGGCACTGCTGAACCACTCTGCAGACTGTAAGACAAAGGTACTTTTAAGCAAGATTTTTTTCCAGCTAAAAAGTGAGTCTTTTAGTCCAAAAATACTGTAATTGGCAAAGGTTATTTTTATCAGCTTGATCTCCGCTTATCCCCCATTTTATGTTTATTGTGGGGGTGATGGGATGTTGACTAAACTGGTGAATCAAGTGACCGCTAGGACCTTGGTAGTTGTAAACAGAATATTCTCAGATGTTGGATCAAGTAAGGATACTTTCACACTTGCGTTATTCTTTTCTGGCATAGAGTTCCGTTAAAAGGGCTGTATGCCGGAAAAGAACTGATCAGGCATATTCCCATGCAATCTGAATGGATAGAAATCCGTTCAGTTTGCATCAGTATGCCTTCCGTTCAGTCACTATCAGGCGTTTTGGCCGGACATAATATTGCAGCATGCTGCGTTATTATGTCCGGCCAAAATGCCTGATCAGTCGCCGGAATGCCGGATCCGGCACTAATTCCTATTGACTTGTATTAGTGCCGGATCCGGCATAGTGAAACAACTGAAGGACGGATCCGTCCTTCCGGTGTGCTCATGCGCAGACCAGGAATACTGTGAAAAAGACTGCAAGATAGATCTGTCCATCCGCATGACAAGCGGAGGGACGAATTCGTTCTTGCAATGCATTTGTAGACGCATCCGGATCCGTCTACAAATGCTGTCAGTTGTCACACTGAACGGCGGATCCGGCAGGCAGCTCCAACAACGGAACTGCCTGCCGGATCACAGTACCCTAAGGGGCTAAGCCAGAGATTGGCAATGTATGTTAAATCTTATGATCATCAGTGAAAATGGTACTTATGGCAAGGACTTGAATAGATGTTATCAAAATGGGGACCAGTTGTTGCAATATTTGTCTACTCTTGACCCCAGGGTGATTACTCCTTTGTCATTTATCTTTTCTGTATCATTTTGAACTAATAAAGAAAATGACCATTCCCCCCAAATAATAAAAAAAAAAAAACGGTTCGCATGTTCCCCTACTGGAGTGATCCTGTGGCATACTTCTGGCAAATATCTTCTTTTTTTGCATCTGTATCTCATACCGTCGCATTAGTCCAGGCATTACATTTGGCATATAAGCCTTAGCAGAGCCCTGTCTGAGGGTTACGTTTTATATGGGGCTTAACCCTCGATTCGTTCCATCTTTGTGATGCGTCGGATGGAGCTCCTGTAAACATGTCCATGTTTTCTGTTTTAGTTTGTGCTGTTGCTGTTAGGAGTTGTCTGGAGTGTCAGCAGCACTTGCAATTGAAATCCACAGGAGAAAATATGAAAAACCAGAAAGCAATTCATGGCCTGGTGGGAACAGCAAAGTCTGCTGCAAAGGTAATCTGTGCAAAGCATGCTATAATCCTGTGTGTTTCTAGGTAATTCTCCAAAAAGGACTGTGTGTGTCTGAGAATTCATTGGCCGTAAAACCTTCTGCATCACAAACTTCTCCTGTCTACTACTGGGCAGCAGTGGAGGCTTTGTTATCTCCTAACTGCAATATATTGGAAGCTAGGTTTCATAGTCAGGTTTTCATGTGCATGAGTAGGTTTGGGGGTCTGTACAATCTATAATATTTGATTTTAATCTTTTTGCTACCTAGGGAAACATTTTGCAGTTACATCTAAAGAGACTACTAAAAAAGTGATTTTTCAGTGATTACCTTCTTGGGTAGAGGTGCTGCAAGCAAATGCCTTCATTTTTCCTAAATCCTATAGACGAAATACACAATACGTGGCAAATAGAAGTAAATGCAATAACGAATAAAACTGTGCAACCCTGGAATTGGATTTAAAGGGGGTGTCTGAGTTAATTCGAAATTGCCGGTCATCATCCTATACTAACCCCTTTCGTCTCCCACTATTTTCAGCACCGCACCTTCGTCCTCCTCTCCCTCCACCGTACACAAGGCTGGGTATATGGTGGGTGACCACCGCAGTTAATCATTGGTCTCAGTGGTATATGGCACAAGACTTCCTATTGGCTGCAGCAGTCGTGTGCCCTATACCTCTGTCATTGCTCACTCTTGTATACAAGCTTTGGGAGGGGGACCAGTGTTGCGGTGCTCAGTGCCGTAAGGGAGAAACAGGTGAATATAGGAGAATTATTTCAAAATGTTCTAGAAAATAAATAACTCTGAGAACCCTTTTAAATCAACCAATCCTTCCTATAGTCTATTGTCCGTGAAGGCCTCCATAAACAAAATATTTAAGGGGAAACAAGGCTCTGACAGTTTTCAATTTTGTTTGATACTTTGTTTTATCAGGAAAGTGATTCCTGCTCCTCACTCCCATCCTGTTGAAATAACGTGAAGGATTGGCCAATGGCCACGTGTGCGTAAGGTTGTGATCACACAACTTTGTTAAAGGGGTTTTCTGGTTATTACTATTGATAACTTATCCTCATTAATATCAGATCAGATATCCTCATCAATAACAGATTGGCTGGGGTTCGACAACTGGGACCCCCACTGATCAGCTGTTAGAAGAAGCTGCCACTCTGTGACCACCGTGGCCTCTTCCTAGGCCATGTGATGTTACCATACATTGGTCACATGGCCTTGTTGCAGCTCAGGTCCATTGAAGTGAATGGGGTTGAGCTCCAATACCAAGCACAGCCGCTATACTATGTACAACGCTGTGCTTGGTGAGCTGGTGGGAGTTCTTTTGGCAAGAACCTAGCACTGAAACTGTCAAGAACTGTGTCAAAGAACTATGTAGAAAACTCTTTTACCGATTGGATTGTAAGGTCATACAGAACTGGGTTAAAGAAGAGGAAGGATCTCATTGTATGTCGTTAGTTTTCTTTTTCTAGCATCCCTTTTACAGTGCTTTTAGCTTCACATGGCAGGGTTTCAACTCCGAATAAGTTATTTTGCTTTGGTGTCTTCAGAGTCCATTGGACATCACAACTGGAATAATTTCTCCTGTCCGAGACCTAGACAGACTTCTGCAAGACATGGATATAAACCGCTTAAGAGCTGTGGTCTTCAGAGATGTGGTGAGCCGATAAATGTTTTACTTGACTGTGAATGTATTGTTGGTTGTTTTAACTTTCTTTATTCCACACAGGGCCAAGATGGATATCAATATGGGTTACTTGCCATTTGGAATATGCCAGACTGATGTGTTTGTTCAGTTATAAAGGGAATAACTTACTGTTTAACACTAGTTGATTTTGTATTTGTTGTATTTTATTTCCATGTCTGTCTCTCTCTCTATTTATATATTATACACACCATATTTTTCGCTTAATAAGACTTGCCTAGGTTTTAGAGGAGGACAATAAGAAATTTTTTTTTTCATTAGACCTCAGATCGGGCCAGCAATCAGACACCCAGTGTTAATCAGACCTCATCTGACAGCCCCAATCAGACCCCCAATGTTAATAAGACCCTAGATCAGACCCCCAATGTTAATAAGACCCCAGTAAAACCTCAGATCAGCCCCCCTCATGCCATCTATGAGCCCCAGTGCCATTTATGACCCTTCATTATGAGCCCTCATGCCATCTATGAGCCCCAGTGCCATTTCTGAGCCTCCATTATGAGCCCCCATGCCATCTATGAGTTCCAGTGCGATTTATTAGCCTCCATTATGAGTCTCCATGCCATTTATGACCCTCCATTATGAGCCCCCATGCCATCTATGAGCCCCAGTGCCATTTCTGAGCCTCCATTATGAGCCCCCATGCCATCTATGAGCCCCAGTGCCATTTCTTAGCCTCCATTATGAGCCCCAATGTAATTTATGAGCCTTTATTATGAGCCCCAGTGCCATTTATCACCCCTTATTATGAGTCCCCATGCCACAGATCAAATAAAATAAACACTTACCGCTCCTGGACGCCGCCGCTCCTCATCTCCGGCACGCTCTGTCTTCTTCCTTCTGTGGCTGTGCTGTGGGGGCTGGAAAAAGGGCGTCTTATAAAACGAAAAATACGGTAGATAGAGATATCTATATATATATATATATATATATATATATATCTATATAACTATATCTAACTAACACTATCTATAAATCCTAAAATCCTGAAGCTTTGCCATGACCTCTAAGCCTAATACTATGTTGATTCATCCTTTTCTATTGAGATCACTTCTCAGCTGTCATTATTATCACAGGCAGGGTTACAATGACGGGTAATATCTACTGTATATGTTGACAACTCAGGATCCACTATTGACGTGATGTCAAAGTTTATGTACTACCCTTCCCTGCACAATGACCTCTGCACAGGTCACATGGCAGAAAAAAAAAAGAATATATGTTATGTACACATCCTTCTGAACATGAAAATTATACTATTACAACTCGCAACTAGGAATAGCTTGCTGGAATATATTTCAAGGTGCAGTTCCAATGATCATGAATTTGAGACACCGCTACCAGTGGTTTGCCAAAATGGCTTTTGGCCAGCATCTTTAGCATCATACATTCAGACATTGCACCTGATCAGTGGAAGGAATATCTCCTTCAGGACTGACCTGGGGCCTGCATTCGTCCACTAATATTATTGGACAATTTTATACAAAATGACCAGTTAATTGTAGTAGTGCCATTGACTGAGTATATGTGTATTCAAGTTAGAATGAACCAGTCATAAGAACTATACGTAAGACAAAAATCTTGAATTTGTTCTGCAACACTTTTTGTTTCCTGTGAATAGGAGGACAGCAAACAGGCTCAGTTTTTAGCTCTGGCTGTAGTTTACTTCATCTCTGTGCTCATGGTATCTAAATATCGAGACATCTTGGAGCCTCAAAACGAGAGGAAGCAGCCTCAAGTCAGCAGCCCCTCCAGACAAGTGGATAACGGCAGTGGAGATGCTGGAATATCAAGCACACAAGATGGTAAAAATCCTCTACAATGTACACATAGTTTTAGAAAGTCCTAGTCCTACTTTTGTAAATGGTTCCTGTTGGTTATTGCAGACTATGCCGTTCTTACCCTGAAAAATACCTTAACTGCTCCCTGAAAGTTTTAACAGAGACTAAAGCTGGCCATATACTTGAGATAATGATTGGCTGCATTATGGCCGACCAGTCGTCAGATCATTCGTACAATCGATCTCTCCAGCAACATGCCAGACTAAACTGGATGACCATGGAGTCAGCTCCTGGTCATTGTGCACAATGGCAAATAATTGGCAGAGTTTGGCCAATCATGCGGTTTTAGTTGACGGCAGGCGGAATTTTTATATTTTGGGCAGACAAAAGTCGGCCATTGTGAATGTGTTCTTATTTTTTTATTATTTTGGTGCTAGATCTCCAAATAATAGTCTGCTGCAGTCGGCTGACATTAGTTTTGTGTATGCCCAGCTTAAAGCCATACACCTTTATCAACTGTTCAACCACTTTTCCTTTCTACTCTCCCCTCCCGTACACATGCATGCTCAGCTGAGCATATATGTGTTCTCAGTAGGGACAATGGAATGATCTGACTTATTTTAACTCGTTACAGACTGAACGTAACAGTAGAGTGAAATGTTCTTCTATTTATAAAAGTAATATTTCTTTGTGTTTGCGGCTATGCTTCAGTTTACCCTCTTTGTTAATCTCCTTTCCTAGATGTCGCACCAACTGAAGAACAAGCTGGCCCAAGTGACTCCGGCAGCGCCATGTCAGTAAGAAGACGAGACTCTGGTATTGGGGAGGAATCCGTTTTACCACCTAGCAGTAATTTAGAGACTGATGCCCCCAGATCAGATCCTGTGAGTTCAGGTCCTGATGCCATCAGTGAAGTGTTACACACTTTGTCAGCAGAAGTCAAAAAATCTCAGGAAAGTGGAACTGATGGTGTGAACGAGCAACCGAGCATGAAAAACGTGAACGTAAAAGATATTCTCCGTAGCCTCGTCAGTACACCGGCTGAAGAGTCCCAGATAGATCCTGCTTTAATACCACCTCCTTTTCTTGGAGCTCTTGGGGATTCTGCTGTTGAACATGCAGTGCAGTTTCGGTCTTTTGACAGGTAATTTCATCATGATCATCGTTTGCAGTACATTACAAAATTGCTTCATATTAATCTTTGCGTTAGACATTGCATCTCAATAGAAAAAGGTAACTAAGAAAAAAGCATCTACTGTCTGCCTATAAAACTTGTCTGGCTGAGCCAAAGCAGTGAAGTTGTGGTAACCTGGAGAAGTGCCGTGGTCCTGTGTTGGGTGATGGGTTTGGCTATGTTCTCATGGGTAAAATCTGCTGCTGATTAAGCCAGTGTTTCCCAACCAGTGTGCCTCCAGCTGTTGCAAAACTACAACTCCCAGCATGCCCGGACAGCCTTTGGCTTTGTGGGCATGCTGGGAGTTGTAGTTTTGCAACAGCTGGAGGCACACTGGTTGGGAAACACTGCATTAAGCTGCAAAAAGTGGGCATTTTCTGCTGTGTGGTCCATATTCAAAATGCCATCAACAGTTTCCCTTTGTCCTTAATCTAAAATGCTCCACTCATGGTAGAGGTTTTTTTTCTGTAGCCGATTCGATTTGGTGGCATGTTACATCTCTGAAGCAAATCTGATGGTAGTTTTGCATAGAAGTCTATGGGAGAGGTTTAAAATACATTGGTGGGTAGGAGACATATCAGGGGTGTATTTGGTAGAAAATACGTGGTAAGTCAGACTAAAAGGGAACTTGTCACCATGATTATGCTGTCTGATAAACCAGCAGCATGTTATGGAGCAGGAGGTGCTGAGCCGTTATGTAGTTCTGTATTTTTTATATTTATTTATGAGGGTACGTACAACGTTAGCCGTCAGTCACTAAATAGGACCACCCATTGGACTCCTAAGCATAGACAGAACACTTTAAATGAATAACAGTTATACTAAATGTTTCCCACTAAGGGTAGGTTCACATCACATTTTAGCCATACGTTTAATGTATCTAAAAAACATATATGTATGCCTCCGACATAAAGTGGCATCTGTTCGCCGCAGAGTTCCATTGAAAAAAAAAAAAACGTATACATTAACCAGACTCTGCAGGATAGAAAAACTGCGCTTTAATGTATGCTTTAAATAAATGGGGAAAAAACATCTTGTGAACCCACCCAAAACTGTATGTCATTCTGCTCTGTCTTTCCTGCTTTTATTTCATGATGCTTGCAGATCAGGCTTTATATTCCCTCATCAGGAGTAGTGTAAATATGAAGTTTTTGTTCCACTCTGCTCTTTTAAGTGGTGTAGCCTCACTGTGAAGAGCTCTCTGCATTGTGCTGCTTCACAGCCCGTTCCCCCTTGTACTGGTCTCCTGGTTGGATGCTACAGCTGTTACCTAGAGCAGAGAGCACTTCACTGTGAAGCTCACCCCTGGGCAGTTTTTAGCCAGGACAACATCTGCATGGAGTTTGTATCCGTGTTTGCGTGGGTTTCCTCCGGGTACCCCAGTTTCCTCCCACACTCCAAAGACATAAGGATGGGGAACTCAGATTGTGAGTCCCATTGGGGACACTAATGTCTGTAAAGTGCAGCAGAATATAGTAGCGCTATATAGGTGAGTAAAAAAAAAAATAATCTGTCGCAATAAAGATTCATATTCACACCGCTCCTAATGAGAAAAGCTCCACAAAAGTTATGTTTGTTCAGCTCTCCCGAGCCCCCCTTCAAAGAGAGACTGTTATCAGCTGCATCGCTATGCAACCAAGCATAGTGCCCAATTGGTTTAGCTCACCAACTGTGCCATTCTTATGGCGATCCGTGACTCTTTTGCAGATAAAAATCAATTTTTTGAAATATGCAAATGACTCCTTTAGTGCAGCGAGGGCGGTGGTGTTGCCCTCATTGCACAGAAGCTCCACTCTATTCACTACTCAGCCCCTTCCTCAGAGTGTTGATTGACAAGGCAGGCGAGATTACATGCCTACTGCCTGGCCCATGAGCGCAACGGTGCTGTCCTCATTGCACTAAAGGTATCATTTGCATATAAAAAACCAAAAACAAACTATTTTATCTTCAAGAGGCTCTCCTATTGAAGAATGATACAATTGCGCTGACCTGATTCCTTCTGGCGCCATGCTGACTTCCATAGAAATGTAGCTGATGGCAGACTCCCATTAAATCTTCATGGGAAGTTTTACTGTACTTAAATTCAACCCTACTTTTAATATCCCTGCTCACATTATGATGTGCATTGGCCTTTCAGTCAGTTTTTAGGCCTTTTGTCGGCCATGTTTGTATTTGCATCTCCAGCAGCGTAGTGTTTTTTTGAAGGAATAAAGCCCGAGTAGAAAAATTGAATGTTAAAAAGCTACTGTTTCTTGTCACGGATTTATCGTTCTTTAGAACTTGCGGTGCTGAACGCGCTCTGTTTCTTATTTAATGTTGGGTGTAGTGGCAGCATAGGCCTCAGCCACTTTACATTCTACATACAAAGACACCTTGTCTGCATCCTTTTACCAGTGGGGTTTCCCTGGGAATTTCAAAGCATCCCTCTGATCCTGCATTTATCTCAGGAATGCTTTGTCAGAAATCAAAACTCTCCTCATATCTTAAGGATTATCATCTATCTAGCCATAGCTGGAAAGTATACAGTAACAGCTCGACAAGTTTAGCTTCCCTGAAATCCTGCCAGGAGAGGGGCTGCTGCGTGCAAGGTGTGCAGAGAAGTTCCCATGCTAGTGATGTCGCTGCTATCCTCTTCACATCCATCCTGGCGATTAGTGGCTGCCAGAAATGTATACGGATAAAGGTCAGGCTCTGGTTTCTTGTCTCGAGATCTGTGCAGAAGATAGAATTGCTAAAACGTCTTGTATTTATTTCTATGGCACTAAAATAGTTCACATTAAAGGGGCCGCCCAGCCTAAAATCCATTGGTGGTAAACATGACCAGTTAAGTCACCAGTCCGCTGTCCTTGCTGGACCAGAGGTGGCTTTTTTCTATGATTCACTGGCTTTTGCAGTCACATGTGCCAAAATGGCATGTCACTGCCTGTTCTAGCACATGTGCCATCTGAGGCCAGAGAATGTCACCAGACCGAAGCAGCTGGGAACTCCATAACCACTCACACGTTAGTGTTTTTTTTTAATTTTTTTTTTATTTATTTATTTTTTTAAATTAGCCACAGGTTACCGCCATGGAGCTGTCTGCTCTTGGTCAGACATCCCCTTCAAAGAGGACCTGTCACCTCTCCTGACGTGTCTGTTTAAGGTAAGTACTTGCATTCCCCATGTAATAACCATTCTTTTCATTTAACTCTCTGTTCTTCCATTGCTCAGTTATTTCTACTAGGACTTTATCATAATGAACCATTATCTATAGTAATACATGAGTAGCAGTGCAGATCACTATTCCTACTGCCCCCATTTCCCCGCCGTCTACTCCCAAAGCTGCAGTGAAATACACAGTCCGGACTGCTGCTCTGCTCCAACATAATGGAGAGGACTCGTGTGCGCTGTCCTGACCATGTATTTCACTGCAGCTCTGACACCGGGGGAGAAGGGCTGTAGAAAAATATATAGTAATGGGTTCTCCATATCTGCAGTACTACTCATATTACTGTAGATAATGGTCCAAAATCAGGGTGACAGATTCCACTTAATGGGGTTCTGCAGTTTGTTACCACTGATGATCTATCTTCAGGATAGATCATCAGCATGTGATCGGCCAGGGTCCGACACCCGGGACCCCCGCCGATCAGCTGTTTGAGAAGGCCGCGGCGCTGCAGGAGCGCCGCGGCCTTCTCACTGTTTACCACTGCTAGCGCCCCGCCCAGTGACGTCACGACTTGTATCCAAGTGGCGTGGGCGAGGCTAAGCTCTGTTCACTGCGGTAAACAGTGAGAAGGCCGCGGCGCTCCTGCAGCGCCGCGGCCTTCTCAAACAGCTGATCGGCGGGGGTCCCGGGTGTCGGACCCTGGCCGATCACATGCTGATGATCTATCCTGAGGATAGATCATCAGTGGTAACAAACTGCAGAACCCCTTTAATGAATCTGCAACTGGCTGTAACCAGTTGGCGGTGTGTCCCTGCTCAGTCTTATAATGGCAGCACTGATTGGAGAATGTCAGGCTGTGCAGGGACAACCCTCCCACAACTGGTGACACCCATTTGCAGATTCATTTAACTTCTAGTAGCAATAACAGAGGAATGGAATAACATAGAATTATAAGAATAGAATGCTCCAGAATTGTTATTTTATGGAAAATGCAATTAGTTACTAAAACCGACATGTCAGGAGAGGTGACAGGTTGTCATGGGCGTATCGGGTCATACGGGCGTACCGAGTCATACGGGCGTTCCTGTGGCAGGCGGTCTGTGAGACTGGTAACACCTGCTTTGATCGGACATGTTTTCCTTTAGGATCAAATGACGTCTGTGGTGTTCTAGTGCTTGTCGCACCTTCTTTCCCATGGTGTGGCTATTGTGGTCATTTAACCTTCTCCTGTATATGAACTTGCTTACCTTTGGGGCCTTTTCATACTGGTAGTCTGTCAGGACCGGAGTTAGGGTCTTCCCTAGGAGGTGTCCATCTTCCTTCCCTAGTTTCCAGGCCTTATTCCGGTATCCCCTTTCCCTCCTATGCTCAGTGTGGGGGTTTCCTCTGTAAATAACAAAAAAATAAAACATTTGCCGCCAAACCTTAGGTAAGTCTATAAACATTCCTATCATCTAATAATCATGTAAATAACATATGAGGAGACTGTTGGCGTAAGCAGGGGTTGTCTTTGTGTAGACTGTTAAAGAATAACTAAATTTTTCTAAAAGCTTCTTTTTAAATGTTCTAAATTGCCTAAAAGTTTTGTAATGTAGTTTATTAATCAGTAATACTGTTTTCCTAATCAAATAGGCATCCAAAGTCCTGGGTGCTATCACATCTCCAAATCCTTATCCTACTTCAGCGCTGACGTCGCCGCTGTACCGGTGTACAGATTTTACCGGGGGATGCACAGTACCGGCATATTACATTTTTAGGCTATTTAGAACACGTCAAAAGAAGGTTTTAGAAAAGATAATCTTTAAACAAGGGGAAAAACTAAAGCCGCATGCAGTATATTTGCAGCCGTACAAATACAGAGCTAATAGGCAATACGTGCAGCATGCGCCCCTTGGTATGCTGTATGTTTCATCGGTGACCACATCCTTCATAGTCGGTGGCGCTGTATTCCTTATTAGTATCTGCAGCAAACTTACATTCCAAGATGATGCAGACTATCCTCCCACTTGTATATAATATGTGCTGAACATATATAACGCCCCGTTCTGAGGTCATCATGCCGAGAGGTTTTGTTCCCATGGATGGCAGGCCTCGTGTCAGGAGGACTGATTATGGTCATCTGTCATGTCTTTGATCCTAACGTGATTGATAAAAGGGCATATATATTTCTAATGAGATTTTAACTGTTTCCATGATTCACATTAAACTATCATATAAAGAGGAACCAGCGTTTGATCCCATGTAAAGCATGTATTGTATCTACAGCCAGGTTATCCGTTTGCCGTGCTTCGTGTAGACGGAGCATTTTTTTCCATAGGAAATACAAAGTAGATAAAGATAAAAGTTTTTGATTTATAAAGCGAATAGTTTATCAGATGGATATAATCTGTATATTATTTCAGATTAATAAGTAGTATTACCTTACATATCACATTTAGTCTCATTCTCTAATATCAGACATGTACTAGTGATTAGAGGACTATTCCATACCTGGACCTTTATGGCATATCCCCAGAATCTGACAAATACATATTTCACCTCTGACTGCTTTTGTACCTCCCATAAAAGGGGGTGGCGATATTCGTGCACGTATGTGGCCACTTCTCGGCCAGGATGCAGCAGCCAGAGACCAGGCAGACAGAAGGTCAGGGGACCTGGGAACTAGTACCTCGGAACCGAAGCAGAGTTCAGTTAAAAATCAAATACTGAAGTTGATCAACGAAGTCACGCGTGCATAACTAACTTTGGATCATCGGAGCCCATGCATTCTAATACTGTATGGAGACTAATCTCCGTACAATATTTCGAAGTTTCGAACGAATTGACTTCGAATGGAGCATCCAAAGCTTGCTTCGCACAACACTAGTAGTGATCTCAATGTGAAGCGGCATAGACGACACCTTTCATTCATCCGTCCCTAGTTCTAAATTCATAGAAGTATATAGCCATATCTCTCTCTCTCTACTGTGGTGAAGGAAATTGTGGGGGCATCATATACAGCAGGCCTATTTTCTGTGCAGACAAGGAAGGAGCTAACAATTGCAGTGCTTTCTGGGTGATGCAGGCGTTAGAGCCACTGCCCAACCATAGAGGGGAAGAAAATCCTCCAGATAAGTAGATAATTAAGTAAAATAACTGTTACATTTGTGGGTAACTCCTTTTAAGTACACAAAACTGAAAGATGGCATGAAGCAGGATGTGCTCAACCCAAAAATGCAGTTGTGCATATATATACAGGGGAGCAGATCCTGCACTTGTGGCCCGTTGCTAATGGCGATCCCCAGCAAAAATGCATACGGTGGAGGATGCCCTCAGCGGACTACAAGTACCACAATAGAAATCCTACACAAGATGGCAATTGTGCAGATGTGATAAATAATATAACAATATAGCAATAACAAATGACAAGACAGGTGCACACTGCGGTCTTACTAAGCCCCAAACTGATGTTAAAATTGAGAAATAAGTCAACATGTCCTGCAGTGGAGGACATGTCTTAAGCCCGAGCACCACGCCAAGGTTTCTCAAGTAGCTCAGGACCTAACACTCACCTACCTGTGCCGTATGGGCAATACCAGGGGCCAGTGGGCAAAATTACAGGAAAGTATAGGCCGACTCGCAACAAACTCTTCAGTTACCTCCAGCATGTAACCATGCCTGCAATGGGAGGAGGGAAAAGGATGTGAGCTCCACCCGAGACTGGCTGATATGGCCCAGGCCTCACAGGTGCACCTAAATGTAGCCTGTGGATGAAAAACAGGCTACATCTACATAGGAGTTTATACACCTCCAAAAAATTACATATACAAAACTACTGAAAGGTGGCATGAAGCAGGGTGTGCTCAACCCAAAAATGCTGTTGTGCATATATATACAGGGGAGCAGATCCTGCACTTGTGGCACGTTGCTAATGGCGATCCCCAGCAAAAATGCATATGGTGGAGGATGCCCGCAACAGACCACAAGTACCACGATAGACATCCTACACAAGATGGCAATTGTGTGGATGTGATAAATAATATAACAATATAGCAATAACAAATGACAAGACAGGTGCACACTGCGGTCTTACTAAGCCCTCAAACTGATGTTAAAATTGAGAGATTAGTCAACATGTCCTGCAGTGGAGGACATGTCTTAAGCCCGAGCACCACGCCAAGGTTTCTCAAGTAGCTCGGGACCTAACACTCACCTACCTGTGTCGTATGGGCAATACCAGGGGCCAGTGGGCTAAATTACAGGAATGTATAGGCCGACTCACAGCAGACTCCTCAGTTACCTCCAGCATGTAACCATGCCTGCAATGGGAGGAGGGAGAAGGCTGTGAGCCCCACCCAAGACTGGCTGATATGGCCCAGGCCTCACAGGTGCACCTAAATGTAGCCTGTGGATGGAAAACAGGCTACATTTACATAGGAGCTTATACACCTCCAAAAATTATATATACACAAAACAACTGAAAGGTGGCATGAAGCAGGATGTGCTCAACCCAAAAATGCAGTTGTGCATATATATACAGGGAGCAGATCCTGCACTTGTGGCCCGTTGCTAATGGCGATCCCCAGCAAAAATGCATACGGTGGAGGATGCCCGCAGCGGACTACAAGTACCACAATAGACATCCTACACAAGATGGCAATTGTGCAGATGTGATAAATAATATAACAATATAGCAATAACAAATGACAAGACAGGTGCACACTGCGGTCTTACTAAGCCCCAAACTGATGTTAAAATTGAGAAATAAGTCAACATGTCCTGCAGTGGAGGACATGTCTTAAGCCCGAGCACCACGCCAAGGTTTCTCAAGTAGCTCAGGACCTAACACTCACCTACCTGTGCCGTATGGGCAATACCAGGGGCCAGTGGGCAAAATTACAGGAAAGTATAGGCCGACTCGCAACAAACTCCTCAGTTACCTCCAGCATGTAACCATGCCTGCAATTGGAGGAGGGAAAGGGCTGTGAGCCCCACCCAAGACTGGCTGATATGGCCCAGGCCTCACAGGTGCACCTAAATGTAGCCTGTGGATGAAAAACAGGCTACATCTACATAGGAGTTTATACACCTCCAAAAAATTACATATACAAAACTACTGAAAGGTGGCATGAAGCAGGATGTGCTCAACCCAAAAATGCAGTTGTGCATATATATATATACAGGGGAGTAGATCCTGCACGTGTGGCCCGTTGCTAATGGCGATCCCCAGCAAAAATGCATATGGTGCAGGGTGCCCGCAGCGGACCACAAGTACCACAATAGACATCCTACACAAGATGGCAATTGTGTGGACTCCTTTTAAGACCCAATTCAAGTTAAGGATTTGATAAGGATTTCAGCACAGAGAATCTCATGACTTACATCTAAAATTCAATGCAGGTGATTTGGTTTTTATAACCCTATTCACATTCGGGAGAAGAATGAGCATGCTTATCCTTGCGGTTTTTGCACTGTATAGCCAGCAGATCAGTCCCGGTGAATAAACCTTATCTTCATGCATATCCACCAGACGCAGCGTGTTGACCTTGGATTTCTCATGCTGATTCCTTAGTAAATACCCATCAGGTTTGGTTTGCCATAGGCTCGTCCGTGACCTGTGAACATACTCTAAAAAGCATAAGTTGGCTCCTTGGCTATATGCAGGTTTTAAATCCGTCTAAAGAGGCAAATTAGGAATAAGTGTCAGGTAAGGTATAATCTTGAGTTTAAGCACATATTGTGAAGCCAAGATGCAGTCAGGCCGGGTCTGGTGATCTGCGCTCATTCAACAGGCAATAATTATCTGCCCCACAAAGCCTTCTTACAGTTCAGCATAATTGGGACTAATAACACACTGACCTTATGCCTGAGAATATTTATGGTGGCTGGTCTTTTCACCCTTGTCCTGTCAGAAGTGATGTAAGCCCCTCTTTGAAATCCTTGCCGTCCTCACATTGGGCACTTAAGAGACACATTGCTTTTAAATATGACAGTGGAGGGATACGTGTAGCTTAATTTTGAATTTTGTAGTCTGGTGGAACTCGGCTGGTGACATTGTATAGAAAGAGCTCTCTGATTTATGAGATGAAGTTCTTAATGGTCGCGAAGGTTTCTGCGAAATAATTGGCTATTGCTGTATTCACTTGTCATGGTACAATGACTTGTGTATTAAGGAAATGGAGTTGGTTAGAAGGAAGGAAGCCTTGCATGTCATCAAGTATCAAGGTGTCTCAGAGGACAACGTTCTAATCAGCTTTGCTGGCCTTGAGAACAGATTTGATTTGCGATGTCTACCGATACCAATGTAGTTAGCGCCTAAGCAAAAAAATAATGAAAAATGTGTTCAAAGGAAGCAGCGGATGTCAAATTTGCTTCTCCGTAATAATCTGTAGAAGTCTTTATCTATGTAAGAAAGTGCCAGCAAATTAATGCACGTCTTGATAATATGGCGGCATAATTAGCGTGTGCAAGGGAAACATACTGCAATACCAGCTGCGTCTTTATTCTAGTCTTCTGATTGACACTTTATAGAATCCATATCTAATGATTACCTGTTCTCTGTCCGTCCTATGTAGAAAAAAAAAATATCCGTGGAAGGCGCTCTGTAATATATATATATTATTTTAGAATATAGCCAATTTTAAAACCGTAATAGCCGTTTCATTCTGTGTTAATGATTTTTTTGCAGGAGTGTTGTAATAGCCCAGAAGAAGTCTGCTGCCACCACGCCGTCTCCTCTCGGTGCTGTGCCGCACGCCGTCAGTGTCGTGTCATCAATGGAAGCTTCTCAAACGGCAGAAACGGACAGAGACTCTTCAGGTATGTAAATGCCGGTGGGAAGTTTCTGCTCGTTCTCAGCATGGTCTTATGTTCTGTAAATTTTTATAATAAGGGACACAAGCAGGAAAAGGACGTGGTATCATTCTGGGACAAAATGGCACTTACTGGAGTTGTATGGACTTTATAAAAACATAAAAGGCAGACCAAATGAAAGCGTGTTCTTTTTCTGCTGCCAGTTTAGATTTAGTTTTATCTGCATACGTGTATTTTTGGTGCATGTAAAGCAATCTAATGTTTAGAAAACCCCTAAAAACACAAGTTCTGATGAAATTATGTTCGGTCAGTTTATTACCGCCGAGACTAGAAGCGAAGTGCAACACCTGGCTATGCTTATATCTCACGGCTGCATTCCCGGCTGTGGGAGCAATGTCCAGTTCAGTCATGGCCAGTGGCTTTCGTTTGGTGTATATTTTTTACAGCAGATCTGATACCATGCTATACCGCCCTGTGTAACCGCATAGTATAGGGACAGAGCCACTTTTCTCTCACCATTTGGCTATTGGAAGCGATAAAGGTGGCCGTCAGACTTGCAGTTGTCTGCTTTTATACATGATGGCGGCACCCTCCTGCTTTACTTGACAGTAATTGACAGGATGCTGTATGGTTACCAGTATAAATGCAGTGTGTCGCTCGCTGCTGTCATGGATGAGAGGTGTCCACTGTATGCTATGGTCTTGTCATATAGGCTGATAGAAGGGTGGACCTTACCTCATACTATGGTGCTTACACATAGGGTAGCGTAATATAGGGACAAATTCTCTTTAATAATATCACGAACCTTAGGCTAGTTTCACATCTGCTGCGGAGAACTCTGGTTCTCTGGATCCTGCATTGCCGGATACTTCTGCCAGACCCCATTGACTATAATGGGGTGTGGCAGAGACCCGGCAATTATGCTGAGAATCGGCCAGACAAAAGACTCTGCACGTTAGAAGACATATGTCAGGTACTCTCTGTAAGGCCTCATGCACACGACCGTGTGTTTTGCGGATGCGCAAAACACGGAAGCCGCTCCGTGTGCCTAACTCAATTTGCGGAACGGAACGTGGCCCATTGTCGTAATGCCTATTCTTGTCTGCAAAACGGATGCCCAAGCTGGGTGAGAGAAATATCTCTGTAAATTGACAACTTTGTATAAAAAAATTGAAAAAGTTGTCATTTACAGAGATATTTCGCACACACAGGATGGGCATGTGTAAAAATACACCCCAAAACACATTGCCCTACTTCTGAGTACGGCGATACCACATGTGTGACACTTTTTTGCAGCCTAGGTGCGCAAAGGGGCCCAAATTCCAATGAGTACCTTTTAGGAGGGCATTTTTAGGCATTTGGATTCCAGACTACTTCTCACGCTTTAGGGCCCCCAAAATGCCAGGGCAGTATAAATACCGAGTTCATAGATTTATTTTTTTTGGCGGAAATTGATTTTTTCTTCTCACAAAGTCTCCTGTTCCGCTAACTTGACAAAAAGTTCAATCTTTCATAGACTCAATATGCCCCTCACCGAATACCTTGGGGTGTCTTCTCTCCAAAATGGGGTCACATGTGGGGTGTTGGTACTGCCCTGGCATTTGAGGGTCTCCACAATCATTACATGTATGGCCAGCATTTAGGAGTTTCTGCTATTCTCCTTATATTGAGCATACGGGTAATGAGATTTTTTTTCCGTTCAGCCTCTGGGCTGAAAGAAAAAATGAACGGCACAGATTTCTTCATTCGCATCGATCAATGTGGATGAAAAAATCTCTGCCAAAAATGTGCAAAAAAAAAAAGAGGGGAAAGGCGTCTGCCAGGACATGGGAGCTCCGCCCAACATCCAAACCAAATCTAAATAAATCATTGCCAGAATTTTTTGACATGGGGTCAGGTACGCCTGACCATAGCAGGGACCTCATCCTCACTAGCGGTTAGAGTGCCACTGCTGTCTACAGGTTGATGTTCTGAACCACTGGATTCAGCGGGTGAAGCTTCCCCATCGCTTTCATCCATCACTGCCAGAATCCTGTAGGCCTCTTCAGCGGAATACCCCTTTTTTTTGACATTTTGGACTAACTAAATTTAGGGGGTATTCCTCTGAGACTACCCAGGAAAAAGAGCACACCTGCCTAGTAAAAAGGAGTGCTTGTGAAGTAAAGCTGCGATCGCTAATAAAGATCCAAATCCGCAGCGATTTTATGGTGTTTTTGCAGTGAACTGAAAAAAAAATTTCTGTCACTGTGGTGGGGCGGACTGAACGCAAGTGTGGGCACAAGATCAGGCCTGATCGGGCGAACACTGCGTTTTTTGTAGAGTCTAAGGTGACCCTAATGTACTGATATAGATCTGATTGCGAACAGTCTTGATCACTCACAGATACTATATAGTACTAGTGCTGATTAGCGACAGCGATGACTCTAATCAGCGACTAATCAGTGACTGCGGTGTGCGGTGGGCTGGGCGCTAACTACCTAACAAGTAGCTAACTACCTGGTGGTGATAAGGGACCCTTACAGGGGTGATCAATGACAGGGGGGTGATCAGGGAGTCAATATGGGGTGATCAGGGGTTAATCAGTGACAGGGGGAGTGTTTGTTATGTGTGTGTGGTGCTTGGTGCTACTTACAGAGCTGCCTGTGTCCTCTGGTGGTTGATCCAAGCAAAAGGGACCACCAGAGGAGCAGGTAGCAGGTATATCAGACGCTGTTTACAAAACCGCGTCTAATATACCTTTTTGATTGGATTTTTTAAACATGTACAGCCTGCCAGCCAATAATCAGCGCTGGCAGGCTGTAGTTTAACTTCATAACCGCACGCTCCTGTGAGCGCACGTACACAGCAAATCTCGGGTCTCACGAGATGACACCAATAGGTATCGCTGAGACCTGAGAGCGCTGCTGTGCTGACGCCTAGAGTCAAATTTACCATGAACATGAAGTACAATGAGTCACGAGAAAACAATCTCAGAATGGCTTGGATAAGTAAAAGTGTTCCAAAGTTATTACCACATAAGGTGACACACGTCAGATTTTCAAAATTAGGCCCGGTCAGGAAGGGGGTAAATGGCCCGGTCTGGAAGTAGTTAAAGGAAACCTATAACTCGCGTTGCATCGGGTAATCAAATTATCGATACCCATTAGGTACTTTTATACCCAGATCGACTCAATACTGGGATCTGCCATTTACTGATACTAGGCTGCGCTACTGCCAACCTGGTATCAGAGAACATGGCACGTGCTGCTCTCAGCGAGCGCCATGTTCTCCTCAGCAGCACAGTGGAGAAGTCTCTCCCTCCCCACTGTGCCGCTGATAATTTGCACTGATCAGATGCTGATGACCAATCCAGAGGATTAGAAACTGGTGTAAGGGGTCTTCAAGGCAAAGCAATGCTCTCGGGGGGTGAAGGAAATGTAAATAAGGCCTAATGCTGTCTCTAGTGCGTCCTATTGATGGTTAACCCAAAAGTCTTATGTTTGACCCTCTGAGCAGGCCTTTGAATATTGAATTGGGTTCTGATTTTTGCCTATATCCATTCTCATGGGGTAATGCCGCCCATCCACAGGCTGTTACAGGGTTTTTGCCACTTGTCATTGCAAAGCAGGGTATTGGTTTGGCTGGCTTAGGGGCCTTTGACATGGGTCTGGGAGCATTAAGTTTCTCCTTGTCGGGCTGGAAAAAAAACTATTTTTATTTCCTATGTGATACAGATGACATGAAATGAATAAAATAACTACATTTACACATTGTGAACACTATCTGCAGGCCTTAGTATAGCTGACAGCTGAACACAATATAGAAAATATGCTAAACGGTCCCGACAAGTCTAGTAAATCTGTAATAGTAATTTGCCCTGATGGGCTACAGAGGGCGGGAGTGGGCATTTTCTTGCCGGTCAAACTGAAATCTCCAGACACACTGTGGCAAATAATTGACATAATTGTAGCCCAAATATAACGTAGTGGTGAGATCATTGCAAAATGAAAGAGAAGGAATCCAAATGAGACATTTAAGAAAACAAGAAAGTTATTATTATTGCCAGCTCCACGTTCAACATTTAGACTGGTCATATACAAGCAATAATATAATTATGTGAAATGTAACAATAACAATCATCTATTAGATAAAACACATAGCTAATAGTCCAAGCAAAACACATGCAGAAACGCACATACGGCTCTGATGTCCACTCTCATTGCTTCATCTGCAGTACGCTTATGGCACCATTTTTCTCCATGTTAGATACTCCGGAGATCATGATTATGATAATTTTTGTAGTTATGTCACTGGCTTGTTAAAGTTCAAAAATGTTACTTATAATTGTAAAGGGGTTTCTGACCTACATAGGGTGGCCCACGAAAACGTAGCCCGCCTTCAGCGATGGTATAATAATTAAACAAATAAAATCACATAAAACACTTCTTTTTAGAAAAAAATGGTATAAACATACAAAGTATAAGAGAAGTTTACTGAAGGGAGTAAAGTAGGGATCGTGGTGGAAAAGGACAATGAAATATGTTTGAATGGTCGACCCTCCTATTTATTTTATTTTTTGTCCTTCAAGTAAACTTAATGCATTCTTTCTACATGGCGGCCCATGATAAAGTAGCCCACCTCCAATGATAGTATGACCAGATGAACAAATGGATTTTTTTTTAATTACCGACAAGTCACAAAAGATGCTGAAAGTGGTTCCCTGTTCACATTTATGCATCTTTGTGCACCTCGGATCATGTTGGCTGATACTGCTGGCAGCTCTTCAGCAGTGATGCTGCAAAAGAAGAAATGTCCCGCACCTCACGGAACTCACAGGTACAGATTCATGAACGGTTTACAGAGGAGCGACCTGTGGGCAAGGGCGTACGGCCACCACGTTCCCCAGACTTGTCCACATGCGATTTTTTATTTTTTATTTTTTCTGTGGGGAAATTTAAAACCGAAAGTGTCCGCTAACGATCCACATCCCCTGGATGAACGCAAGGAGAACATCACAAACATTATCTGCAGTAGGGTTGTTTCGGGTATCGAAGTTTCGATACCCATTCGATACTTTTAGCCCGGTATCGATACGATACCAGGATTTGCCTTTTATCAATACTGGGCTGTGCTACTGCACAGCCCAGTATCGGAGAGCGTGGCTGCGCTGCTCTCAGTGCGGCTTTGTTCCCTCAGCAGCACAGGGAGAAGGCGGCAGTCTCTCTCTCCCCCTGTGCTGCCGCTGCCAATGAGGAGAGACGGGAGGAGGGGCCGGGGTCACTGGCCACCAATGATGAGTAACATTTAATATACAAATGCAGGCAGAAGAAACTCATTGCTGGCACCCTGCCTGTGACCGAGTGTTTCGAAATTAACCCCTCAGGTGACGCACCTGAGGGGTTAACTGCTCGTGCGTTCACAGCAGATCTCGCCTCTCGCGAGATGATGCACGGATGCGTCCAGGAGGAACAAACTTGCCGCCGCCTGGACGCATCCGTGCGTTCAGCGGTCGGCAAGCGGTTAAGCGGTGAACGCCCAAAAAAGAAAACAAAAACTGCACAATTCACCATTTTATTTTAGTCGCCTTGTCCCCCCAAAAAATAGGATAGGAGTGTTGTATTATGGGCCGGACGTTCCATAAAATGTGGAATGCACGTGGCTTTTTTTGGGCATTTTATTTTTTTTGCATGGTATCGAGTATCGCAATACGTTTTTATAGTATCGATACCTAATCAAAATTTTGGTATCGAAACAACCCTAATCTGCAGCATCACCAACATAACCTGACATGCCCAAAGATGCATAGACTTGAATGGGGAACTTTTAACATGCTTTTGTGGGTAATTGGAAAAAAAAAAAAAATCCACTTGCCTGTTCATCTTGTCATAAGATCGCTGGAGGTGGGCTACTTTTTCGTGTGCCGCCCTGTAGTAAGGTTGCAGTAAGTGCAAAAAAAATAAAAAAATTAACCATTTGAACATATTTCCTTGTCCTTTTCCACCTCGATCCCCGCCTTACTCTTATGCTTTGTATGCTGTTTCTAAAAAGAAGTGTTTTATTTATATTTCAAACCGAATTTATAATTGCTAAGTAGCTTAAAGGGCTTGTCTCACAATAGGAACCTATTCCCTATACTGTGCATAGAGCATAAGTATCTGATCACTCGGATCCCCCACTGATCACAGCAATTAGGTGCTGGAGTCACCAGAGTAAATGGAACTGTGGTCATGCATGTGCCCGAGTACAGAGCTCAGCTGTCTCCTGCAGTCCCATAGAGTTGGATAGAGCAGCAGTGCACTAGCATGTCCTCTGCTTAGCTCACTCTGGGGAACACTGGTACAGCATTCATGTGACTGATCAGGGTTCTAGTGGTCAGACCGCACCAGTCAGAAAATTGTTCCTATGGGATAAGTTCTTATGGTGGGACAACCACCTTAATGAAGGGGATACGCTTGAGAACGCTACAGATAGAACACTGATTTACCTGACATCTGTTACATCTAACTCCACCATAAACATGCATGCTTTACTGAAAGGGTAGGTTTTTTCAGCAATTAGAAGTGAAACACTATCTTTGTCCCTCAGCTTTAAGACCGCTCTACATAGGTCAAAGATCTGGGTGATTATTGGAAACCAGTGTTCGTAGGAAGGCTCATTCATCATCTTTCCTGTGACACATTAAAGGGGTTCTCCGGGAATTATTTGAAATGGCCACAAGCAGTCTGTCCTACAATGTGAGCAGGGCTTGTTGCCTCTACCTGCAGAGTTGTTTAGGGGTGTGAGGAGACGGGGCCTCACTACACTGCTCTACAGTAGATGTAAGGATGTGATCCTGCCTATGATATGCCAACTAGCGTTTTGCTTGTTCATCGGGTGATCAGATGCACCTTTACACGGGCAGATCATCAGGAACGTTGTTCCTAATATTCTGCCTGTTTAAATCTACCTTTAGGCTTGCTTTATGTCTTGTTTATTATTATTATTTTATATTATATTTTTTTTTATTAAAGGAAGAGGTGGTGTGAGATTCAGGGGGAAAAAATCATACTGAATAAGGCTACTTTCACACTATTGTTTTGGCTTTCCGTTTGTGAGATCTGTTCAGGACTCTCACAAGCGGTCCAAGACGGATCAGTTTTGCCCTAATGCTTTCTGAATGGAAAAGGATCCGCTCAGAATGCATCAGTTTGCCTCCGTTCAGTCACCATTCCGCTCTGGAGACGGACACCAAAACGCTGCCTGCCGCATTTTGCTGTCCGCCTGACAAAGCGGAGCAAGACAATGGGGACGGATCTGTTTTTGCTGACACAATCTGGCACAATAGAAAACGAATCCGTCCCCTATTGACTTTCAATGGTGTTCATGACGGATCAGTCATGGCTATAGAAGACATAATACAACCCGATCCCTTCATGACCGATGCATGCAGTTGTATTATTGTAACGGAAGCGTTTTTTCGCAGATCCATGACAGATCCACAAAAAACGGTAATGTGAAAGTAGCCTAAGGCTAAATGCACACGACTGTTGTTTTTTGCTGTCCGCAAATCGGGATCCGCAAAAAAAACTGATGGTCCATCAGTTTTTTTTGGAGGATTCCTTTGTTTTCACAGATCCCCTGTAATAAATGCCTATCCTTGTCCGCAAATGAGAAAAAAGTAGGACATGCACTACTTTTTTTGCTGAAGGGAAACACGGACAACGGACGCGGAACACAAACGGATGAACGGTCAGCATTTTTTTGCTGACCCATTGAAATGAATGGGTTCCTGTCCTATCCGCAAAAAAAACTGAAACGGAAGCCGAGAAAAACAACTGTTGTGTGCATTTAGCCGAATACTGAATAAAACTAGAAAAAAGGCATTTAAATGGTAGAGAATGGAATTCACACTGAAATGTTAAATATATAGGATCTCTGGCTAGAGTGTGTCCTAATGGGTGAGAGTAACAGGTTTCAGTCACATCAGAGAACATACAAATACTTAAGGTCTTTTTATGAGGCATCAGAAGAGACTAAAGGTCTTAAATGATACTTTATTGCAAAAGACATTACTTGTCTCGAGCCTTGGGGACTGTGAATGTTCGGGAGGCTGTGTGGAGAAGGGTGCTAGACAGATGATCTATTTGCATTTTCTTTTATGTTCTTGTGAGTGTCTGTAAAGCTGTCAGTTTGAAGGAGCCAGTTTATCAGTGAAGGGATGAGAGAGATAAGTTGGGTTGGTTCCATATGTTTGGACGGCTACTGTACTTATTGCTTACATGTGTAGTGTTAGATTTATCATGTAGTGTTAACACGTGCCACAGTGAGAATCTGATTTTATCCCTCTTTTTTTATGTAATACTGATGTAGGTATGTGAAAGTTCCTGGAACTCTGTGACACACAGTTGTAAGTTTACACAGACAGCATATGGCATAACTTTCACTGCATATACACCAGTTATGCCATGATTAATGGCATGACAATCTCTTTCTGACAAAGCTAGAACCTGCCCTGTACCTCACATGGATCCAGAGATCTCCTAAGCATTGCTCCAGTTGCCCTGCTTGATTGTCTTCAGGCTGGAGCTTAGGGGATGTTTCCTTTCTCAAGGGGCATGTCCTTTTTGCTGCAGCTCTTTCCTTACCTCGGCTCAGGTGGTGTGTCCTTTCTACTACAGCGCTCTCCCTGTAACTGTCACTACAAACAGTACATAGGGCTAGTGGCAGTTGAAGTATGGAACTGAGCATGTGCGACCATAGTCATCCAGCTCAGTAGGTGGACATGCACGACATTACTATAGAGATTAAACATCAGGGGACGCCATCATAATGAACAACTGGAGCTTGTTTGTAACAGAAAGTAAATGACAAAAGCAACTTGTTTTTTAACGCTGAATTATATTGAGATACTATTTAATCGTGTCAGTACCCCTTTAACATAAGGGGTTTACGCAACATGCCCTGTTCACATTGCATTTTGAGCCTGCATTTGGGGTGTATATATTTACACGGACAGTAGTTTTTTTTTTTTTTTTTTTTTACAGTGGGAGTCTTCGTAACCTATCTCACTGCATAAAGTGAGATGCTATATAGTCTTGTCAGTATACTCTAGTCTGGAAGCTTTTTCCCAGGGTTTATACCAAACGGAGACTCAGACCCTGATGTCAGCAGGGTCTAATCTGTCACAATGATTCTGAACTATTACCTGCAGTAATACGTGAGCCCAGAACGCCAGGTTTTATTTTTTAACTGCCCTCTTTTCCTCTACTGTCAGCAATCAAAGCTGTGCTGAAATACATAGTTAGGACTGCTGTGCTAACACAATGGAGAGGACTACTGACCATGTATTTCAGTGCAGTTCTGAGCACTGATAGTGGAGGAATGGGGGGCATTAGAAACATATGATAGTGATCTGGACGCCTAATCTCCAGTACTGCTCATGTATTACTGCAGATAATAGTCCAAGATCATGCTGACTAATTCCCTTTAAAGCGGTTAGTCAGAACTGGCTGACCATTTAATGTGCATAAGGTAGTCCCACATTTATTTGTTCTATTTTGGGGTGAGAATCAGGCATGTTGGTTTTCAACATGCCTGTACTTTGTTCTCAAGGGAAATAACCAGTTTGGCAGCATTTGGCTGACGGGCATAAAATGTGTACGGCCATGTTTGGGGCTCACGCACACAGCCTGAAAATGCAATGTAAGCTACAAGCACAGTGTTACAGAGCAGATTGATATATACCGTAGTTTTATGGGAAATAATTCAGTATAAGGGTACTTTCACACCAGCGTTATCCTTTTCCGGCATTGAGTTCTGTCCTAGGGGCTCAATACTGGAAAAGAACTGATCAGTTTTATCCTAATGCCTTCTGAATGGAGAGAAATCCATTTAGGATGCATCAGTTCAGTCACTGAATGTTTTTTGGATGAAGAAAATACTGCAGCATGCTGTGGTATTATCTCTGTCCAAAATTTTGGAACACTTGCCGGAATGCTGGATCCGTAATTAATTTACATTGAAATTTATTAGTGCCGGATCCGGCATTAAAAATACCGCATTGCTGAATCCATTTTTCCGGTCTGCGCATGCGCAAACCGTTAAAAATGGGAAAAAATAAATAACGGATCCGTTTTTCCGGATGACAACCGGAGAGACTGATCCGTTATTGCAATGCATTTGTGAGACTGATCCAGGTCCGTTTGCATACAGATTGCCGGATCCGGCAGTCAGTTCCGGCGATGGAACTGCCTGCCGGATCCTCACAACGCAAGTGTGAAAGTACCCTAACACGCAACCTAATGATTTTAATGCCTCCTCATGCTGGGTTTTGAAGAGGTGGTCCTATCAGTGACTGAGGGCTATCTCTGAATGCACAACCATAGAGAGCAGGCTGTTAATCTCTGATAGGACCTCCTCCATAACTTCAAAGACCTGAATGAGCGTGGATATAAATTTCATGTTTTACTGAATCTCACAAAACTTTATATCAATCTGCTCAGCACCTCCTGCTCTATAACATACGTCCTGCAGCTTAAACACGATGCTCAACATGACAGGTGTAGTTTGGGGCTACACTTTAGAGCCTTTGGCACTCCAGCTGCTGTGAAACTACAACTCCCAGTATGCAAACATGCTTGGCTGTTCTCAAAACTCCCATAGAAGTGAATGGAGAATGGGAGTTGTAGTTTCAGAACATCTGGAGTGCCGGAGGTTGCTGATCCCTGCCTTAGAGCATTAACTAAGTCCACACCCCCTTCCCCCTGGTCATTACCCTTTAACCCCTATACAGAAATCGGGACACCACTACAGGGGAACCACTAGGCCATTATCACTTGGGGAAGTCTCTGTTAAGTGGCTGCTGACAAACAACAGCGTGGAACTCGGATGGTTCAGGCATACTCGTAATCCAATAAACAGTCCGAGGTCAGAACAGGCAGCTCAGGTCCCATATGAGGAATAGGCAGAGGTGAGGAAAGGCTGAAAGGGGAAGGTGCCTTAAATACCCCAGTGAGGCTTGCCATAGGCTCTATGGATTAGGATGTGCATGCCTGCCCTGTCGGACAAAGGTGCTGCAGATGAAGAGCAGGCCAACATGGACTGGATTGAGTAATGAGACGCCGACAGTCATGGACTGCCATAGCACAAGAGTAAGGAGCCAGATCAGAGAGCCAGCATCACATCAGTATTGTCCCCCTCACATATTTGTTTATCTACTTAAAATGTTGTGTAACTTTGTAAATTCATTTCTTCTTTTTTGCTCCTGCTGAATTGCATCCAGTATTATATCTTAGAGCTGCATTCATATATCTGCAAGCTTCAGAGCTCTTATCTCCCAGGAATCCTTTCTGTCTTGATATCTGTGCAGAATTATCGGACGATTTGAATTCTGGGAGGTGTAGTCTTTATACTAGGCATTGTGCAATATTCTGATATAGGAGAAGTAAAGGTGGCCATGGGCACTTCATGGTCATTTTACATAGGACTATTCTTCAGGCAGTTATGAGGAACAGACCAAACCATTCCTGATAATTGTCTGATCATTGGGCAGGTGAAACTGTACTTAAATGCTGCAATCGCCGCCTCTATACCGGGGCAAGTGATCGCTGCTGCAGTCATGTCCAGACATATCCATTGTTGCTAGGCCGCAGATCTCTGTAAAAGGACCTTTAGATAAATTGGTAGCTAATCCTCCCATTTGCCCCTTAAAGAGGACCTTTCACTGGTCCTCAGTTTATCAGTAAATGGTATGTACATGGAGAGCGGCACCCAGGGATGTCCCTGCACTTACTTGTATCCCTGGGTGCCGCTCCGTTCGTCCTCTGTAGCCCCCGGTATCGGCGCTCCTGCTGCTCTAATTTTGCCTGGGGCGGAGACTTCTTCTTCTGCCCTGGGCGTCTCCTTCTCCCAGGGCTGGAGCACTGGCCAATCGCAGCGCTCAGCTCATATCCTGAATATGATACCGGGGGCTACAGAGGACGAACGGAGCGGCACCCAGGGATACAAGTAAGTGCAGGGACATTCCTGGGTGCCGCTCT
Organism: Bufotes viridis; assembly: GCA_033119425.1. NCBI lineage: Eukaryota > Metazoa > Chordata > Amphibia > Anura > Bufonidae > Bufotes > Bufotes viridis. The sequence continues at coordinate 477,608,049 of CM065589.1, read as the reverse complement.
GCATGTACATACCATTAACTGATAAACTGAGGACCAGTGAAAGGTCCTCTTTAAACATTCACACTAGAAGAAATGATCTGGCATGTAGATTGTGAGGCATTAACATGCATACTCTAATTAGGTAAGATTTTATTTCATTGGGGTGAAAGGGCTGAGCTTCTAGGTTACTCTCTCCTTTGTGAAGTAGGATCTGAAAGTAGTGTTCATGGTAATGTATGTAAAAATGTGATTGTATTATTATTTTTTTTCCCCTGCTATAAGGGATGAGCAAATCTACTTCGGATTAAACATCCAAAGTCGATTTGCATAATACTCAGCTTGAATACTGTACAGAGCGAGCGCTCCATACAGTATTAGAATGTATTGGCTCCTATGAGCCAAAGTTATTACTTCGCAAACTTTGGACTTTGCATGATAATTTCATATATCAATTTTTACTGTAAATAAACATTTCCCGAACTCTGGTTCGGTTCCAAGTGGTACCATGGAACCGAACAGAGTTCAGGAAGTGTTTTTTTTTACAGTAGAAATTGATTTATGAAATTATTATGCAAAGTCCAGAGTTCGCGAAGTAATAACTTCGGCTCATAGGAGCCAATACATTCTAATACTTTATGGAGCGCTCGCTCTTTACAGTATTCAAGCTAAGTATTATGCAAATCGACTTTGGATGTTTCATCCGAAGTCGATTCGCTCATCTCTACCTGCTATCATAACTTTTCATACAATTTTTTTATTTTTTTGTATTTTCCCTTTTTTAAATGTTTTTTTTATTTTTATTTTTTTAAAGAAAGCCCCTAGAATGCAGTTGATTTATAATGGGTGGGAGTCCAACCTTTGGACCACCACCTGGTTTATCTCTTTACACTGGGTTAGCTCTGTATCTCTTTCCATGTTTTTATCCTGCACCAGCCACTGACCTGTATTGTGGCCCCATTAAAGGGAAATATTAGAAAGGAACGCAATGCTAAACCAGTCTCCTAAAAGGTGAGGGTTCAAGATGTTTTCTTTTCTCTAAAGCCATGAGGTATATTTGCTTCACAGAAGTATACCTGAAACAAAATGATTACTTGAACGTCTTCTTCCTTCTATAGGCAGCGGATCATCCAATGCAAAGCTACCATCTGTCCAGGCTGTTGACTCTGTACCAGAAGATTCTGCTTCCCACATGAGGTAAGCTTATTGATTTCCCTGTAGATACTGGTTAATCTGTTGTGGTTGGTTTCCTCCTTGTCAAAACTGTTAAAGGGAGTCTGTCACAAACTTTTCATGTTTTACACTGCTTATATTGCGTTCTTGCACATGCACACACAATAATAACGGTACCTTTCTTGTTTTGGTCCAATTCTGTAAAGCTGCAAAAGCGAGGTTATAATGGTATGCCAATGAGGGCCTGGAGGTGCCCAGGGGTGGCGTTCTTGCTGTAAGGGCCCAGGGCTCTAGGCGTTTGGCGTGCCTAACTCCTTCTCAGTATATTGTCTGGCCAGCCCTTTCATGTTACACCAGCATAATTATAATAATCTTTATTTATGTGGCGCCAACGTATTCCGCAGCGCTTTACAGTTCTGGGCTTCATGTACAGACAGTCATAAATAACATTGCAACAGACAAGTCGATAATTGTAACAAGAGGAATGAGAGAGCTTACAATCTATGAGGAGAAAAAGGTAAAAGCGCTTGTTTTGTACAAAGGTCCAGCCATCTTGGGAGAATAAGGGAGTAGATATAAAGCTGCATGAGCTGGTCAGCAGCCAATATATGAAGTCCTTCTGGGTGCGGGGAGGATCAGGTTCAGAAAATGATAAATGGGCTATGTGGAGAAGCGATAGATCAGGGGATGTGATAAGCCACTTAGGGAGTGCCTAAAACTGTGTATGTTGTTATGTAGCCAGATTTCTTGGAGTAGGGCATTCGATAGAATCGGTCCATCATCTCCAATTTCCGAGATCCCACGCGTGCACAGTTCGCCTCCATGCGCTAGCTTCTGGTAAAGATAGAGGAGGCAGAGCGAGGAGAGACAGCAGTGAGCAGCGGCAATGTGATTATCGAACTGCGCATGCCCCTGCCCTGCGGCATACTGTGCACGGTCGGGCTCTTGGGAATTGAAGATGATGATGTAACATGAAAGGGCTGGCCAGACGATATACTGGGGAGGAGTTAGGCATGCAAAACGCCTAGAGGCCTGGGCACTTGTGAGCCTTCATTGGCATACCATTATAACCTCGTTTTTGCAGCTTTACAGAATTGGACCAAAGAGGGGAGGGAGGGGAAGCTACTTTAGCCTTCCATAAGTCAAGCTCAGTTGCACCTATAGATGTGAGCCTGATCTGTTTTTTTTTTTGCCAGTCTAAGCTTTTAAACAAGACCAAGATCACAGTGCTAAGTGAGATACATGGAGGGATACGAGATTGGAAGCTGCAGGTTTATACAGCTTTCACGGGGATTCAATTCCAAGGGTTGTAACTTGCAATTAATCAGGGTTAGTGACACAATCTTGGTCTTGTTTAACCCCTTAAGGACCCCCGCCATACATGTACGGCGCTGGTGGACGTTACTTAAAGACCCTCGCTGTACCAGGCTGATCGGGCGTATTAATGGTGGCTTATTAACCCCTTGTATGCCACGGTCAAAGCTGACCGCGGCATGCACATGTCCATCGGGGACCAGATGGCAGAGAAGGCAAGCATAGGCATCGGGGCTTGCCTTCTACGGACGCCTGTGAGATCCAGCCCTTAGGCTGGGTCTCACAGGCAGGCTGTCAGCATAAAAGCTGACAGCCAATGCATTACAATACAAGATGTATTGTAATGCATTGCAACGGGGATCAGACCCCAGAAGTTAAAGTCCCAGAGTGGGACAAAAATAAAAAGGAAAAAAAAATGTTTTTTTAATAATAAAAAAAATAGTTTCAAGTAAAAAAAAAGCCCCATTTCCAAAATAAAGCACACAAAATAGTGAAAAAGATTAACAGGCATATTGGGTATTGCCGTGTTAATAACAACGGCTCTATAAAAATATCACATGATCCACTCCCTCACCCGAACAACGTAAAAAAGAAAAAGTGTAAAAAACGCCATTTTTTTTTTGTCACCTTACATAACAAAAAGTGTAATACCAAGCGATAAAAAAGTCTTACACACCCCAAAATAGTACCCATTAAACCGTCATCTCATCCTGCAAAGAATTAGACGCTACCTACAGTACAGTAGTTTACGGCCACATATGGGGGCAATAAATATTGAGTTTTGTTTGGCTATTAACCCTTGCTATTGTTACTGGAAAAAACTGGTTAAAATGGAATTCTTGTGGAACACCTAGAGGGTTAACAAAGTTTGTCAAATCAGTTTTGAATACCTTGGGGGGGGGAGGGGTAGTAAAGGAAGGAGGGCCCTGCTCTCAAGAGCTTACAATCTAAACAGCTGCTTTAGGAGGTATCACTAATCTGTTTTAAAAGCAGAGAAATAGAAATTTTTAAAATTGCAAATTCTTTACTTCTTTTTGTAAATTTGGTATTTAAAGTTATCACCACATAAAGTGACATATGTCAGATTTGCAAAAAAATGGCCTGGTCCATAAGGTTAAAAATGGCAGGGTCCTGAAGGGGTTAAAGCCAAAATCGTGGCTGTAACCCGAACACAGCCTAAGATATAGTCCCCAAAAGTGGCTCCTTCTGCAGCCTCACAGCCCCCAAACAGAGTTAGTTCAAAACAATATTGTCCTTTCCTGTCTGCGCTAACATTGTTCAGGGTGATGAGTGGGGTGTTAAACCACTGGCGGGATGCATTAGACATGTAAGGTTTCACACCAGACTACAGCTGATTACTAGCGGTCCCAGCAAGGGGACACTTTGTGATCATCTTATTGCCAAGGGACACTTCTAAGAAGTAGGGATTATTAAAAGTGGGGAACACCTTCTAAGCATAGTGTGTATGCAAATGTTTCTTCCGTCTTTTAAGTAAATTATTTTCTTACTATTAGTATTACAGAGAGGTTGGAACATGCACTGGAAAAGGCCGCTCCACTCCTGAGGGAGATTTTTGTGGACTTCGCTCCATTTCTTTCTCGTACCCTTTTAGGAAGTCATGGCCAAGAGTTACTTATTGAGGGGACGAGTAAGTATAATGCTGCTGTTAATGGGATGACTCAATTCAATAATGCTTATTGCTGTTTTATGCTATTAGTTGCTTTTATGCATGTAAATATTTACAGGACCTCAGTGTGTGCGTGTATGTTGAAATGCAACCCTTGTATTTGCAGATATGAGGCCATTATAGGGTGTTCTAAATGCACATTGGTTCGCTTAATTTGTACATTTGAATCTGGAGGATTGAACGTCCCTGTAGGGTGCAAAGCTAGTGTGAATACAGCGTTGCCAAACGACACAGCCCTGCCCACAGTGCACATGAAAGTTCTTTTGCAGACAAAAGAAAGATTTCTCAAGATTAGCTTTTCTGAAATAAGTGTGTACGTTGTGGAGCACCCTACCCTACATGGCGGTATTCTTAGTCAGAAACTTATTTTTTAATGCTGTAAATGATTATTACAGGATTGATTATATTTTGAACCCCCTTCAGACCTGTGAACGGAAGCATACTTACCTGCTCTTCGCCGCAAGGATCCAGCTCCATAGGTTCACTGCTATCTTTACTGCTCTTCGGTCCCTGCATGTAATATGGCCATAGACAGAGTCACATGCGCAACCAGTGACTGGTCCCAGTGGTGACGAGTTCCCAAGAGTGGAAGATTAGAAACGGTTCAATCCTGGAATACCCCTTTAAAACCAAAATGAATGTATTACTGTTTGTTCTGTCCTCCTTATGTGTGAAGGTACATAGCTTGACAAACCGCTAAACCTTATCCCGGCAATGAATTGACAATGGAGTATCGTCTAACTTTATCTTTATTGCAAGGATGTAAATGCGCGGTGAAAGTGGGCAACAGAAAAATAGCACACTTACTAATGGGGTCTGACATATTACAATGCATATCATAGATTACTGTGCATAGCAATGCACATACATACACAGATATACAGGAATTAACCATGAGCACGCTATGCTCTTTAAATGCACAGACATGGTCCCTAACTGTTAACTGCAGCTGATATAAAAGAGCAGGAAAAAAAGACATGAAAAATACAAATGCAAACAGGCTATAATGTGGCTATGTGACATACCAACGATGCTACCGTGAGCTTAGATGTGGAGGATGACTCCAGAGGCCTCCAGATTATGTGCTACCTCTGGAAAGATGGCTGTAAATGAGGAAGTGACTACTATGTGCAGTGCTGATGATGTCACTAAGGTATGGAGGCTGAAGTAGACCAAACTTCTAGTATGAATGGCTGAAATTGTATGTAAAACGGCCACTAGGGGGTGCTGTTACACAATCAACAGAGAATTATACAGAAAGCATATCGACTATGCATTAAAACTATGAATAAATTAACAATAAACTTGCTGAAGGCATGACACTGTTAGTTTATTTAGGGATGAGGGATTGTCTCCTCTCATCTCTGGTTCCTAAGGCGAGATGAGACACAGTCCCAACTTCCAGCTGGCTGGGAAACGGCGGAGTGTGCGCCACTCACTGTTTCAGTAGCTGCTTTTGCGGTGCGTGACACCTACTGAAACCGTGTAGCACAGCAATATCATGTTTCCAAGTTAGGGAAACAATATAGCTTGCTGCACTGTATTTTTTCCCTAGCGGCCATGCACCTCTGACAGAACGGCCTACCGGATTGCTTTAACGCCTTACTTTGCTACAGAATTATGTGCCAAAATTTTCGTGCAAGTTGACGCCACTTAGGCCACACCCATTTCATCCCTTCCTCCCAAGTATGTGAGTTAAGTGAAGGGTAGTGCTGCTACTATCGATTATTTTAGTAATCAAGTATTCTATCGAATAATCCAACGATTGATCGAGTACTCTAATAAGAAAAAAATGAATTAAAAAAACATTTTCCTTTATAAAAACTCATCAGCCCCCATGCCATCAGTCTAAAGCGCCATCAGCTCCCCTCAGTGCCATCAGTCCTCGGCTCCATCAGCTCCAACCAGTGCCATCTGTCCCCCATGTCTTCAGTCCTCTGTGCAATCAGCTCCCCCAGTGCCGTCAGCCCCCCATGTCTTCAGTCCTCAGTGCCATCAGCTCCCCCCAGTGCCATCATGTCCCCCGTGCCATCAGCCCCTCCATGCCACGTCTCCCCCGTGCCATCAGCCCTTCCATGCCACGTCCCCCCAGTGCCATCAGCCCCTCCATGCCACGTCCCCCTCTGCCACCAGCCCCTCCATGTCCCCCAGCTCCATCAGCCCTCCATGCCATTGCCATGTACTTCCCCCAACGCCATCAGCCACTCCATGCCATTGTCATCTGTATGTCCCCCAACACAATCAGCCTTTTCAAATCACGGGTCCGCGCCCCCTCCCTTCTACCGTTCTACCGCCAGCAAATTCGGGCAGCTGCTAATGAGAATACTTACCTTTCCTGGTGTGCGCGGCTGGCTGACATGGAGTTCGCAGGAGAAGGACCATGTCTTCTTCTTCCCAGAATGCACTGGGATGGACCTGACGTCACACACAATGTCAGGCAGCGTGCTGATAATGTGTGCACACAAGGTCCTGGTCAGTGCAGCGCGGTGCCGACAGGAGGCCACGGAGCGGTGATTGATTGCCAGCTTCACATCATTCATGCTCCGTGGTCACATGAATAAAACGAATCCTCGATGCAGGGAAATAACATCAAGGATTTTTTTTTGTATCGATTACAATGAGTAATCATTGCAGCCCAGTGCAGGGTTCTTTTCTTTTTGTTCCATTTGATTCATTAATATGTCTAACACTATATGCACCAAATTTTAGCACATATTACTTTCAGGTTTGGCTCAATTACATTACAGCTTCCGGTTGGATGAATCATTTATGTAGTGCATCTAAATTAGACTTCAGGTAGAATTTCAATATTCTGCCCATGTCTGTGCAAGGGTCTTCCCAGATCTAGTCCAAACATCTTCACCGCGAGTATAGACAAGAAAAAATATCATATAGGTAACTACTTAAGTTCCTGCTTAGGTTTATCATGAGGCCAAGGGTCAAAGTAGTAATAAGAGCGGTTGGGATGTCTGCTGCCACTAAGCAAAATGGAAACTTGATTGATGGCTAGAGGGCTGAAGTAAAGGGAAGGCGGCGGAGAAAGCAAAGGTCAATGAACCGTTTCCCTCCTCTGCATATATAATGAACATGTGGATATTAAGAATTCACTCAACATATGTTTTACACTTCTTCAGGCGATGTGAAAAGAAACCATAACATGTCCGTGGATCATTTTTTATGTATGAATATTTTAGGTTGTCCTCCTGTCTTTATGTATTGTTTGCTAGACTGCGCACTGGGTCGTTTCTACTTTTGTGCTGTTGTTAATGTCGATTTGCTTATTGTAGGAGTGAAACACCCAAAATGACCTATGTCCTATATAAAGGTTGCTTTCAGCCCTTGTTTGTAATGTAACCCCTGGTCTGGAAATAACATAATCACTGCATTTTTGATCATTTAGGCTTTCAGACATTTCTACCTGCTTTCTAATGCTGCTCCATGGTCTGAACTTTGTAGTATCTTTGCACTCTTTCTTTAGAAGTAATAAATGATTTTTTTTTCCTTTTATGTTGATGGGTTATCTTCAGGATAGGTCATCAGTATCCTTTTGGTTGGCGTCCAAGACCCCACACCTCTAGTAGCTCGGCGGCAGAACTACAGCGCTGTCCATTTTGTGTATTGAATGGAGCTGGTTGCTGCAGCACTGCTCCCATTGAAATAATTGGGAGCAGTGCTGCAGTAAGCAGTTCCATCCACAGCACACTGGATGGAGCTGTGTACTTCCAGCTCTGGCTTCCAACACCAGATCTACTGCAGAACAGCTGACTGATGGGGTGTGAGACCACCAATAATCAGATTCTGATGGTTAATCATGAGGGTGGGCCATAAATATTATAGGACAGAAAAACACGTCTGGATTTCTTGCAGCTGTCGCGGTGATCCCATTCATTTCTATGGGATCACCGTTGCTCAACTATCCTGGCCGTGACAGCTGTTGGGCAAGTAGTGATGCCATGAAGCCCTAGCCTTAAGGGATCTTCTGTGCACAGTGCTAGTCATGTACCTGCAGTAGCTAAAGCATTGATTGACCATGCATGGGGACTAAAGCAGGCCATAAATTTGAGGTAATGATCGGCCATTCCTTTGAACGATCCCACCAACTAAACTGCCCGACCAGGGAGTAACGTTCAGTCAATCATGTCATCAACCTCCAGTTTCGGATGATGAATGGCCGAAGTTTTCCAGCACGGCGGATTTCATTTACTGCAGACGAGAGTCTGTCCCCAGAGATCGCGAACATTAGTTTGTGCTAGTTTTTTTTCAAACAGCCAAAATCTGCCATTCTGGACAACTTTAATCTTATGAGTATGGCCACCTTTAGAGTCTGCCAGAGGCTTATCTACCCTGGGAACAAATAGATTTTCCATAGGGACTTGCCTCTGACTGTTCCTTTACATGTCTTGGGTGTTCCTTTTATGAAGTCAGTTGCATGTATGCTTTTGACTTATATTGGAAGATATCCTTTCCCCTACGTTTACCAGGAGAAGCCAGAGGTGGGAACCCTGTCAGTAATTCTAGTAATGGTTCTGTAACAGACTTTATCTCTGTTTTTTGTTGTTGCATTTGGATTTCATTACAGTAGGTTTAGGTTGTTATTTTTGCTGATTTAAAAATGCTTAAAGGGGGCGTCCGAGAAAATTTAAAATCTTGGAGAACCCCTACAATGTTTAAAAAAAATCTTATATACACCATTTTCTTCAGTGCCGTTCTCTGCTGTGTTGATTTGCTCCTTCCGCCACTTTTCGATTTCAAACGCCAAAGATGAAGTGCCTAGATACGGATTGTGACCACTGCAGCCAATCATTTTTCTCAGCGGTCTACACCAGAGGACAGTGATTAGCTTCTGTGATGAGTTGCCGAATAAAGGCATACCTCTGTACACATCAGACTACTGTGACATGCCTGAGTCTGCATGTGACCACTTCGATCAATCACTGTCCTCAGCTGTAGACCGCTGCAGCAGTCATGTGTTGTATCTAGGCACAGCACCAATGCTGTTTGAAATCAGCGGAGGGAGTGCCAGAGCAGCTCTGCAGGGAACGACACTTGGGAAATCAGTGACAACTTTATCTGACTGTGATTTCGTAGTAAAAAGATCACAGAGAGGCACTGAGCATTATCAATCATGGTAATGCTCCGGGTCTCTGCTGTCCAAAGCGCAGCTTGACATTCTTTCACGCAGCGGATTCCACGGACAGTATCCGCTCGTGTGAAACAGCCCTAAGAGGACAGTTACATGCTTTTCCTAATAAAACTGCCTATTTTTGTTCACAAAACGAACAAGAATAGAACTCATTCCATCATTTGTGGAAAAGCCGCATGAATGCGGACAGCACACGAATGACTTGCCACGTTTTTTTGCAGAGTGGAAATTGATGGGTCCTTGTGCCAGCCGCAAAATACTCATTATATAGCACTGCATATTTGGGTAACAGATCTGCTTGTTTTTGTTTTGTCTAAAATTATGTTTCATTGGGAAACTAAACCGTTGGGTATAATAATAGGTATATATTCTGTAAAAGGTCATACAGTATGTTTTTGAATGTGATTTATTAGATTCTCAGGCTACTTTCACACTCTCGTTTTGTGCGGATCCATCATGGACGTAATCGTTCAGATAATGCAATGGTCTGCATCTGTCATGAACGGATCTGGTTGTATTATGTCTTCTATAGTCATGACGGATCCGTCTTGAACACTATTGAAAGTCAATGAGGGACGGATCTGTTTTCTATTGTGTCAGTGAAAACGTTTCATCAGATGGCTCAGTTTCATCAGACGCTGACATTAGAATGCATTAGAATGCAAACTTATCCGTTTTAGACCGCTTGTGAGAGCCCTGAACGGATCTCACAAACTGAAAGCCAAAAAGAGAGCATGAAAGTAGAGTAAGGTAGAAGAATATAATAATATTCTGCACCTACATTGGTATAAAATATAATATTTGATCCGCTCTTTGTCATTTTACTGATGCTTTCTTCTCTGATGGTAAATTTTTTTATTTATTTTTAAGGCCTGGTGTGCATGAAATCTAGTAGCTCAGTCGTGGAGTTGGTTATGCTTCTGTGCTCCCAGGTACGTATTATCATTATTATGTAGTCTCTCCCCCCGTGCTGTCATTTATGGATTTTCAAAAGTGTTCTACTGTTAACTTTTAACCAATCATCTTGTCCTTGTACAAATAAGAACACTAGGGATTGGTGGAGAGGTGCATTAGGATGATCTGCTTTCTGACACTACCTCCTCCTTGTCCTGCATCTGATGATGGGGTGAATGTTAGGAGTATTCTGTACGCTTGTATTGAGTTACTGTAAGTAATTGTGAAAAAAATTAATTTCCTGCACAGAGGTTCCTTTTCCCTTATTCGGATATCACTTGGGGTACCCTCACACTGCGTTTTTTCTTTTCCATGCATAGAGTTCTGTCCTCAGGGCTCTATGCCGGAAAAAAAACTGGTCAGGATTATCCCCATGCATTCTGAATGGAGAGAAATCCACTCACGACGCATCAGGATGTCTTCCGTTCAGTATGTGAATGTTTTTTGGACATTGACAAAACCACAGCATGCTGCAGTTTTATCTCCATCCTAAAATGCCGGAACACATGACAGAATGCCGGATGCGGCATGAAGTCTCATTGACTTATATTAGTGCCGGATCTGGCATTAAGAAATGACTGAAGTACTGATCCGCCCTTCCGGTCATGCGCAGACCTTTAAAACTGTGAAAAAAATACCAGACTGATCCGTCTATCTGCATGGCAGACGGAGAGACGGATCCAGGATTTGTAGACTGATCCGCAAGCCGGAACTGCCTGCCGGATTCACATCCCGCAAGTGTGAAAGTACTCTTAGAATCAATAAGGTATCCTCCACATGCATGTGCATTCATTGCTGCTTTGTTCTACCGTGTTTCCCTGAAAATAAGACATACCCATAAAATAAGCCGTAGCAGGATTTCTAAACATTTGCGTAATATAAGGCATACCCCTGAAAATAAGATATAGTGATAGGCCTGGCCAAGCATACCGGCGCAGTGCAGTAAGGAAGACTGGCAGCCCTTCTTGTCTGCCCCATCGTGACAGCTGCTATCTCGGAGGTGACCGGAGAGGTGCGGGCAGCCCCATCAACAAGGTCGGCTCCCCCTGTCAGGTCCCGGTTGTTCTGTGCATGCTGCAAGCTGAGGCATAGAGGGAGACATAGAAAGCGAAAGTACAAGTCTCCTCAGTGAAGTGAGGAGCAGGACGCTCTGCTTTCGGTATTGTGTGTCCTCAGGGGGAAGAAGTAAAGCTGTGGCTGCCATTTTACTCAGCACTGTGGGTCTCTCTCCCCAGCACCAACCAGCAACAGTCCGTGGGTCTCTCTCACCCCACACAAAGACCAAGATGACCTAACTGTATTTGAATAAATGCAGATTGTTGTACCATACTTGCCTTCATGTTATGGCTAAAGGTGGTCATACAGATTAGACTGTGGGTGGCCAAAAGTGCCATTTTTGGGGGTCTGGACAAATGTTCATTGTGTATTAGATGTTCATCAATCATTGGGAAAAACAGGATTGGGCATGTTGAGTGCTTACATTTCCAATCATTTATTCTCAAGGAAAATAGGTTGTTGATGGCGGTGTCTGTCAGCGGCTTATTCTTCTTCCCCCATTGAAAACACATGTCCGCTCAGCCAGTTTGCATGTGTTTGGGAGCTCGGGAGAAATGGCGGTTATCGAAATGAGGTTTTAGCTGACGGGTTATGAATGTGTTTGGCAGTACACCTCCAGATGTGTACAGTGGGTGATCTTGTGGATTTTATGTGATGCCTATTTTGTACAAGGTGAGGGGTCACTAGCTGGAATAAAGAGATATGATGATTTAGTTAGCATGATTGGGATATTGTGGATGGCAGAGGATAGGAAATACTGAGAGGTGCCTCTGAGGCTGCTTCTTAAAGGGGTTTTCCGAGACTTTACTACTGATGACCTATCCTCAGATCGGTGGTGATCCGCAGATCAGCTGTTTGAGAAAGCATCAGTGCTCACAGTAGTACCGCAGTCTTCTCTCAGCTTTCCGTAGGCCGGTGACAACACATTCATTGGCCACATAGGTGCACCCAAGCCCTATAGAAGTGAATGGGGTTGAGCTCGATACCAAGCACAGCCGCTATACAATGTACAGTGCTGTGCCTGGTGAGCAGAGAGAAGGATGAGGAGTGCCAGTGTCTTGTTAAACAGCTGATCGGCGGGTCCCCACCGATCAGATACTGATGAGAATTCCTCAGTATTAAAGTCTTGAAAAGCCCATTTAAGGGTCCCCATACAGTCTAATGTATGTGGAGAGCTCCCGACTCACCCCTGACAGATGTCAGGACAGAGAAGGAATGAGCGAAATTAATATTATATAGAATACAAGGGGTGGCCCCTAATAGATTATTCTAGGTCAAATGTGCCACTTCTAATGCATGTTTCTGGATTTCTAATAATAAATGTTATATTCCACATTTTCACTGGGCTGTATTTGTAATGGAGAACTGTACATGAAGCTGAGCGATAAACCCTAAATGACCTCTGTTAACGAGAACATTTCCCCCCCCTATAATTAATGAAAATGGTTTTATTGAGTTCTAGTATCTCTTAAAAATAAGCTGTTCCTCTACTATCATTTTGCTTGTAGATTGTCTCATTGGAGGGGTTAGAATAGCCTTCCTTTAATGAGAAGCGTATCAGTCTGTAGGTCAAGGGTTCTGACCCACGGACAAACCTTTGACCTTCATTTGCAGCTAGCAAGGACTTCCTGCCCAGCGGATAAGGATAATGCAAAATTAATGTTTCTTTGCATCGATTTGGTTCACGTTACTGCATATGCCACCAAATTTATTTAGACTGAACTGATAGACGTTTCATGAATACAAATGAAGGAATCATAGAAGGTGAGAAGAATCAATGATGCACGTTGTCAATAAAGTGCAAGAAGAACAATTACTTCAGGAGATTACACCAAATGGATTTTACAATAAAGTATCAAGAAGTGGTTATACTTCTAGTGAGCTTATTATTGTAGTCTCAGGTCACAGCGTAGCCTTTCATAGGAATAATGGCATTTGTATCCGGACTATTGAAACAGTGGTGAAATATGGGTGTCACTTTCCTGCAGCGTAGATAAGTATGGGTACTACTCAGATCAGAATAAGTAGTAAAAATTATTAAAATGACATTGGAAAACGGCAGTAAGGCGAGGTTCATACACTGCAGCTGTGGCTTTTTTGCAGCTCCCGTTTGTTATGCAAGGCCTTATTCACACATACGGTCCGTAAAAACCTGTTCTGCTGAGCGCACGATGTCATAGCAACCAATGACGTGAAAAATCAACCTATGTGTGAATGATGCCTAAGTCTTGGGATTTGAAATCTGATCTCAGTTTCCAACACTACCCACAGTGAGTAAAAAAAGGCCCCACAGGACCACCCCAAGGGGCTGTCCAGCCTTTACTTAATCATGGCCCTTCCTCAGGATATGCCATCACTAGCTGATTGGCGGGGATCCAACACTCCGCACCCCTGTTAATCAGCTGTTCAGGTGTAGCTCCATTGCCAGAAGTTGTCGACTGTGTAGTGGACTGAGCTTATTACTTCAGTGCTGCTCACATTGACGAGGTCCCTCCACCACAAGGTTGATGGTCCTGTGTAGTTCTTGTGACTGACCTACAGCTGATCGGTGTGGGGGATGCAGGATGTCGGTCTCCCGTCAATCAGCAAGTGATGGCCTATGCAGAGAATAAGCCATCACTTAGTAAAGGCTGGAAAAACACATCCACTTCTTAGGCTTCGTTCACATCACTGCTCAGCCTTTCAGTTCTCCTGCTCCGTTAGGTTTCTGCTCCGAAGATGATTTTTAAGCGGAGACCAAAGTAGTGCATGCAGGACTTTTGTCTCCGCTTAAAAATCATCTTCTGAGCAGAAACGCAACGGACCCCATTATAGTCTATTTGGTCCGTAGGCTCCGTTTGGCTCAGTTTGGTGAGCAGGAGAACTAAAAGGCTGAGCGATGATGTGAACGAAGCCTCATGTGACCACTAGACTTTATGTTAGGAGATGCAATTTTCTGCGTCACGTTTCGGACATTAAATTAACCAATATTAGTAATAAACCTTTTAGAGTAGAGCGTGATTTTTTTTTTTTTTATAATTTTTTTTTTTTATTGAGACCTGAAAAGGAATTATATGTGAAAGAATCAATAAAGGTTAAGTTTTGTAAGGAAAAAGGGGGTCCTTTTGTTAGGTATACGGGTATGTATTATATGTAAAGAGATATATGTACCAAAGAAAAAGAACCGTCTAGCGAGGGCCGCCTGTTGGAAGTTGCCCCCTATGAGTCAGTGTGCAAGTTTTGTAACAAGCCTTGGAATCTGACAATGAAAAACAGCCAAGCCATATAGCCATCCACAGACACCTGTTTTGAGGTGTTTGCCCCTCATCAGAACGGGTTAGGATTCTGACTGGCCGAGTAAGATGTCTTGGATGTAGTTTAGGGGAGTTACTGCCCCTCTGTGTATAATGACTTAATGGCAATGCTTCATAGGGAAAGTAATATGTAAATAGGTATCTCCTAGAGAAAGAGAGCAGTGTCTCTGGTGACAATTGATAACTTATCAAAGCTTCCAAATGTAGTAGGTTGAGATTTGAAGGCCAAAAGGAAAGCATGTTTAGCCTGATACATTCCTGAGTCTACTTTCACACTCGCTTTTTGGCTTTCCATTTGTGAGATCTGTTCAGGGCTCTCACAAGCGGTCCAAAAACGGATCACTTTGCATTCTAATGCATTTTGAATGGAAAAGGATCCGCTCAGAATGCATCAGTTCAGTCCCCATTCCGCTCTGGAGACTGACACCAATACACTGCTTGCAGCGTTTTGCTGTCCGTCTGATAAGACTGAGCCAAACTGATCTGTCCTGACACACAATGTAAGTCAATGGGGATGGATCCGTTTTTACTGACGCAATCTGGCACAATAGAAAACGGATCCATCCTCCATTGACTTTCAATGGTGTTCAAGACTGATCAGTCTTGGCTATGTTACAGATAATACAAATGGATTTGTTCTGTACGGACGCAGATGGTTGTATTATCATAACGGATCTGCACAAAACGGGAGTGTGAAAGTAGCCTTAGGGTAAGTGTGTCTCCTTAAACCTCCCCCTTATAATTAACACACATGCTGGGATCCGGATGAGCGTGCCTGTGTTTTCAATCAGAAGGGACCAGTAAGCCATTGCCAAACACCTCTGATGGTGCTTATCTCTCTGGTGAACAAAGCATTGGTGATGCTGAAATCCTTCTCCCGTCATCTACTGTCGGGGGAGAGTCTCGGAGACCAACATACACATTAGACCAATGTTATCTTATGTGTATGACCAGCTTTACTTTAAATGTCTGGACCTTTTTGATCTGGTCATCAGTCAGATAAACTGAATTGTGACTAGAATGGCCATTATGTGTGCTTTACATAGTGATCCTCCAACAAAAATGTTAAGTTCATTCATGAGATCTAAAGGTTTTATCTGGTACTAAAGAGGCCCCTGATGACCTGAACTCAGACCTTGCACCTGCTATCCCACACTTAGTGCCCAAACCTGTTGAAAGGCAGCTGTACACCATGCAGTTTTAATTCTATTTTCTCTTTATTGATTGAGCGGTACTATTTAGGCAACTGTCTGGCAGCGTTATTTAGATATCAGTATTATAAAGGCCCTGTGCCATCCATCATATTGTAGAAGGAGACTTCAATATAATATGCTCAGGCACCATCCAACGTAAAGACGGGTCTACACCTCACGATGTTGCAGCCGATTGTTAGGAAAGACGCGTTCCTTCCTGACAGTCGGCTGTTCGTTCAGGGAAGGAGAGGGCTGTATTTACATGCAGAGATCTCCTTTACAGTATGAGGTTGAGGGATCACTAATGCAATCGCTCAACCTCATTCAGCTGCATTGTTTCTGGGCAGCAGATCACTGTTTATACAGCACAACCTGCTGCCCAGAAGCCATGATTGGTGGTGCCAGCACGAACGACATGATCTCCCGATGAACAAGCGTTTTGCTCATTCATCGGGTGATCAGTGGCACTTTTAGATCGGCAAATTGTCGGGAACGAGTGTTTGCAGGAACTGCTGTTCCCGATAATCTGCCCAAAAATTTTAATCTAAATCCACCTGAAGGCTGGCACTGTATTCTAGCAAGAAATCTTGGGAGATCTCTGCCCAGAGGCCTGCAAGATGTATTAATCCAGTTCTGTACTGTAATGTAAGGCATGCCTCTGGGTCAGTACAAAACTAAAGCATTGTGTGTTAAAGTTGGATATACAGGTAAAGGGGCACATTTATCAAAGCATTTCCCCCACCTTTGTGTGTGTATAAGAGGGGGAGTCTTTAATATGATGCCATATTTTACTCACTACTTTTCAAAAGTGACAATAAAATAGGCAGGATTTAATGGGAAGAGATGGGGCATCTTTCAGCCCGGCAAACTTGCTATAATTTACACCATAAACTAGCATTAAAAAGCTGGCGCAGATTTGACTTTCTGGCACACAGAGGGCCAAAGATGAAACTGGCACGTTTCACTCCAGCACACAGGGCAACACGACTGGTATAGGAAACAGAAACCCACATCTTAATAAATCTCCCCCATGATGTATTCATCTCCAAAAAGACTTCCATTCATTAGAATAAGGGTAATATGGAAATGACCTTCAAAGTGAAAAATGGGAACAACCGTGGTCATCAGTCGTTACACATCATGGAGTTCCACCACTCCACAAAAAGCCAATATTTCTACTGTATTTCACGGACCAATATAATTTCCTTAATTCATCACCCCTTCTTTATTATTCAGAGGTATACCGTATATTGTGCAAAATCACATCCTCACCTTGAAAAAGCCATACAAACCCTAGTCCAACCTAGCCATACAAACCCTAGTTGGTGGCGAACCTATAGCACTGGTGCCAGAGGCGGCCCTCGGAGCCCTCTCTGTGGTCACCCACACCCTGGAAAAAGTCTAAGATGTACCAATATGCCTTAGACTTTTCCTGCCATTTATCAGCGCAGGGCACGCTATGAAAAGCACAGTCAGCGCACTGAATGTAGGCCGGCTATTATAGCTAACCGATAAAGTACATGGAAAATGTACTATATTGGACTGTAGTATTCAGGGTAAATTGTCGTGTTGGCACTTTGTGATAAATAAGTGGGTTTTGGGTTGCAGTTTGGGCACTCGGTCTGTAAAAGGTTTGCCATCACTGCCTTAGTCCATAGTTTACTTCCATCCGGATCACCTGCATTATCATGCATCCTGTCCATGTGCGCTCAGCTGCTGTCTGTTCACTAGTGTTAGGCAGCATACCTGACTATGGACTAGGGTTTTAAATAGGGGCTTTACCCCAAGTCTGCTTGGTTGGCAGCGTCTATTTTATTATTTTTCACAGTTTTGGTGCGTTTGGTGCCTGCAAAATCGAGGACATTTTTAATGCACCAGTTTATCCTGCATGCCCCTGTAATAAAGCCGCAGATGGAACAATTATTTCAGAAGAGTTGTATTGTAACCGGTTGTTTCCTTTAGGAGAAATTCTCTAATCAAGCTTTCCTAGTTGGCAGTTTGGAAGTGTGAATGATAAAAGCTATAGGCCTGGAATTGGCTCCAGATGCTTTCGGCTTGTTGTAGTGTGATAATTACATTTTTCACTTACAATTTTCCTTATTCAAGGAGGTCATAGTGGCAGTCACCAAAGTGATTCATTTTGTTAAGAAGTGAACTGTCTTTAGGCTGTATGAAACCTAGAGATATATGAAATTGAACGTCTGCTCAGTGGCTTGTAGATACTGGGAGGGGGCTGCTTGATTTTGATGGATTGGCTTTCTGCTTTTTTGGGAGGGGTGTGCTCAGATAAGGTAGGAAGTGATATTCGCCTGCTAAATTTCTAATTAATTTTTTTTAAAGTGATGGAAGGGTTTGAGTGCCAAAGATCGAGAGATCAGGTCAAAAACTGGATTTTAATCACGTAAATTATATGGTAGCTTTGCAAAGTTAACGTGCACAAATGTGCGAAACTTTTCACATTTGTCATGTCTTATGGATGTGATGAAGTGAAGGAATAAGCTCTGTTATCTTAACGTAATTTAATAATCCACGAAGACTGACTTGTGTTTATGGTGGCCTTAACCATTAAGGTCTTGTATGTGTGTGTGTATGTATGTGTGTGTATATATATATATATATATATATATATATATATATTGTAGAAGAATGAGGCAACACTCCAGATAGTCAGTGCTGCCAGTATCAGACTGTGCGGGAGATATTATGGAATTGACAGCAGAGATGTTGGGTCCTATAAAAAAAATTAAGTATGGAATGATATTGAAAGGGTTTTCCGGTACTCTAGTACACCTGCTCATATATGTGAACCTGTCGATTTCTGTGTTGCTCACTATTTGAAAGTACAGTGAATCAGCAGCTTTTTGAACCAGTTACATGATTTTTTTTTCCCTCCAGAAAAACTTCATGCAAAATGGGTTTTCGAGGTCTTTTTTACTGATGATCTATCCTCTGGATAGGTCATCACTAACTGATCGGCGGGGGTCCGACCCCCCCACCGATGAGCTGTTTGAGTAGGCACCGGTGTTTGCAGTAGAACTGAGGCCTTCTCTCTGCTCACCAATGCACAGCGTTGTCCATTTGATATTAATGTGTTATTTAAAAAAATGAAAATTCTTGTTGAATGAGAAACTTCTCTTTGGATAGGGCTTCCTTTGCTCTTTAATGGGGTCTCCGTATTTAATACATTAAAGCTTTGATTTTTGAATGGGAAAGTGCTGATCTGTAGAAAAGTCTGCTTTGTTCCCCGCAATGTAATACGGTTCCAGCAAAGTGCACTTTTTTTTTTCTTAAGTGTGGAAATTGACCTGCTGTGCGAATTTTAAAATCTGCAGCGTCACCTATTGTTGTGTTTTTTTGTTATGCTTATTGCATTATATATATTTTTTCAATGAAAGGGTGAGATATGCCCCAAAACAGCATCAAATCGGCAGAAAACGCATCAGAACCGTAATAAATAATGCGGCTTTATGTTAGTTTTTCTTTGTTAGTTTTTTTAAAGTAAATTTCTTGCACGCAGGGACCCTTCCCCTTCCAGAGATAATACACTATCGGGGAATGTGCATGTAAGGGCACTAGTGGTAAAGGGCTTCCTCTTACATTTTAATACAGCAGACAGCAGAAGCCGAAGAGGATTCTTTATGCCGGAGCACTGTTCTTCCCGAGCGTTGTTTTGACAGCTATGTTCCACTTAGGATTTAAGAAATATTTCACGTAATATTACTGCAGAGGATTTTTGTTTATTTGACGTGAATATAGTTTCTGAAACAATACACATCACGTTGAAGGCCACTTGATAAAAGCGTTGTTTTGCTCATCCTAATTCAGGTTGACATACATTCCAATAACACTACCTCCTTTCCAAGGCTTAAAGCTGAATTTATGGCTATGCATTGTGAAGTGCATCATTTAAAAATGGTTTCAACCCAAAACATCTAATAAATAAATAATG
Source organism: Bufotes viridis (assembly GCA_033119425.1). Classification (NCBI taxonomy): domain Eukaryota; kingdom Metazoa; phylum Chordata; class Amphibia; order Anura; family Bufonidae; genus Bufotes; species Bufotes viridis. The sequence continues at coordinate 477,588,311 of CM065589.1, read as the reverse complement.
TGTATGGCTACCAGGTCGCAGACTTTCCAGACTAGAAATCATCCCATCGGATACTCAGCAGCCCACTATCGGAGGGGGCTGTCAGATAAATCTTGCAGTAGCTGCATTCACGTCCTGTAAATCACATGTTATTGTGTGAGCCTTCTGCCAGGTCATCTATTCTTCTCCCATTTATCAGAAATACATAGGATGTGTTGGGAAAGGGAACATCATTGTGTCTGGCTCGCGTGTCCAAAGTAATTAATTAAATGAGGAAAAATACTATTAAATGGGGATTTGGAACTTGGTGGTTTTTCAGACACCAGCTATAAAATGGAAAGGTCTTTGATGTTTTTAAGAGACTGTTAGCTGGTTCATTTGTAGAATTTTTTTCTTTTCTTGACTATCCGATAAAATTGATTTGTGTCTGTTGATCGTGATGTATTTTTGTTACTAGAGCTTCTGCATTTGTTACTAGAAACGCTTGTGTTTTAGTGTATGTTGATGAGCTGGTAATCTCTGACTTGGGAGAGTGTTGACTGCTTCTGGGTGGCTCCCCAAGGCTGTGATAGTCAGGTGCCCATGATTAAGTGCACCGCTACTATTAAGTGCACCACTGAACTCATCCTGAGCTCGCTCTACCTGAAGCTTGCTGTACTAAGTGGCTGCTGAGTAAGTGGAGTTAAAGAAAAGGAGTTTAAGACAAGAAACTAAGGTTTAATGGAATTTCCTTGTGTGTTGTTGGCTTGATTCTGGCTAGTCATCCCACTACAGCAGACGGGGTCTAATTCTAACTCATATTTACTGTTTTCCTTCTTTACTGTTCATCCCCATTTAAACATGTGCTCCATGGACAATACTACTAAGTGTGTGTCCTGTGCAATGTATTCGTGCCTTGAAGAGCCTTTCACCAGGAGAAGATTGCTTTGATTTTGACGTGACCTTTAAGAAGACCAAACTTCCAATACAATTACTGGAATCCATTTGCTTGTTGACATTTATTGTCATTTGCAGCATACATTTTGTTTAGACATTGTTGGCATAAAGTCTACTCAAGCATTACTGCTGTTCACATTCTGCATTGTGATCTGTGATCATTCCTGCGTATCTTGTATTTTTATTTTTCTACTGTTTCTATTTCCCTGATAGGTCACCAGTATCGGAAATCGGACAGTCCCTTTTATAGCAGTTGTCAAGTTGCTACATTGATGACCTATCCCCAGGATAGGTCATCAGTATCATATCGGTGGGCACCGACACCCTCGCCGATCATCTATTTGAAGAGAAAGCAGCGTGGTGACCAGCGCTGCTTTCTCTTCACTGTTTACATGCTTGCCGTCGACAGCGGCTAGCAGATGTAATTACTGACCTTCCCTCCCATACGCTTCAATGGGAAGGACCAGATGGAGTGTAGCTGCTCCTTCCCATTGAAGTGAATGGAGACGGCGGAGCTGTAATTACAACTGCTGACAGTTCCGATGTCGATGGTGAGCAGGTAAACCGTGAAGAGAATGTTCTCTTCAAACAACTGATTGGCGGGAGTGCCAGGAGTCAGGCCCCTGCTGATCTGATATTGAAGACCAATCATGAGGATAGGCCATCAATATAGGAAACTGGCAAACCCTTTTAAGGCCACATCCACACGGTACAGATATGCTGCAGGTTTCTGTGCAGCTTATCAGTGGCATTTTACAGTATTATGAAAGTGTGGGAGATTAAAACAAAACTCTACACACTGTGTACAAAATCTGCAGCTTAAAGGGAACCTGTCATCACCGTTATGCTGACCTCACTGAGGGCAGCATAAAGTAGTGACAGAAATGCTGATTTCAGCGGTGTGTCACTCATGAGCTAAAAGTAAGTGGTTGCCGAGAACCAGCATCATAATCATTGCAGCACAGACCTAGAAAAGAGTCAAATCTACCTGAGAAGAGTCATGGGTATTCATAATCTCCTGCTCTCTCGCCCATCTGCTGATGATTGGCAGTTATCTCCTAGAGAGAAAGGGAGAAAACTAGGTAGAAGCCTGTCAGTCATCAGCAGGTGGGCAGGAGAGCAGGAATTCATGAATAACCAGGACTCTTCTCAGATGGCCAGGACTCTTTTCTAGGCCCAGTCTGCAATGTTTGTGATATTGGTTCTCGGCAACCACTTACTTTTAACTTATAAATGACAGACCGCTGATATCTACTCACCTGTCCCTACTTTATGCTGCCGTTAGTATGGGCAGCATAAAGGTGATGATCGGTTCACTTTAAATTGAACTGGAGTGTGGATTTTAAATATGCCACATGTCAATTAATGCTGCAAATTTCCACCGTGGATATTATCCTTTGCCATGCAGATTGTGAAATCTGCAGCCAATTAGATGAGCATTGAAATCTGCCCCATATGGTTGTACCTTTATGGAACTTGAGGACCTATAAACTCTCCTGGGATGTTTGTGATACCAGCTACACGCAATCTCCATGTAATCATTCTAAAGCATCTATTTTTATGACTTTGTTGTCAATTTATTATTTCATGTAATACTAGCAGTTTGCAGTGAAGGTCCACTGGGTATTACCGGTTTGGGGGGGGGGGGGGGCGTGTCCCTGCACAGTCTGACATTATGCATTAGTGCTGACAGTGGCATGGACACATCCGCAACTGGTAACATCCAGCTGGAGCTTCATTGGAGACTGCAGGCAATTCATTCATAACTAGAAGTAATAATAAGCGAATGGCACAACATAGGGGAATGCAAGTAGTTACTAGAACAAACATGTCCAGAGAGGTGGCAGCCCCTCTTCATTATTTTTTTTTTTCTCCCATTTTCTGTTTAATTGTTTATTGTAAGAATTAAAAGAACTTCTTGATCCACGCTGGCTGGAAGTTTTTTGGTTTGTTTTGTTTTTAGAGGGTTTTTGGGTCCCGTTAAAAGTAAAAAAAAAAAATTATATTCACCAATCTTTTTTTTCTTGTTATGCTTTTTGACAAAAGACATGTATATAATACATGTTAAAATTGCTAGCGTGTGCAGTACTATAGTAAATATATATAGTATTTTGGGGTCACCTATTTCTTTTTAATCAAAGGTCCCAAGCCTGTATGTGGTAGTATATGTTGTATAGTTTTGACGCGTCATCATAAAACATATTTTGACTGCCTTTTAAAGCCTAGGGGTTAATGAGAAGAGACAGTTTTACCTTTCTGAAATCTAAGCTGTTTGGTACAGATGTTAAGGAGTTGGGATATCATAATGTAGGCATAAACCAGTCATTTTCTGAAATACAAGGTTTCCTGTGGCGACTTCGGCACACTAGGGTTCAAAAAACAGAAGTCTTTAAGGTGAAATTCATAGAAAAAAGGAGCACACCCTGTGGCTCCGCAGTCTAGTCAGAAGGATGAGACCATGCTGACCTCTTAGCGAAGTCTTTGAACGTAATTCTCAAGGGTGGTTGACACAAAACAAAGTAATATCAACTGGCACTTAATTCTTCAAGCTCCCTGCTGATTGGGCTATGCATTGAAATGCAACTCTTCCTGACAGGAAGCGAAGCTCACAAAGTGGAGAAATGTGCACTTTAATTTGGCTCCCTACTGTTAGAACATATCTGTTCAGCTATGAACATCTGAGCGAGCTGGATGAAAAGTGAGGCCTACACACAGCCTAATGTCTCTATGACCTCCATTAGTCCTTTTATGCTCCTTATTTTGCATAGCTATTATTCATAATAGGGTTGTCCCATGATTTAATATTCATTTTCTATTTTGGCTCATAAAGAACTTTTTTTTTCAGTTGAAATCATTTAAAAATGTTCTTGTGGCTAAATTGTTATGGCGCCCCTTGCTGTTCTCATTCTTTCCCAGAACATTCACCTAGTGTGCTGTAAGAAATTTGCTTCTCGTCCTCTGATTCTTAATGGCTGGCCTGCACAATACAAGAAGTCAATCCATGCCCTGTGTACAAGGGGATCTGGCAGGGGCAGACTGGCCATAGACCCCACAGGGAAATTTCCCATTTGGCTGATACCCAGGGGGCCACCTAAGCCCTTATTGGCTATGTAACCATCTGACGCTCACAGAGTTAATTAACGATGGGAGGATCAGGTACTTATGTCCCCGTTGCCCATCACATTATCAGGATGGCGATACAGTTGAATACTACAGTGGCACATGGCTTCGTGCTTGCTGTTCACCCTCATAGGAAACAGACCACTAGGCTTGAAGCCTCTGAGGCATTGTACAGATGACACAGGGAAGCGGACATCGAAGACTTCATGCTGTACTGCAGATGGTATGGCTGACCCCTGCCTACTTGTGTTGGCTCTGCCTGCCTGAGTTGCCCCACCTTCTGTCAATTTGCTTAGACCACGTCTAGGTATTTTCCAGTGCCACTTTAAGTTGCAAGTCCACTCCTCGGATCTGGACTTTGTCACTGAGCATCTGAGCTTGTGTGATCTCCAATATTGAGCACGATAGGTGGATGTTCTAAGAGGAAATCTAAGCGAGCCACTATAACACCTTTGTAACAGCAGTATCTAGTTACAGGAACCCTTTTTAAAATTATGGCAGTTTAAAAGGGTTTATGCACTTTAGGTAGACTGTCACCTATAAAATTAGTTTTAAAGTAAACATACCACCATGTAGGGTAGGTGCCTTGAAGAATCGGGTCCTTATTCCTGAGAAATGCAACTTTTAAGTTTTATCCAAATTTCAGGTTTTCAGTGTAGTCGTTTTAGTGCAACATAGCTCTGCCATATTACATGCCTCCAGAAGTGTCTGGCAGCGACACATTCGGCCAAACCAAACATGTATGTGTATTGGGAGGTCGGGAGAGATGGCTGTAAGCCAAACGATCATTTAGACGACAGCTATTGAATGTGTAGAAGTTGGTTGATGGTTGAACAGTGAATTCACAGACATGACCATACACATTATAGTCTACCTTGGCCATTACAGTTGTTCAGACTGCCTATACACGTTCAATGAAAACGGGTGATGATTAGTAGAATCTGCCCAATACAACCTCAACTGGGGAAAAATAGGTTTTCCGACCCTCGGACCCTTTTATAAAACACATGACTTTCTGGGGTGCATAATGTGTAAAATAAATCAAAATAAAATTAAGCCTGAATTGTACCTGTGCCCTAAAAACACACTCCCCCCCCCCCTCATATTGCCCATTACATATCACCCCTCCAAAAAGAACGAACTTTAAATTACCAGGAAAATAAACTCCTATGTATCATGAAAAAAAGATACACAAATTATTTAAACAATGGAGTTAGAAAAAAGTATATAATGCTTTTAAATCTAATATTTACTAACAAGCCTAATTGTAGAAGTCTTTTTAGGGGCAAATTGCTTTTTTTTTTTTTTTCCCCAGAACAAAAGACCGTAAAGGAGTTTGCCCATCTCAGACATTGAGGGTATATTGCTAGGATAATGTCCGATAAGGTGTGAGTCCCACCTCTGCGGCCCACTTCTATCTCCAGAACGAAGCCCTTGAATTGAAGGGGAGCACACCACACGTATGCAGCTCTCCATTGACTTCTATGCGAGCTCCGTAAATATACGGATGTCCCTTAGTGGTGAAGAGTGTGGCTGCGCTTTCTTTTACTTTGAAGTGCCAGTTCTGGAGATAGGAGCAGGTCACAGGTGAGATCTGCACCTATCTGACATTGATGGCATAGGCTAACGATTTGCCCTCAATGTCTGAGATGGCCACCCCTTTAACCTTTACTGTAAGCACAGAAGGTTCAGCCGCACTTCTCAGAGCGCTCTGCACCTTTGGCTTGTGTCGGCTCAGCTCTGCTTTTCCAGCATGCAGCGTATGGATCCTATATACTTTCTGTGGATCCGTACTTCGCGTTCTGGAAAAGCAGAGTTGAGCCGAAGTAAGCCAAAGTTGCAGAGCGCTCTGAGAAGCGCGGCTGAACCTTCTGTGCCTTCACTAGTGGTTTAGGTCTCCTTTTAAATGGTATGTTGACTGGATAAGCCATAAGTCTGAATAGGGAGGTATGGTTCAGTTATTATACCATGAGGTCTGTAATGGGAAAAACTATGGTGGTCATTTATCAAACGAGTGTAAAGTAGAACTGGCTTAGTTGTCCATAGCAACCAATTAGGTTCCACAAAATTAAAGGTGGAATCTGGTTTGCTGCTATGGACAATTATGCATGTGTGGGTAGAGGTAGACGTATTTGGATGGGCAGTTTCAACCACAGGCGAGTTTTACGCACGGGTGCAGTGCATGACGTGAACGCATAGCACCCACACTGAACTTGTGCGTTGCGTGAAAATCGCAGCATGTTCTATATTCTGCGTTTTTCATGCAGCTGTGGCCCCATAGAAGTGATTGGGGCTGCGTGAAAAATGCATTGCATCCGCAAGCAAGTGCGGGTGCGATGCGTTTTTCACTGATGGTTGCTAGGAGATGTTGTTTGTAAACCTTCAGTTTTTTCACGCGTGTGAAAAACGCATTAAAACGCATTGCACCCGCGCGGAAAAAACTGAACGCAATCGGAGGCAAAACTGAATGGCTTTGCCTGTGAAATCGCACAGTTTTCACTGAACGCACCCGGACACGCTTGTGTGAAAGAGGCCTTAACCCCTTAGTGACCACCCATACGTGTTTTTACGGCGGTCACTAAGGGGCCTTAGGCTGGGCTGCCGCGTTTTTACAGCGGCCCAGTCTAAGCGCTGCACGGGTCCCCCGTGCAGCGGGGAGCGCGGGCCCGGCTCTCACATGAGAGCCGCGACCCTGCTCTAACAGCCCGGGCCGGCAGGAGTGCCGATCCGGGCTGTTTAACCCCTTACATGCCGGGCGCAATGGCGCCTGCACATGTAAAGGGTTGACAGAGGGAGCGAACTCCTCTGTCACCCATCAGCACCCCGCAGATGCGATCGCGGGTGCTGATGGGCTGGAAGCTCACCTTGCTTCCGGCAGGGCCCTGAGCCTGCCCTGAAGTATTCACCAGCAGGCTATGCCTCTCTGGCGTAGCCTGCTGGTCAAAGGTAGAATTGCACTGCATTTAAAATGTAATGCATTATAGATATAATGCATTACATTTTAAAAGCAATCAAAATACTGTATATTATAGTCCTCATGTGGGACTATTAAGTAGTAAAAAATTAGAAAAAATACACATTTATTAAATAAAAAAATTCCATGAAATATAAAAATATGCTTTTTTTCCATTGAAAATACGCTTTTCAATGAAAAAATTGCAAAAAAAAATTATCCCCCACATGTTTGGTATTGCCGCGTCCGTAACAACCGGCACTACATAAATATTACATAAATTATCCCCTATAGTACACGCCGTTAAAAAATAAATAAAAAAAAGCCTGAATTTCTAATTTATTCTGAAGTTTCACAGAAAAGAACGAAATAACAAGCGATCAAAAAGCGGAATTTACAAAAAAATTATACCAATGAAAAATAGAAGTCGTCCCGCAAAAATCAAGCCCTCACACAACTCCATAGAAAAAAAAATTAAAAAGTTATGGGTCCTGGGAAGTTGTTAAAAAAAGGGGTTTTATTGAAAAAAAAGTAGTAAAACTTAAAAAAAAAACTATAAGTATTTGGTATCCCTGTAATCGTACTGACCCAGGGAATGAAAATATTATGTTACTTTTACCGAATAATGAACACTGTAAAATTTATAATGTACAAACGCAGTGGCAGTAGTACTATTTTTCCCCTTCTCCCTCCCAGAAAGAGTTAATAAAAGTTAATAACATAGTTATGTGTACCCCAAAATGGCGCTATTAAAAACTACAACTTGTCCCGCAAAAAACAAGCCCTCATACTGCTATATAGACGGAAAAATAAAAAAGTTATAGCTCTGGGAACGAGACCATGAAAAAAGGACGAAAAACGCTTGGTCATAAAGGCCCAAACAGGCTTGGTCACTAAGGGGTTAAACTCACACTGCAGATGGATCCATGCAGTTTTTTCCCCAGCTGAGGCTTTGCTTGCTCCTATTATGGTGAAGGCCATGGAAAAGAAATCGGTTTGTTCTTGCACGTGTTCCTATTTGCTATGCACCTCATTCAAAGTCTGCACACTACATTATTTTTGCATAAATTGCATGCTGTACAATAATAAAGAATTTAAGTAACTTGTAATTAACTTCCACAGAGAAAAATAGCAAATAAATCATCCTTAATCTGTTTTCTTTGCATTTTCATTCTGCACTGACTGGTTGAACATAGATTCCTTCTGTCATCTTTTTACATAAAGTATGGGGTTGTAATCGCTTTTTTTTGCATTAGGCTGTGACAAGCTAATGTGCATGTTGATCCAAGAATTGATTAAGGAAAAACTAATGAATTTTATATAACTCTTCGAGGATTTGTTACAGTCATAAATATTCTCCAGCAGTCTTTTCTTTTGAAATCTGGAAACCCTGAGCTGTCATATTAACCATTGAGTTAAGCATTGTTAATGCGGGTTATGTTCCCCTTGAGTTTGATAAAGGGACCAATGTTACATACCGTAGCCATACTACTAGAAAACCTGTTGCATTATGTTGTACAAATTAATAAATAGGCCATTGTCTGTAGATTGAAGAATCCACTACAGTATAAGCCATTGAAGAGGTGGATGAATGTCATGTGGCTTTGGCTTTACAGTATATTAGGAATTGGTGCCCATTGCTGCTTGAAATAGAGTTGTATAGGACCTTCAGGGATAATGAGACAGACAGGGATCCAACTGGTATTTCTATTGATATAATTACTAAGTTGGGTCCATCATAAAAAAAAAAAAAAGTAGAGGAACTTGGCCAAATGTACATACCAATCTAGCCCTAATTTTAAGGGGCATCTGTCAGCAGATTTGTACCTATGACACTGGCTGACCTGTTACATGTGAACCTGGCAGCTGAAGACATCTGTGTTGGTCCCATGTTCATGTGTGTCCACAATGCTAAGAAAAATTATGTTTAAATATATGCAATGGAGTCGTTGCCGTTACACCTAGAGCCACCTCTTTCTCTGCAACTGCTACTCCTCTGCACTTTGACTGACAGGGCCAGGCATGATGTTTACACTGCCTAACCTTGTCAATCAAAGTGCAGCGGGAGCAGCAGATGCCGAGAGCTGAGCTTCGAGGTGTAACGGCAACGCCTCCATTGCTCCTAGAGGCTTATTTGCAATTAAAACATACTTTTACTCAGCAATGTGGGCACATATAAACAGGAGACCAACGCAGATGCCTTCAGCTGCCAAGTGCCATGTAACAGGTCAGCCAGTTTCATAGGTACAAAACATCAACATGCATTCCAGACCCAAGGTTTCCAGAAGAACACTGTTCAGACCATCACTCTGCTTCTGCCAGCTTGCCTTCTTGATTTAGTGGATCCTGGCACCATCTCTTCCTTGGGTAAGTGACGCACACATCCACATAATGTAAGAGAACCCGAATCACCAGACTAGGCCACCTTTTTCCATTGCTCCATTGTCCACTTCTGTTGCCCATGTGCCCATTATGGATGCTTTCAAGTGTCACAGTAGAGAATGGTGAAGTCCTGAACTCACCCGCATCACTGTACTTGCAAGATCCATCCTAAAGCGGTGCCTCATAACTGGACGATAGGGACCATCATCCAGTCAGGGATTGACTATCAGGAAAAATGCAAATGGAGAAAATATTAAACATAATGACAGACTGGTAAAACCAGGACCAAAATGGAATCCAAAAGCAAAGTCAAATCAGGCCAGAGTCCAAACCAGAGAGATACGTCAGAACCAAGACAAAATACAAACACAAATACCAGATGGGGTCAGAAAATAAACAGCAGTCAGGATCGAAGTCGGGGACAATCCGAAAGTCAATATCTGGTAATCCAAACAGTATAATACATACTAGTGAGGCTAGGAAAACCAATGACATATTTATATGTCTTTGTATTATTTATGTGTCTTAATATTTAAACCAATGACAGGCAATGACCTGCCTGTGATACGGATGTTGCGACTGATTGGTCTGACTCCTCTGCTCCCTGATAGGGGCTTGCTGCCATGGCAACAGAATGATGCCAGCAGTGCCACCATGGAGTGACAAGGCCTGCCATGGGAGCACCGCCAGGTGAGTTAATGACATCAAGCAATAACTTTTTAAAAAAATTGTGCCACAGTAGCTCTTCTGGAGGATTGGACCTCACGGGCTAGGCACCATACCTTAAGCACATCAAAGATCCTTGGGAGTCTATTATCTTGTCTCAGGTTTATCTTCATTGGATCGTACTTGGCAGGTACTAACCACTGCATACTAGTAACGCCCCACAGACCTGCCATCTTGGAGACAATCTGACCCAGTCATCAAGCAGTCACAATTTGACCATTCTCAAAGTTACTCAGATAATTACACTTGGCCATTTGTCCTGCTTTGAACACATGAACTTAAGACTGACTTCACTTGGCTACTAGATCCCACCTGTTTACTGGTCCCAATGTGATTCACATGATCAGTATTATGGCTAATTGGTTTATATAATAGTGCCAAAAAGTTATGGGGTTGCTATACTTTTCAGAAAAAAAAAATACATTCTGATACGATATTGGCCTTTTTTTTTTTTTTTTTTGCATGACAAATCGCTCAGCCAGTAATCCAGAATGAATCTTGCATCCTATCCTTTGTGGTTAGACCTACATTTGCATCCCATCAGACTATTGCAGCTGTCAAGCCTTCAGTTGAACTGTTTAAGTGATCATTATTCGGCTCTCACCATTAACCTTAGTGTAACCATATCTGGGTCAGTGTAGGAAAAGCTTGTGAAGAACACTACTTTTAGTGTTTGCATTGATCCATAACCACAGTAAATGGTTTCACTGCTTAATTAGCAACTTATTCTGCCATATTGTTGTGTATGTGACATAGACTAATGACATGACCTTATACTATAGAAAGTTATTCCTGGTTAAAGGATAAGGGTAAGCCAAGATTGGTCAAAAATAACTAGGGTTATCCCACAAACATTGTTACAATGCAGTGAATAGGGCATTGCAAATCCAAGTATTATTGCAATATTCATGCCATAATATGTGACAGATTTAATCAGAGAGTAATACATTTGTCACATCTTCTGCTGTCCGTGTGCCGGAAGAGAACTTTTCTCCAGCCAGAAGCTAGAGTATTTCAGGTTTAGTATGCTCCTTAATGAGACGGGCTGCAGAGCTCCCATCCACAGCTGTCCTTTCCATGGCAGCTATGCTTGGTATGGCAGCTCACCTGCTTTAACTTGAATGGGACTGAGCTGTGTCTAGGCCATGTGATCAGTGAGCATGACATCATGGCCTAGAACAGTGATGGGCAACGTGCGGCTCTCCAGCTGTTGCAGAACTACAACTCCCAGCATGCAAAGCCTGTCTATAGCTATCAGCCTACTGCAGGGCATGGTGGGAGTTGTAGTTTAGCAACAGCTGGAGAGCCGCACGTTGCCCATCACTGGCCTAGAACATCTATGGAGATCGCAAAGAGTACTGTATCTAAAATCACTATGAAGCCATGATATAAAGTAGAACTTCATATAGTTTTACGGTAAAGCTTTGCCTTACATGGCCTGTTTGCCCCAATGTATTACTATTGGCCACAGACCTTAGTTTGATTATACATACCATTAGTATTCTTTTTGGTCCTATCATTAACCTCTTAAGGAAGCAGCTTTATTTCACCTTAAGGACCTGCCTTTTTTTGCAAATCTTACCAGTGTCACTTTATGTGGTGATAACTTTAAAACGCTTTTACTTATCCTGGCCATTCTGACATTGTTTTTTCGTCACATATTGTACTTCATGACACTGGTAAAACGGAGTCAAAAAAATGTATTTACCCAAAATTTTGAAAAATTAAAATTTTTCCAAGTTTCAATTTCTTTTTCGATAATACATAGTAATACCGCCAAAAAAAAGTTATTAATTTGCATTCCCCATATGTCTGCTTCATGTTTGGATCATTCTTGGAATTGAATTGAATTTTTTGGGCACGTTACAAGGCTTAGAAGTTTAGAAGCAAATCTTGAAAATTTTCTGACATTTTCAAAAACCCACTTTTTAGAGACCAGTTCAGGTTTGAAGTGAGGCTTACATAATAGAAACCACCCAAAAATGACCCCATTCTAGAAACTACACCCCTCAAGGTATTCAAAACTGATTTTACAAACATTGTTAACCCTTTAAGTGTTCTACAAGAGTTAATGGAAAATGGAGGTAAAATTTCTGAATTTCTATTTTAATTTTTTTTTTGGGGAAATTTTCCATTTTAATCAATTTTTTCAAGTCACCAGGCAAGGGTTAACAGCCAAACAAAACTCAACATTTATTGTCTTGATTCTGTAGTTTCTATAAACACCCCATGTGTGGTCGATAAACTACTGTACGGGCACACGGCTGGGCGTAGAGGGAAAGAAGCGCCATGTGGTTTTTGGAAGGCAGATTTTGCCGGACTGGTTTTTAGACACTATGTCCCATTTGAAGCCCCCCTAATGTACCCCTGGAGTAGAAACTACAAAAAACTGACTCCATCTAAGAAACTACACCCCTTAAGGTATTAAAAACTGATTTTACAAACTTTGTTTACCCTTTAGGTGCTCCACAAGAGTTAATGGCAATTAGAGATAAAATTTCAGTTTTTTGATTATTTTTTTTGGGCAAATTTTCCATTTTAATCAATTTTTTCCAGTAACAAAGCAAGGGTTAGCAGCCAAACAAAACTCAATATTTATTGCCCTGATTCTGTAGTTTGCAGAAACACCCCATATGTGGTCGTAAACTGCTGTATCGCCAAACGGCAAGGCTCAGAAGGAAAGAAACGCCATATGGTTTTTGGAAGGCAGATTTTACTGGACTGGTTTTTAGACACCATGTCCCATTTGAAGCCCCCTGATGCAACCCTAGAATAGAAACTCCAAAATAGTAACCCCATTTTGGAAACTACAGGATAAGGTGGCAGTTTTGTTGGTACTATTTTAGGGTAAATATCATTTTTGGTTTCTATATATTACACTTTTTTTGAGGCAAGGTAACAAAAAATAGAAATTGTGAAATTTCACCCCCATTTGCCAATAACTCTTGAACACCCAAAGGATTAACTACGTTTGTAAAATCAGTTTTGAATACCCTCAGGGGTGCAGTTTCTTAAATGGAGTTACTTTTATGGAGTTTCTACTCTAGAGGTGCATGGGGGGGGGGGGGGAGCTTTAAATGGGACATGGTGTCAAAAAACCAGTCCAGCAAAATCGGCCTTCCAAAAACCATATGGCGTTCCCTTCCGTCTATGCCCTTCCGTGTGCCTGTACAGTAGTTTACGACCACATATGGGGTGTTTCTGCAAACTACAGAATCTGGGCAATAAATATTGAGTTTTGTTTGGCTGTTAACCCTTGCTTTGTTACTGGAAAAATTGATTAAAATGGAAAATTTGAAAAAAAAATAGCTGTTTTGGGACAGTTTTTTTGTTTGTTATTTACATAGTTGATCTGACAGGTTAGATCGTGTGCTATTTCTATAGAGCAGGTTGTTACAGACACGACAATACCAAATATGACTATTTGTGAATTTTTGTTTCAGTTTTTCATAATAAAGCATTTTTGAAAAAAAAAAAAAAATTTATTTATTTTAGTGTCTCCACATTCTGAAAGCCATATTTTTTTTTTTTTTGGGCGACCGTTTTATGTAGGGGGTCATTTTTGCGGGATGAGATGGCGGTTCGATTGGCACTATATTGGGGTGCATATGATATTTTGGTCGCTTGCTATTACACTTTTTGTGTTATTTTCATAGAGCAGGTTGTTACAGACGCGGTGATACCTAATATGTATACTTTTTATTTATTTAAGTTTTACACTATAATATAATTTTAGAAAAAAGAAATCATGTTTTAATGTCTCCATAGTCTGAGAGCCATATTTTTTTTTTTTTTTTTTTTGGCGATTGTCTTATGTAGGCGCTAATTTTTTGCGGAATAAGATGGCGGTTTGATATTTTTTTTGGAGGCATACGCCTTTCTGTTATACCCAATATGTGTGGTGTACTTAATTTTTTAAATTTTTATTCATGGATAAATATTTTTATTTTTCTTCACTTTTTTATTTTATTTTTTTGACCCAGACCCACTTGGTTCTTGAAGATCCAGTGGGTCTGATGTCTGTATAATACAGTACAGTACACTATATAGCAGTGATGACGAACCTTTTAAAGACCGAGTGCCCAAATTGCACCCCAAAACCCACTTATTTATCGCGAATTGCCAACACGGTAATTTAACCTGAATACTGCAGTCGAATATAGTATATCTTCCATGTACTTTGTCATTTAGCTAGAATAACCTGCCTGCATTCAATGCACTGCCTGTGCCGTTCATAGTGCACCCTGTGCTGTTGAATGGCAGGAAAAGTCTAAGGCCTTGGACTATTGGTACACCATAGATATTTCCAGAGTGCGGGTGCCCAGAGAGAGGGCTCTGAGTGCCACCTGTGGCACCCGTGCCATAGGTTCGCCACCACTGCTATATAGTGTACTGTATTTTTTACTTTACAAAGTCTGATCAGACTTCTGCCTTTAGCAAAAGTCAGATCAGACTTGCCATTACCATGGCAAGCAGGACGCCTCTGAGGGCGTTCTGCTGCCATGTTAACCATCACCTGCTGCCAGAACTGAGCAGCGTGTGATGGGGAGGGAGGGGAGGGGAGCCCCCTCCTTCTGTGCTCCCTCCAAGACTCGGGGGCTGCAAGGGCACAGCAGCCCCCGATGGGAGAGGGAGGAAGCTCCCTCTCTGTTAACACCTTCCATACAGTGGTCCGTACGGACCGCGGTATGGAAGGGGTTAAACGGTTGGCATCTGTACAACCACAGATGTCAGCGAAACAAAAATAACAGAAAGAACCTTGAACTTAGGATCTCTACATGCAAAGCTGACCACTTATCACTAAGCTATAGCCTTTTTACATAGAGAAGACTGTTTTTTCTATGCTCATAAACCAAACACATATTACTGATTACTGGTGTCTTTATAATCCTATATTTTGCCTGTGAATAAAGCAGAATGTTATGCAATTGGGTGTGACCTACTGTGCCACTGACTGACTATACTCTGGAGGGACTTGACTAAGCAACTACCTGGTCTTCACTAGAGCCTCTGATGGTGAGGATAGGCTTGAGCCGTTAGGCTAGTTACCAGGTGTCTGGGTCAGGGCAGGCAACAACACATTTGTACAAGGAACTAGACAAGCTAGTGACCACGAGTTGCTCAGGCATCTTCCTGGGGCAGGAAGCTCCTTTGAATACTTCCTGCAATCCCGCCATAGGCTGGGGAGACAGAGGGCGTATACGTGCTGCCTCACAAGGGAGGAGAGACACACCCATGCAAGCCCTGACAACCAGTGCAGGAAGTAAGCTCTGGCATGGAGCGCATATATAAGAGTTAAGCAACTTGCTGCCCATGCTTGTCAGCACGGCGCATGGCAGCAGAAGAGAAAGAGGGAGCCCGACGCCCGTGCCCACGGGTAGGGGCAGCAGCGCTGGCACGGACCACTGGGCAAACACAGAAATGTGTATATTAGCTTTCTGAGCAGATCTCAATGTGGTAAAGCTACAGGAAGTTGAGTATATGATATGTAGATGCTAGGATACAGCTCTGCCCTCAGCATGCTGATGTCTGGCCTGTCCCTGCTCCCTGGTGCTCCAACTTGCTAATTTGCATATGAATAAAGTGCTAATATCTCTGCAGCTTTTTAGCATACAGGCAAAAGAAAGGTCTAATTTTAATCAGCATGATGAGTCCTACCAGGCAGTATGCCTGGTTAAGGGTGCTTTCACACTTGCGTTTTTACTTTCCGGCGTAGAGATCCGTTATTGGGTCTCTACGCCGGAAAGAAACTGATGAGGATTATCCCCATGCATTCTGAATGGAGAGAAAGGATGCATCAGGATGTCTTCCGTTCAGTATGTGAACGTTTTTTGGATGTTGACAAAACCGCAGCATGCTGCGGATTTGTCTCCGTTCAAAAACCTGTAAGACTTGACGTAACGCCGGATCCGGAATTAATGCCCATTGAAGTGTATTAATCCGGATCCGTAATTAAGCTAAATGTCATTTTGGCGCATCGCCGTATCTGCTGATTACCTCTGCGCATGCGCATCAGCAGTTCCAATCAGGGCCCCAGTGTAAGCTGGGGCTCTGATCGGTTACCATGGCAGCCAGGACGCTACTGAAGTCCTGGCTGCCATGGTAAGTACTCCGCAGCAGATTACTTACCTGCGCTGCGGCCCCGGGGCGCTCCTTCTTGACGTCACAGGTCTGAGCGGCACATTGATCTATGCGATGCGGGGACCTGTAACGCCATGAAGGAGCGGCCACAGCGCAGGTAAGTACACTGCTGCGGAGTACCATGGCAGCCAGGACTTCAGTAGCGTCCTGGCTGCCATGGTAACCTGAAAGCATTTCGAAGACTGATCAGGATCCTGATCAGGCGACTTGCTTTCTGGCGGGACGGAAGTGCCTGCCGGATCCTCAGAACGCAAGTGTGAAAGCACCCTAATACGGTTGATCATGCTTACAGAGCCTCTTCAAGTTAATAAATAACATACTGAATCTTTTCCTGCAAAACTGTATATCATGTCACCATATTCAAAATGACCAGTTCCTTTTAAAAAGTGCATAGCTGGCTACATATTTAATAGGAATTTATTAAAGTTGAGAAATGTTAATGTATAATATTCTATTCACTATTGATCTAAGACCTTTTAACGGAAAACGGACAAGAATAGGACATGACTGATAATTTTTGTGGGGCCACGTAACTCGGTGTGCTGTCCACATCTTTTGCGGCCTCATTAAAGTGAATGGGTCCGCACTCGAGCCGCAAAAAACTCGTCTCTGATGCTGAACCAAACCATGGTCGTGTGAACAAGCCCTTATTCTGTGTTTGGCCAGCAGTTACCAAAATTCATGAAACTGTGTTTTGTCAAGGGTAAAAATATTCCGGTCATTTGGCAGGGATTTAAATTTGTCTTTTCAGTAAAATGTTTGAACACAGTTGTAATATATAAGTGTGTGTATGTGTAAATAAATATATATATATATATATTAGAAGGGATCCTTTGATGTGTTTCTTATGCCAGTGTTGCCATTTTGCTTGAAGCTGCATCTAATGAACAAGCAATACTTTCTTTTTTTTATCCACATGGGACGTGACTTCAGACCTCGGAGGGCAGCAGCTGCCATTTGTCTTAGAGACTGCAGTTGTCAAACAGACTGACCATGCACTAATAGGATACATTTTGTACAGCTTCTCCGTACAGGATTGTAACAGAACCCTAATGATGATCATCTGTTCAGAGCTTATAGCTGGTGGGTTTAAAGAAACTTTTATCACCCCCCTTTTGAGACCATTCTCTAGTATTGATTAGAAGAACTTGAACAGGTCACATGAAAGAATATTCCCCTTAGAGTACATTTTCCAATGACCTTCTGTGTCACACATTTGGTTACATTTTACTGTGTTAACACAACCGTTTAGTTATACTATTACCCAGTGCTCTTAGCAGCTTATCTTCTGTGTTAATAGATGGCAACTATATGAATGCTCTTATTGAGAATCTTGATTGTCTACCTATGGGGAGAAATATGCTTATTGAAACCTGTCAGATAAAACTATTACTAACTTATATTTACCAGAAATCTCCTTGTGACACATGAACAGGTAAACCAATGACATTCATATATTATGAAAATGCATCATGAAGAAAAGGTGCTCTGGTTTACTACGTTTCATGATTATTTTAAATTCTTTAAACGAGGCATAAGCCCCCCAGTAAATTTCTAAGTGACCCCCCCCCAAAAAAAAAAAAAAAAAAAAAGCTTTAAGACATCAGATCTTTTATCCATTTTTATCCCTTTACCAGCGTATCATGTGAAATTGGAACAGATGCTGTCAGTGCATGTCAAGAAGTTAGAAAAAACCGTCTTGGTTTAATGGTCGGGCCGTAATCGGGCCAACTGTGGCATTTGTAGAAATTCTCGTTCTAATAATTGTTCTGGGTAAAAGATGCTAGCGACCACCCAATGAACAAGCGGGGTGCAATGTATGTAGGTAGTGTCCTGAATATAGAGGGAGTGCACTGTATTTCTCTCTCATGTCTTGGAGGTGCAATCCACAGGAGCATTAAGATATCGGTGCCCCGACACAGCGCAGTCTTGGAGGTGTAGTAAGATGGGGCAGGCAGTGGCCTGTGACGTGCGGCCCTGCAGTGAAGCGTTTAGTGTGTTGCCTGAAAGTCGGACACATGCGGTGATTCGCGGCAGTATACCAGTGCAGTCTGTCTGTTAAGTCCCTGTTGCCCACAGTAGGATAGGGACTAAAAAGAACACAGCCTGCACCGTTACAATTCGCCAGAAGAAACTATTTGATCAAAAATAATTAAATCCACAGGCACTAAAAGGGGTAGTTAATCAAATGAATTTGTTTAATCGCCTAGTCCTGCATATAGCCTATATAATAAATTCCCCCATTGTCTGATAACTTCAAGATGGTTATTGTGAGTGGAGCCCCTGGGATACTTGTGCCATATATATTTTTTTCTTTGGTAATTGTTCTCGGTTAGTCCTATCGCTCGGACAGGCTGCAGTTTAGGCTTTTACTATCTGCTTTGTCTTCTGGTTACGACTAAGAACACACCTGTTTCAAAAGCGTCAGCCATGCTGGGGTGAAGGTTTATGTCCATGTGAGTACATGCTACAAGAAAGAAATAAAGGCAACTGAGTTATTACAAGGCTAGAACCATCTTTTCTTCCTATATTTTTTACTATCTGCATGTCAAGTATATCTACAATGCCTTGTACCCTTTACTAAAATATTAAATGTACTTCCACATTTATATTAAGGGGGTGTGTACTCAACTGCACTGTTTACACGGCCACAGCCTTATACCGGCTCTTGAATGGTGAAATGTGATCTAAAAAAAACCTTTAAATGTGAACTTAATTATTATTTACATCCTTCATGTAAGAAAATGAACCCATCATTAAGAATAACCTTAAAGGCAACTGTTAAGTATAATTAATTTAAAAAAAGGGTAAGAAGCTTAGAAAGGAGGCAGTACGTGGCCATCCCTTGTCCTCTTTCTGTGGACTGAAAGGACAATCTAATGGGTTCTCAAACTGCTGATCCTATTATGTTTTGGCTGAGTACCTCCATTGATTTAAATGGATATCACCCTCTGGTTGCAGTGTGATCTGCCACTTTGGAGCAGATTAAATTACCCTCTAGAGGTGTTAAGATGTTAGATAGAGAAGGGGGGTAAAAACAGCTTGTATTTGACAGAGCAGCTGAGATAATGTCTGGTAAGTATGGCTGTTTGCGTTACATTGCTTTGTTCACCAGGTTCCTCTGGAGTGGTGCTGAGAGAGTGCTGACACTGAAGGCAAACACTGTTGAAATGTTCTTGATAGTTTAGCTTTAAGTACTTGTATATTACCATAACACCGCTCACCCTTTTTCTCTGATGAAGGACTCATTTGACCTTGTGTCATGTATGTTCTGTAGGATAAATTAATAAGGTTTGTTAAAAAAAATATATATATTTTGCACAAAATATTACATTACATAAACAATCCTCTGAAAACGAGGTCAAGTTTATTTCATTTTTTGTTCCTCTTTTAGGTTATAATTTATTCGCCCTGAGCCTGAATAGAGCAACAGAAATTATGGAAATGTGTTGGGGCTGCCTTGGAATATCTGGCATTGACCAGTCTAGATAATGCTTGTGTCCTCTAAATAGCCAAACAGGCACCCAAAACGGTGAAAAAGTAGTATTACGTTGCAGCCGTTCAAATGATGGGTTGACCATTTAATGCATAAACGGGCCAGGTTCAACAAGTGGGAAGCGGTTCCTTTTTGGTAGCTCTCTGCTAAAGGAGGGGGCATTTATGATATACATGTGCCTTAGGGCTCATGCCCATGAGCGTAGTTGCTCAGTGCCCATATTACAGTATACGAGCCCTGGCTGTGTGCACTCCATATCACGGATGTGGACCCGTTGAGTTGACTACCAAGCTCTTTCTTTGGCCATATGTTGTGGATCGCTGACCCGTTCATATCAATAGGTCCGCATCCGCAAGCAGAGTGCAGAGGCCGATGGACTGAGCAAGTACACTCGTGGGCATGAGCCCGTAGTAGGCTGAAGGAATGATATGGATATTTAGTGCCTTGTGAATGTCATAGATTCACCCAAGTCACTAACATCAAGTAGGAATTGACTGGCTATTTTTGGGGCTATTTTTTTCTATTTTAGGAACTTTTCCAGAGGGTTTCATTATCTTGTATTTAATTTTGGATATATGACAGAAAGGTTGATTATTTTCAGATAGAAACAATCAATTTACAAGTCAAGGAACAATGGCCAGTCGTGCAGCAGAGGAAACAATCAATACTGCATAAAGAATCAGGCTTTAATGAGTTTACAGTGATTTTTACTACTTATTTTAACGCATATTAGTTTATTTTATATGTTAAGGTTCCCTTTTTTTGTTACTTGTAGAAAGATTCTTACTTGTTAGAACGTGCGATTTTATTCCTTTTTTGTGTTTTCATTTTTTGACGAAAAGGTTGTTCTTTTTATGGGGCCCTTTACTATTGCATACAATCTAGTGGGAAGTTGTGATAAAAATTCAAATGGGGGTGGAATTGGAAATAAAAGCAATTCTGCCACAATTTTATAGGTTTTGTTTTTACAGTGTTCCCTCTACTGTAAAACTCACCACTTACCTTCGTTTTATGAGCCAGTATGATTAAGGCGATACTACTTTTTATATGGTTTTTCTGGTGTTTTAAGTCATCGCCATATTCCGATCTCCTATAACTTTTTTTATGTGTTTATGTGTTGGGAGCTCTGCAAGGGCTCATGGTTTGCGGAACAATCTGTACTTATTGATACCATTATGGAATACGTATGATCATTAGATTGCATCTTGTATTCTGTAATGCAGAATACATTGCATTGCAGAATACTGAATTTAGTATATTTCAGTGCAGTGCTGCCACCTGCAGGCCAGCATTGTAATATACTAGTAATTGGCCTGGAAGCCCTGTACAGGCTCAGGCCTATTACCAGTATGTTCCACCTTTCCCATCTCAGCCAGGGCCAGGAAGCACATAGCTCCCGGTTTTTATGTTCCCAGATGCCATGGTCACATTTGACCACAGCATCTGAAGGTTTAAATGGCTGTGATTGGCATTTCTGCCAATCGCAGACATTAGCCATGGGTCTAATGTCGGACCCCCACCCATCTTATATTTATAAACTATCCTGAGGATAGGTCATCAATATTAAAAGCCTGGAGAACCCCTTTAAAGACTGGACTTCTGCCATCATGCATGGCCGCGGTTCGGAAAAGCTTAAAAGGATTCCCTATAGTGGCAAGTAATCCCCTATCTTCTACCAATCATGGGAACATGGACCACATCTCCAAACGGGCCCGGAAAGTTAAGGAACGAGCGCCCTGTGCATCCATAGCCAAATCCCCATTCAATGCTATGAGAATGCTGGAAATAGCATTTGCACAGTGCACTCTCCTCCACTTTTGGGGGTCCATTCTGGAGATGAGTGCAGATCCCACCTCAGGGACCCGCATCTATCTTACCTTGGTGACATATCCTAGCGATATGCCACCTATGTCTGAGATGAAGCAACCCCTTTAAACTTGTCCTACACCTTAGGCCAAGTTCACACTTCAGTTATTTGATCGGTTATTGTGAGCCAGGGTCAAACCTTTCCATTATACGTCATCTCTTTTATAGGCTTCACAGTCGCTGATGGAAATAACTTATCAGGTAACGGAAATGTGAGCTCAGCCTTATTAACATATCTAACCACATCTACTTTTCTAAACTGGAGTGGTGTAACTGCACAAAGTCACACATTTTTGAAGCCAGAATTCTAGAGGGTTTTATTAAAGGGGTTATCCAATCCTTTAAAAGCCCCCCCATATGCCAGGCCCCCCACACAGAATTTACTTACCTGGGTCCCAGCTCCCCGGGTTGCTGCTGCTGCTTCTCCCTGTGCGCGGATGAAAACATCCAGTGTTGGGTGGGGGGGGGGGGGCGGCTGCAGCCAATGGCAGCCGAGGACGAGCCTCCCTAGCATAGCGGGTGACGAAGGGAAGGCTGGTCCCTGCCTGCCATTGGCTGCTCCACGCCGACACTGGATGTTTTCATCCGCACACGCTGAGAAGCAGCAGTGGCGGTGCGGAGACACAGGTGGGGGACCCGGCATATTGGGGGACATTCTATTGGATAACCCAATTCTGGGGCATCTTTTCTTATAACTGTGGCGTTCTGTTCCTCTGTTATTATTTCTAGACATTTATAAAGAAATTGAGAGCTGAGAAGAGGAATGGTAACACCCAGCTGTCCGTTTATTCATAAATTTCCTGGAGAAATAACACAAGGAAGTATCCACCAGAATAGGCATGTCAGGAGATCGGACAGGACATTTTAATTTGGTTTTTATTCATAGTGTATCATATAATGACTTACTTTTATTTAAGGGGTAGATTTTATGTATGTACATTGCCATGCATCTGCTGTGCAGTTCGTGTTCCTCCTAAGTGTTTCTTCAGGACATTAAGGGTGGAACCCCAGGATAAGGTACTGCAGGAAATGTGTGTCAATTAGACACAATATAGAATATTGACATCTTTGAATCCTATCTGCAGTTCTCCCTTTCTTAAGTGTTGAAATGTGCTTTGCAGTTACATGGTTGCATTAATGGTATGGCTGAGGCTTTTATAGTTTCTGCCCAGGGCCTCTGGGACGTGGATAACCAAGGCTATTATACACTTTGTATGCATCACATTCAAATGCAATTCTTCCAGAATGTATTTGTGCCTGATATACCACTTTCACTTACCCTTTTCTTTGTAATGTGTACCAGTAGATTTTTATTTCAATGGGTATATGATGTTGTTTTTTATAAAGATGAGGAGCTAAGAGTAGTACACACAAGCATTTTGTTGCTAGACTTTCTTACTGTGCAGCTTACTGTCCATAGGAATACGCTATGGCCTGCAGCTCTCTAGTGGTTTTCTTTTACTTTTACCATAGAGTAAGTCATTCGATTATAGAGTTGTCATGACACCACAATTTTGAGTTCGATTTTGATACCAAGAAAAGTATTGCAAAGTATCGTATTGATACCAATTCAACACCACACACAAATAAATAAAATCTCCTCTCACCCCTACAGCATCCCGCAGTCTTCTCATGCACTTTCCCCAGGTTCCACTGACAGACGTGTGGCCAAACACATACCACGTGAAGATCCATAAAACACACACACACCATAGTGAAGATCCATAAAACACACACACACCATAGTGAAGATCCATAAAACACACACACACCATAGTGAAGATCCATAAAACACACACACACCATTGTGAAGATCCATAAAACACACACACACCATAGTGAAGATCCATAAAACACACACACACACCATAGTGAAGATCCATAAAACACGCACGCACCGTAGTGAAGATCCATGAAATACACACACACCATAGTGAAGATCCATAAAACACACACACACCATAGTGTAGATCTATAAAACACACACACACCATAGTGTAGATCCATAAAACACACACACACCATAGTGAAGATCCATAAAACACACACACCATAGTGTAGATCTATAAAACACACACACACCATAGTGAAGATCCATAAAACACACACACCATAGTGTAGATCTATAAAACACACACACACCATAGTGAAGATCCATAAAACACACACACCATAGTGTAGATCTATAAAACACACACACACCATAGTGTAGATCTATAAAACACACACACACCATAGTGAAGATCCATAAAACACACACACACCATAGTGAAGATCCATAAAACACACACACACACCATAGTGAAGATCCATAAAACACACACACACACATAGTGAAGATCCATAAAACACACACACACCATAGTGAAGATCCATAAAACACACACACACCATAGTGTAGATCTATAAAACACACACACACCATAGTGAAGATCCATGAAACACAAACACACACAATAGTGAAGATCCATAAAACACACCGTAGTAAAGATCCATTACACACACCATAGTAAGGATTCATAAAACACACTAGATAGTGAAGATCCATGAAACACACAATAGTGAAGATCCATGAATAACGCACCACAGTGAAGATCCATGAATAACGCACCACAGTGAAGATCCATGAATAACGCACCACAGTGAAGATCCATGAATAACGCACCACAGTGACACGACACACAGCAGATCTTGCCGATCGCAGCGGCCGACACTTTTCAGTGATGTCTGTACATAGGCTGTAGTTGCACATACCGCACATAGCTACACAAGAATGGGGTGCCCCTAACAGGAGTTACATGGCATCGGTCACCAGCCACCAGATGCTGCAGTCCAGAGAGCCACACCCCTGTTGCCCTATGCTGAAACAAATCCTCTTTATCAAGTTCATGCTTTGTCTTTAGGCCTGAGCCCCATGTGAACATATCTGCTCCCACCCCTGTGCACTGCTAGCAGCAAAAGAGAGGAGGCGCTGCAGATACGGGACAGCTCTATCCCTCCAGCGCCCTCCCCTAGCCAATTTTGATATTGAACTGGGCATAAAAGTATCGATGCCTCAATACCCCGTACATCCCTACACTACTGCTGTGCCTACCTGTGACATGTCTTGTTATTTACTCCATATGGAAACAAATTTAGAAATGGTCAAGAATGTTGGCCGCATTTCAAAAAAATGCACTCATCTGTGTGTTTTATTAATAAAAACAGAGATGCTTCCACCGCACGTTAGAGTAACAGCAAAGGTGTAAAGGGTCACTGAGTTTTCATATGTTTTTTTAGAGACCGATCAAAAGTTTTTTTCACGGGGATCTGAGACCCCCAGTGATCGCCATTATCAGGAGAGAGAGGAGCTTGCTTATGGCGCTCTCACTCCTCCCTAAAGAAGAGAAAGCGAGGCGGACTCAATAGAAAGCATAGGCCCATTTCGATGCTATCCACTGCAATGAAGAGAGCCCTTCTCTCTTCTCGTTCAAAGGTGACAACCAAGTTGGCTGTGCTCCTTTATTCACAAAATGAGAAATGCAGAATGCAACGTTTGCTCTTCAGCTTTATTTTACAGTGATAAACAAATGAATCGTTGATCAGAAACAAATTTTTATATCTGTTTTACATGTTGTCTTTTCCTTTGCAGGAGTGGCAGAACTCCATTCAGAAGAATGCTGGACTTGCTTTCATTGAGTTGGTTAATGAAGGAAGGTAATGTGATTTTTATAGTCTCTGAGATTGATGTGATACTACAGGGGTCATTTATTAGAAGCTTTGGAATAATTGGCACCATAGTTATCCAATGTTGCACGTTTTTTGATAAATTTGGCACATCTTCTACACTTGTATAGAACTGTGATATTATGCTTTTTGCTACAACACACCCAACTGGAATAGAATTGTTTTGTTGCTGTTAATAAATATTGTAGTATAGAGCGAACTTGTGTTTTAAAGTTCGGCGTACAAAGTTCGGGTTATCTAAGAATTCCGTTATGCATTCCGCTACCACGGACCATAACTTATGGTCCGTGGTGGTGGAATCCATAATAGAATTCTTATATAACCCGAACTTTGTACGCCAAACGTGAAACACGAGTTCGCTCATCCCCAGTCTTGAGTAAAACTATGTAAGGTGGCTAAACAGATAAGCCCAAAAAGTTGCAAAATTCTACTATATTGTGACTATTGGAAGCTAGCATTTTCTCATGCATGACTTGATAAGCCCCTCCCCCCCCCTAATTGTTTGTAATCACTGCCATTTCTTCACTTTTTTTTTTTTTTTTTTATATTTGTTTCAAGGCTCACTATCTAGCCGTGGAAATTTCTAGATATTCATGAATGTTTTAATAAATGCAAATGAGCCTCTAAGGTCAATAGGGGCGTTGCTATTACACCTAGAAGACTCACTCTTCAGCTGCCACGCCTTGTAGTCCAACTTCGGCCGATAGATGTTCCTTCCTACCTCACCCTACACAGGCATGCTTGGCTGGGCATACATGTTTTGTCACTTGGGAGAGGGGTGATAGGTTGCTGTCTCTCCTGGAACAAAAGGATAAGGTGCTGAAATTTAGGTTCGAATCCGACCAAGGACAACATCTGCATGGAGTTTGTATGTTCTCCCCGTGTTTGCGTGGGTTTCCTTTGGGTACTCCTGTTTCCTCCCACACTCCAAAGACATACTGATGGGGAACTTAGATTGTGAGCTCCATTGGAGACAGCTTGATGCTAATGTCTGTAAAGCGCTGCGAAATATGGTAGCGCTATATAAGTGCATAAAATAAGTGCATAAAATAAATCATAATCAAAAAATAACTTAAAGTGGAAGGGGGACAGGCTGCTTTAGCTGCTGATATCGCCTGCTGGGTAGCAGCTAGACACATGGGACTGGTCTTGTTTGAAAGCTGGCATTCATACAAGCAGACTATCATACAAGACCAAAATGGCAGCATAAGCACAACAGAAGCAGGAGATATCACTGTTAGAAATCAAGTTGGGAATAAACACGGTAAAAACTTTCTTTTATTTATCACTTTCAGCTACATGCATTGCATTCTAATTTCTAAACGTGATATCTTCCTATATACTGAAGATAATGTTGTGATTTTCATATTGTTTGAAAGCCCATATCTCTAGCTGCTACCACTTCAGAGATATGAGCAGCTGAAGCAGCTTCCCCCTTACCCTTCAGTCTGGAGGAGAAGGAGGGGGCAGTTGGGGAGCTGACAGACTGCAAGAGGAGAGAGAGAGAAAATATAGAGAAATTTGTCATTATCATCATTGTAGTGACCGACATAATAAACTTGTTATTTATACCACACAGTAATTTAATTCCACAAAATAATGTAAATATTCATTTTTTTTATCTTTCCCCTTAATAACAAATTAATAAAAGTTATTTAATACACTACATATTCCCCAAAATGGTTCCTAAAAAACCTACAACTAATCCTTCAAAATAAAAAAATTTGAAGAAAAAAAATTAATTATGACTGCTGCAACAAGAAGGGGGAAATATTACTGGTCCTTAAGCCTAAATCAATTGTCACTGAAGGGTTAAAATGCAATTGTCTCCCCTGAGGTGTGTGGACACACATGAAAAATATGCAATTAAAAAAGTGACATTTTTGGAAGGGTTTTTCCAATTTTAATGTGACCTTTAGGTGAAGGTTAATGTGGTATACTTGATGTAATTTGTGCATATTTTGTTTCCCAAGATGTGCTAAGATCAAATATTAAGTATCCTTTAATATCTGTGGTGCTTATATTGTCCGTCCTTAGGTTCTTTGTAAGATTTGTGTTGTTACTAGAGTTTATTTTCCCAACATCTGCTGTACTCATTCCTTCTATTGATCAGAGCAGACTACATGCAGAAGGTGGAGCAAATCTCTCTCCAGTAACACATGCCAATATCTACCAAACAATACCTGTCAATGTGGTAATTAATCATATCCAGGGCAGACGTTTGGATGCAGATCGGTGTGGGCCGTACTCGCTGAACTTGGGGATTCTCTTCCATTTAATATTATTTCCTAACTTAAAACCAAGTGCTATTATAAGTGCAATAACAAGTTGGTACTTCAGAATCTAACCAGTGTGTCTTGCAGAGAGTAGAAGATTAAAGGTTCCTCATGTAACCATTAATTCCCTCCCTTCTTATAGAGCTTAACCTCTTGGCTTGTAAAACAAATTGTAATTCTTGCCTTCATACTGGTTCCTCAAGCCTGGTTACAGAGACATGTTCTCGGAGCCTTGATCCCAGAGGTCAGGAAACAGTAACAAGAGTGTTCGGTTACACTGCCTTGGCCTGTTCTGTTGTTCTTTCCGATTATGTGGGGGTTGCCTTCTTTGACCTTATTTATGGACTGAGTACTTCAGATTTAGCCCCTGATTAATGTTTCATTAGATAACGTGGCAAGAAGCGCTGGTGAGTTACAAGTCGGCAAAGGGTCTATGGTCCTTGGCTACTGGGGTCTATTCACCCTGATTTCAGGATATCTTTTCATGTCTACTTTGGGGAAATAAGACTGCTGTATATCTTGGACAGAATCCTCTGAAGTATGCATGTGTCACTCGTATACCACCAGTTAGGGGGGAGGGGGGGGGGGGAGTATACAGTACAGTATATATCTTTTATTGCAGGGCCTGACTGTATAATTTACTTTTCCCAGCACAGCAAATGTAGTGACCTATACCAGTCCAGTGGCTGCCAATAGGAATTTTGGACATATTGAGTGTATGATCTGGGGCATATGTCAAATGCGACATCTCTTCTGAAGCAGTCTACATTCAGATCCCTCTCATGACTTGATCTCCTTTGAGACTATTGCTTACCATAATGGAGACCTAACCAAGGCTTGGAAAAGGGTAAATGACCCAAAGAATGAAACCCAACATTGACTATGACAGAGCGTTTTTTTACGTGACTTTGTAACCATTTAAGCAAGACTAAAATATTTGCTGTGCTGTTCAATCCTTGTCTTCTTGCTTATGCCAAATGTAGACTACAGCTGCAGTATAAATATACATTAAGAAGTATTATTATAATTATTATTATATAACATTCACACAACCATAAGTGTTTGTGTGCATGCCGCATCACGGTGCAGACCCATTGGCCTCAATGGGTCCATGTTCTGCATGTTGAAATGAAGTTGCATGGTAAAGTATTGGCCATGTCCTTTCTTTCGCGCAGCATCTGCATGGGATGCAGAAGCACACGGAAGCTCCAAAAAGAGAGAAATTAGTTCTCTGTACTGAATTTAAACATTTTTCCTTTTTGTGCATAAGCTAATGTATTTAATAGAAAATGAGCATGTGGCTGGCGTTCAAAGATAGTGCTGTCTGGACTCCAACAGCATTATAAAGAAGACTCTAAAGCCCTGGGATTTGGGAATAATGAAGCCCAATGGTTTTAATCCCTGTGTTAAAACCAGTATAATAATAGCTTCCAGCTTATAAATAGCCCTCAAATGTATGGTCAACACACCAACCCAAGAAGTAATGCCAAATTTTAAGAATTTACATTCAAAGAAGGTCTATCAAGATAAATGGCTTGCTCATGACACTGATGTCCCTGCTCTCCATAGTTGGCTATAGGGTCTCCCAGATTGAAATGATATTTTGGCATAGAAACATAACTACAAGGCCCTGCTGTGAAAACTAATTTACTTATTAAAATGGAGATTTTTAGTAGATGCTATAGAGATTTTCAATAGATGCTGTATAGAGTAATGATTTGGCTAAATCCTGAAAAAGCTACTCTACAGTGTGTTTATATAAAGAGGAGTTCCTCAAGGCCCCATGACCAATGAACGTGACGTCAAAGGCCAAGGATCTCTGCACCACTATACAATGTAGGGAACTCTGCTTAGTATACTATGAGGAGGTCACTAATTGGCAGGGGTGCTAAGTCGGACATTTACTATATGATATTGATAAACCACTTGAGGATAGGTCATCGATATTTTAAAGAGGACCTTCCATGGCTTTTACAATATATATGGCCGCTGAAAATATTTGGTGACCTACATGCTAATTGAGGATTGCCACTGGGGCAGCACCCACCTCTTTTTCTGTCTATGTGGAGAGAAAAGACTCTGCCCAATCATAGTGGCCGTCTTCAGTGATGCAGAGGTCCATTGCAGTCTTGTAAGATACAACATATCTTGTGAGACCACACTGTGTAAAAACCTCAGTCTGGGACTTGCTGCCATTGTGATTGGAGAAAAGCATCTGAAGGTTTTAAATATTACCAAGGTGTACTTTTCGCTTTGAGGAAATCTTCCTTCCAGTCATAATGGCTTTGTCATTCACCCTATGTAGAGATTGCATATACATCCAAGGTGAGGCAGAAAGACTTGGAGAGGTTTGCGAGTTGTTATAGCGCTGCCACTCCAATCCTCCCTGCAGGTGCAGTGACATCATCTTCTTGATTGCAGCAACCTTGTGCCTTTAGACCCCGGACACCACTCTAGCCAGTCACTAGCCACATAACCACTGATACTACTAATTGGCTGCAGTGGTCGCATGGAGTGTACAGGCACATGATCGCTGTGGCAAAACAAACAAAGCCTGGCAGGGATCAGTGTGTTGGTTCTGGAAACGTCAGGATGAGCTAGTTGAGTGTTTGTTGCATTTAGGGACATATTTTTTTTAAAGCGGCTCTGTCAGCAGGATTAACCCTATTAAACCAGACATACTGTCTGGGGCTCATCATTCTGAATAAAACAATACTTTTTTTTTTATCTCTATGCTAAACAGCTGCAGATAAATTTGCGTTTTTATTAATATGTAAAAGAGAAGTTGGGGCACCAGGGGGTGGGGCTGAACCCTTGGAGCACTGCTTTGTAACACCCCTTGTGCAGTGCACACTCCCCCCTCCCCATGATTGACAGGGCTAGACATGCTGAGGACAGAGCTGTATCCCAGCATGTACATATACACTATGTACTATAGCTTGGCCATACTAAGATTTGCACAGTAAGCTAACATACATTTTTTTGCTTTGTTTACAAGCACAATATAGGATTATAAAGACACCAGTAAGGGTACTTTCACATTTGCGTTGGTGCGGATCCGTCTGTTTATTTGCACAGACGGATCCGCACCTATAATGCAAACGTTTGTATCCGTTCAGAACGGATCCGTTTGCATTAGTTTTAAAGAAAAATGACAAAGTCCAAAACGGATCCATTTTGAATTACATTGAAAGTCAATGGGGAACTGATCCGTTTTCAAATGCACCATATTGTCATTGAAAACGGATCCGTCCCCATTGACTTACATTGTAATTCAAAACGGTTCTGTTAGGCTCCGCCTCTTCAGACGGGCACCAAAATACAGCAAGCTGCGTTTTGGTGTCCGCCTCCAAAACAGAATAGAAGCGGAACGGAGCCGAACTGATGCATTCTGAACGGATCCTTATCCATTCAGAATGCATTGGGGCTTAACTGATCCGTTTTGGACCGTTCGTGAGAGCCATGAAACGGATCTCACAAACGGAATCCAAAACGCCAGTGTGAAAGTACTCTTATATTCGTTAGCTTCCAAGCATAGAAAAAACATACATCTCTACTGTATGTGGTAATGTTATAGGTTTGTGCTGAGTGCATGGTTTTGCATGTAAAGATCCCGGGTTTGAATCCTGGGAGAGACTTACATAAACTTTTTTTTTCTCTTATTTAACCCATAAGAAAAGGCTACACTATAATAAATAATATATAATTATATAATGACAATAAAAGACCTTACTATATTGAGAATACGTTTTATTTTGTTGTTGCTTAGAACCCTAAAACCGATTACTGATTTATTTACAGGCACAACTTATTATTTATTAGCTTTTTAAACCTAACAAGATTATTCTCAATATGATAAGGATATAGACTTTTATGGGTTAAATGTGGAAGAAAAAAAAATATCTAAACAAAAAAAACCTGGAAGTTCTCTCAGGATTCAAACACTTACAACCAAGCTATAGCATTACCACATTGAGGAGTATGGTTTTTTTTCTATGCTTAGAAGCTAACACATTTTATTGTGTCTGGCAACCCTTTAATTGGGAAACTTAGTGGTGTATGAGATGATCTGTGTAGTAAATGTAGTTTTATCAACATTAACATTACAAAGGGAAATTCCAATATTCTGTCCATTTTTGCCTATATAATGAGAACAGACTGAAGCTATAATGGTTTCATTTTGGTGCTGTAAGATCAATATGTTTTGCAAAAAAAAGCAGGAAAAAGTTTTACAGCCTATGAAACTTGGCTCTCCTCCAGAAGGAAGAAATTTGTCTCCCTAGTGCCAACCATAGGTAGTTGCCCTTTGCTTTAATGTGCAACCCATTAAAAAGCATTGAAACTAGTCAAATCAGAGACACCCATCTATATAGACAGCTGTTTTTATTGGGCAAAGTGGGAGAATGAAAAAAAAAAAGCTTTACTTTGATCATTTGTCAAATACAACCATATGATATATGCAGCAAAGACTGGGAAACAGTACAATGCATGTCTCATACATACACTATAGTAAAAGGGCATATACACAATACAGACAACAACTGTACAGTACACTCCGCACTATACCAGCATCTTCAAAATGCTACACGTTATTCAACAAGCAACAATCCTCACAACATTGTGGATGAGCATTAAAAAAAGTGGAAAGAGGGGAATAACGGGCCCAGAGCTCCAAAACCTTATGAAAGAGGTGGAAGGAGAGGTAATATTCCTTTTCTTTATTGATGACAAGCCAAAGAGTATTCTTAAAAAGTTAATAAGGCACCAGACTTACTGAATAGCCTCAACTCCATGAATCGCAACTAAAACGACATAAAATGCTGAGTGGTATGATAGGCGGCTCCTGGGAACAGCGTCCTATCGTAAATAAAGAGCAGGGTTCTGGTTGGCTGAGATGTCTTTGACGCCGCTTTCAGGAAGGAATTGGGTGCTCTGGTTCTCTTTTTACAAAGATCCAGCTGGTGTGTAGAGTCTCTTACAGGCAATATTATGTTCCCTGGGAAAAGTATGCAAATTGGTTCTCCTCCAAAAGAAAGAAAGCTTCTCTCTAGTGCCACTTGTACTTAGCTGCTTGGACTTATAGGGTAGCTATTTAGGCCACATTCACATCTCTGGTGAACGTTTCAGCCTGCCGGAGTTTACCAGATTTGGCATTGCTGGACTCTTCAGATCTCCTCCAGATCCCTGTTGACTAAAATGGGATCCAGCTGCGATCTGGCTACATTCCGGCATGAACGCCAGGTTTCGGACAAAAAAATACCACTGCATGCAGCTGTTTTTGTCCAGACGGCATTTATGCCAGAATAGTCTGCCGCTTCAGGCATACTGTAGATATGAGCGCAGCCTAACTGGTGGCACTAGTTTTCTTCCTTAGGGAAGATAACTAATCTGCATATTTGATGCGAGGGAGCATTGACTGACTTCACATACCAGCTGGTTTGGGCAAACCAGTTACTCCCAGAGTGGTAGATTATGAAGGAATAAAAAAACTTGCAATTTTAAATGCATAATCTTACAGTGGATATAAAAAGTCTACACCCCCTGTTAAAATGTCAGGTTTCTGTGTTGTAAAAAAAATTATACAAAGATAAATCATTTCAGAATTTTTTCCACCTTTAATGTGACCTATAAACTGTACCACTCAATTGAAAAACAAACTGAAATCTTTTAGGTGGAGGGAAGAAAACAAAAAAACTAAAATAATGTGGTTGCATTAGGGTGAACACCCTCTTATAACTGAGGATGTAGCTGTGTTCAGAATTGAGCAATCACATTTAAAATCCTGTTAAATAGGAGTCAGCATATACGTGCTATCATTTACAGTGCCTCTGATTAACCCCAAATAAAGTTCAGCTGCTCTAGTTGGTCTTTCCTGAAATTTTCTTAGTCGCATCCCACAGCAAAGCCATGGTCCACAGAGAGCTTCCAAAGCATCAGACGGATCTCATTGTCGAAAGGTATCAGTCAGAAGAAAGATAGAAAAGAATTTCCAAGGCATTAGATATACCATGGAACACAGTGAAGACAGTCATCATCAAGTGGAGAAAATATGGCACAACAGTGACATTACCAAGAACTGAACTTTCCTCCAAAATTGATGAAAAGACCAGAAGAAAACTGGTCTGGGAGGCTACAAAGAGGCCTACAGCAACATTAAAGGAGCTGCAGGAATATCTGGCAAGTACTGGCTGTGTGGTACATGGGACAACAATCTCCCGTATTCTTCATGTCTGAGCTATGGGGTAGAGAGGCAAGACAAAAGCCTTTTCTTACGAAGAAAAACATCCAAGCCAGGCTACATTTTGCAAAAACACATCTGAAGTCTCCCAAAAGCATGTGGGAAAAGGTGTTATGGTCTGATGAAACCAAGGTTGAACTTTTTGGCCATAATTTCAGAAGATATGTTTGGCGCAAAAACAACACTGCACATCAATAAAGGAACACCATACCCACAGTGAAGCATGGTGGTGGCAGCATCAGGCTGCGGGGATGTTTTTCTTCAGCTGGAACTGGGGCCTTAGTTAACATAGAGGGAATTATGAACAGTTCCAAATACCAGTCAATATTGGCACAAAACCTTCAGGCTTCTGCTAGAAAGCTGAGCATGAAGAGGAACTTCATCTTTCAGCATGACAACAGCCCAAAGCATACATCCAAATCAACAAAGGAATGGCTTCACCAGAAGAAGATTAAAGTTTTGGAATGGCCCAGCCAGAGCCCAGACCTGAATCTGATTGAAAATCTGTGGGGTGGAAAAAGTTCTGAAATTATTTCTTTGTCTCATTTTTCATTTACAGCACAGAAACATGACATTTTAACAGGGACTCTGATTAAATAGATCTCATTATACAGTAATAGTTTCCATACATTTTCTAATGAATGGCTCCTATAGGTTCCATGGTTCCTTGACAGTGCCTGAATAGGTTTGAGCTAGTATTTAGGGTAGATTTCACACTTGCGGCATGGCTATCCGGCAGGCTGCAAGTACCTGTGTGCTGCTGCTCCGTTCCCATTGATTATAATGGGGGCAGAGCTACGGCGCAGCACGGCAGTGATCGCCGGACTAAGTGTGACACTTGACAAAGGCTCTGCATAGCTCCAACACGTGTCGCTGTTTCCTTGTCTATTTGGCAATAAAATAAATCTTTTGCTGATCATCTGAGTGAGTGCCGATCCTTCTACCTGATATTTCTGTGGAGTGTGCCTGCTCTGGGTTCGAGCACCGCCGTCTTTGGAGAGTGTGGAGTGCCGATAGCTTTTTCCTTTTGACTGTTCATGTAGTACTTTTAGTCCGGCGATCTCTGGCTGTGCACTGCCTTGCTGCACCGTAGCTCCGCCTCCACCCCTATTATAGTCAATGGGGATGGAGCGGCAGCACACGGGTGCTTGCGGTATGGCGGATACGGCGGGCTTTTCACCCGCCGAAACAGCCGGCCGGATAGCCATGCCGCAAGTCTGAACGTAACCTTAACAAAAAACGGGTGCAGCCAGAGAGCACCAGATCCACTCAATGGAGGTCTCACTATAGAGTAGGAAGATTGTTGGTCATATTGATATCTGTAGCAATACAAAGGGAAAAAAGGCTTCTGCAGTGTGGATTCTCGGTGTCATTTTTAAGCTGCATAGTAACTTTCTTTACGGTGAGGGGTAACTACAGAGAAGAAATTTGGAGATTTAAACTTGAGATGAATTCCACATAAGGCGGGGAGATATTTTTTATTTATTTTTATTGCTGAATGGCTGTTTTCTGATGTACAAGTGACTTTGAGGGGAAAAAAGTGCTACTTTTTGGGTTTTCTTCACAATCATCGCACTAAAAAAAAATAGTAAATGGGCCCAGTGGTAGAGTGCAGGGCCTCCTTGGCCTGATAAATTTATCCTAATTTATACCAGAAAAGTGGCATATATAATGGCTCACATCCACACCAGCCAGTAGCTGCCGTTTTATCAAGACTGGTCAGTGGTTTTCCAAGACTTAAATAGTGATGACCAATCTTCTAGATGGGTCATTTGTATCTGATCATTGGGAGTCCGACACCCGGGACCCCCGGCGATCAGCTGTTTCGGAAGGTACCGACCTTCTCTCAGCTCACCAAGCATAGTGTCGTACATTGTATAGCAGCTGTGCTTGGTATCGCAACTCAGCCCCATACATTTCTATAAGTCTGTCCTGTGCCTAGGTCATGTGACCGATGAACGTGATGTCACTTGGTCTAAGGGAAGGTGACAGAAGGCCACGTCACTACTGCGAGCACCACCCTTGCTGATCAGCTGTTTGTTGCAGTGCCGTCTAGCTTGTAGTGGTGGTGCAGTGTAACTACATTCCAGGAGTCGGACACCCACCAATCTTATATTACTGAATTCTCCTGAGAATAAGTCATCAGTATCCCGACACTAGACAATCATTTTAAGATGTATATGTATTTCCGTTACACTGAAACAGAAATGCAAAGTACGATAATTTGTGTTATAAAACTGCAGTTTATTATTGGATGTTACTAGCTGGTACATATTCCGATTCAATGTATGTTTTCAGCTGGTTAATGCTGTTTTCTTATTGTATATGCTGCAGATTGCTGAGCCAAACAATGAAGGATCACTTGGTGAGGGTGGCAAATGAAGCTGAATTTATCCTGAGCAGACAGCGTGCAGAGGAAATACATAGACATGCAGAGTTTGAGGTAAGTCTCATGTCAGTTAGACATGTAGTAAATGCTTTGTTTCCATATACTACTTTGCCAGATTGTGCACTTCATAGTGCAGCTGGAGAGATTGTAAAAGTAGTAACATATCTATGGTTAAATAGACCATTATTCCATTAACTATATGGGATGTGAATGAGGAGCCCAGTTCGGAGTTATCCAACCCCCAATATAGATTAACAAACAGCAGACAATCATATAAAATAACAAAAGGCGTAATAACTTCAATCCACTGCTGTTTTGGTGCTGATGCTTTCTTGGTCCTCCGGCAGTCTCTGTTTTCCGCTCTCCAGCAGTGACTTTGTGTCATGTGACTTCTGCAGCAAGTCTCTACTAGGGTTGGGCGATATCAAAAATATTGCCACGATAACGATATTAAGAAATTTATCGCGATAACGATCTATATCACGATAAATGCCCATTTAAAAGAAAAAAACACTTGGAGACATTATACTGTATGGGGGCAGCGCAAGGAGACGTTATACTGTATGGGGGCAGCGCAAGGAGACGTTATACTGTATGGGGGCAGCGCAAGGAGACGTTATACTGTATGGGGGCAGCGCAAGGAGACGTTATACTGTATGGGGGCAGCGCAAGGAGACGTTATACTGTATGGGGCCAGCGCAAGGAGACGTTATACTGTATGGGGGCAGCGCAAGGAGACGTTATACTGTATGGGGGCAGCGCAAGGAGACATTATACTGTATGGGGGCAGCGGCAGCTACAAGGAGACGTCATCCACAGATCCACTCCCCTTAAGTGCCATCCACAAACCCCCTTAAGTGCCATCCACAGATCCCCCTTAAGTGCCATCCACAGATCCCCCCATTCAGTGTCATCCACAGATCCCCCCTCTCAGTGTCATCCACAGATTCCCCCAGGCTCTCAGTGTCATCCACAGATTCCCCCTCTCAGTGTCATCCACAGATTCCCCCCATCCAGTGTCATCCACAGATTTCCCCCGTCATTAACAGATTCCCTACCTGCCCAGCGCCGCCTCCTCCCAGCCCAGCGCCGTTGTAGGTAATTATTATTCACTTCACTTAGAAGTGAAGCGCCGGAAGACTCACACAGGCGCACTGGCAGGCGCATGCGCACTTCAATGCCTCTGCCAGTGCGCCTGTGTGAGTCTTCCGGCGGATCCAGGGGGGAGAGAGGCAAAGGGGCAATTGCACCCCCCGAGAATGTGGGCAGCAATGCGCCGGGTAGGAGGAGGCGGAGCCAGGGACGCAGGAGCCGGCAATGATTTCTAATGTGCGGCGGCCGGCGGGTGGTGAGTGGGAAGGCGCCGCAGACAGAGCGCATGACGTCACAGAATACCGCGATTATTAGAAAACAGTGATATCGCAATATCGCTGTTTTCTAATATCGCGGTATATCATAGCTACCGGTTTATTGCCCAACCCTAGTCTCTACCGATGAGGTGTTGACGCCACTGAGGTCATCGCTGCGGCCCTTGATTGGCTGCAGCAGTCACATTCGACTATGAGACGACATTGGAGCTGGAAGAATAGAGACTACAACGGGAGTCTGGAGACACTTAGGAGGGCAGCAGGGGGCTTTCAAATTGATTGTTACTTATGTTATTTTATATGATTATCAGCTGTTGGGGGGGGAGCAAAACATTTTATGGGGTTGCCCCCTGCCTTGTATGTTTAGCAATCCAATAAATCCTACAAAATCTGTTTAGTAGTTTTTCTTTTTTTCCAGTGGCATCTTAAAATGTGCAACTCTGGTCATGCTATCAGTTACGCATATATTTATTATAGTTTGACATGTACCTCACCTACGTACAAATGTACTGACATATTGTAGATTTTATAATTCATGTAAATACATCAAATATTCAAAAATGAATTATTTTATGTTTGAAGAGGAAAATAAAAAATGCTTCTAGTTGTGTTATCGTCACATCACTTCTCTGGGGATGATGGGCATCAGGAACAGCCCTGTCCATGGAGCCTGGATGGCCATTTCAGGTACACTTGGAAAGGAAGCTTTTGTGGTCAAGGGAAGCTTAAAGGATGATGACTTTGAGAGATATATAACTAATGGTGAATACTGTGGAGAAACCCAAAAGTGCTTAGAAGAAAAAAAGGTCGTATATCTTTGCAGTCAGCAATTTGACACTTGGTGACTGTGGTCCCAGTGGACGGCACAGTTCTGAATGCAGAATCAAGTAGGTCATTATTGAAAGGACATGGGTAAGGTGAATGCAGGCACGTTGATCCATAAGCTCATAGATGAGGGCAAGTAGAAATAGGTCAAGGGTTAGAAAGACAGATGAGATCAATTGAGATTTTCTTCACTATTTATGTATTCTAGTCGCCCCTTTTACAAATCTATGGGAATCTACAACTAGAATCTGAAGAGCATGAATTGGTAGATTTGGGCTTTGATTAATGATGGAGATGAATTGCTGATGGTTACCTTAAAATTAGATCAAGATAACAGGTTGTAGATGTTGGAGACAGACGTACAGTGGCTACATCTAATACTCTACATGGAAAAAAATATGCCGTAAGATACTCAATATGTGGGATTCCTGTTTTCTTTCTGACAACAGTCAATATTGGTTAGGAACAGTGTCTTCAGTGTAGGGCTGCAGTAAACGATTATTTTAGAAATCGAGTATTCTATCAAATTTTTTTTTTACGATTAATCGAGTAATCTAATAAGAATGTTACCGTGGCAACCAGGGCTTTAGTAGCGTCCTGGCTGCCATGGTAACCGATCAGAGCCCAGTTATAACACTGCTGGGGCTCCAATCAGAACTTCCACCAATGAGGGGGGAAGGGGATTTTGCTCTGTGGCCACTGCCACCAATGAGGGGGGAGGGGACTCTGCTCTGTGGCCACTGCCACCAACGATTTTAATACTGGGGGGTGGGGGGAGGGCGCACTGCACCACCAATGAAAATTAACCTTTAATGCAGGCAGCAGATTGGCGGCAGTTAACCCCTCAGGTGCGGCTGATCGCAGCTCCCTGCCTCCTGTATTAAAGATTACAAAGGACCTTTCATGTGCCGAACTTACTAACTAGCAGCTACATAGAGCGGCGCCCAGGGATGTCCCTGCACTTACAATTAAACCTGGGCACCGCTTTGTTCTCCCCTACTGTGGGCCAATTACAGTCTCCTGCTCCATATGCTAATTACTAATATCAGAGCAATAGGGAGGAGACATCAGCTCTGTGGGCGTTCCTTCTCTCTGCACTGTGACGTTCTGTGCTGCGATTGGACAGCGCAGGGAGAAGAAACGCCCAAAGAGAAGGTGATGTCTCCTCCCCATTGGTCCGATATTAGTAATTGGCACATGGAGCACGAAACTGTAACTCGCCCACAGTGGGGAGAACGGAGCTGCGCCCAGGGATAACCGCTCCGTGTAGCTGCTAGTTAGAAAGGCCGGACAATGTAAGGTCCTGTCATTGGTGGCGCAGTGCGCCCGCCCCTCCTTCGCCGCCTCCCAATCGAAAACCATGTCACATGACTAATCACTACTCTGCCTTATAATGAAGTCTTCTCTTGGATTATATTTTAGTTGCTAGGGTTGTAAGTTTAAAAGTAATTAGAAAGTAACTAAGGGGGTCATGTATTACATATAAGCCAATTTTTGGCATTTTGCAGCCAAATCCGCAACTTTTCCCCACTCACGCTAGGTCTAAATAAAAGGTGGTGTGGGCTGGCCGGCTGGCCCATCTCTTATCATTTTCAACACCAGTTTTAGGCGTAGAAAATTATCTAAATTTACTCAGGCAAGGGAGCTGGCATAGATTTAGGCCTGCGGTGAATGTGCCTAAATTATGTTTAGGCCGGCGCCTTTACATAACTTAGGTGCATCATTAGGTGCAGCCAGCGTATTAAGACTGGCTTCTAAAGCACCAGTCTTAATAAATCACCCCATAAATGTAAGACATTAGGTCAACAAATGAAAGGGAGTAGAATACTATTGACCTATCCTCAGGATTGGTTGAGTTCTTACTGATTGGGGGCCAACTTCCGGCACTGCCATAGATTAGCTGTTTGAAGAGGCTATGGCGTTGTCTAGAGGCTGTGCTTGGTATTGCAGCCGTAGCCCAATCATTTGAATGCCACTGAGCTGCATGTAGTCCATGTGACCAATGAATGTGTCATTCCTGGCCTAGGAAGAAGCTACAGCGCTCACCAGAGTTCTGCAGCCTCTTCAAACAATATGTCTGTTATTGTGGTACTTGTAGTCCGTTGCTGGCATCTTCCATTGTATGCATTTTTTGCTGTTGACCCTAGCAACGGACTACAAGTGCAGGATGTGCTCCCCTATATACATGCACAACTGCATATGGGTTGAGCATATCCTGCTTGTTAAACACCACACCACGTTTTCTAATCTTTTGAGTGACATCCCATAGAAAGTTACAAAAAAATGTTTTTATGTGCACCACTGCAATCCCCACTGGACCTGCATCAGTCATATGCTATTCACGTGACAGCTGCAGTCAGTTACTGGCCTCAGTGGCCACATGTTCATGTATGTGTGCTAAAAACGGCTACATTTTATCTGTCCATAAGGCCCAAAATACTCTGGACCTGAACCAGTTAAACAGTAAAAAAAAAAAAAAAAAAAAGTCTACGTTAGTGCTCCTTATGATAGTGCTGATGCTTTGTGTTAGTTGGTTGGTTAACAGTGTTGCAGGTAAAAGAGAGAAGATAAATGTGTCATTCTCATTGCTTTTCATACCGTGTTCATTCAGGCCACATGCTCATGCTGTGCATTGTATGCTGAAATCTCTGCACTTGATCTATAGTTACCATGTCATTCAGATATTTTCTATGTGTAGCTTTGTGATATAAATAGGCAGCTTGTTTCACGTGCCCCATGAAGAGAGCGGACGACAGTCCTGCAGAGATGAAACGTCTTCTCCTCTTCAATTACCACATAAGTATTGGATAAGGGCTTAGCAACTTGATCAAGGGATTATCTTTGCAGTTTTATGTTTTTAGATATTTATTATAAATGTGTGTATATATGTGTGTGTGTGTATGTGTGTGTGTATATATGTATATATATATATATATATATATATATATATATATATATACACATAGCTTGTAGCTTGAAACTAAACTCGACATACAATGCCTCAGGCTCCATTTCACTGGTAAAATACTTTTATTGGTTGTCTAGTCGGTCCTCTGTGGTACTAAATGTTCTGTTCTGCCTCCTGACTGTGCCAGGATGAGCTCCCTCTTTGGACACAATTTGAGCGACAATGTCATTTTATTTTTCTGGTACATGTATGTACCATGCAAGACCCTGAATAAGCGCCTGTCATCCCATGAAAAGTTGTTTACAGCTTCTAGCATCTATTCCTGTCCGTTTCACTTTTCCTGCAAAAGAGAATGATGACTGATGACTTATCATTATCACATCAGTGGGGGTCCAAGACCCGGCATCCCTGCCGATCAGCCGTTTCGAGGAGCTGCTGCGCTCACCCGAACTCTGGTGGCCGATGCAGACTCCCGGAAGCTTTCCAAGGACAGCGCCGTACATCGTATAGTGGCAGTGCTTGTCATTGCAGTGAAAAAGCAACAAAAAGATATATGGGGATACGACCCAGGGTCACGCTAGTTTGTTGTAGCTATGAGAAAGAGGGGGCGTGATTCCTAAAAAACAATATTTTATTATTATTTGTTAAAAAAATGCTGAAATAGGCATTTACATACTTTGTCCAATATAGTGACTCAATTGCAAATACAAGTATAGGGTGTGGGATAGGTGGTGGTGTTGGGGGGGGGGGGCTGGAATTGTCATGAAATGGGAATATCTCTCCCTAGACAGCCCTAAATAGGCCCTCAGCCCAGGGTCACCCCCTGAGGGTATGGGCCCCCTCTCCTCGTTCCTATCCTAAATACACTCTAAAAAGCCCTACAAAATATGATAATCCATGCATCCTGACGCGTTTCCCCCTAAAGCAGGGTTCGTCGGGGTGATGCTGGGAAGAGGACTAAGGAAAGAAGTTTTTAAATGCTGTAGTGTAGGGAAAATAAAGACCATGCTCACAATGATGGTCAAATAGATAATAGTAATATATAATGGAGGAGCTCATAAGTAATAGATAATTAAATAGTACTTGACACCACAATCGATTAATAATAGATGACTACCGTGGGGTAGTTATCAAGGTACCTGCAATCAAATATAAAAACAGAGGTCCAGCCTCAACAGCAGCTGTGTGCTATAAATAGCCGTTATTCTCATAGTTACAGTGGTGGGAAAGTTACTGGTGTGCTCCTCCATTATAAGCAAGCGATGCTGCAGTGATCCGACGCCGGCAAGGAGTTCAAATCCCGGCGTCACATGGAGTTTCCACCCACCGGGCTTGAGATTTCTGGCGCGAGGAACGCATCCCTGTGACAAGGGTCACTTCCGGTATTGTGGAACACATCGGCTGCAGTGTGGAACGCAAGAGCCAAACTTGGTCATGGAAGAGGAATGGTAGATAGATACAGCAGATTTTTAAGATAAGCACCAACGATATGATATCAGTTATTGCCCTGTTTTTCTTCCCACATTTGGATCACTGAGAGCCAATTATGGGGAAAGATATCTCCAAACAGAACAAAGAAAAATTATCATGCAAAGATACTGCATAGTACTGTGAAAATAGTAACAGATACGGTGGAATATTAATCCACCAAAACCTTTGATGCTTCCTGCATCTGTGACCAGTCACAGGCTACCTAGATACAAACAAGTAAAGGTCAATCTTTCATTCAAGCCCAAAGGAGACTGGGATCAGAAACGGTAGATCCACTCTTTCTGGAGGATCCTCTGGTCCCAGTCTCCTTTTCTGAGAGAGAACGGTATCTTCTGAAGAGCTGAAAACTTGATGGCTCGGGCCACCATCAGGAAAATCCACTATATGGTTGGCCACAGGGGTGTTATTCTTTTTAACAATATCATTAATATGTTAGCACATTCTGCGTCTTAATTCCCTGATAGTCTTGCCAATGTAATTTTTGGGACATGTACATTGGCAAATATAAATAACACGTTT
The DNA here is from genome assembly GCA_033119425.1 of Bufotes viridis. Classification (NCBI taxonomy): domain Eukaryota; kingdom Metazoa; phylum Chordata; class Amphibia; order Anura; family Bufonidae; genus Bufotes; species Bufotes viridis. The sequence continues at coordinate 477,544,973 of CM065589.1, read as the reverse complement.
GTTTCTGCAATTTCTAAAGTCTTTAATTCTTATTTGTTACTGAGCAAATGATGGTTTTAGAGGTACATGTGAAATCACATGCTTTACAGGAACCACAGCGGAACATGCCCAATGGTTTCCTGTCCAGCCAGGTGCCTTCTTTTTTGAGACCAACATAGTGGCTATAAACTAAACGATCCTGCAAACTCCTGCCTTTACGATATATAATCATTGGGACAGACAAAATTACCTTGTTAAGGTCAGGGTCCATAGATAGTATAGGCCAATAATTCTTAAGGATCTCTCTGACTTCTTTGTTGGCTATATCGTATGTAGAGATTAAGCAAATATATTGTGGGTCCTGAGACCCCGCAGTTCTCGGAACGAAGAGATCACTCCTATCACATGACTCAGCCTGTTTAAAGGCACTCCTCAAAATTGAAGTCTGTTATGGAGTTTTTTTTCTTTTATTCGACGTAAAAACGTTCACGATTGGAACCGGTTCTGCGCATGCGCAGATACTGTCCCTTCGGTATATCTATCTTCAATATGGGTGGATTGTAACTGTCCCATCGAAGAATATTATTGGTGGCAGTGGGTTTACGAAATACAGAGGTAGCTAGTCAATCATCCTGTTTTACAATTGAGACATCCAGAAAGGTTAAGGAATTCATGTGGGTCTCATAGGTAAAAGAGAGACCTATCTCATTATTATTAAGGGTATTAACCAATTGGTGGAAATCCTCCCTACTTACATTCCAGATAAGAAAAATATTGTCGATATAACGGGTCCAAAAGAATGTTATCATTCCAACATGTCAGATTATCGGGGAAGACAATTGTGTCCTCCCACTAGCCCAGGAAGAGATTTGCATACGAGGGGGCACATGGCGTCCCCATCGCAGTCCCCCTGAGCTGGTGGTAAAAGGACCCATTAAACGGAAAATAAGTGTGTGTCAAAGTGAAATTCAGGAGGTTATGGATAAATAAATTATGTTTGTGAAATTGTATACCCCTGGTGCTCAGATAGTGAGAGATGGCAAGGAGACCCTTTTCATGTGGAAAAGATGTATATAATGATTCAAAGTCAATGCTAGCAAAAGTGCATGAAGGATCAACCGATATTGATTCAAGAAAAGTAAAAATAGTGGCTCACCCAGTTGGTTTGCACAGATAGGTGCTCTTGCCTGACTGATACACCCAGATCAGAGAAAGGAGCGGACCGCACATCGCCGGCACTACATAGAAAATGCCTTTTCTTGTCCGCAATTGCGGACAAGAATAGGACATGTTCTATTTTTTTCGGGAACACGATTGCGGACCCGGAAGTGCGGATCCGCAATTTTGGACCCTGGCGGGACATTGTCTGTCCCCATTGAACTTAATGGGTCCGCAATTCCGTTCCGCAAAATGTGGAACAGAATTGCGGACATGTGAATGGACCCTTAAAGTCACTAAAGTCTCTGTAGTTCAACAAATGGTCCTAGTTGATTCTTATAGGTATAATTCTTAATTGTATGTTCAATGTTCAACACATCATCAGTGCCAATAAGATGTCAGGTCTATTCAGTTTTATATAGATGTATTTGATCCACTGCATTCCATCAAATATATCCAATCGGTAATATGTGGTTATCTCTTTGGATATAGATAGAGAGAGTAGGCTGGATATATAAGATTGTATCCTCTATTACATAGATATATTCAATAATCTGTGTTAGATCAGATAAATCGGATATATGCGGTCGGCAATTTACAGCTGTGCATTCAAATAAATGAACTTAAGCTGGGTATATTTGTATGCAGTGAGGATGTTAAACTCGTATGTGGCGTCCCACAAATTTTTCAACTTATCCCACTGCTGGTTCCTTATCGGTTGTATAGCTGATGTGTTGGCTCGTCTACCCGGTTTCAAAACTCCGGCATGTTGCGCGGAGTAGATTCACCCACTACTGGGTTGTGACGTCACCAGAGTGTGTCAGCGGGGGAGAATCCTCCACCATTTTGATCGTGGAGGATTTTCTGGGGGTGGAAAGCGCTTTACAGTTTGAGGGTATTTGTGACCAAGTCTAGTTGGGACCAAGAGCGGGGTGCGGGTGTGTCACTGTCCTGTACCAATATTTATTCAATCTTACGAAGGAAGTTCATTGTATCTTTCGTGTATGATGGAAGAGAGGAATCAAATCTCTATCCAAATAAATGCCACAATTGTGGGTCAAAGAGTTAACACCGGATACAATAGGATGACCTTTTAGAGCGTGAAGGCCTTTGTGGACTTTTGGCAAGCCGTAGAAAGTCGCAATCTGTGGTGATTTTGGAAATAAAAAATTATACTCTGCTTAATTGATTACTGCCCCTTTTAAACCCTCACCCAAAATATATTTAAATTCCAAAAGGAACTTGGTAGAGGGATTTTATCAGATGGTTTTAAAATAATCTCATTGTCCTTTTCTAGACTCTTAAGGGCATTTAATTCATTTTTAGATAAATTATGACGGTGACCCTTATTACTTTTTAACCGTTCAAGCTCCAGAGTAACTATTCTCAAAAAAAAAATCTATGTTTAGAGTTGACTGGAGGAGGTAATTTGGTACTGGTAGGGTGCAAATCTGTAAAGGGACCTTCACATGGAGTTCTCAAGCCCTTTTCCAAAAGATCAATTAGGACCTGTAAATCAGGGAAGTCATCCGATTCAACTTTTAGCTGTTGGCATGTCTGCTTGTTTGAGTTCTGAAAGAACTTATGCCATTTGAGTATCCTACAGAAGAGATGTAAGTCTTTGACCCACGTGAAAGGTTCAAAGCTTGTCGCAGGTACAAACGAAAGTCCCCTCTGTAGGAGAGCAATCTCTGTTTCATTCAAGACACATGATGATAAATTATTTGCAAGGTGTCATTTGGGGGCAATTGTCGCTCCCTCTTGTCCGGTCGCTTAATTGATAAGGCACCTGATTGTTGCTTAAAAAAGGCTGTGGATTGATAACTGGAACAGTTAATGATTAAGAGGAGGAGGAGGAACTGAGAGGACCCCCCAACCATATTACCTCGATGTGTACCCCATTTTTGCCACTTTTTGCCTGTTCTTCTTTGATTTGAATTTGTTTTTAGATAAGTGACCTTCTTATAAGATTGAGAGGTTTCTGAATCTGAGAGATCAACCTCAGATGATGAAATCTCAGATTCAGTTTGGATACTCTATTGTCAAAATGTATAGGTCTTATATTCTTTGAAATCACTCGGGTCTCTTATAAACTGTCTGTTTCCTTTCTTTCAAAGGCAGATGGCGAGATGTTTCCCTTTTGGTGAATTCTGGGTCAGTTTTAAATTTTAAAGCAGAGTCAATCAGAGTCTATTTGATGTTTTTTCAAATACCATCTTTTCTTCCAGAAGTGTCATTCATTTTAATGAGCCATGTGTGAGTTCCTGTTCCCACTTCTATATTATTACTATTATCTATTTGACTATCATTCTGAGCATTATCCTTATTTTCCCTACACTACAGCATTTGAAAACTTATTTCTTTAGTCGTCTTCCCAGCATCACCCCCTGATGAACCCTGCTTTAGGGGAAAACGTGTAGGGGTGCAGGGATTATTACCATATTTTGTAGGGCTTTTTAGGGTGTTAGTAGGATAGGAACGAGGACAGGGAGCCCCTACCCTCAGAGGGTGACCCTAGGCTAAGGGCCTATTTAGGGCTGTCTAGGGAGAGATACTCCCATTTCATGACGATTGCCGCCCATGTATCCCACACCCTATACTTGTATTTGCAATTGAGTCACCATATTGGACAAAGTCTGTATATGCCTATTTGAGCATTTTTTTAACGAATAATAATAAAATATTGTTTTTTAGGAATCACGCCCCCTCTTTCTCATAGCTTGTTATTGCAGTTCAACCACATTGACTTGAATGAGACCGATCTTCAACTAGGCCAAGTGACCGATGTGCAGTGACATCACTGGCTTAGGTATGCACTCAAGTGACAATTGTTTCAACATACAATAGTCATCCCGGAACCTATTAATATTTTAACTTGAGGGACCACTGTGTGTGTGGATGGATGGATGTGTGTGTATGTATGTATATATATATATAATATATATATATATATATATATGTGTGTATATAATCTTTATTAGCCAAATTTAGCTTAGATTTCAGTTCTTAAAGGGGTTGTGCCAAGTTTGGAGGTTATCCCCTAGGATAACCTCACTCACACAGGACAAGGGATAACGAACTGATCGGTAGGGGTCCAAACACTGCTACCCCTTCAAATCCCGAGAACAGCTGTCCCTTTTCCCTGATCTTATGGAGTGACAGATTGGGCATGCTCCCTACCACTCCATTTATTTTCTTTGGGTCAACAGTGCTCGGCTATTTACGGTGGTCCCATCGAGAATAAATTGAGTGAAATGGTGTATGCTTGACCTACAGCTTCATCAGATTGGTTGAAATGGACCCTCGTTCTCAGAATCGGTGAGGGTACCAGTGGTAGGACCCCCACTAATCAGTTATTCTCTATTCTGACACTGACCGTTATTCAGTGTGATTTGTATGTGACTTGGAAGTTTAAAAAGCCTCATTCAGTCGACCTGTAGTAAATTCAAATTCAGTGGACATGATTTGAAAAGATGCACCCCTGTCTACATAAGGTTTCACAATATATCTCAGACCAAAAACCAAGCCATGAGGAGGAAAGAACTGCCTGTAGAGATGAGATACAAGATTTTGTGCAGGCACAGATCTGGAGAAGGATACAAGGGAGCACTGAAGGTTCACAAGTGCACAGTGGCCTCCATAATTCTTAAATTAAAGAAGTTTGGAACCACCAGAACTCTTCATATTTCTCACAAGCCCCACCAAACTATGTAATTGGGAAAGAAGGGCCTTGGTAAGAGAGGAGAGCAAGAATCCAATGGTCACTCTGGCTGAGCTCCAGAGATCCTGTGAGAAGATGGGAGAAACTTCCAGAAGGTCAATAGTCACTGCTGCACAATCTGGGCTTTATGGCAGACTGACAAAAAAGAAACCTTTTCTCAGTAAAAGACACATGAAAGTTGGCAAAAAAAAAAATAACATTATGATTCTCTAGTCTGATAAGACCAAGATTGACATTTTTGGCCTCAGTTACAAGCGTCATGTTGGAAGGAATCCAGGCACTGCCCAATACCAAGTATGGTGGTGGCAGAATCATGCTGTGGGGATGGTTTTCAGTGGTTGAGACAGGGAGACTGGTCAGGTTTGAGAGAAGGTTGAATGGGGCAAAGTACAGAGATATTCTTAATAAAACTCTGATCCAGAGTGGCCCTCACCCTTGGCTGATAGTTTACATTCCAACAAGACAATTAGGCTGGGTTCACATGGGCTTGCGGGAAAAAATGCGGGGTCGTTGCGGGGAAATGTGTGATTTTTCAGCGCGAGTGCAAAGCGTTTTAATGCGTTTTGCACGCGTGAAAGAAAAATCTGCACGTTTGGTACCCAGACCTGAACCCAGATATGTTCACAGAAGAGTTTGGGATCGGTGTTGTGAAGATTTTATTATTTTCCGTTATAAAATGGTTATAAGGGAAAATAATAGCATTCTTAATACAGCATGCGAAGTAAATTAGGGATGGAGGGGTTAAAAAATAAATAAAATAAACTCTCCTTATCCACTTGTTCGTGCAGCCCGGCTCCTCTTGTTTCTACTTTCTTCAGGACCTGGGAGGTAAAGGACCTCTGATGATGTCACTGCGCTCATCACATGGTCCATCACCTCACGCATTGAACCCACGCGGAAAACTCGCCTGTGTGAACCCAGCCTTACCCAAAGGATCTGCAGGGAAGAATGGCAGGAAATACCCTTATCCAGGTGTGCAAACCTTGTGTTATCATACCCAAGAAGACTGGAGTCTGAAATCGCTGCCAGAGGTGCTTCAACTTAGTCCTGAGTTCTGTTTTCACTTAGTCATTATGGGGTACTGAATACAGAATGATGGGGAAATTCTTTTATTTTTTTAGGCTATATATATATATATATATATATATATATATATATATATATATATATATTACACAGACACACACAGGCATACATATGAGTGTAGTGATCCATATTTGTATGTTTTTGTGATATACCTTCCTATCTGTGCCCTATCTATGTCCAGCACACATACAGTTGTGACACAAGCAGCTGCCAGTAAACTCTGCAGTGTCAGTATTTTAACTGAGGATATGTGGTGATAAAAGTTTTACTTTTTTTCTTTCCACCTCAATACTGAAATAATAATTCCAAAATAGAATCACAGTCTCTGATGCTTCCGATGCTCTGATGTGTCTGTACATTTTGGTAATTATAAGGATTTCCTGCTGTGGTCCCGACTTATTTATTTTTTTCCTACTTAAATAAAATGATTTTATTTTCCCATTTGTTAGGATTAATGTTGAAGTAAAAAATACCAGTAATGATTTATCTGCAATAATTCCATGTAACATTTGCAAGGTGCATGAAATTTGCCCTTTATTGTTCCGCTAGATTTCATCATGCGTAAAATTCAAAGTTAATCGTATTCCTTTCTGCTGTATATTCTCTTGTAGATGTGATAACACTCAGTGGTTTCTTTTCAACTATAGACCTTAGGTTACTTTGTTTTTGATGATTTCAGTTCTGTGTTAATATGCAGTAAATCAAAAAGAAAACGAACTAACCTTTTAAGCCTGAAAAGTTTCACATACATAAATCAGGAATGTCTGAAGACAACACATTTCACTTGCGCTATACACCAGGGGTACTAGACTAGTTTTACTAAAAGTCCCCTTACCTTGGTTTGCAGTTAGACGAAAGTCCAAGGTTAGTTAAACAGTTAAAATATCATTTTGGAAACAATAATCAAGATCTTTTAAAACCAGACCAAATTCCTGTTTATTCAGATCAGATCCCAGACCCTAAACTCATTCAGTCCTGATTTACTCCTTTATATAGTGATGCAACACTACATCATATCAAAAATAGAGAACATCTTTATAGGTACATATTAAAGAGGTTTTTACAGTTTTTGATGACTAGAGATGAGCGAATTTCATGTTATGAAATTCGTTCACGCTTCGTTTGGTGGTAAAAGCAGAATTGCGTTACTTATTCCGTTACCACGGACCATAACTCAATTCTATGATGGAATGCATAACGGAATGCCTCTAAAGCAGTGTTTCCCAACCAGTGTGCCTCCAGCTGTTGCAAAACTACAACTCCCAGCATGCCCGCACAGCCAAAGGCTGTCTGGGCATGCTGGGAGTTGTAGTTTTGCAACAGCTGGAGTCACACTGGTTGGGAAACACTGCTCTAAAGGGACTCACTCCGCTGCATAACTGAAACGGGACGGATCCGTTTTGCTGCTTATAGACTTCTATTTTGATGGAATGAATAAATGAATGCCTCTAAAGGCATTATGTTATGCATTCCGTTATAGAATTGCGTTATGGTCCGTGGTAACGGAATCCATTATTCAATTCTGCTTTTACCGCCAAACGAAGTGTGAACGAATTTCAAAATATGAAATTTGCTCATCCCTATTGATGACCTATCCCAAGGATGCGTTATCACATTGGTGGTTTGACTCCCGGCACCCCTGCTAGAATTAAAACTGTACCTCACATCGATCTAGAGATCTCGCCGTGCATTACCCTAATCGCTCTGCTAGATTTATTTAAAGCTGGCGGCTCAGATTGTGTTTACACTTCAGATATTTGAAGTTAATTTGATCATTTATTGTGAGCCAAAACCAGATGTATGTGAAAAACACAGAACAGGAGAAACTCTTTAGATTATATCATATCTTTGATTAGTTGTCACTACTGGTTTTAGCTCACAATAAGGGCTCATACACACAAACTTATTTTTGGTACGCATCCAATCCGCATTCACTTCAATTGGACACATGGAGGCCGTGCCATTGGCAAAATTATAGAACATGTCCTACTTTTGTCTGCATTACGGAGAAGCATAGGACAGTTCTATAGAGGCCAGGACACTCCATTCCGCAAAATGTGGAATGCACACAGCCGGTATCCCTGCTTTGCAATTGGCAAACCGCAAAATAGCTAACGGTCGTATGCATGAGCCCTAACTGATAGAAATAACTGTGAACTCTGAAGTGTGAGCTCTGCTTCAGGGGTGTGAATTTTCTGATGGAGATCAGGGGGCTGTAACCTTTCTACTGCAGCTCAGCGGACGTGGCTTTTCTGCTGGAGCTCAGCGGACGTGGCTTTTCTGCTGCAGCTCAGCGGACGTGGCTTTTCTGCTGCAGCTCAGCGGACGTGGCTTTTCTGCTGCAGCTCAGCGGACGTGGCTTTTCTGCTGCAGCTCAGCGGACGTGGCTTTTCTGCTGCAGCTCAGCGGACGTGGCGTTTCTGCTGCAGCTCAGCGGACGTGGCGTTTCTGCTGCAGCTCAGCGGACGTGGCGTTTCTGCTGCAGCTCAGCGGGCGTGGCGTTTCTGCTGCAGCTCAGCGGACGTGGCGTTTCTGCTGCAGCTCAGCGGACGTGGCGTTTCTGCTGCAGCTCAGCGGACGTGGCGTTTCTGCTGCAGCTCAGCGGACGTGGCGTTTCTGCTGCAGCTCAGCGGACGTGGCGTTTCTGCTGCAGCTCAGCGGACGTGGCGTTTCTGCTGCAGCTCAGCGGACGTGGCGTTTCTGCTGCAGCTCAGCGGACGTGGCGCTTCTGCTGCAGCTCAGCGGACGTGGCGTTTCTGCTGCAGCTCAGCCGGACGTGGCGTTTCTGCTGCAGCTCAGCGGACGTGGCGTTTCTGCTGCAGCTCAGCGGACGTGGCGTTTCTGCTGCAGCTCAGCGGACGTGGCGTTTCTGCTGCAGCTCAGCGGACGTGGCGCTTCTGCTGCAGCTCAGCGGACGTGGCGTTTCTGCTGCAGCTCAGCGGACGTGGCGTTTCTGCTGCAGCTCAGCGGACGTGGCTTTTCTGCTGCAGCTCAGCGGACGTGGCTTTTCTGCTGCAGCTCAGCGGACGTGGCTTTTCTGCTGCAGCTCTCTCTGTAACTGGCACCGTTTCTAACAGTGGATATGGCTTGAAGGATTGAATAAAGTGCACCCATGCTCAACCAGCTCAGTAGATGGACATGCACGCTACTGTATGGATTAAACACCAGGGGGTTTCATTATAATGAAGCAAAGAGAATGTCCCATAACTGAAGCATTTTTGTAACTGCAAGTAAATTACAAAAGTTACAAAAACTTTTTTTTTTTTTTTTCTGAATTATATTGACAAAAGCCATTTTAATTAATTAGGAGCACAGACCAGACCCTTCAAATGAATAGCGTTGGCTAGCTCCATGAATGTTTTTTTCAAACAGATTGTAATGATGTGACAAAGCTTATAAGGTATCAGTCCCTTGCCAACAGTTCCCAGGTCCCCTATTGGTCTCTGTTCACCAGGCTCCAACAATGACATGTTACCGATTCAGCCAGTCACTGGCTGGAGCGGTGACCTCAATTATGGATTTATTTCATGAATAGCTCCAGTTGTCAAAATATGAACATTATTCCTTTTTTACATTATACTCTTGTCCCCCAGACTCCTAATGAATGGTACAGCAGTTCCAGCATGTGCCTTGCTGCTCCATTCATCTGTATGTGACTGCTAGAAATAGCCCAGTGCTTGTTTCCTGCTGTCTACGGCAGTCCCATGTTGGTGAATGGGGCAGTTCTCAACCTGCCAATCCATTCATTATGAGGCCCCCATTCTTGTGATCGGTGGGACTGGATCTAATATAATTATCCCATATCCTTGATGTAACCAGAATATACACCTTTAAAACAGGTGATAATTATTATTTTTTTAATCCACCCATTAACCTCAATGGTAAATAAATATATATATATCTCTATATCTCTTCTGTGTGTATATCGATATGTATGTATATGTGTGTATGTATATGTATGTATGCATATATATATATATAAATTAATAAATAAACAAAAGCTGTTTTGAGCTATGTGGGGTTACCTGCCGAAATGTTGCACTTTTTTTGCTGTACCTGCTTAATTAGTAAGAATATTTTTGAGTTCTTCCTGTGGTGGTGAGGCTACTTTCACACTTGCGTTCGTGTGATCTGGCAGGCAGTTCCATCGTCGGAGCTGCCTTCCGATCCGCCGATCAGTGTGACAACTGACAGCATTTATAGACTGATTCGGGTGCGGATGGACGGATCTGTCTTGCAGTCTTTTTCACAGTTTTCCCGGTCGTCGCATGCGCAGACCAGAAGGATGGATCCGTCCCTCAGTTGTTTTGCAATGTTGGATCTGGCACTAATGCAAATCAATGACTGAACAGAAGGCATAGTGATGCAAACTGAATGGATTTCTATCTATTCAGAATGCATTGGGATATGCCTGATCAGTTATTTTCCGGCATAGAGCCCTTTTGACAGAACGCTATGCCGGAAAAGAATAACGCAAGTGTGAAAGTACCCTTAGATTTACTTTTCTTCCTGTAGCTCTTCGGGGATTGAAAACTTGGTGGGCATGAGCACATCAGGATTGGGTTTGGTGAGGACTCTATTAATTTATATATAAAAAAACAAAACAAAAAAAAGGCAATGGAACTTGTAGAAAAACAAATCTTACGGAGGATCAGATGGGGGAGAGGTGTACTGAAGTACTGGTCCCATGAAAAATATTCTACATTTTTCAAACCACTACCTGTGTCTGAATACATTTGTAATGGCATGTAATAAAATACAATTCAGAATAGCCCATGAGTTATTCACTGAAATCCATGTATGGCGCCACCTGCTGTTTCCTGTTTTTCTAATTTCTGCTCACTGAGGTGGACGCACATGCTCAGTTCCATCCTTCACCTACAGTAGAAAGAGTGCAATCCCCCTAAGTTACCAGCATGAAATAAAGCTAGCAGGGCAACCGGACCAGTGAATGAGGAGATCTCTGGATCCATGTGAGGTACAAGGCTGGTATCAGATTTTCATTTTTCCCATGTATCCCATGATTACTCTGTTTTGGTCCCATAAAACAAATAGATCTTTAGGTGCCAAAATAAAATAAGCATACTACAAAAAACATTGTCAAACCAGTCTAATGAGGCGGCTGTAAGAGTTCATTTTTAGGTAAACATTTGTTGTAGTTTGCAGCCTAGAAAAATGGTTTGTTCATCCTCTTAGAGCCCATTCTCGCCATGAATCACATGTATCTGGTCATCTGCACCTGTTACCTGGGAATATAGAATTGCGAGGCATGTCATTCAGTTCTGCCCTCAAAATAGAAAGAAGTGAATTATTAAAAAGATAAACCGAAATTTATGCTTGCTCTTTGTCAGAGTTCATATCCACCTCTAACCTTGATAGAAGATCAGAATGATTTAGACAAGTTTGCTTTAGAGATTCATAACATATGCTAGCCGGATGGAATTGAGTTATCTCTGCTCTAGAGAGTAAGTTATTGTAGCAGGAGCTGACAGAGATGAAGATAACTGAAGGAAATTCAATTACCTTTTAGTGTTTTCCTTCTAATAGGATTCTTAATGTGAAAAAGATCCTTAGATGATGCACCTCTGTTGCTTACTAAGGTCTTAAAAAAAATCTCTTGTTTTCCTGCAAGGCTTTTGTTTCACATCAAATGTAATTTTTTATTGTGTTGCCAGTCGTGTGCAAATGAAAAACCAGTAGCATTTGTACGTTGCTCCGGCCTGCGATTTTGCATTAAGCGACATTTCAAGTGGACGTTCACAAGCTTTGCTTGAATGGTTGGCAGTGACCAGTTCATACAGCGTAGTCAATAGTAAGAATTTGTCGTAATTTGACTAAAACCACATACGTTTTCATGTCATAAACTCATAAAGGCGAATGTTTGTCCTGAAGCTTCTCCCCTCACAACTAATCGGTGGATGTTCGTGAGTTTGCTGAGCATGTTTGGTTTGGTTTTACAGTGAAATCCGTCTGACTGCTCACCCTAGCCATTAACTCTGCTCTCCAGAATAATCAGTTAAGCTAATGTATTTACAACCAAATAAAATAAACCTAAATCAAAAAGCTGTCCACTGAAAGGGGTTTTCCGGTAATAATTATATTTTATGTAATGCCGCAGCCTGCCTTCTGTAAAAGATTTATGCTCATCTGCTGAATGTTCCAGGATCTTCCGGTCCGTCACTCTTTACATCCGACTGGCCATGGGCATGGTCATGGTTCTTTTCCCTTTCATCCTCCATGACGGCATACCATGAGAGATGACCCGCCTCCAACCAGGTAGGGACAGGAAGTATAAATTTGACCCTCCACAGCTCCTCCTTATTGTCTTCCTGTCCCTCCAGGTAGGAGAAGGATCATCCTCATGGCACTTGCTGTGAGCCCGTTCTGTTGCAGGCGCAGGATGGGGAGAAGAAATTAAGCCTGCCTTCTAAGCCTGTTGCCGACACATGGAGGAGCTGCAGCACCCGTACCCTAGTTGGGTAATGTAGGTGCTGTGAAGAGTACGTTACCAGAGCTCCTACCTCTACTGTTGCGTCGGCCGCGGCGTGTCCATGTGTGACCGGACACTCAGGGAGCCCCTCTGGTCGGCAAAACTCCACATCGCGATCTGATAGTTTCGGCGCTCACGATGTCGTCACAGGAAGAGGAGGTGACGGTCCAGGTGCGCTCCAGGCCTCACTTCCGGCCTTTGGAACGCACGCCAGGGCGGAGCTACATGCGCGCGGGATCATGGCGGAAGTCGCCCGCTGATCTGAGGTCTGCAGGTGAGGATATAAGAGGGGAAAATTGTCAGACACAATCTAACCATGTCTGAACAGACTGGGATGGAGACCTCTCAGGGTCCTACTATTGTGAGTAAAGGTCCCTGTGTGTGTGTGTGTGTGTGTGGGGGGAGATGGTAATGCTGATTACTTTTGATTGATCTGGAATCCCTGTATCTCCTCATCTCTCCCTCTCTTATTTTCCTGCTATCCCTGTATGTGTGGAAAAACCTTTTTACAGAGTGAGAAAGAAATAGGGCAAAAGAAATCTAGTCCTAAATCCAAAAAATGCGTTGTGTGCAGCAAGGCTGCCTAACACATATGTTAAAAAGCTCTGTAAAAAGTGTACCTCTAGTATGGTAAATGATCTAGTACCCTCTATTAGAGATGAATTAAAATATGTAATAAGGGAAAGGATGAGGTCTGCCCTTGCTGAAAAACCTAGTATCTCCAGGAGCATCTAGCGCAAACCCAAAGCATAGGGACCCCAGAGTCAGCTGCGCAGAGTCTTCATCCTCTGATAGTGAATCGGACTCAGATTCAGAGGATCCTAATTTAGATGATTCTTCTGGATCTGATTCTGAATATAAAAAAATTCTCTTTTCTTCAGAAGACATGAAAGAGTTAGTAAAAGCCATCAGAACGACCATGGGGCTTTCAGTCCTACTATAAGAAGGAGCATCTTATGACACGCTAAAAGACTCATTTCCTATGCTTTTAAAAGCAGTAGATTTTCTGTCAGATTCTACAGTGGAATCAGTTAGAATGGCTGCAAAAGCCTCGGGGCTGGCCGTGGTAGCTAGACGGGCGCTATGGTTAAAATCCTGGCAGGGCGACGTTAGCTCAAAAGTCAAACTATGCAGTTTACTGTTTCACGGAAATCTTCTTTTTGGACAGGATCTAGAATCCATTCTAGAGAAAGCAGCAGACTCCAAAAAGTCCTTTCCCAAAGACTCGGGGAAGAGGAAGTTTCCCTTTTTGTAAAATAAAAAAAGGGAGTTCCTTTCAGGCAAAAAGGACAAATAGAGACTCCCAGTGGTCTAAAGGGAAAAGTCAGAAAGGTGGAAACAGAGGATTCCTGTTCACACCTAGGAACATGGATACTTCCAAACAATGACGCCAGGAAGGTAGGAGGAAGACTTAGAGTATTCAAAAGAATGGGAGAACATCACAGAAAACCCTTGGGTGTTGGGCATAATATCAAAGGGTTACAATATCTCCTTTCGCCTTCCGCCACCAATAAATGTCTTCAAAATAAGCCCTCTCCAGAGATCAACAGTCCGTCAACTGGAACTGGAACAAGGGATTCGGGATTTGTTGGTTCAAAAAGCCATCACCCCAGCCCCTCTCTCAGAACAAAGAAAGGGTTATTATTCCACAGTATTTCTGGTAGGAAAACCAGATGGGAAATATTGTCTAATAATAAATCTAAAAGGACTAAACAGATTTATAAAATACGTAAAAATTCAAGATGGAGTCATTAATGTTCATAATAAATCTACTAAAAGAAGGAGATTTCCTGACGTCTATAGATCTAAAAGATGCGTATTATTACATCCCTATAGGCATAAACTCTCAAAAGTTTCTCCGCATTGCAGTTTTTCTAGGGAAAAAACTGTCATTTTCAATTTCAGGTTCTCCCTTTTGGAATCACGTCAGCCCCAAGGGTGTTTACAAAAGTAATGTTAGAATTAACTACCCACCTAAGGAGAAGAAACATTCTAATATTTCTCTACTTAGACGACCTTCTCATAGTAGGAGATTCAAAGGTATCATTGGAAAACAATGTGTTCCTAACTTGCCAAACTTTATACCAGACTGCCTGATTAATAAACTGGAAAAAATCAAATCCAGAACCATCCAAGAGATTACATTTCCTGGGGGTCATTCTGGATACAACCTGCCAGATGACCTTTCTAACGGCCCAAAAATGTTTAGGGATAAACGGAAAGGTTTCAAAAACCGACTGCATGCTGAATCAGAGATGCAATGAAGCTCCTAGGGTCTCAGACTTGTATACCAGCAATAAAGTGGGCTCAATTCCATACCAGTATACTTCAGAACTGAATTCTAGAGAACTGGAACAGAAGTCAAGACACCCTGGAGGTAACTATCCAGATCCCTACATCAGTGACTCAGTCCCTACAGTGGTGAATCCAAGCAGATCATCTTGGGAGAGGAGTACCCTGGGTCCTCGATCATTTATTGTGATCACAACAGACTCAAGTCTGTGGGGATGGGGAGCACATTGCTTGCATGCCTATTCTCAAGGGGAATGGTCCATGACCAAAACTCTCTATCCTCAAACGAGAGAGAAATTCTAGCTGTCTGGGAAGCAATCAAAAAATTTGCACACCTTATCCAGAACAAAGATGTCCAGATAAGATCAGACAACACGACAGTCGTTGCTTACTTAAATCATCAAGGGGGCACAAGAAGTGTAGCCCTAGGTCAGCTAGCAGAGGAAATTTTCTTCTGGGCAGAGATTCATCTAAGATCTCCATCCATCTAAAAGGCGTTCAAAACGTAAAAGCGGATTTCCTAAGCAGAACTGCTCTAAACTCAACAGAATAGAGTTTGGAAAGAAATGTATTCAGTCAGATCTCAAAATTATGGGGGAATCCACAAATAGATCTGTTTGCTTTAGCCGCAAATACAAAGCTAAAAAAGTTTTTTCTCCTTAAATCTGGTAGATGGAAACATAGGGGTAGACGCCCTATCTCAAAAGTGGGACTTTCAACTAGCATATGCCTTCCCCCTTTTCAACTAATAGCCAGAGTTTTAAAAAAGATTTGTCACGATAAAGCCCATGTGATTCTAATAGCCCCTCTATGGCCAACGAAACCTTGGTTTCCATTGTTAAAAACACTCTCGGTTCAGAGCCCATGGATTCTCCCAACAAGACCGGATCTGCTGTCCCAGGGGCCAATTTTCTATCCTCAGGTGGAAAAGCTAAATCTAACAGCCTGGAACCTGAGAGGTTGATGTTAAAAATCTAAAGGTTTATCTGATGCCGTTATTAATACCATGGCAGCCAGCAGGAAAAATATAACCTCTAAGATTTATTATAAAATTTGGAATAAATGTTGTTCCTGGTGCACACAGAGGAACATTCCCTTTAAGTTGTGTTCCATTCAGGCGGTCCTCGGCTTCCTACATTCTGGATTTGAAAAGGGCTTACGCCCAAATACCTTAGAGTTCATATCTCTGCCTTATCAGCTATTTTTGGCACCCATGGGTGATCAGATACTTGAAAGGGGCGGATAGAATAAGACCTTTCTTAAGACCCACAGTCTCCCCTTGGGATCTTTAATTTAGTCTTGTCTGGGTTGATTCTCTCCCCCTTTGAACCTTTCAGAGACTTCCTTGAGGTATTTATCTCTAAAAACATTGTTCGTTGTAGCCATCACCTCAGCACGTAGGGTCTCTGAAATCCAGGCATTAAAGATAACTGAACCCTTTTGCTTCATATTTCCAGACAGAATTGTAAGAAGAGGTTAATTTCCACAAATTAGACGTTCGCATAGCAGGCTAACCAAGACATTGCCTTTGATAGAAAAGTACTTCAGGCAATATCCCCCCCTTGAGTAACAATATTAGGCCTAATTCACAACACACCTTGCCACCAACCCTATAGAGATGCCTATACTTCTCTGCAATTGAGAAGTATAGGCATACTTCACTTCTCATGGTATGCCGTCATGGAGGATGAAAGGGAAAAACCAAATTACTTACCGGTAATTCCCTTTTAATAAATCCTCCATGACAGCACGGATTCCCGAAAAAAAAGCATAAAATTCTAAAAAAATAAATAAATATAGTGATAGGATATGTGTGTTGTGTATATCTGTATCTTGATGAGAATAAGACTCTCTAGGCTGAGGGTCAAATTTATACTTCCTGTCCCTACCTGGTTGGAGGCGGGTCATCTCTCATGGTATGCCGTCATGGAGGATTCATGAAAAGGGAATTACCGATAAGTAATTCGTTTTTTTCAGAAGGCAGGCTGGGGCACTGCATAAAATAAAATTATTACTGGAAAACCCCTTTAAAAGATTGTTCAAGAGAGCAGACTTGAATGGGTTCCGCAAGATACGGCATGGTGCAGAGCAGAGACACGGATCGGAACCACTATGAAGCGCTTCCGTGAGAATTCGGTCCATGCCTCTGCAGCGCAAAATAATGGAACATGTATCTTGCGGATCGGGGACCCATTCAGGTGAATTGCTCCGCATCCACAAACGACGTGCACTCGGCCAGTACCCCGTGCATTGCTGATCTCTACTTGCAGTCCGTAGCGCGAGGCACACACGCTCATGGGCATCAGCCCTTATACAGAGTTCTCCTGCCTCTTTTTCTGTAAGAAGGGAGTGTCCACTGTAAATTATGCAGGAGCATCAGCTCTCTCTTCCCCATCTTTGCTACCCCTATTTGCTCCTCTCTGTACCATAGGGTGGCTTCTATTTGTCCTAGTTTTCATGGACTATAGTAAATCTCCAATCTCTGCAGAAATGGATAGACCTCACAAATCCTTGAGCAGCTTCATACAGTGAAAAAAACTAACTTAAAGAGTAACTAAACTTTTGTATCATTTTTTCCTAACCTGTCCCTAACGCCCGAATACGTTTTTGTAATATAGTTTATTAGTGTATTTTTTTTTTTATTCCACTGCAAACCCAACCCCCCCCCATTTCACTGTGCACTTAGAATCCACTTTTCTGTACACCGCTGACTGCTCGGGGCTGTACAGAATTTCTGAATGGGGCAGCAGCACAGTGAGTATATTGCTGCTCCTTCCCGTGCCCCTCTGAGGTTTACTAACTCCTGGCATAGCACATGGGTACCCAGTAACCACGTACTATGCCAGAATTAGCTGAGCGGGATCCTGTTTCTGCCTGCTTCACTAAGCTTAGAGTCCTGCATGCCAGGCACAGGCAGGAGCCCGCTCCTCTCAGCTAATCCTGGCATAGCACATGGTTACAGGGTACCCATGTACTATGCCAGCATTTAGAAAACCTCCGGGGGCACGGGCAGGAGCAGCAATATGCGCTCCTGCCTGTACTCCCTGCGCTGCAGCCCCATTCATAAAAATGTCAACGGTGTACAGAGCATAGCGAAACGTGCGCTTTAGATAGGAGAAAGTGGAATAAAAGTAAAAAATCCATTAATAACCTATATTACACAAAGTGTTCTTATGACATTAGGGACAGGTTAATAAAAATTTATACAAAACTTTAGTTACCCTTTAACGTGTTAATATGAAAAAGTAAATCCTGGTCTGCAGATGTGATGTTCAAGCTCCACAGGTATAGTTTTAGGTTGAAAATTGTATGCTGATTTCAAAATGTATGTTTTTAGGATTGGAGGTTTGATTTTCTGTCACAGACTTAAAAAAAAAAAAAAACTCTGGCTTTTCTTCATACAACTGGAGAATTGAAGGGGTTGTTCAAAAAATAGTAGCATCATATATAGTATGCAAAACAAAAAAACATACAGCCCTTACCTCGCTGCTCCAACGCTGAATCTCGGGTGGTCCTTTGTTTATGTCCAGGAGCCATAAGATGGCTTCAGCAGTCATGTGCTATTCTTTTTTAGCATCACATCTGAGGTCATTGATTTACTGAAGTGTTCATGTCCTAGAATGGCCGGTCCCATTATGTAAAGTGAGACTTGCGAGGGACCACTGGAGTATTGCTGTTGGAATGGAATGGGACTGGAATTAAAATAGGGGCAACCCCTTGAACAACCCCTTTAAATGATTACATTCTGTATGCCTGCAGTCAACCGTGTGGTGACTGCTTAATGATTTACTGCTTATAGATTTACTGGTAGATAGCCTGTCCCAGGACAGTGACTGTAATAGAAAATGCATTCACTTAAGGGCAGAGTTCCTGTTCCAGGACAATGACTGCCATCTATAGAAATATCCATGCTTATGAAAATGACTTAATGAAGTTAGGAATCCAAACACCACCCCCATCACGTCCTTGGGCAGCAGGTACCACTTGGCACATGAACCACCTTGTACTTGCTAGCATCCACATCACACTGTACAGAGCTTTGATGTGGGTGTTGACTGTGACTGTAGTATTAGCTGCTTTCCTCAAAATCTGTGAGTGGGTGGCGGAGCATCGTTCTCCCTCAACTCCCACCCCAACTCATTATAGTGGGCCACTGTGTTCTCCACAGTATAAACTATTAGATGCAAAGTCCCCCTCTATTGGCCCACATATATACATCATTTTTCTTACTATAAGACGCCCCCCCCAGTTTAGACAACAGAAAATTATTTTCTACTTTATTAAACCACCAGGGAAGGTTTAATAAAGTGGAGGGGTCAAGATCAGTAACTCATACACACAAAACATATCTCTGGTTTACAGCTTACACATATACACTGCACTGCTGCATACACCCCAAGACAAACCCAGCTCTTTCTTTACACCTACACCACAATATTCTCTTTCTGGTTCTGCTCCCTCCCACTCTTGACATGATCAAAAGTCCTTTAGCTTCCAGTTAGGCCTCTTGCATATGACCGTATGGCATTTTTAGTATTTTGCGGTCTGCAAAAAACGGATCCGCAAAAAATACGGATGACGTCCTTGTGCATTCGGTTTTTTGCGGAACGGAACAGCTGGCCCCTGATAGAACAGTACTATCCTTGTCCGTTATGCGGACAATAATAGGACTTCTATCTTTGAACGGAAATACGTAAACAGAAGGCATATGGAGTACCTTCTGTGTGTATGTTTTTTATTTATTTTTTTGCGGATCCATTGAAATGAATGGTTCTGTATACGATCTGTCTACGGAATTCAAAAAACAGAACGTAAATGGAGAGAAAAAACGATTGTGTGCAAGAGGCCTAATCCAGTAATCAGTATTCATCTCCTTTCACTGTACCTCAGGACCTTTCAGCATGGAGAGGGCTGTGTTCCTCTTCATGATTGCATACCCTCCTGCCTGCACTGATCGCAGATATTGGTGTCAAGTAGGGGCCGAGAGAAGTGTCCAGAGGCTGTTTGAGCACTCTTGGGGTTAAATGCCTTAGTGTGTGATGTGGTCATCCAGCCACATGGTGGCAGTATATCGGTGATTTCAATGGGTGCTGTAGAAATCTATAGTCCAGAACCTAAGAGAGGAAGTTAGTTCATTATAGCAATTTCATGCAAAAGAGGTTGTCCAGGACATTTAAAAAAAAATCACAGAATCAGGGCATGTGCTAAAATAAAAAAAAATATTACTCACCTGGAAAATTGCTCCAGTCCGTCCATTGGTCTGTTGCCATCTTGGGCTACATAAGGTCCACATCTGCTATGCCAAATAGGGTAATTCCAGTAGAATGCTCCTCTGCTGGAACAGACCACCGGAATATCTTGATGCAGATGTGAACCTTACAGTAATGACATTGTGACTACCTGCATGTGACTGCAGCCTCCATACAATGTGCTGACAAGAGGGTAGCTGCAGAACAGCAACAGAGACTGGTGGGAGCCTTGAAGTGGCGCAGATTTTCTAGGTGGAATCCAAGACAAATGGACAGCACAGGAGTCAGGATACATTTGTAAGAAGTTCAAAGGCGTTACTCAACTGGTGTCCGCGGCTCTAAAATGTAGTCCCAAGCCCTTGTGTCCAATAAAAAAAAAAACTGCGCCCCTCCTTTAGCAGCAAAGTGTAAACTTTATTCACTAAACACAACAGCGATGTGAGTCGTACTCCTCCTTGAAAGATCCGCACGATTCGAACCGTTACAGCTTTAGTGCATAACATTTCTACTTTATATGCTAAATGAAGAGTGGCCTGTTTTTTTCAAAATAGAATTTTGCCGGGGAGTAATATTTATTTTGTTATTTTAGCACAACCTCGGACAACCCCTTTTAAAGTTCATGTTTCTAGACATACATGAATAACTGATTAGACTATACTTGTGAATAGAACTTGCTGTTATTGGTTGACCTCAGCCATGTTTTGATGGAAGCCACATGTAAAACAACGTTGTCGGAAACTTCACTCATCTTTTTTTGCCTTTTTGTATGACTTTTAGCTTAAATTTGTATCAGTAAAAATACTATACTAAGGGTACCTTCACAATTGCGTTTTTCTTTTCCGGCATAGAGTTCCGTTGTTGGGGTTATATGCCGGAAATATACAGATCAGGATTATCCCCATGCATTCTGAATGGAGAGAAATCCGTTCAGTATGCATCAGGATGTCTTCAGTTCAGTCACTTAACGTTTTTTGGATGGAGAAAATACCGCAGCATGCTGTGGTATTCTTTCTGTCCTGGGATGCGGAGTGAAACGGCATGACCCCCAATGTAAGTCAATGGGGACGGATCAGTTTTCTCTGGCACAATCTGCCACAATAGAAAACAGATTGGTCCTCTATTGACTTTCAATGAAGTTCAAAACGGATCCTTTTTGGCAATGTTAAAAAATAGTTAAAGTTAATACAAGCGGATCCGATCAAACGGATGTATGCGGTTGTATTATCTGTAACTGAAGCGTTTCTTTCTGGCATAGAGCCCTGACAACGGAAC
Source organism: Bufotes viridis (assembly GCA_033119425.1). Lineage (NCBI taxonomy): Eukaryota > Metazoa > Chordata > Amphibia > Anura > Bufonidae > Bufotes > Bufotes viridis. The sequence continues at coordinate 477,523,726 of CM065589.1, read as the reverse complement.
TCTATGCCGCAAAACAAAAACGCAAGTTTGAAAATACCCTAATAAAACAGGATCTATTTAAAAACCTTCATTTTACAAGAACCTACATTTTACAGATTAAAGGTATTCAAACCCTGACATTGTTTCTAGTCCACTAAAGCCTGAAGGAGTGGAAGAGATACTTTTGATAAGTGTGCTGCCTCCAGTAACCTTGGTGGCGGTTATCAAGAGGATGATACTATATCTATTTCATCGGCAGATATTTTTTTTCTGTTTTGTTGCTGCGAAAAATCAATAGTTTCAGGCACAGGATGACAGAAGCATCACTTCAGAGCTGGTCGTGCCTGACAGACTTTGTCATTGGTTGCATTTACTTTCCTAGTGTGCTTTTACGCTTTCACTCTTTCAGGGCTTTTTTTGCAGGATTTCCCTAGGTGGAATTTGAAAACCAGAGGTCAAGTGTACAAATAGTACTAGGTAGACAATGTCGTCTTCATTTACCTAGAGTGTTATTTTACGATGGACCCCTGGTGACAATGCCTTTTTTGTAAATTGGAACATTCGGAAGGGCGGCAGCAGTGGTTTATGATGTGTATAGTTCATGTCAAGTCTTGTATATGTCATCAAAATAATCTACGCTACCTGTCTATCCCGCCTGTGTGCTACAAGCTCAACTTTCATTGTATCTGCTGTTATCTCCATTGACTTCTTGTCCGTGTTTTAATCAGACACCACTGAGAATACGTATCACATTAACTAGTTAATTCTCCTCCTTCCACTCTTGTGTCTGAATTGCTCTTTGTAGAGGGAGCAGCGCTTGGAGAGGATGGTAATATAAATGACTGAGAACAAGGGGGTCTGTAAATGTATATTCAGTCTAACTGCCTCCTGAATTATTTACAACTAATTTATCTGGGACTGCTGCTTTAATGCCTCCAGATCATTAAATCAGTAGTCCACGTTCAGGGGGAAGCACATTATCTTTCTGTGAGAAGTGAAAACACTGCAGTCTGCCTTCAACCATTTGGAAGATGGTTAACCTTTTGTGATTTGACGTATAAACCGGTAGCGGTGCAATACACAGAACTCCGCTTGATTATCATTTATTCAATCGGCAGAGTAATTAATGAATTGTATTACTAAACTAAGTAGTGTCACCATATGGGTGCGTTCACACGACCGTATGTATTTTGTAGTCCGCTAAACGTGAATCCGCAAAAAATATGGATGCGGTTGGGTGACTTCAGTGTTGCATTGATTTTTTTTCTTTTTTGGCGCTCCCATTGTAAACATGTTTATTCTTGTCTGCAAAATGGACAAAAATAGAACATGTTCTATTTATTTTGCTGGGCTGCGGAATGGACATACGGATGTGGACAACACACGGATGTGCTTTCCGTATTTCTTGCAGCCCCATTCAAATGAATGGGTCCTTATCCAATCCCTTTTTTTGTGGAGCAAAAATACGGTCGTATGAATGGGGCCTAAGGCTTTACCATAGAAAGAGAAATAACGGCACTGCCTAGACACAGGTAGGAATGTCCATTATGAGTCTTGTAGTTCCATAACTTAACTTACTGTGCTCAATGCCAAATAGAAGAAATTCACATAGTCCACAAATAGAGGAAATCCCAGCACTCACCAGTATAAGTCGTTGTCTTTTATTGGCTTCACGGCAGATTAAAACACCTAGAAGGTATAAACGTGTCGGGCATTTCATCATAGGAACAGTTAAACGGATTACAAGCTACAGGCTGATCTGTCCGCGATGGACACCAACTACGCCCAGTAGGCCACATTCACTATAACTGGGACTGCTGGGTTTCTGTCAATATTTTGTCCAGCATTTTTGATAGAATAGAACGAGAACAGATCCTCCAACATATGTGATTAAGCCTAAGGGCTCATTCATTCAATCTTTGTTGGACGGCACTCCTCTATGCGGATGGTGCTCAGTGGTAGTGAAGTATCACGGATTAAATAGAAAAGACCACGGCACTCGAATTAATTGTGAATTTAGGTTTTGAATTTATTCATATATATTTAGATCCATCCAGATTTTTTTATATATAGTAGGTAGCCAACGTTTCGGTCCTATTCCCGGACCTTGATCACGGCCATAGTTAAACAGGCAGGTCAGGGAGGTCCTGGATGGCGTGACGGCCGTATCTGATTTGCAGTTTGCAAATTGCGGATTTGAAAAACATAGGTACCGACCGTGTGGGTTCCGCATCTTGCGCAAGGGAATGCCCGGCCCTATGATAGAAATGCCTATTCTTGTCCGCAATTGGACATGTTCTATCTTTTTTGCAGGGCCATGAAACAGAAGTACACGGTAATTACTAAATCCTGGATTGCCATTACTTTCAATTTATTTTGCGGTAAAAAAAATTGTAAAACAAAATGCTGCTTGTTGGGCTCAGTAGATCTTTCATATGTAGTGTAATTGCGGTCTACTAAAGACCACTGAACGTATATGTCCATTATCCACAGCAATATTTCGTCCTCTTTCCGGAATAGACTACTAGATGGTCACCAATATATTCAGGATGCATATAAGTAGTTAAGCAGGGGGCAGACTGACCCCACAGGGCTCCTGTGGAAGAGCATTGTATTGTTGTCTTCCAACTATAAAAAAAAAAGCGATAATGCGCACCATAATATTAGTACATATTAGTGCACCACTGAATGGGGAAGGTGGACCTCAATTTTGACCCCTGGAGAAACTGTAGGGGGCAGTACCAAAGAAGAAAATGTACATAAAAATGTACATTGTAATAATACTTCATTTTAAATGCTCAGTTCATTGCATAGTAACGCCTATTAATCACAACCATATGGCATTTTCAGTATTTTGCAGTCCGCAAAAATACGGATGACGTACGTGTCCATTACGTTTTTTGCGGAACGGAACAGCTGGCCCCTTATAGAACAGTATTATTCTTGTCCGTTATGCTGACAATTATAGGACATGTTCTATCTTTGAACGGAAATACGGAAACTGAAGGCTTTCGGAGTACTTTCCGTTTTTTTGGTGGATCCATTGAAATAAATGGTTCCGTATATGGTCTGTATACGGAACGCAAAAAACAGAACGTAAATGGAAAAGATAAACGTTCGTGTGCATGAGGCCTAATGCTATTCATGGGATAACCCCTTTTAAAGACATTGATTCTAGCTAAAGGCCACTGCATTTATGGCTCTTAACAAAACGTCTGACCCTTTTACCAGTCCACCAGTAATTGTGGGAATGAGTGGGAATGTGTATCATTTACTTCTTGTGCCCTAGTTAATGGGGTTTTCTAGGACTTTGATATTGGTGGGGAATCCTCATGATAGGTCATCAGTATCAGATGAGTGGGGCTTTGACTCCCAGCACCCCTGTCAATCCGCTGTATGAAGAGGCCATGCTACTTCATGTGCATGGATCACATAGCCTAGCGCACCTCAGTTCTATTCAGTTGAATGAGGCTGAGCTGCGATACCAAGCACAGCCACTACCCAATGTACCGCACTGAGGAGGTCCGTAATGCGTGCCTCAGCTTCCTCAAATAGCTGATTTGCGGCAGTCGGACCCCCACCGATCCCATGACGTGTTTCGAGGATAGGCCATCAATATAAAAATCCTGGTCAAGCCCGTTAATAATAGTGAGTTCTATTTGCTTTGCTGGCAGGACCACTGCACAGCTGTGCTGGGTAGGCTCAGTTCACATCATGTTTAGGGCCCTCCCTAAAGGGCCGAGCAGGCTGTGCTATGCTGTTTCCATAGTATCTATGAAAGCGAATGGGAGGTAGGGCAACCGTGTAGAACAACGAGCTACACGATTTCAGTAACTTGTAAGATGTGGAAGCAATGTAGCTCGCACTGCTGTAAGGCCTCATGCACCCGCCTTTTGTTTGTGTCCGCGTCCGACCCACATTCTTTGCAGATTGCACACCGACTCATTCATTTCTATGGGTTAATGAAGAATGTCATCCGTGTGCTGTTCGCATCCATGTGTCTATTCTGCAAATTATACAGCATGTTCTATTCTTGTCTGTTTTGTGGATAAGAATAGGCAGTTCTGTAAGGAAAACGCAGTTCTTTTAGAAAAATGTGACCACCAAATACATATGGTCGTGGACATGAGGTCCTATTCAGTTATATGGGAGAAGCTGAAACTGCATAGCCCAGACCACTCTGCTGTGTCTGCAGTGCGGACCACCTTTGGCTACCAAATCCATGTATCACAGGGTTGGGAGGCATTCTAGAAATAAGTGCACATGTATCGAACGTAAGTGAGCGGGGTTAGTTGCGCCGCAATCTGCTCCAGAAATACGCCTTATTTAGCCATATTTCAGATTAATAAATGACCCCCTATATGTGTAGATCTATTAATGATATATATATATATATATATATCTATTATATTATATACTATAAAAACTATTACTGTAATCATTTACGCCTCCTTGACAAGACTACAAATCTGACTACTTGTTTAGTTCCTTTGTCTCATTAGTCTTAATTATAAAGTATATAACAAGTGTATTTAAAATTTTTAGATAGTAATTCTTTTTAACAAAAGACATTATGAGGCTTAATTTTCATTTTATTGTATGAGGTCAAATGCAAAGCTAATGTTCCACAAGGAGACAGAGATTGATAATCAGTAAAGAATGGGCCTCTAATGTGATTTATATCTATAGATTTTATGTCAGGTATGAAAAGTTGCTGTTCAAATTGTAAAGACTGATCCATTAGACCATTAGGAAGCACTTTGAAGCATTTACTACTTCCTTGGTTGCCTCTTTTTAGAAATCAGCCTTTCCATGTAACTTGCCGGATTATGATTGTATAAATTAAACACTATATGGATTAGTTTGCCTTTGTTGGTATTGCAGTCATTTTTGGTGATCATTGCCATAAAAAATATGTTGGACCATAGTTGCACAGACTATTCTGGTTGTCTGAAGACATGGTCCCTAGGTCTCTATAAAACAGAGTAGAGGCGAGAGCAGTATGTCTGAAGCTGTGCATACATGAAGCTGATGTAATCATTTCATGTAGACCGCATGATCTGCTGGCCAGAAATGATAATTTACTCGCCTGCACGATTGACCGTTTCCCCTGATGAGCGAGCATTTTATTCATTCATTGGGTGATCAGCTGCACCTTTAGTTGGGCAGATTGTCTGGAGCGAGTGCTTGCAGAAACATGTATCCCAGATAATCTGCCCAACAATAGGGGCATGTAAGCCCAGCATAAGGGCCCATTCACATAAACGTATGGCCACCATACCTGTGTCGCAGATCGCAAAGCACGGGCGCCGACTGTGTGAACTAAGTGCTTCGGAGCCCATGGGAGGGCTTCAAACCTGTGCCTCCGCAGTTCACACAGCCAATGCCCATGCATTGCGGACCCGCTGTTTGTGGTCCACAACGCGCGCACGGCAGCCATATGGTCATGTGAATGGGCCCTTATTCTGTCCTGCCAGTGCTGATAGTGCCCGACAGTTTAGGAATACATCTCTTAGCCAGTGGGAATGGTAGCACCTGGTTGTCCATTTATTGTGGAGTAATAACAGAGGAACAACGCAGCAGCGGTTGGTATAAACGATTATTCAGCTACGTTGGTCAGCTGGATATTAGAATGTGTCCATCTTTCTGAATAGCCTGGCTCTGTGCCAACCATATGTAAAACCTATGACCGATAAATTACATACTACCTTCTAAAATATATATGGAATCATTTATTAAGACCAACATTTTAGACGCCGGTCTTAATACCCCTGGACTGGTTCTTGATGCGCCTAAGTTACACATCTTAAGTGCATCCACAGCCGGCGCCTAACAGCCTTAAATCTATGCCAGCTCCCTTGCTGGCGTGAGTTTAGATAATGAGACGGGCCCGCCCTCTTCCCTGCCCACACCACGCCCTCTTTTTTTTTTAGAACTGGTGTACGTGGCGTGGAAGGATAAGGAGTCAAAGATTCAGCTGCAAATCCTATTTGCGACCAAATCTGTGACTGATATACTCCAAAAAGTGACGTATATCTATTCATAAATGACCCCATACTATATTCAAATTGTCACAATAGTCTGCAAATCTAAAGCTTCTGTATCTCACCAACTTTCACACAGTGTCACTGTGCAGAGACCTCTACAGAAATTGAGACATACATGCTACTGCATCTAGATGAATATAAATTGTTTCTTAATGTGATATGTAATAATATGTTTGGCTTTAAAGGGTACTCCCATCTGGGACATTAATGGCATATCAATAAGATATGCCATAATGTCTGATACATGAGAGTCCCACTTATCTCAAGAACAAGGCCCTGTGCCTGCACGGCTACTCCTCCACCCACTATGGGACTTACAAAAATAGAGGAGTGAGCTTGCTTGGCTATTTTGGCAGTCTCCTAGCAGTGAAAGGAGGGAGAGAGACCCACATGCTGGGGCCCTGTTCTGGGATCTTAAAGTGAGCCTGAAAAAAAAATTCTGAGGCCCCTTGTTGTAGGCCCCAAATTCACCAAAGGCAAGCAACACACGTAGGCATGACCAACAGAAGTAGGCAGGTCCAGCAGTAACATAGTGCAGCACAAAATACTACCCCGGTGGAGCAAAATACCTCAGTGCAGCACAAAATACTGCCACCCAGCTGCAGAATTCAGGAGGGCAGCTCAGGCCACCGGCCAGGTACATGAGTACCTGATGCACATAGCATTAATTAATGCTGTGAGAGCAGAACATCATTATGTATCCAGCCAATGGCCATGAGGAGGGCTTGGGTGGGCACCTGGGCATTGACTCACAAGGAAATTTCCCTGTAGATTCTATGGCCGGTCCACTCATGTCCTTGAGATAGGAGCTGGTCCCAGAGCTGAGACCCCCACCTGTTGAACATTTATGGCATATCTTGTCGATGTGCCATAAATGTCCAAGATGGCACAACCCATTTAACAGAATTTTTTAGCATGAGACTGTATGCACACAGAGGTTATGGCTATGTCTTTAGTATAGGTTTGATTGAGATGTGTATCTCGTCATGTACCCATAGGTTTATGTGAACCAGATGTGTTTAAATAGACTGGGTGTAGTCTGCCATGCTGCATTACACTGTTGTGATACAGTACCCAATACGATGCAAAAGTGAGCCTCTCCTCCTGTAGCATAACTTGTTGAAAATGTAAGCTTTTTTCTTTTAGGATGACGTTACCTTTTTTAACCGGTTGTATGCAATGAGTGAAATACAATGACCCCAATACACATAATGATAAAGGGAAAAATAATTTATAGCTAACAGAGAAAAACATTTGAGAATGTGTATAATGCAGTGTGTAATACCATAGTTTGCCGTATTGGCCAACTGAAATGAAAGAAAACTGATTGCAAACATTTTTTAAATAGCTTTGACGAAGTAATGTCTAATTCTTGTCTTTATTTTTTTATGGTATATTCATTGTCATGTTCATACACATCTCATTACTTGTTTCCTCCAGTCACTTTGTGCACAGTACTCGTCAGAAAAGAGAGAAGATGAAAAGATGTGCGACCATTTAATTAGAGCTGCCAAGTACAGAGACCACATGACTGCTACCCAGCTAGTGCAAAAAATTATCAATATCCTCACAGACAAGCACGGAGCCTGGGGAAGTTCCTCAGCAAGGTAAGAGCGCCATAAAACAGTATTTTATTTCTTTCATTATATGTAAATGTACTTTCGTCTTTCCCGTACACCTCATTCTAGTGTATATAAATGTGTCCATCACCGATTCAATCCAGAAAGGAACATTTCCACTGCTTAGTCTGCTCTTTGTTTAGTTGACGAAAGTATGGAAGGATGGGTCAACTCCATGTGGGTTGTATGAATGCATCGGTCTGGCTTGCACTACAGCATCACACTTCTATGGTGGATGTTTGTTAAAATTCCATTCTCATCTTCTTAGGCAAATCACATGATCAGTCGGGGTCCAAATAATGAGCGGGCCGCAAAGTTTTCCCTTCACCATTTTCGATGATCATTAGCATGCAGGGTAATGCAGCACAGCCAAATTCAAGTCAATGGGGCTGACTCCCTGTACCGCCAGAAACACTGCCATGCTAGAACTACATTGAAGGCGGGCGCAGCACTAAATCGTTGTTGTGGTCCCTTTTATCCTCAAGATAGGTGGGGGGACCCAGCACTGTTGTGAATTGACAAGATGATAAAACCCCTTTTCAACTATGTTTGCTTCATTGGTTGTAAAATCCAACACAAAGCAATGCCTGATCATACAACTTTACCTGGTGAAGAATTGCCCATCCCAATGGCACTGATCATTCAAATGTCCGTCAGAGTAATCTGCCCACGAATATACCAAGCATAGCTGACGTAATATACAGCGCCCTTCTCTCTGCCGCTGACAGTAGTGTATAATGTAAGTAACTAGGTAAATCTATTTTCATCAGCACTAGAGGAGGCTTTTCTGGTTTATAACGTGACCAAAACCTGTGATAATGCTAGCAAATCTTAGGAGAGAAATCTAATATTTTTCGCTACTTTGCAGTTTTAATTAGGAGCAACCAGTAAGGCTACGTTCACATCACCGCTTTTTGTCCTGCAGGAAACGCTAGTTCTTCGGGTAATGTGCTCGTTTGTGCAGGCACCTAAATCGTCGTTTGCCTTCAAACATCAAGTCTGTATGGGGATGAGTGATGGCCTTGGTGATCGCTGATGAGCAGGTGATTGCTGGGAAGGAACGCTTCCTTCCTGACAATCGCCTGCTATAATGTCCCGTGTAAAGAAACCTTTAGGCAGTAAATATATTTTTACACATTCTGTCTTTCAGGCCCCTTTAAAATTTAATAAATGTTAATTTAAAATTCTAAAACTGTTTAGCATTTATGCTATTGGGCAAATTAAGGTCCATCTTCTGTAGACCAAAGGACCAGTTGTTGGTTTTCCAGACCTTCACATATAGTCACATCTCTGTGTTGGGTCCCATTTCACAAGGCAGACTGATTGGTCCTGATGTGAGAATGCCAAGTGCTAGGTCCCATATGAACGAAGGGTAAACATCGTTAGTCTTGCTCTTTTGGTTATGTCCACTTTTCCCCATAGGCCCTAGTCTCCATTTTTCAAGGCTTAGGACTACACGAAGACATGTCGCAAAAAAGTTGCGCAGCATTTTTTATCATGATTGTCAATGGTGTCGCATTGTAACATACTGTGACTGTGACACAACAGTCACAAAAGTCCATCCAAGTTGGATTTTTCTGCGACTGTCGTAGCACGTCGCAGTACGACACTTTGACTATCGTTACAAAAAATGTTGCACAACACAGGTGCGGCACGAATGTAGCAAAGTAGTTGTACCCTTTGTGTCGTGCGGTACATTAGCCCTAGCCTAAAGACTGTGTAACACTGCTTGATGTTCAGCCAGTGTGAGCACATATGGGTAACATGTCCATCAGCGCTCGTTTGCACCAGCCTGATTATAAAAGCCAATGCAAAGTGGATGTGGGAGGTACAATTTCTTTTACAGTCATTCCTCACATATTCAGTTCTAAAGATAATCCGGTATCACATCCCTACATTTTCCGATTCCTGATGAAAGTTTGCTCATTTATCGGCTGATCAATTATACTGGCCAATTATCTGAAACGAGCATTACTATGAACGATAATTTGCCCGATAATGATGAAGTTTAATAGGGCCCTTAATGTGAGCCTTGTTCAGTCCTCATATTTTGGGTAATAGTCTTCACACCAGGCCTATTCCCTCCTTGGGTATTTTTAGCTCTTTTGGCCCACCACCGTTTTGGGTGATACCTGTTGCCCTTCAGTGGATTGACCCATGGGCCCTTGGGAGAGCCCGTCCAACTGCTCACTCTACTATTTGGAGGTTGAGTCAGATTGAATGGAGGAAGATATGACTGCAGGATCATACTACGTACAGTGAAGCCCTTAAAGGGATATTTTTGGAGTCCCACTTAAATGGATGGAGCGGCTGGTTGGAAATGTAGAGTGCTTGGCTATTTCTCGAACTCCCATAGAAATGAGTGTGAGTGGAGGTGCGCATTTCAGACCAGGCCCCTGTTCTCGTGACCTGTGGGAGTCCCAGACGTAGGACCCCCACCAATCTAATAGTTTATCCTTCAGTAAACTTCAGAAGACCCATGAATAAGGCCCGGAGCTCCTAAATATTTTAGTGAGTCAGTAACCCCTTTGGGGAGACTCTGAGGTGCTTTACCATAAATCTTTGATGCTTTTTGACTTCCCATTTGATTTGCACAAAGAAATACTCCATTAACTACTTTCATATTTGGTATGTGCAGTCACAAAACCAGACTGACGCTGAAATCTTATATCGGCTAGTGGAAAACTACAGGAAAGTCTTGTGCAATTAATGACCCCCCACAAGAAGATCATTAGCAACCTGAGCATTGATGGCCCAGTGACTTCATGGTTCAGTCCTACACTAACTGCAGGAGTGATCCAGGTTAACTGTACTGCTGTGGGGGAAACACATTACCTGTGTGTTCCCATCCTATCTTTCAACAGTCCATAGACTTATTTATGACAGTTTCTGGTCCGCTAATGGATGGGCAGGAAAGCTACAGGGAACTTTCATTTCCCCTGCAGTAGATTTGGTTGTAATGACCTAATGTATTCACAGATGTGTTTTAGAAGGTCCCATGCATGTTGTTTACACCTCACGTCAATTACATACAGAGGTGTGACACTACCCCTATGTCACATACGTGTTTTTCATCAATTGGTCCTATTTCTATCAGAAGCCTTTAATATCAGAAATGCCATACACTGCCAAACCCTACATCATGCTGCGGAGGAGGCGACCTATATGGAGGAAAAATCAGTATTTTATTTTTATGTAAAGGGGTTTTCTGACGTAGTGGGTTAGGTAAACACTACTTTGTGCCTACCTTAGCTAGAACGGGCAAATCCTCTTTGTGCCCATGGGTACCAATGTAGGTAAACCACGCTGTCCATAGCTTCTCAAGATGGCAGTTGTATCTTCTACCATCCAGGTGCTGAATCTGCCCAGAGCAGATGCAGAAAAGATATTGACGTCTTGCATCTGTACCCGTCCTGAATGCTTTCAGCTTCTGTGCAGTAGAGGACACAGCTGCCATCTTGGGAAACTATGGACGTCCTGGCTTGTTTACTTTGGTACCCATTGACGCCAGCCGTGGCGTCTAAGGGAAGCCCTGAAGAAATGTAGTATTTTCTTATCCAATTACACATCAGTTTATGGGCATTTCTAAAATTTATCCGGAAAAGCAGACAACAAAATAAACATTTTTTCCTCCATATGGGTCTCTTCTGCACGTGTATCTTATATGTTGCCATTAATTGCAGTATTAGAATTTATTTTTAAGAACAAAATGGTGAGGTTGACTATTATCTGTATGCATATTTTCCAGTGTAATGTGCTGGTAACATTTCTGAGGTCTAAGTCCTCCCATTGCTGTACAGATAGTACTTCCTTCTGGTCTCTCGCTGTGTAGTGAGTCCTATGTTCCCCCCCCCCCCCCTGCCATCACACAGCAAGCAATGTCAGTGGAAGGCACAACTTCCGGACTCAAGAGCCATTGAGAACAGTGTGGCTATTTGGGAAAGCTGAATTGAACATTTTAGAAAGTACCTGCAGACACACTTTCAGGGTTCTTTATTTTTTAATCAGCTTGTCTTGTGTGTTTAGTTTTTAGATTTGCTGCACTTTTTTTTGCATTAAAGGAGAGAAGCAGTGCTTTTACAGACCAAAAAATGCATGTCAAAATTGTGTTTTAAAGTTTTCCTACAATTTTGGAATTTTTCGTAGAAGCGTTTATAGAACCTTTAATTTATTGCAGCCCATTGACCGAATAAGGGCTCATGCACATGGCCATACCCTGTTTTGCAGTCCGCAAATCGCAGATCCGCAAAACATAGATACCAGCCATGTGCCTTCCATATTTTGCGGAACGGAACAGCTGGCCCCTAATAGAACAGTCCTATCCTTGTCCATAATGCGAAAAATAATACGACATTCTATTTATTTTTTTTTTTTTGTGGAGTGGCCATGTGGACATACAGAAACGGAATGCACACAAAGTCATTACCATTTTTGCGGTCCCATCGAAGTGAATGGTTCTGCATACGGGCCGCAAAAAAAAACTAGAACTGGACACTGAAAAAAATGTTTGTGTGCGTTGGTCCTAAAACATAGGGGGACATTAATCAAGACCAGCGTTTCCTTTGCCGGTCTTCATTCCCCTGCACCGCCGGAGGATGCACCAAGCTTGTCTCTCATAGATGTAGTGTATCCCTCCGCTAGCCGTGCAACAGTGTGTTAGGAGTCGGCTGTAGATTTCAGTCTTTATTCACGCCAGAAAACGTGAATAAAGATAAATGCGTCGGGCCTGGTACGCCACCTCTAAAAATTAACGTAAAGGGAAAAAAATTGTACATTTTTCTGCATTCAAAGTGTGTGACAAAATGTGCAAATTTTTGATGTGATAAAATTGCTGTATATAGCATAGTAAATGTCCTCCATAGTTTTTGTATGTGGTTGTGACATGGTGGCATGCCACTCCATTGCCAGTTTGTGTTGCTATTTCCTAAGCAGACCTAGCGGACTGTGACTGGCTTTATGGGTCCTGCAGGAACCACACGTGGTATCAGAGCCGCGGTATTGGATAACAATTGTGCATGTTTTAGGCGATGGTCACAAACTGTGTTAATACGTATTGAGGCTAATCGAGTGTAAGTGGGTTAATACGCTTAAATAGTATGTATTGCCACATGCAGTATTTATCTTTATTACAAATGATTTGATAATGAGGTGTATTGCCATGTGATTCACATAACTGAATTGTGCTATTACTTCTACAAGCTGTGTATCATTCTGGTATTTGTATTACGCCGCCCGCGCTGCACAAATAGCAAGATTCCGCTCATTCTTCTCTCCATAAAATGTCGTCATTCACTTCATGGCTTTTCTCTTTTGCATTTGATGAAGAATATGTTTGAGGTTCCTAATTATAGGTTAGCGACTCAGATGTCCAGCGCCGCAAGCGTTAATATAATCTTGTTTCCTTGTCCTCTACGAAATTGAATCTCGTAAGGATTTTGGTTTAATTTCGTTTATGCCGTTTTCATTCCTCTCTGTCCTTTGGAATTCATATGGCTCGCTTGTTGCCAGGACTTGGAGCCTTAATACTTTCCCATTAATGTCATTTATTTTGTTTCAGTATTGATGGGTTTCCTAATGCCGTCCGATCACTAGGCTGCAAGGCTGGCAGCTGGCCCAGGATCGGCAGTGGTTTTAATAAATCACAATCAGACCCATGCCATTACATCAATATTTTTAGTCAATTATGGAGAAGGTCAGGTGCTGTATTCAGGGATGAAGCTCCAGCATGTGGCATTTTGAGAAAACATCTGGTACTGCACCAAAAATGTACGTTGGATAGAATAAGGGGATTGGGGGGGGGGGGGATAAAATTCAATATTGCCCATTTGAGGCAGATCAAATGAAATCTACATTATTATAGGCAAACCACAGATGATTACAGGCTTCTTGTCGACGGTGTGGTTATTATACCTAATTCTGTTATCCGTAAAGAAAATTCCCAAGTTCCACTTCAATAAAAATGAAAATATTCTTTTCTCTGAAGCAGATGGGATTTGTTGTTCCCTCACAGCAGGCATCTAATATCTTTTGACACCTAGTGACCTGTCTGAATGCAATTTGTGTCTTAATATCAGGCTTACACAAGCTGCTGCCATGGAGGAGAAGTCCTCCTCTTTATTCCTGCAGATTCGTGCGGCATGTTCTTTCTCTTTGGAAATTCTCTAAGAGGTTCTGCCGAATGTTCGCCCTTTTTCCGTCATTGAATCCCTTTTTTTTTTTTTTCCTGACTGAATTCCAAATGGTTAGATTTTTCACTCTGAAGGGAAAATAAATTGTACTGCTTGGTTATACATTAATGTCACCTGAAGTAAGGCTCAGGTGAAAAGGAGAAGAAATGCTGATAAGAAACAGTAAAATAAGCATGAAAAAAAAAAACGGTGGTGGGGGGGGGGGATGTAGCGGGTGGAAGAAGCCATTTCCCCCCACCCTGTGCACTGAGCAGGCATTGTGTTTATTTGGGTCAGGAGACAAATCATCTTTCATGTAGATGACACCTGGTAAAGTGGTTGAATGTAAGAAGGATGAGAAGAGATGATGGAGAACAGTGGATGAAAGTCTCGGAGGACAGGCTACCCTTTTCTCATCGCGTCCTTCATTGCATTCTAATAGGCTGACTAATGTACCATAGAAATTCTCTCTGGGTCTTTGGATAGTAGGGTAGAAAGAGTGGCCCTCCTCATCTTAGGAATAAAATTCAGCGGTACAATTGCAGACATAAATTATTGTAGGCGCAGTAATAAGGGCTTCGGCGTTTTTATATCAAACTAGCTGGATGTTTTAGATTAGCCGATAGAAGCAGAGTAAGGCTGCAGCTGCTTTCAAGACGCTACGCGAGATTGCTCAGAATGCGTTCTAATGGATGCCCTCGAGCTAGAGGGGATTTTTTTCCCCCTCCCTGTGAAACATTCATCTTTTTTTTTCCCCCCTTTTTTTTCCCATGCATGTCAAGAACCTTGCCGGTAAAATCTTTGTGATGCGGTCTTCAATTTTTCTTCAGTAAATCAAATCATCTTCCTTTCAGGAAAGATGAATGCGAGAAGGTGTGGGTGTTATAAAAGGAAAAAAAGGAGACGGCGAAAAATCAATGCGGGCAAAATTGAAACAGTATGCCTCGGTATTGATTGGCCTTGTGAAATCGAAACTAACAGCTTTGTAACTGTTCCAGTGGACAGTTAGCTGACCTGTAATGGACAAACCATCAATATTAGCATTGCTTTTTTATCTTGTACTATGTCATAGCAGGACGGCTGATATTCTAATTCACTGTACGCTTTGTAGCATAAGATAAGGTTGCCCTTATTTGTGGAATAGATCTCTCACATAGTCATATAGTCCTTCTGTAGACTATAAAACCTTGATAGTTTTTCTTCATCTTTATGGCTAAAAATATCCAACATGGTTGATCGAGTACATGCAGTCTTAGACGTAGCCGTAGAGGTTTTTTCAGCCCCGTAGCTCTTGCCGCCCAATCAGTGTCCATGTTTAATTTCTTAAGTTCTAGAGAGCTGTGCTCTGTTTGGTTGCTGCCAACAACTAGCCAGTTTTTTTATGATACATTTGCTTTTGATTATTTTTGATATATGAGGCTTTGCATGTAATAGCTTGTAATAGAAAAGATTCACTATAATCAGTTTTTCATATGCCGTATTTAAATTCCTGCTCATTCTGGGCTTTGATGTCAGGGAGGTGGTCCCATCAGTGATTGCCAGCTATCTCTGTATACACAATCATAGAGGGAAGGCCGTTGATAGGGATGAGCGAATCAACTTCGGATGAAACATCTGAAGTCAATTCGCATAAAACTTAGTTCTCATACTGTACGGAGCAGGAGCTTAGAATGTATTGGCTCCGATCAGCCGAAGTTATTGCTTCGCGTAGTCTCGCGAGACTTCGGGTAATTAGTAACATAGTATATAAGACCGAAAAAAGACATCTGTCCATCCAGTTCGGCCTGTTTCCTACAAGTTGATCCAGAGGAAGGCAAAAAACCCATGTGAGGCAGAAGCCAATTTTCCCCACTTAAGGGAAAAAAATTCCTTCCCGACTCCAATCAGGCAATCAGAATAACTCCCTGGATCAACGACCCCTCTCTAGTAGCTGTAGCCTGTAATATTATTACACTCCAGAAATACATCCAGTCCCCTCTTGAATTCCTTTATTGTGCTCACCATGTATTTCATACATTAATTTGTACTGTAAAAAACATTTCCCGAACTCTGGTTCAGTTCCAAGTTGGGAAATGTTTTTTTAAAGCCCCATTCACACGTTCGCAATTCTGTTCCGCATTTTGCGGAACAGAATTGCGGACCAATTAGTTTCAATGGGGACAATCAGCAGTTCCGGGTCCGCAATCGCGTTCCCGAAAAAAATTGAACATGTCCTATTCCGTCAATTGCGGACAAGAAAAGGCATTTTCTATGAGAGTGCCGGCGATGTACGGTCCGCAAATTGCGGAACGCACATCGCCAATGTCCGTGTTTTGCGGATCCGTGGATCCGCAAAACACACACGGACTTGTGAATGGACCCTAAAACATCCGAAGTTGTCAATCCTAGCTGTCAATCACTGATAGGACCGTCTCCTGGACTTCAAAGCTCAGAATGAGCAGAAATTGGAATAAATAAAATAAAACTTGTATGCAGCAATATACTCAGCATCTCCTGCTCTCTAACATGAGGCCTGCAGACTGTACTGCATTTCTTTAATGGCTACTTGCTTTTCTATTTTATTTTTTTTAATTTTTATTAAGGGGTGGGAGAGCTGTCCAAAATTGTATTATAAATATCTTATCACTTTATCCCATGTTCTGAATATTGACTTTTTTTTTTTTAAATAAAAGCAAAGAAAATGGCCTCCATTGTAAAAAAAAAAACAAAACAAAACAAAAAAACAGGTGCCTGTATTTGAAAATGTCTGCTTGTCAGCGCTTCCTGTGGCAGAGAAAGGGTTACTGAACTCCGCATTTTCCTTTCATGTTTATTACCTTTGTGATGAGATTTCACTTAGCATTTTTATAATGAATGAAAACGGGTACCTTGTAGAATTGCAATCCCATTAGCCTGCGGTGCACTGAAATGTGAAATGCAATCAAAGCAAATGTATGCGGACCGAGAAATAAATAAATAAAAACTCTTCTCCCCAGCCCCCTTAATGCTTCTCTTTCACCGTTTCCCCACCCTGCAGTTATTGCACTTGACACCAGTGTAAAGTAACATTCATTGCTCTCACTGGAGCTCCAGCGATGTTTGGAATTTTTTTTTATTGCCAATATTGGCCCATGTAATAATATTGTGAAATGGCTTAATAAAACTAACAATTCTCCCAGTCGTACCCCCTCCGAACCCCACACACACCAAACAATGGCAAAGAATAATTTTACACTGAGGAAACAGCATGGTACGAATTTGATGCCTACATCTGGACTGATTAATACTACGCCTTTTAGCAGGAGGGAGAATTGAAGGTTTTCTGTTTTCCTTTTGTACTTGGAATATTAACATTTTGGAGTCTAATATTTTGTAATTAATTTCTTTTTGATTTTTTTTTTTTTTTTTAATAAACCATTTTATGGTTAAAGAAACATATTTTGTAAGGTTTTCTTGTAGTGCCTGAGCCACCTACCCCAAATGTCCCAACAACCCCCCTTTCAGAGCAAATGCTGGCACGAATTTTGGTGTCTGGTTCAATGGCATACACCATTAGAGGTTTGGTTACTGCCTCTTATTTCTCAAGAGGGAGTGAACCTGAGTGCACTGTGTGAGTCTTACAGCATGATATACCCATCTATGAGCTTGTACCGTGTTCTCTCAGCTGCCTATGTACTAGCAGAGCCACTCTGGCAGCACTGATTGTGGCAGACCGCTAAGGTGTACTCCCTCTTCAGAAACAAGCATATGTGACCGTTCCCTTGACAGTGAATGCTCTCATTAGCTTATCAGGCACCAAAACTAACTGCACTGATTGCTTGTGGTGGGGTGAGCTTGTGTTTTGGAGGATGTGACAGGTCCTCTTTTCTGGGATTTTAATATTGATGACCTATCCTCAGGATAGGTAATCAATATCAGGTCAGTGGGAGCCCTACACACGGCACTCCTGCCGATCATCTGTTTGAAGAGAAGGCTGCGCTCGCCATCAACTTTGTAGACGACAAGCAGGCAAACAATGAAGGGAAAGCTGTGCTCGCACGAGTTCAGTTTTCTCTTCAAACAGCTGATCGGTGGGGCGTGCCGAGTGTTGGACCCCCACCGATCTGATATTGATGACCTATCCTGAGGACAGGTCCTCAATATTAAAATCCTGAAGACCCTTTTTAAATAATGGAATTCTCTCTGCCTGCTTACAGAAGATTGATTTCTTTTCTAGTGCAGCAGTAGCTCAGTAAATTAGTACCTTTGTAAAAATATGCTATATAGACATAAGTGTTGGGACACCTATTGAAGATTTTATGATATCCCATTATAAATCCATAAGCATTAATATGGAGTTTGCCACTAGAACAGCTTCCACTCTTCTGGAAAGGCCTTCTATAAGATTTTGGAGTGTGTATGTGGGAATTTGTGTCCATTCATCCAGTAGAGTATTTGTGAGGTCAGACACTAATGTTGGACAAGAGGGCCTGAATTGCAATCTCCATTTTAGTTCATCCATAAGGTGTTTGATGGAGTTGAGGTCAGGGCCCTGTGCAGGCCAGTCAAGTTTTTTTCAACCCCAAACTCGCCCAACCATATCTTTATGGTCTTGCTTTGTGCACTGGGGCACAGTCCTGCTGGGACAGAAAAGGACCTTCCCCAGACCGTTACAATGGGACTGAATGTAACACCTAAGTTAAATGATTGAGGTATGTCCCAGTACCTTTGTCCATATAGTGTATACTCTGAAATTAAGGAACACATAATTTTGACTTATTTAGATAAAAAAACTGGGGCATTAAATTCTGTACTAAATAAAACCTAATTGTTTTTTGTAATAGATGCAACGGAATAGAAGAGCTTTTAAGTGAAATATGCAGTTTTTCATTTATCTTTTGTAATTTATATCTTTAACTTAAAGGGCATCTGTCAGCAGATTTGTACCTATGGAACCGGCTGACCTGTTGCATGTACTAAAGGCATCTGTGTTGGTCCCACCCTCACCCTCTATATAGGTCATCAGCATCTGATCAGTGGGCGTCCGACATCCGGAATCCCCATCGATCAGCTATTTGAGAAGACATGGCACTACTGAGTGCAACGGCCTTTTAGCTGCTGACCCTAGACCAGGGATGTCATGACCATCGGTCACGTGGCCTGGGCGCAGCTAAGCAGTGATATCAGCACAGGTAACAATGCATAACTAGAAAGCTTTCCCATGAGAGACAATATGTCCCCTCCAGTCTATTGTGCTTATGTTCCATGTGGCTGCTGTAAAGCATATACCCTGCAGCTCAGTCAATATGGCTGCCCCTATATTCATGTACATAAAATCCAAGTAACCCCTTCCCGACCAGCGTTGTAATAGTACGGCACTGCAGGAAGTGACTTGCTGCCCAGCGCTGTACTGCTGTGGCGCTCTGATCAGGTGGGTGCAGGAGCTGCACCCGCCCGATCAGCAACAGGGGTCCAGCTGTTCCTGTTAGTCGTACCCCTGCTGTATTCGCCGGCATTTGTGAAAATACTGATACCAGCTCTTTAACCTTTGCTATGCTGCAGTAATCGCTGACCGCAGCATGTGTGGGGTGTGTGGAGTGAGCTCCCCGTCCCCATCGGGTCCCTGCGCTGCGGTGATGGGCACCCGATGGCTGGGAAGGCAGCCCGATGCCTTCTATAGGCATCGTGCTGCCTTCCATAGAAGCCTGTCAGACCCAGGGGGGCTTCACTTACAGCCAATGCATTACAATCAGACCCCAAAAGTTGAAGTCCCATAGTTGGACAAAAAAAGTAAAATAAATAAATGTTTTACATAATAAATAAGTTTCAAGTAAAAAATAAAAAATCCTTTTCCCAAAATTGTTATAAAAAATTGTAAAAAAATCAAAAAAGAAATTGGAAAAAAGAAAAGTAGACATATTGGATATCGCCGCATCTGTATTGACCGGCTCTATAAAAATATCACATGATCCACCCCGTAAGGCGAACACTATAACAAATTTATACAAACAGTGACAAAATAGCAATTTTTTTGGTAACCTTGTCTTACAAAAAGTGTAATACCAAGCGATTAAAAAAGGATGTACCCCAAAAATAAAACCATTCCACAAAAAGTAAGACCCTGCCTAAGATAATTATGTAACAAAAAAACTTGGCTCTCAGAAAATGGCAAAAAATGATTTTACAAACGTAACAAAAAAAAAGACACATTAAGTATCGCCGCGTCCGTAACGACCTACTATATAAAAATGTTGCGACTCCTGCCATGTGCCCCTACAGCAGTTTACCATCACATATGGGGTGTTGCTGTATTCAGGAAAAAATGGGTAACAAATTATGGGGTGCTTTTTCTCCTGTTACCCCTTGTGAAAATGAAAAATTTGGGGCTAAAGCAACATTGTATTGGAAGAAAATAAACTTTTCAAGTGCTTCTAAATTCCGTAAAACACTTATGGGGTCAAAGTGCTCAGTACACCCCTTAATATATTCTTTGAAGGGTGTAGTTTCCAAAATGGGGTCACTTTTTCAGAGCTTCCACTGTAGAGGTACGTCAGGGTCTCTTCAAATACAAAATGGTACCCAATAACCACTCTAGCAAAATCTTTGCGGTTTACCATTGCTGTGTTGCAAGAAAAAATTGGTTAACCTGAACAATCTGCAAAAACAAAATTGAAATTTCACCTCCATTTTACTTTAATTCTTGTGGAACACCTCGAGGGTTAACGAAGTTTGTAACATCAGTTTTATAAGGCATTACTATCTGTCTTAAATGTAGAGAAATTGTGAATTTTCCCAAATTTATGGTGAATTTGGGATTTTTTTTTTTTTTATAAATAAAGGTGAAATAGATTGACTCAAATTGTCATGAAGTACAATGTGTCACAAGAAAACAAACGGGAAGGTGAAAACTGGTAGAAAGGGTTAAAACAACTACAATCCAAAAATATTGAATTAATACAAAAATATTGGTGAAACTTTCCTTTTAACAAGTAAATAAAAGCTAGTTTTAGGCCTGGTCATTGGTTCAGTTTCGATTTATGTAAAATTGCGCTCGTAGTTCCTCATTGTAGACCAGTTAATGTACTAGGGTGGGGGAGAGGGTAACGCTGTTCTGTTTTTTTTATTTTTATTTTTTACTGGATAGCTCAACAAAATGTGTTAGTAATGTCATAGCAAAGGGGCACATTTATGACAACACACATTTTAGTCACTAGTATGTCTCGAGACCTACTACATGAATATATAATTTATGTTTTGTGTACTACGTGGACCCTTTTTTGGTGATGACACATGGCAAGTGATGCCCAACTTCTGGGCCAGAACATCATACAACCTTGTGCGTCTGATGTGTGATCCACAAGTCTTATAAATAACAATAAAGAACAAAACAACTACATTGCTTTCTCCTCTTATGGCAGCACTTTATCTTTCCTATCTAAAGGTTTTTAATGGTAGTGTTATGCAGGGGAGCACCCATAAATATGGCTTAGTGGGGCCCACGGAGAATAAAGGCAGAGCGCACAGTGCATCTTGCAAAATTTAAGGCCCCACCCATTATAAGTCCCTCCTCCTACATTTAAAAGGCCATTCCCAACAAACACCATACAGTTGGAATTATATTGTTGAGAATGAAGGTAAGAGTCTCACTCTCATCCTACATAGGCACACTGTAAATAAAGCTACTGTACTCAAACTATTAATTTGATCCTGATCCTGATCAGGATTATCCCCATGCATCCTGAATGGAGAGAAATCCGTTCAGGATGCATCAGGACGTCTTCCGTTCAGTATGTCAACGTTTTTTGGACGTTGACAAAAGCGCAGCATGCTGCGGATTTGTCTCCGTCCAAAAATCCGGAAGACATGCCGCAACGCCGGATCCGGAATTAATGCCCATTGAAGGGCATTAGTCTGGATCCGGCCTTTAGCTAAACGTCGTTTCCGCGCATTGCCGGAACCGACGTTTAGCTTTTTGTCAATGGTTACTATGGCAGCCAGGACGCTAAAGTCCTGGTTGCCATAGTAAAGAGTAGGGGGAGCGGGGGAGCAGCATACTTACATTCCGTGCGGCTCCCGGGACGCTCTAGGATGACGTCAGGGCGCCCCAGTGCATAGATCACGTGATCGCACGGATCACGTGATCCATGCGCGCGGGCGCTCTGGACGTCATTCAGAGCGCCCGGGAGCCGCACGGACTGTAAGTATGCCGCTCCCCACTGCTACTATGGCAACCAGGACGCTAGTAGCGTCCTGGCTGCCATAGTAACACTGAAAGCATTTTGAAGACTGATCAGTCTTCAAATGCTTTCAGTTCACTTGCGTTGTGCAGGATCCGGCGTGCATTCCGGCGACGGAAGTGCACGCCGGATCCTAACAACGCTAGTGTGAAAGAGGCCTAAAATACCCTTTCTTAGTGCCCTCAGTAGATGCTCCCTTAGAGCTTCTGTCCTCCTTTTTCTCCATAATGTGCAAGTTGTAAATGCACTTACGTAGTGCTCCTCTCACGTGCCCCCCCCCCTTCCCCCAAAGTGCTCCCCACAGAATTGTGCCCAAAAAAATATATATATATAAACAATATTTACCTCTATGCTTCAGGCAACAATGCAATGCAGGCCTCTTCCTGCTGGTGTCCCACGCTGGCTTCAGACTTAGTGCCTGCAGCCTATCAGATGAACGGGGAATGGAGACGCCGCTTCGGCACCAAATGTACTGCTGTTTTGAGTGTAGAGAGATGAGCCCTTCCACAATGATCTAAACTACACTTCGTAGAGATATATTCCCAATTCAGACATTTATAGCATGGCCACTATTTATTCCCCAGCAGGATGCAGCTGCTGCTGCAACCCATATCTATCAGCCAAAGTGGAGAGCAGCAGTTGCAGAGTCTATCGTGATCTGGAGGACCTGTCCTTCCAAGCCTTACACAAGCAACCCACTGATTTGAATGGGCACTGTGTAATATTTAATCTCTGTGGTGGCACTGTAGAAAGCTAGGAAATACTCCATTATCTTAAAAGGGTTTTCCAGCCCGTATAATGCCTCCCCAAATGCCTGGACCCCTCACACGGATTATACTTACCCCGCTTCCCAGCACCCGTGTCGCTTCTGATGCCGCATGCCATTGCATCCCCCCTGCGCACGGATGAAAACATCCGGGGAGGGGGGTATCGGCCAATAGCAGGCCTCGATGGAGATGAGCCTCCCTAGCATTGCGGGTGACTCTAGGGAGGCTCGTCCCTGTCGCAGCATGCTGTTTGCATCCTTTGAGCATCTGTTAAAGGGGTTCTCACTCTTCACAAACCTAAAGCTGGCCATACACATTAGGTAGAAGTTGGCTGATAGTTGAACAGAAGTTGATCAAACAAACATCTGATAAACGTTCATTTCACAGACACGGTCATACACATTTTAGTCTGTATTGGCCATTAAAGTTGTTCAAAGTGCCCATACATGTTTGATGGATTTAGGCGATGGACTAAATATGTTTATGGGAACGTTCTTTCAAAGAAAGATCCTTTGTTCATTAACGGTCTTTGTTTGAGCGAAAAGATTTTTCTTCTGACTATCGGACCAAAAAACACTACTGACTTCTTTTTAAACTATAACAGTCTATAATGAGATGTCTAAAACGATCATCTGTTAAATTTCAACTGACAAACGTTAATTTTAGTTGAAATTGTCCATTTTGATCAATTTTAAACTAATGTGTATGGCCACCTTAACTTGTTTGAAGGGTTCCTTGACAATGAGCTCATCACAAAATGTCTCCCCTGAGAGCTCCAGTGATCAGCTGTAATCTTTGGTGAGCCTTGGCAGTAAAGGTAACCATACACATATTGGGCGTTACAGTTGTTCAAGCTGCCTATACA
Organism: Bufotes viridis; assembly: GCA_033119425.1. Classification (NCBI taxonomy): domain Eukaryota; kingdom Metazoa; phylum Chordata; class Amphibia; order Anura; family Bufonidae; genus Bufotes; species Bufotes viridis. The sequence goes on along the minus strand of CM065589.1, from coordinate 477,500,087 downwards.
TGCTTATGGAAACTAGATCATGAAAGAGCATTCTGAGAACTTTCTTTCAAAAATCATCTTTCTTTGAATGAAGGATCTTTCATCTTATCTGACGAAAATATTAAGCATGGGAGACTTCTTTTTAGATAATTCTTAGTCATTTGTCAGCTAAAACAATAGTTCATTGTTAAATTTCAACCGACAAATGTTCATTTTGTTTTAAATCGTCCATTTTGATCAACTTTAGATTAATGTGTATAGCTGCCTTAAGTGGTGAGTTTCTCAGCTACGTTCCTAGAGGGAAAATGAAGCATTATACCATGCCTAGTCGTATCAGTGGGTTGTCTGTATAACGCAGGACGGGGCCATCAGACACAGTTTATGTAACCCCTTTCTACTCTAGAGAATCCTGAACAGAGGACTCCCTAATAGAGTGTATGACATTGTCCTAAACTGGACAATCCCTTCTAGTCTACCCAGATTTGGAAATCCTGATCTGCACATCTTCACTTGGGCTTTGTACCCAAGTGTCCCCAAATAACCTTTTGCATACTATTATCATTGACTGTTACAACTTTTTTTTTTCCCCCCCTCTTGTTTGGCCTCTGGTTACCCATCGTTTAGTGCAAGCATATAGCAAGATCAAGTTAGTGTGTTATTCACATTGTCGGCTCATTTGTTTTACTTTCTGTCAAGAAGTGAGGAGCTAATCTATTTTTAATGTGATTATATAGTTTATGTCAGTAGCAATGTGCTGCATTTTCTCTGAAGTGGTGGTAACTTTTCAATGTCTTATGGTATACTTTACACCAGAAACTGCATAAACAGATTATCTCTGATGTAAATTTACATGATGTCCTTAACCCTATGAGAAGCCTACTGTCCACCCTTTATGAACAGCCGTTCCCAGCAGTGAAGAAAATGAATCCTTTACATTAAGCAGAGAAGCCACGCTATGAAGTTGCCAAAGAATTATTAATGTGTTTTGTACCAGACGGGATTTAGAAGACCGTAGCTTAGAAAATCATTTACGCTAACATTTACCTTTCCGAGTATAAACAGAGTTGCTGAGATTACAAAGAATACCAACAAGATGTCAAGTGCACGGCTAGCGGGGGATATAGCACTGATAAAGCTTTCCATCTGGTATTTCACTTTCCCAGAGATCCATCACGCTATCCTCACTTTGGGTTCCTTTGCCGGTTTGGACAGTAGATTAGCATAAACAGCCTTAAAGATTGAAACTTTTTCTTGGTAATGTGAATTTTGTCAAACAGTCCTGTTCATTATCTGTTTTTCTTTTTTTTGTTTTTTTTTGTCCTCACCGTGTGAGTATGTGAGGACATGTAGAAGATTTTTTTTTTAGGCCGGAAGTCTGTGGCACAAACTCATCCTACTCGCGATCTACAGATGAAGCGTCATCACGGTGAAGATTTGTGGTGATTGGGAATAAAAACCTTAATCAATGTCAAGTTGTTGGGATGTGTATTGATTTTCTGCCGGGTCCGAAGGATTTATTTCAGTACAGTAGCATATAGGAGGGGTTGCACTTACATATTATTGACCACCTTCATCTTGTGAAGCTTTTAACATCAAGTCCCCTAGAAACTAGCGGTGAGATGCTTAGTGCTGTACACGTGTAAACTGCGCTAATCCACAATGAACGCCCGAGTCCTACTATGCACTGATAAAGTCTGAAAAATCAGAGTAAAGGATCTAATGATTCTCTTTTTAGAAGTGAGCAGATATAGGTTTGGCTATATTCTCACATTAATTATACAAACCCAAACCCATTTTCCCATTAAAATAAATAGGGGAGATGGTGGTAAAAGAAATCTAGAAGAAGAGCTCATGACCTTATTTTTTTCCCCCTGTCCCCAACAGACTGCTCATGGTAGCACACTCACCGATAGAAGTATGTGGCACTATTCACACCACCATTCTTCTAAACGGACCAAGGGGATAATTTATCAAAACACATCTATTTGTCACTGATTATAATATTGATAGGGAGGTATCCTGACTTTAAATATCACCTTCTCACTGTGAAATATAGGACCCTTTTAAAACATACCTTTTACCATGATATTTACAATAAAAAACAACAACATCGTTGTTAGTGAAATAAACCAACACCAATAATAAAGTAGCCACTTTGTGGCAGAAACAGAGAAGTGGTCCAGGGTGTAAGATGCTCGGAGTCGCCAGGGTGGAAGTACTATGCCTAGTCCACCCTAACTAGTCCTCGGCCCAGGGACAATCCCTGATGGTGGGATCTCCCTGTCCCCGTACCTAACCTAAAACACCCTAGATTAACCCTAATTAGGTACGGGGACAGGGAGATCCCACCATCAGGGATTGTCCCACTGTGAGTGCTGGTGCCTTCTCAAACATTCGGACCTTCACCGATCAGATACTGACGATGCCGGTCTTTGATACCCCCTGCACTGCTGGAGGTGCATTCCTTGTCATAAATTAGCTGCATCATCTGGCAGTCCATCCACCTAAAATGAAATCTACACCATCTCCTTAACCGTATTCTACATCGCATAAAGTTACCTTCTGGCACTTGTGGGTACCTACCCATCTTCAATCTAAAGTCTCATTGCTGTTCCAGATTTATTTGCTTTGCAGTTTCAACTCTATTGTATTTGTACATTTGTGAGCTATAGCTGTGAAGTTCATTAACTCTTCTTTTATCAGCCTTTTGTGGGTTTGATGCATTATATATCTGGTGGCTTCTTCAGAAAGCACAATTATTCAGTTTAAGGTCAGTGTTGGGGGTTTCTACAGTGTCTATAGGGATATAAAACATTTTTTTTTAACATTCTGTTTTAATGTTCAATTGTTTGCAGGAGTTCAATATCTGTGCAGTATCGATCGTCGGGGTCCAGTAGTTAGTCAAAGGCTATCTCCTCTGACTAACCCTTTAGCACCATGTCATCCTCCTCCCTGTGATAGATTGTTACAATCTCAGCCAATGTAATTACACACTAACCAAGTGGGTCATTTATTTCGGCACCTTCACCATTTACCAAAAATCTCCTTTATCTTTAGAAGCCAGCTCTTCCCCTTGCAGTAAAAGTTAAGTTAATGGTGACATAAAACACTGTTTACAGCAAGGTAGGAACAAACCAGGAGACTACAAGTTGCACATGTTAAGAGCGAGGCTACTTCTGCAATATTACTTTGGTCAGTTTTCATTACAGCTAGTTCAGATCTTATGTATGCCTAGTCCATGTACACACTGTTAGGGGCAGCATCATATTGAAGTAAAGCTCCTTTTACATGGACCGATAAATGGGCCAGTTATTGGGGATGTGCGTCTATAGAAATGCTAATTTCTGATAATTGGCTTGTGTGAAGGTGCCGGTGGTCACAAGTATAAACGCTGATTAATCGGGTGGTCACATCTTATGGCCAGCTCCAAAAATCATTGACCAAGATCTACTAATGTGTCTAAATTAGCTACAATTATTTAATTGTCTAAAAAGTGGTGCAATTTGGCTCATCTATGGTTTCTACACTTTTGCCTGACCTGCTTGAAAAGGGGTGGAGCTCCACACAAAAGGGTGGTTCTAAGATGCATCATTTTGCGCCAAAATAGTTTGACAATTTTGGAGTAAAAATCAGTCTCAATGTAAGCCAACCAAAAGTTGGTATAGAGTCAGTGAATAGTATCTATTTCTGCACCATATTTATCATCCAGCCAGGTGCAGGTCTAGACAGCTTGTCTAAGCTTATGTCATCTTTAGGGCTCATTCAAACGACCATATCCGTTTTATAGCCCGGCGAGTGCGTTCCATATTTTGGACATCAGAACGTCCTTCTGCTGATAGAAATTCCTATTCTTTTCCGCTGTTACGGACAAGAATAGGACTGGTTCCATCTTTTTTGCGGGGTCACGGATTGGAAGTACGGATGCGGATAGCATACGATGTGCTGTCTGCGTCTTTTGCGGACCATTGAAATGAATGGTTTCACAAAATTGCAGAACAGATTCGAATATAAATATACATTATGTGGATAGGCCCTTGGGATTAGAAAATCCAGCCCATTGTTTCTTTGCAGCAGATCGTGCTTTGTAAACAGAGATCTGCTGCCTGGAAATGATAATTCTCTATGGCAGGGATCGGCAACCTCCGGCCCTCCAGCTGTATTGAAACTACAACTCCCAGAACCCTCCATTCACTTCAGTGGGAGTTACTAGAACAGTTAAAGGGGTATTCCCATCTTAATGATCATTGTTAAATCTGTTAATGATTTAACAGTGATAATTTTTCTAAATATATTTAATTAACTAATTCCCACCCCTTAGAAGAAAATGAAGATATACTTGCCTGACTGTTGTCTTCAGTCTCCCCTGGTTACGGCCACCGCTCTTCTCCGGAATCGCGGTGGCCGTTCTTGCGCAGACGACCGGCCGGGCCGCGCACAGTCCCGAAAGCGCACGCCACGCATGCACTATGGTGACTTCTTCCTGGCCAGTATAGTATACTTGCCAGGAAGAAGTCACCAGGGCGCATGCGCGGCGGCGTGCGCGTTCAGTCCAGCGCGCAGCGCGGCCGGGAGAAGACGTCAATCAAGATGGAGCCCGCCCCCTGCCAAAACCAGGAAGTGAACGGTGCGCCAGGAGCAGGTAAGTAGGAAAGAGCGTGATGGGAATACCCCTTTAAGCAACTATGCATGCTGGGAGTTGTAGTATCACAGCAGCTGAAGTGCCGAACATTGTTGATCCATGCTCTATCAGTACAAGTGATTGGTATTGAGATAACTAGTCCCTATACATAGGAATTGATTGCTGCATGTCAATGCAGCTCTCACCTCCTCTGACGATTAGGCAATTATTGGGAACAGATTGTTCATTTTGATAATTGCCTGTAACATTGGTCCATGTAAAAGGTTTCCTTATGGTCTTGAGTAATGTGATGGATAAACTAGTATTATTTCAGAATACTATAAGGAACATTTATTAAGAATGGCGTTTGGACTATTACGGTCCGTGGTGGCAGAATCCATAACCCTGGGAACACACCTGAGCGTTTTTCAGCGCGTTCATACGCGCTGAAAAACGCTCAACATGTGAAAAGCCATGCATCCCTATGGGCATGGTTCACATTTGGGCGTTTTACAGCGCGTTTGAACATGCTGTAAAACGCCCAACGCCCAAACAAGTACATGAGCTTCTTTGGGGCGTTTTAACGCGCCTATGGACAATGTTGCCATAGGGGAGAATCACTGAATCGCGCGTATGACGCGCGTTTCTTAGTGACAAAAACGCACATCCAAAAACGCGCGTAAAACGCGCGTCATACGCGCGATTCAGAAACTCCTAGGTGTGTTCCCAGCCTAACAGAATTCTTAGATGACCTGATCCCGACCTTGTACGCCAAACTGAAAAACACAAGTTTGCTCATCATTAGTTGTGTACACTGGTCTTAATTTGTCCTTAAAGGGATTTTCCATGAATAATGTAAAAAAAATCAACATGTCTAGTACATGACGACCTTCTCGTGACAAAGCTAGAACCCTCCCTGTACCTCACATGGATCCAGAGATTTCCCTATTCATTGCTCCATGTGCTCTTTCTCAGAGGGCTTATCCTGTCTACGGCAGCTAGTAACAGTTGAAGGATGGAACTGCGCATGTGCTTCCAACTCAGTCAGCAGGACAGAGAAATTAGATAAAGAGCAAACAGCAGGTGGCGCTATACAGATAGTTTTCATTGACTAACTCCATAGCTATAATACATTTGTAATTACATGCAATTACAAAAGGTGCTTGTTTGAAAACTGTAGAATATTGGGGGTCATTTACTATCTAGAAATTCGCCTTTTTTTTTTTTTGCGGGGGGCAGTTAGACTTGGCTTGTGGAAAAGAGCACCCCTCTTATTCAGCCCATGATGCTACTTTTATTTTGTGGAAAAAAAACTGCTTTGATCTCAAATAGCCTTCATCTGTATTTGCCTTGAAATAATGATTCTGGCTCGTGTTTTTTATGATTTTGTTTTGTACATCTGTTATTCTCCTTTAAATGTAGAATACATTGACAACTGGGTGTTGACCTTCAAAGGGGTGTGTCCCAGTCTAAAAAGTGAAGCAAATTGGTGCAATTTTGGCACAACTATGGTTTCTCCAATTTTTTGGGGGACGGACTAAAGAAGAGGGTGGGGCTTAGACAGGAGGTGTGGCTTCTCATGAAAACTTATTGGCAGGTTTACACAGGGCAATTGTCAGGCTAGTTATCGGAAACGAAGCTTAGTATAAATGCCTGTTCCCATAAGTAGGCCCATGTAAAGATGCCATTAATCGCCCAATAAATGGGCAAAACACTTTTTCATTGATTGACAAACAATGAATCTGTATGAGGACAAGTGAATGCAGTAACCATTGCTCGTCCCCATACAGTGGAGGAGATGGTCTCTTCCTCATAACTGCCTGCTCAATCGTCGTGGGTAAATGTGCCTTATCTAGCCTAAAATGCTCTGTTTTGTGCCACATTTCTGGTGTAAAAATCTGTCTCAAAATGAGCCGAATAATAGTTGGTGTAGCTGTAGACAAAAGTATCTATCCCTGCACCACATTTATCATCCAGTCTGAGCCCCTGTGAGACATCCACTGCAGGTCTAGACAGACTGTCTAGAGGTAGAATTACACATCCAGATAAGGGTCCATTCACACGTCCGCAAGTGTTTTGGGGTCCGCAAATTGTGGATCTGCAAAACACGGACACCGGCCATGTGCGTTCCGCATTTTGCGGACAACACATGGCCGGCACTATGATAGAAATGCCTTTTCTTGTTGTTTGCATCTTTTGCGGCCCCATTGAAAATTAATGAATCCGCACCCGTTCCGTAAAATTGCACAATGGATCCGGACTCGGACCTATTTTGCGGACGTGTGAATGGACCCTGAACGGGCAGATTATCAGGAATGAACATTCCTGCGAATAGTGCTGCAGATCACCTGATAATCGAGCATCACTATCAGATTGGAGGGGACTTAACACTCGGGACCCAGGTCGATCAGCTGGTTGAAGAGAAGGCTGCGTTCCTCCTTCCCTTCATTGTTTACCTGCTCGCCATCAACATCGCAGCAGAGAGCAGGTGTAATTACAGCAAGACATCCCATTCACTTCTATGAGACGACTCCTTCCTATTCAAGTGTATGGAAACGAGCAATCCCATAGTGGCCTTCTCTTCATACAGCTGATCAACGGTAGTCCCTGTTGTCGGACCCCCGCCAATCCTGAGGATAGGTCATCAATATTAAAATCCCTAAAAAACCCTTTAAGAAAACGGTTCAGGTTCATTTTACGAGCTCTTTTATGTATTGAAGACTGTAACATGCAGTGAAATTTATGAACCAATAATTAGTATATCATTTTCAATGTTCCAGTGAACTTTTGTCATAAAATTGTAAGAGGTTTTTAATTGCTAGTAATCAGGACTGCCTGTTAAAAGACTGGAGATAATTAGGAGTTCATTTGCATTTTGCTTCTCACAAATTTTCTTAGCGTTGGCAATATCTTAATTCTTTTGTTTTCCTCTTGAGGATTGGATTATCCTGTTTACTGTGTGCTTGTTTTCTCCCCAGCTTCTGTGGTGTTGCCTATTTCTCCGAATTGTAATACGTATTTCATGTCTATATGTCTACATTTATACTTCTGTATGACTTATCCTTGGATTCACATTTTGACCAAGCATTTAAAGGTCTGTCATCGAGAAAACCAATTTTATACTGGGCAGAATGTCTTGTGAGGTGGCATCCCATATTATAACGACACCTTTATGTACCTGATCTGATGTTTCAATCCATGTAAAAGCAAAAAAAAATAAAAAATTAAAGCAAAAAACCTATGGTCCAATTCACATAGCGCTCTGCAACAACCAGTAAGAAGTCGGTCAGTTCTTAACTAGTGGTAATAATTCAAACATATAAAGGTGCGCAGCTCCTGATAGATATTTAATTAAATTGGAAGTGAAGAAAGGCCACTTATCAATTTTTAGGGCAAGGAATCGCCACTGAGATGCTGATTCATCCAAGTAGTATCATTGTTCGTCATCCAAATGGCGTCCTGCAAGCATGTCACTTCCTGATCGACTTAATCCTCCTGCATTCCCTATATCGGAGACCACAAAGAGCAAGCCACAATAGTGAAGCCCACTGGGACATCAAATCCACTCTACAGTAATTTATTGTACTCAACAGGATAAAAGATAAAAAAACACAGACACAGAATCCCATGTAAAGACGTAGTAAATATATATGCATTTTTTAATGTTTTATCCTAGAAGTACAATAAATTACTGCAAAGTGTATTTGATGTCCGAGTAAGCTGAGCTGAGTGAGTGAGTAAGGCTATTGCCGTAACTCCCACTGAAGTGAATGTAGAGAGCACCAAACAAGCACAGCCACCTCTCTATTCACCTTTATGGGATTTCTGGAAATAGCTGAGATGGCTTTCAGCACTTTTTGAAACTCCCATAGAAGTGAATGGAGGATGTCTGCGTTTGCATGGTGACCGTTGTTCACTTTGGGGGACCCGTTCTAGGGATAGGTGTAGGTCCCACGCATCTATCTGACATTAGTGGCATATGTTAGTGATATACCACAATGTGTGAGATGAGCCAACCACTGAGGGTAGGCCCACTTGATTAAGTCCAATTCAACTGCATGTCTAAAGGAAACCCGTCATCAACTTTATGCTGACCTCACTGAGGGCAGCATAAATTAGTGACAGAAATGCTGATTTCAGCGGTGTGTCACTCATGAGCTAAAAGTGAATGGTTGCTGAGAATCAGCATAATAATCATTGCAGACTGGGCCTGGAAAAGAGTCCCGGCCACCTGAGAAGAGTCATGGTTATTAATGAATTCCTGCTCTCCCTGCCCACCTGCTGATGACTGACAGGCTTCTACCTAGTTTTCTCCCTTTCTCTCTAGGAGAGAACTGCCAATTATCAGCAGATGGGCATGAGAGCAGGAGATTAGGAATAACCATGACTCTTTTCAGGTAGATTTGACTCTTTTCAAGGCCTGGGCTGCAATGATTATGATGATTCTGTAACTCACTGAGGGCAGCATAAAATAGTGACAGAAATGTTGATTTCAGCCGTGTGTCACTCATGAGCTAAAAGTACGTGGTTGCTGAGAACCAGCATCATAATCATTGCAGCACAGACCTGGAAAAGAGTCAAATCTACTTGAAAAGAGTCATGGGTATTCATGATGCCCGTCCATCTGCTGATGATTAGCAGTTCTCTCCTAGAGAGAAATGGAGAAAACTAGGTAGAAGCCTGTCAGTCATCAGCAGGTGGGCGGGAGAGCAGGAATTCATGAATAACCAGGACTCTTCTCAGGTGGCTGGGACTCTTTTCTAGGCCCATTCTGCAATGATTGTGATGTTGGTTCTCGACAACCACTTACTTTTAACTTATAAATGACAGACCGCCGATATCAACTCACCTGTCTCTACTTTATACTGCCGTTAGTATGGGCAGCATAAAGTTGATGTCAGGTTCCCTTTAATATAAGCTTTTGTTCTCTGTCTTGCAAGATTATATCCGGGACATAAAGGTATGATTTTGATATGGTAAGGCTGTCTTACCAGACATTCTGGCCAGTTTAAAGGGGTTGTCTCACTTCAGCAAATAGTATTTATTACGTGTAGGAAGTTAATACAAGGCACTTACTAATGTACTGATATTGTCCATATCGCTTCCTTTGCCATCTTATTATGCGCGGTTCGTATCCATGGTTATGACCACTCTGCAGTCCTTCAGCGGTGGTCGTGCTTGCACACAATAGGAAAAAGCACTGGCCTCTCTGGTAGATGGGACTGTGGTAGCTCACATAGGCTATGCTTTTTCCTATAGTGTGCAAGCTGAGCTCGGACAGAACAGTTAGGTGGTTAGACTGCTCAGCATAAAAAAATAAAATTTGCAGTTGGGGACTGACTGCTAACAAAAGCTGTTTGAATCATCCTCGTAAATTTGCCATTGTATGGATTTTAGACTTCATTATTCTGTTACTGGTTTCATAAATTTACATTTGCCAACAATTTTCTGAGAGGGTGGATGTCCCTAACCAATGGGTCCAATCCTAGATGGGCTTCTACAGTGACCCATTGAGTTAGCCTTTTTAGTGTTGCGGTGCAACAATGTCCATGTGGTTTAATGTATTTCAGATTTTAGGCTGTGGAGTAATCTGTAGCGTTGTAACGCAAGTCAATTCTGTTTGATGTTAATGCTGTATTTGCACAGAAGTGGATTCATCTAGATTCTTAAACTCCAGCTGTATTACTGTGAAGGTGTTTACATTTGTAATATGGGAAAAGGTCCATGTCTTCAGGGATTTCTAGAAATGAATGTAGTTTATGTAGCACATGCCTTCTACTGTATTACTATGTAAACATACATATTAACCTTTATTCCTGAAATACAGTCTTGGGCTAATGCCTAACTCAACCAAAGTGATGGTTCCAGGGTGATAAATGAGGCAGCCTTCCATATTGACCTTGTGCAGAGTTTACTTCTTACTTATCTGAGACCATAGTGCTTTTCATCAAATACTAGAGCAGAGAACTTAAAACTGAGCCTTTATACAGATATTGGACACCTCAGTAGAAAAATGATTGGACGCGAAATATGTTTTACATGTGTAATAGTCACCTGCAGAGATTTCAGTGGACGTTTTAAAGGGGTTTCTAAAATGTAAAGGAAATGTGTCCCTGAAATTTTTTCTACCAAATAAAGCCAGATAGCGACAGACATCCTTTTTTGTTAATCTGTTTTTATTTTCGGATTGTGTGTTTTGTTTTTTTTTAAATACTATTTCCTGAACATTATTATGGGGGCAGCCATCTTGCCTGAGCTGTTAACAAAAGTTAGAGATGGGCCATAGACACAATAGTCTGGCGGTTTCCCGTTCACGTAGCTGCGTGAGGGCTTGTTTTTTGCTGAACAAGTTGTACTTTCTAATGGCATCAGTTAAAGGGGTTGTCCGATGAGTAATACTCCACAGTTTTCAAACCAGCTCCTGGATCTGAATTATTTTGTAATTGCATGTAATTACAAATTTAGCATAGCCACTGAGTCATTCAGTAAAATGTATCTGTATAGCGTCACCTGCTGTCCATTTTTTTTTCTTTGACCTGCTCACTGAGATGGCCGCACATGCTCATTTTCACCCTTCTACTGCCTCCTGAGCTGTGATAGGGAGAATGGACACACCCCCTGAGCTGCAGCAGAAAAAACGCTCCCCTTGAGCTGTCAGCTAGATATAGAGCAGAGCAATGAATAGGGAGATTTCTGGATCCATATAAGGTACAGGGCTGTTAGAAAGAGATTGTCATGTACTATATGATGTCTGATTTTCATTTTTTATGTTAGTCATGGGATAACCCCTTTAATATTGCATACTATTTATTGGGAAGCTAGAAATAAATTCCAAATGGGGGGGAATAAAAGAGTGGTAAGGCTGCCTCAGATGCCGTGGTCACAATTGACCACAGCATCTGAGGGTTTAAATGTCTGCAGTCGCCATTATTGCTAAACACAGACATTGGCTTCAGGTGTCTGCTGTTTAAAACAGCAGAAACCCTGCAGCTATGGCACCCACAAAGCTCCAGAGTGGGTGCCACCTTGAAAGACCCTACCGCCGACCCTACCACCAGGGCCGGACTGGCCTACCGGGATACCGGGAAAATTCCCGGTAGGCCGGTAGCCCTGACTGCCGCAAGGCCGCCCGCAGTCACAGTGCGCTGCTGGCGTGACTCAGGCGCAGGGCCGGACGACCTATGAGGAGGCTGTCTGATGCCTGCTGCGCCTGCAGTGTGCGCTCCGGTCCCCGGACCGCTCTGCTCCCCCCTGTGATTTCCGGCTTCCGGCTGTGGCTGGCCCCTTACTTACTGCTGCCCTGGCCGTGCCCGGCAGTGGCCGTGCAGTAATACAGTACCACCTGGCTGGTGGCTGCAGGCGCTAGGGGCACGGCGGCCGCTGCAGAGCAGACCACGGACGCCTTAATTCACATGGGGGAGGCGCTCGTGCGCTCGGCGTCCCAGACCGGTCACCAGAGTGAGTCGGACCTGGTGGAGGCACAGACAGGTCAGGGGCTGTGCGGCACTGCACAGGACGTCACGTGATGTGCCCCGCGCTGGTGTGAGGTGGTGTGCTGAGGCCCTGTATCTACTGGCCCCTGCCCCAGCCCCTGATCAGTGAAGAAAACTAGAAGAAGAATTATTTATTCTTCACCAATCCTCAAGTAAGTGACTGTCGCTGCCTTGATTCCATCCTGCCTCACAAATAGCATAAGGCAGGCTTCCTTATACAATTCAAAAATGTGATAAGTTCAAATGACGCACTGTTATGGGGGATCTGTGGATGACGCACTGTTATGGGGGTAATTTCACACCTGCAGCATGGCTATCCGGCCTATCCGGGCTGTTCACCCGCCGGATCCGCCATGCCGCAAGTACCCGTGCACTGCCGTGCTGCCACTCTGTCCCCATTGACTATAATAGGGGCAGGGGATGTAGCTACGGCGCAGCACGGCAGAGATCGTCGGACTAAAAAGTACTGCATGTCCAACTTTTTAGTCCAGTGATCTCTGCCGTGCACTGCCGTGCTGGCCATAGCTCCATCCCCTGCGCCTATTATAGTCAATAGGGACAGAGTGGCAGCACGGCAGTGCACGGGTACTTGCGGCATGGCGGATCCGGCGGGTGAACAGCCCGGATAGGCCGGATAGCCATGCCGCAGGTGTGAAATTACCCCATAACAGTGTGTCATCCACAGATCCCCATAACAGTGTCATCCACAGATCCCCATAACAGTGTCATCCACAGATCCCCATAACAGTGTCATCCACAGATCCCCATAACAGTGTCATCCACAGATCCCCATAACAGTGTCATCCACAGATCCCCATAACAGTGTCATCCACAGATCCCCATAACAGTGTCATCCACAGATCTCCAGAACAGTGTCATCCACAGATCCTCATAACAGTGTCATCCACAGATCCTCATAACAGTGTCATCCACAGATCTCCAGAACAGTGTCATCCACAGATCCTTCATAACAGTGTCATCCACAGATCTCCATAACAGTGTCATCCACAGATCTCCATAACAGTGTCATCCACAGATCCCCCATAACAGTGTCATCCACAGATCTCCATAATAGTGTCATCCACAGTGCCCCTATAACAGTGTGTCACCCAGAGATCCTCCATAACAGTGTCATCCACAGATCTCCCATAACAGTGTCATCCACAGATCCTCCATAACAGTGTCATCCACAGATCTCCATAACAGTGTCATCCACAGATCTCCAGAACAGTGTCATCCACAGATCCTTCATAACAGTGTCATCCACAGATCCCCATAACAGTGTCATCCACAGATCCCCATAACAGTGTCATCCACAGATCCTCATAACAGTGTCATCCACAGATCTCCAGAACAGTGTCATCCACAGATCCTTCATAACAGTGTCATCCACAGATCTCCATAACAGTGTCATCCACAGATCTCCAGAACAGTGTCATCCACAGATCCTTCATAACAGTGTCATCCACAGATCTCCATAACAGTGTCATCCACAGATCTCCATAACAGTGTCATCCACAGATCCCCCATAACAGTGTCATCCACAGATCTCCATAATAGTGTCATCCACAGTGCCCCTATAACAGTGTGTCACCCAGAGATCCTCCATAACAGTGTCATCCACAGATCCCCATAATAGTGTCATCCACAGATCCCCCATAACAGTGCGTCATCCACAGATCCCCCATAACAGTGTTATCCAAAGATCCCCTATAACAGTGTCATCCACAGTGCCCCCATAACAGTGTCATCCACAGTGCCCCCATAATAGTGTCATCCACAGATCCCCCATAACAGTCTCATCCACAGATCCCCCATAACAGTGTGTCATCCACAGTGCTCCCATAACAGTGTCATCCACAGTGCCCCCATAACAGTGCGTCATCCGCACTCTACTGTGTTTCCCTACCAGGATACCTCCAGCTGTTGCAAAACTACATCTCCCAGCATGCCCTGACAGCCAAACGCTGTCTGGGCATGCTGAGAGTTGTAGTTTTGCAACGGCTGGAGGCATCCTGGTTGGGAAAAGTTGGCCTACTGTGATAATATGAACAATGGGGGTTCTAAAAAAGAGCTATTGTGGGGCAAAGTTCATATTCGCGTTTACACACGTGTTTTAAAAATACATGAGTTTTATAAACAAGTAAATAACGATGCAGTGCTGTGGGGCTGGTATGCAACTTTTTCCAGGGCTGGTTTTTATCCCCAGTCCGGCCCTGCCTACCACCTCTGGTGAGAGCCCTTTTTCCAGGAGAAAAAAAGGATTGGGTGAAAATAATCACTTCGCCCACTACTTTTCTCTCCTGACATCATCTGTCGGGGGAGAGTCGGTAGCTCCCCGCACACATCAGACTGTCAGCTGAGAACGGTGGGTGCAGGCCATAATACACTGATGTCCACATTTTCAAAGATATTGGCTATATCATAATATCAATTGAGCAAACAAAGCTGGGTGGATACAACAGCAAAGTATTTACGCTACTTAATGAATATGGTTACACAATGGCTGTGGAACCTGGAGTATCCTTTTGGAGGTACTTCCATTGAGGACTTTTATACTATAAAAGTCTGGTTGAGTGCCTAGTCTCCATTACTGGCAGAAGAAATGGTCTCGATGAGGTGAATAGGAGACATGTGAAGGGCAGAGCACTTCCATTTCTTCTGTAGGCCATCCCTGTTTTTCATCAGCACATGATCCCCAGCGTTTATGCTTCCCTTGATATGCCATACAAGTCTACTGTAGGAAAACCGCTTTGAAGTCTCTTTTGTGAAATCTTTCATAAAAGTCACAGTATTGCAAAATAATTAAACTGAAAGAAAAGCTGCATTTTATGTATGTCTATACTTATAATTTTAGAAATGAACGGCTTACCTGGCATTTGCAGGACGTCTCCACCCTGGGGTATATATCTTCAGAGCAGGAACTGAGCAATGGACAAGTCCTGTTCCCCTTCAGGAGCAGTATGTGCAGGCAGTAATGCAGCCCAGCTGTCCTAATTTTTTTAATCCGACTGCCTTACTAATTCTAGGAGTAAAGATCCGATGCCTCTCGTTTTCAGCGGAGAGGTGGCTACACAAAGTATAGTAGATGGGAGATGATACGACTGTTCTGCATACTGACTTTCTCCCATGGACTGTGAGAGCGTGTTACTTCATCCTGTATTCTCCAACCATATCATGTAAGCTGGACTGTTGGACTATTGGGCAGTCTACCCCTTGCATTGCCTGACCAAACCAAATATGGAGGCATTTTGAGCAGCGACGTTGTGGGCCATTATTCTCTAGTCTAAAATATAGGGATTATGGTATTTCAACTCATTCGCTCATTCTAATGCTGTAAATTCTCTAAATGGCCCTTCTTGGAAATCCTTTTACCATATGTTGAACTTTTTTTTTTCCTTTTTTTAATCTCGATCCCTGTATAACCAGTTGCCATTATCCGTAGCTTGTGGCAGGTTTAAGTCTACATCTCTAATAAGTGATTCATATCTGCCAATCTGACCCAGATTAAATTGTAAATGACTGGTGTAGCATGCTTGTCTGCGGGCTTTATACTCCAGGATAGTTCTTAAATTTATTCTAAGGCGCTGGGTGAGTTTCATATGTTTAACATAACCGTTTTACCATGAAATATGTAGCCTTTCTGAATATTTTAAAATTTTAGAAGGTTGTATATCTGGAAATGCATAAGTCTGTCTTTAGAAGTCTACATTCACCTTTGCACTGTATAATCCAAGCTCAGTACAATTGGAGATCTCTCTGTGTATGAAGCATTGGAGATGGGAAAATTCAGTAGACTGAGAGGCAGAAATCATTTCCTAGCAGTCGCTGCACTTCACCCACAACATTATAAATGGCTGTATCACCATAAGGAAGTGCCTAGCGTTGCGATGATGTATGAAATAATATGCATTTTGCATGTCCTGTTTGGAATGATAAAGGTCATATAGTATCATTTACATAATCTCGCTCCGAGAAAATGAAGTGTTAGGGGCATTTTCTGGGGAATATATAGATTATCCGTTCATTATTCATGAAAGTTAATTTTGCAGTGGGTGTGAATGATCTCTTATGGGCGCTTTTTTTCCTGATCATTCTGTAAAATAATATGTAGCAAAGGCTGCACAAATAGCAGGCAAACGAGTAAAGAGTGATACATTTGCATGACTCTCCGTGTGCCCGATTGGATCTTGATTGATGGCAATCATTTGTCTTTGTCAGAAAAGGAGAAAAATGCAGACATTGAAATAAGAGTGCTATCAAAGTTTCTGTACTGCCAGAAAATGCCATTAATGCCGCAATTCAGTATAACCAATCTGTTTTTCTTAGGAAATCCTTACAGCCTTTCCTAAACCATTCCTTATCTGTTTGTCCTGCTGAATATGTATTTGCTCAATGTCATATAGTAGCTTGTATTTTTTTTTGCTTCGGATACGGCTGAAAGTTGAAATAAAAGAAGAAAAACCTTTGTTGGGAGCAATTTCAAGACTATTACTAATCAGGAAGGTCAAGACCGTTACCTTTTGTTGGTATTACATTATATTTAAGATGATATTTCACGCGGTTCTTCTAGGATTCTTTTATCCTCTGAGGAGGTGTGCTACAATTACATGGAAATGGATGTAACGTATGTCCCAGTAATGACTCATTCCATAGTAGCTCTAAACTAAAAAAATAAAAAATAAATGAAAATATACTAAGTATAACTGTAGTGCCTTGTTTTGTTGTCTCAAGTATTGAGGCATAAGGGCAAGAAGAATCGCCCCAGGCTGGTGTTCTGCAGAGTAGTGGGACAGAAGATGGATCCACGATGTCTTACAAAAATAGTAGATTTTATTGATGACTAAAATGGCGCAATGCATTTCAATCCCATGCCAGGGTCCTTCCTTAAGACTCACCTGTGAAAGAACCAGTATGGGATCGAAATGCATCATCATCATGACAGCTTATTCATCAATAAAATCTACTATATCCCACTACATAGTAGCTTCTGACACCACCCACAAGCATTAGAAAGAACTGGCATGGGATGATAACAAGTCATGAAACCTTATTCATGAATAACATCTACTACCTCCAACTACGTAGCAGTGTCTGACACCACCCACAAGCATTGCCAGGATCTTCCTCAAGACTCACCTGAGAAAGAGCTGGTAAGGGATCGAAATGCGTTGTGCATTCATAGTAATTAATAAAATCTACTACATCTCACTACATAGCAGTGTCCGACACCAGCCACAAGCAATTTTTTAAGTGCTTATCCCATCAGTTTCACCCTTGGACCTATTGCTGGCTATCAAGTAGCTCCGTTCCGTGTAGCATCTAAAGCTTCAAAACAGTTGTGCTTATTCATTGCACTTCTTTTATGATACCCTTTGCTACGTCTGCACATATTGGGATGTATATACTAAGACTGGCATTGGTGCAGAATACTCTAAATTTATTAAGCGACACAGGCATCTTAATAAATTTGGCACATTTCTGTGCTCCAGAAATTCTAATTGATTTGCACTGTCAGTAGGGCCAAGGAACAGATCTGTTGGGCTGTGAGTGCCCCTCCCCTCCTGCTAAGCACCACCTACTTGTCTTGCCACTTTACAAAAGTGCAGAGAGAAACGAAAAAGTTCAAATATGGTGTGAACCATAGTTTTATGAATTTTTAAAGAGGCTATCCAGGTCAAGATAATGATGACGTATCCTTAGGATAGGTCATCATTATCACATCGATGGAGGTCCGTGTCCTGGCACCTCCGCTGATCAACTGTTTCAGGGTCCTGCCACGTTTACCGGAGCTCTGCTGAGCGCAGACTGCTCCCGGTAGCTTTCCAAGCACAGCGCTGTACATAGTATAGTGGCAACTCACTTTAATGAGGCTGAACTGCAACTAGGCCATGTGACTGATACACAGTGATGTCACCAGACCAAGGAAAAGGCCAAGGCACGCATGCAGCCTCTACTAACAGCTGATCAACAGGAGTCCCGGGTGTCCATGATCAAAACATTGA